>CM070720.1:4319657-4919657 GCA_036346275.1 Otatea glauca | reverse complement strand
GAGTTGGCATACTTTGCAAGAAGCGCTACCAACTATTGGATTGAAAAGGAGTTTTCGAATCCATGTCCAAACGTATGTGAACCTGCAGGTCACACACTTAATTGGTGGGACGCATTAATTTGGATTGGATCCGTAATTAATGAACCTCGTGGGCTTAGCATCTTTGGTGGGCCTGGTTTGGGGTTTCATCTCGTGGCTATATAAGGAGGGAGGAGGAGGGCGCAGAGTGTGCTTTCCACGGTTTAGGTTTGATTCACTTGAAACCCTAGCCTCCTCCTCTCACGCCTCGCCGAGCGACTAGGTGCTTGCACACGACGCACGGCGTTCCATCTCTCGGGCGTGTGGACTCTGCGGTGGCTGCTGCGGCTGCGGCGTGGGAGGACGATCCACGGCGAGGCGAGGACGATCCACTACATCGACGCAACGACTGCGGCGAGGACGAACCACTACATCGACGCGCGAAGGATTCCGCAACTGCGCGTCTAGTGGTAATCTTATCTATGATCCCCTTCTTGCGAGTAGCTTTCTGGTTGCGCGGTAGTTTTTTTTTGTGCTAGCGTAGCATACCGTGTTTCCCTTCAGGTGGTACCCTGAGTAGGCATCGAGGAAACTCAGGATCTCACACCCGACGGTTGAATCAATCACCTGATCAATTCAAGGTAGCCCGAATGTATCCTTCGGACATGCCTTGTTGAGATCAGTATAGTCAACGCACATGCGCCAAGTTTTATTCTTCTTTTGAAATAGTACAGGGTTTGCCAACCAGTCGGGATGACACACTTCTTTGATAAAACCTGCAGCTAGTAGCTTGGTGATCTCCTGCTTGATGGCGTTCCGACGATCTGGAGCAAACCGCCGGAGTCTTTGCTTGATTGGCTTTGCCTTTTCATCGACGTGTAGAGAATGCTCGATCACCTCCCTAGGAACACCCGGCATGTCGGATGGCTTCCAGGCAAAGATGTCCTTGTTAGCCTGGAGGAAGGTGACGAGCATGCCTTCCTATTTATCCTCGAGCCCTACCCCGATCAAAGTCGTTTTGGATGGGTCGGATGAGTCGAGAATAATTCACTTGGTTCCTTCCTAGACATTATCCTTGATGTGGCCTGCTTCTTGGATGGGATGTCGCCTTCTTCCTGCAATGTGGCAGCCTCTGCCTGGATATTCTTCGCCTCGGCGGTTGCCTCCTGCAGCTTAGCAAGTTCTTAGTTCTCTCGGTCGCATTCCAAAGATCGCTTGATGTCACTGCGAACCGTGATGACGCTTTTGGGTCCCGGCATCACCATCACCAAATAGGTGTAGTGAGGGACAGCCATGAACCGAGCCAGACCGAGCCTTCCCAAGATAGCGTGATACGCTGTCTCGAAATCCGCTACCTCAAAATTTATATACTCGGTCCGATAGTTGTTTTTAGTACCGAAGGTGATGGGCAAAGCAATCTGCCTGAGTGGAAACGAAGACGCCCCAGGGATCACCCCGTGGAACGGCTGTGAGCTCGGCCTTAGCTCGAAGTGGGGGGCGTTCATGTCGTCAAAGGTTTTGGCGAACAAGACGTTGAGTCCACTCCCTCCATCAATCAAGACTTTCTTGAGCTTTACATTGCGAATAACAGGGTCGAGCACTAGAGGGTACTTACCCGGATGTAGAACTCGGTTGGGGTGGTCCGTGCGGTCGAAGGTGATCGGGACTTCGGACCACTTTAGATACTGGGGGGTTGCTGGTTCCACCGCATTGATCTCCCGAGCGGTAAGCTTTTGCTTCCGCTTGGACTCGTATCCAGTGGAGCCCCCGTATATGTAGTTCAGCTCGTGCTCGGGCTCTTGGTAATCGTCCTCGCTGGGAGGGTCTTTCTTCTTGGCAGCCTCATCCTTCGCTAAAGCCAGTTGCTTGTTGCTTTCACGCGCAAAAAGCTTCAGGGTAAAGCAATCTTTGGCGGCGTGCTTCCCTTAGGGTGGAAAGGATAGATCGCATCCATGAAAGTACTGTATTTGGGTGCCTCCCTCCGTATGGCTTGGGGCCGGTTGCGCTCTGCTACCGCAACTAGCTCCTCGCCTGTAACATCCCAAAATTTGGGTTTTCAAAAATCTTTTGTTTAGTTCATCTTTTCAAAAATCCCCGCGGATTTTCTCTCTTTAATAAAGCTTAATCTGAAATTTTCTAAAGCTAAAATAATTTAATTTGACTAATATAAACTTCAATTAAAATAAATTTAGTTTTATTTGAGTTCATTGTGCTTCAAGGAATTTTCTGTAATTTTTTAAAGATTTTTCGGAGTTCGTTTGCTATTTATTTTGAATTAATTTAAATTAAGCCTTTAGTTAAATTTAATTAAATACAGCAAAATTTTAAATAAAGTTTGGTTAAAAATAATTTATTTGAGCTCCAAATGTCTTAAAATATTTTCTGGAATTTTTTAGAATTTGTCTGGTATTTTTATTGCTCTAAACGAATTATTTTAATTTCTGGAATTATTTTAATTCGGAAATTGTTCTAAATCGACATGGCAGCTCCAGAGGCGGCCACATCATCGCCCAACCTCAGCCCTCGGATATCCATCCGACACACGAGAAACGCGCCACGTCATCCCTTTCTTTGTTTATTGCGCGCCAGGTGTTCGATCCGATCCGTTTTCAATCCAAATTCGGTTTTTCTTCGTGTCTCCTTGTAGGGCACGACTCCCTAGCCTATATAAGGGTCCTAAGACCCCTCCCACGCACCCCTAATCCCGAGAGCTCCTCCCAAACCCTAAAAACTGCAGCCATTGTCTTCCGGTGTGCCGCCATTGTCGGCCGATTTTGGCATCGTGTTCCCTGTCATCTCGGTGAGTTTTTCTGAAATCCGCTCGCGTCATCTCGTGCCATATGGTCCAGTCTAGCTCTCCACCAAATTTCTTGCAGTTTCATCTAGGAAATCAAAAGTTACGGCCGTTCCAATCTCGAATATTGCCGTCGCCCGTTCTCCTTCTTTTTTGCGAGTTTGACCGTGAAATTTATTCCGTAGACTCATCTTGAAGTCCTCTACCTGGTGCTCATCCTAACTCAAGGTTTTATCCTCGGGATTGCTGCAGAAAATTCAATCTTCCCCGATCAGACTGCGTACGTACAGCAGAAAACTTCGTCGTGCGTTCTCCGTTGATCCAGAAGGTAAAAATCAGATCCGTTCGCGTCATATTGTGTCAAATGATCCCAGATGGCTCTCTAAAAAATTTGGTTAGGTTTCATCCATTATTTTAATAGTTATGACCGTTTGATCTATTAGCTTTAGCAGTCATTCATCGGTAGTTTATGAACTGTCCATAGGGTTGCCGCCAAATCCGCTTATACCGTTGAGATCGTCTCGCCGCGTTCTACGTGGTGCTCACTTCCCCTTTGCTGTTCCATCCACCGAAAATTTTAATATTCGTTAGCCGCCGCCTTTCGTCAGTGCCGCGCGCCGTCTTTTGCCGCCAACCATCTTAGTTCGCCTTGGTCGTGTCATCATGTCCAGTAGGCCATCATTCTCTGGTTTGCCCATCTTTAGAGTTCATTTGATCTTCGGTTGCCATCAATGCCATATTCTAGAATCTACCCGTCGTCGTTCGATCCAGTTCTTTTATTATCGGTTCGTGTTTCGGTTAGCCATCCTTGGTAATCTTTTATCGCAGAGCCAACCCTACCTATCCTATCCCTATGCCAAGTGGATCTATCCGTGAGTCGTTCCTCTCAAACCCTAACTTAACCTTGCGTCCAATCTGTCGTTGACGATGCATCATGTCATGTAAACCTCGCAACTCGCAGATCAATCCTGAGCCATATCATATCCTTGGTACCATATCATTGTACCGATAATCGACATCTCATCTTTGCATGAGTGTCCTGTCATTGCTTCTCTATCTTTGCATGTGTGCGTGGTCGCAAAAGCCCTAGTGCAATATCATCATCCTCTCTATCGCCTTATTGTAATCTAACCCCATCACCTATGAGTTTAACCTTGTCTTCATTTCCTCGCGGCCTTGTCATCGTCAAGCCTCTTGATCGACGTATGACTGATCTCAGATCGAATCGCATGAATGTCGACCCCTTGTCCATGTCCTATTCTTGAAAATCTAATCTGCCATTGACCTAGAAGTCATTCGTGGACTTGGTCGATAGACCATTGGTCATATGTCATATCCTTGTGCCATATCTAATCTATTAGTCTATCTTTCTTTTGTTTGACTGTATATCTGTTTAGTCAACAAAAATCATCATTGAGCATCAGCTTAGTTCATTGCGAACTAACGTATCTTTATGGACCCGGTTTATAGATCGAGAGCCCATATGTCATTGTCTATCCAATCAAGATAATAACTTGGAAGAAATATTCTTTGGAATATTATTATTTCTTTCTCGATTATCGTCTTTTCCTTTTGGTGTATTCAAAGCTCGTTCTCTTTGTCTAATCTCGATCTAATCCATTCAAGTTCCTAAATTCATCTAAGCCTTTGTGATCCAATACTATCCGTTCTCAATTTGGATTTTATTTGATTTATCTTTTGAGTTGGTTTGTATTTGCTTCTTCTTTAATCGTTAGGCGTATCGTCAGGAAGTTGTTCTAAGGAGTGAAGATTAAGAAGGTAAAGATTGAAGATCAAGATGAAGAATCAAAGATAAAGAGTAAAGAAAAGTAAAAATCGCAAGGGCCAGGCAAGTTGTGCTTTGATCATGCTGAACCCATGTTTATAAAATTGCTATATTTGTTTTACCCTATTGCATATTATTTCAAGTGTACAATTGTTTCAAATTAAATTGGGACTTAGCTATTATACCAATTTGATCTACACCCTACCTTGTCATTTGTATGCCATGATCTATTGTCACCCTAGATTGGTTCAATATAGTTGGTTAGTAATTATAATCAACATGGGATGGTTAGTCCGTATTAGTTGCTTAGCGATGCCATGTCATCACATGTATTGGAATCATTGATAATAAATCTTGATTAATGGAATATGGAACAATGTTATGAACTTGTGTGTCATGTGGGATCACACGATGAGATTGAGTTGTTGTGACAAGTCATGTCACGCAACAATGTTGAATTGTCGATGGCACGTGGTGCTTGGTAATCAACTTGGGTGATAATCACTTAGATTGGGGCAAGTGACAAGGGGCGAGTATGCCAAGGTGGGCCCGATGGGCAGAAGGTATGTGGATGTCTTGCCCTGATCATTCTAAGGACTTAACCTTGTAAGCCTTTGACCTGAGTCAATCATGCAACCACGTGTCTGGTATGGGCCAGCCTAGCTGATTAATTTGCAATGTCTTAACTTTGGTACTATCGTGGTCGGTGTGAGTTCCCGAGTTATGGAGTAATTCACATGGGCAAGAGGGGGGCCCTGGATGTGGTAACCAGTCCCACCAGTGTTGAAACCTTAGCGAGTAGTATCGGCTTAAGCCAGAGCATTGTAAAGGCTTTGTCGTGATCTCTCTGCCGGCACACCAAAGGAAGTGTGCTAATAGCTTGGCAACAAGGGACGATCATGTCGTGTGGGTAAAGTGCATAACCTCTGTAGAGTGTGAATCTATTCGAATAGCCGTGCTCGCGGTATTGAGCAATGCTCGAGAATTACAGTTAAGGGTTAGACTTTTGTTAAACAAAACTTATTGGGATGGCAGGATGCCATGGAAAGTGGAAATTGACTTAGGTTTGGAAACTTGGTTTACTTCAGAAATGCTGAATCTATCTATTATTGTTATTTGTTTTACAGTCTTTACAATCTATTTATTATATTTGTTCATAAATGCTGCTTACTGCAAAATAGCCATAATAGCCTTTTCCTTTGGAATAAGCCTTGCATATAGTTACATAGAATTGCATTCTGTGCACAACTTGTTGAGTGCTTTATGTACTCACCCCCTTGCAACACACAAAATCATCAGTTGAGGAGAAGACTACAACTTCGAAGGAGGATAAGTTCTACGAGGAGGCGAATATCTAGGAGTTGAACCTTGTCAGTTGCCTGTGGCATATTGATGGGATTCGTCGACATTCTTCATTCCGCTGCTATTTATTTAACTTGAGTTGAAGCCACCAAGGCCTCGCAAGTGTAAGTTTGACCTAAAGGTCGTTTAATAGTTCTATATTAATAGATAAAGTCTTTATTTATTATTCCGTTGTGTATGATTGTGATATTTCATCTATGTTGAGACTGTGCGCACTAGCGTGATCCTGAACTAGTGCTGAATACACAGAGGGTCCGGATTTGCATATTCGGGTCCCGACAGAGGTGCTCCCTTTCATTTTTTGTCCTTGTGCTTGGAGGACTCGGGCTTGTCGCCTTTGTTTTTCTGTTGTGGGCGATCTTCTTGGCACTCGACCAGGGCGTCTGAGGCCGTGGCATAGCGATCGGCCAACGCAAACATCTCTTTTACGGAGATCGGTGGTTTCCTGGACATTTTCTTAATCAGATTAGTATCGCTGACCCCTTTCTGAAAGGCTGCTACCACCAGTGCATCAGATACATCCCTGATAGGGTTTTTCTTCTGCATGAAACGGCGGATGAAATCTCTCATCGTCTCGTCCTTCTTCTGGTGAAGCTGATATAGGTCCCATGGGGTGCCAGGCCTCTCATAGGTTCTCTAAAAGTTTGCGATAAATTGATCGCAAAGATCGCTCCAGGAGTCCACCAAGTTCGCAGGAAGTCCTGTGAGCCATGATTGAGTTGAAGGGGTGAGATTGACTGGCAGATAATTTGCCATCATGTTTTGATTGCCTCCAGCCGCTTTAACCACCAGGGCATAGACCTGCAGCCAAGATTTTGGATCTCGATCCCCGTCAAACTTAACGATGCCCTTGGGGTTGAAACCTTCGAGCCATACTACTCGGCATAACCGAGAAGTGAACGCTCAGATTCCATCGATGGATCTGTAATCATGATGAGGGGGAGTTCGGCGAGGCGAGCCTCTGGCTCGGCGATTGTCATCAACGCGTCGGGGTGGAGTTCGGTGCGGCGAGCCCATGACTCGATGATCGTCGTTGTCGTTCCAACCCTGGCGATGATGATCTTCATGGTCGTTGTAGTCGTCGTACCGTTGATCACTTCGTCGATCGTGGCCAGTACCGAAGCGTTCGTAGTCATCGTAGCGCCAGCGTCGATCTTCTTCGTCCCGCTCTTGCCGTATGGCGGTGATGTCTCGGCGGAGGTCGTGGTTGAGATTCCGACGGGCGTCTCCGACTGGTTGTGTGGGCGCCGATCGCCAGACTCGACCGTAGCGTTCATTCGCTAGCGATGCGAGTAGCCGCGTGGGAGCGTGAGTGCGCTTCCCCTACCGGCTTTTCCTGATTCTGCTGAATCGTTGCCGCCGTCACCATGGCCTTGATCTGGGCCACGATCGGGGCCGCCGGGCTATCAGATGCAATCATCAGGTCCAGCGTGTCGAGAAGCGTCTTGGAGGCGACGACGTTCTGCAGTGGTGTATGGAAGACAGCTTGGTCTCCCAATTTTGATTTTAGGATGTCCTCGTGGACATTGCGGCCGCGAGATCGAAGCGATCACGACTGTGCCTCCTTAGCCTTACGAAGAAGGCGATCCTCCTCTGCGGCTTCTCGAATCTCTTGTTGGTGTTGGAGTTTGGTCTTTTGCTCTTCTATTGTGAAGATGCCACGAAGATTGTAGCAATTCCTCGCAACACCGACTGGTTTGTTGGCTGAGTCAGAGTGGCGTACCTGAGATGGGTCGGCCTGATCTTTACCAGATTGGATCTGGTTTAGGTCTAGGCAGACAAGTTCTCCGTGTGCGTCTGCGACGAAGTCCAGGTTTCCAAAGCGGAAAGCTTGGTCGGAGATGAAGGTGGTAATGATTCCGCTGGTTGCTGCCATCGAGTCTGTAGGAAAATATTATAGCGCTTCCCCTACCTGGTGCGCCAACTGTCGACTTTTGTGGTCGGCAATGAATTTATGGGGTAGGCGCTAGATCTCAAACTCAAAGGTCACACAAGACAAAGGTTTAGACAGGTGCAGCCCTCGACGGAGGAGGTAATACCCTAGTCCTGTGTGCTGGGATTATTTGGATCTCTTGGATCTAAGATTGCTCGTGTCCCTATTGTTGCCCGCCCTCTCCCTTATATAATGGGGGTGGGGCGGTTTACAGAGTCCCGATCGATTTAAGGGATTTCGATCGGTTATTGGATTCTAATTGGTTACAAGATAGAGTTTACATCTTTATCTCATCCTGCTAACAACTCGGATTACAATCATGTCTCTTATATCTAAATATATGTTCAACTGTCTCTAGGATGTATCTCCTTGCGCACGGCTGCAAGGCTTGGCGTGGAGCTTATCCCTGGGCCTTCCACCCAGCCCTGTATCTCCCTCAGGCACTTCTGGGCTGGTTATGAAGACACCTGGGTTCTTATATTCCACAGCGGGCATGCTCCCCCATTAGGGCCCCGAGGTAACGCTAAAGGATGCCCGACGAAAGGCGGTGATCCAACCCAGTGGCCCGACCAAGGTCGTCCAGCTCGAAGAAGGTGACCTGGACAAGCGCATCCACCTCGCCGCCCAGCTCGACCCGAAATAGGAGCTCGAGCTCATCACCATCCTCCACGCCAATAAGAGCATATTCGCGTGGGAACCAGCAGACATGCCGGGGGTCCTGAGGGAGGTGATCGAACACAAATTGCAGACAAGGCCTAGCTGCAAGCCCGTGCGCCAGAAGCTACAGCGTTTCTCCCCCGAGAAGGTGGAAATAATCAGGGAACATCTTGACTAGCTCCTAAAGGCCGGTTTCATTCGTGAGATTATTACTCAGAATGGCTGGCCAACCCGGTGATCGTGCAAAAGAAAGGCGGGAAGTGGAGGATGTGTGTCGACCACATGGGTTTGAATTCGGCGTGCCCGAAGGATAACTTTCCTCTTCCGTGTATAGACCAGATTGTGGACTCCACCGCCAATGCTAAGATGCTAAGTTTCCTCGACGCCTACTTCGGCTACCATCATATCAAGATCGCGGCAGGCAACAACGTCAAGATGGCCTTCATCACGCAATTCGAAACGTTCTGCTTCACCACTATGTCGTTCGGCCTCCGCAACGGGGGGGGGCAACGTTCCTGCGGCTGATGATCAGGACCTTCGACCCCCAGATCGGGCGGAGTCTCGAGGTCTATGTCGATGACATCATCGTCAAGAGCTCTTCTAAAGCCGACCACGTCGATGATCTCGCGGAGACCTTCGCCGACCTGAACAGGCATAGAATCAAGCTCAACCCCGAGAAGTGCATCTTTGGTGTGACCTGGGGCAAGGTGCTTGGCTACATGATTGGGGGCTCGGGGTAGGTCCAAACCCGGAGAAGATCGAGGCGATCGAGAGGATGGCTGCCCCGATGTCAATGAAACAGGTTCAATGCCTTGCCAGCCTCGTGGACGCCCTCAGTCGGTTCATCTCAAGGCTCGGGGAGCGCGGGCTACCATTCCTTTGGGCCCTACGCCAACATCAGGGTTTTGAGTGGACCCCGGAAGCCCAACGGTCCTTCGACGAGCTGAAATTGTATCTCTCGAGCCGCCCACTACTCACGACCCCGCAACCGAGCGAAGCGCTGCTGCTCTATCTCGCGGTCGCGGTGTAGGCCGTCAGCGTCATCCTCGTGGCCGAACGGGATGGCCAGCAGCAGCCGATATACTACGTCAGTGAAGTACTCCATGGACCGAAGGAGCGCTACCCCCAGGTCCAGAAGCTACTCTACGCTCTCTTCATGGTCTCGTGCAAACTCTGGCATTACTTTCAGGCGCACGCTATGATCGTTCCGAGCGGGTTCCCGCTCGGCGAGATCCTGAGGAACCCGGAAGCAGGAGGCCGCATCGCCAAATGGGCCATGGAGTTAGCCAAATTCGACATTCGGTTTGTGGCGCACTCCACCATTAAGTCGCAGGCGCTCGCCGACTTCGTGGTCGAGCAGACGGCGGAGCCCGCCCCTGAGCCCGAGGTAGAGGAAGAAGGTCCCTGGACCATGTTCTTCGATGGCTCAAGGTCGTTTAAGCACTCAGGGGCTGGCGTCCTCATTATCACCCCTCAGGGAGATCATCTGAAGTATGTAATTTTCTTCGGATTTCCCGCGACCAACAATGTCGCAGAGTATAAGGCCCTCTTGGCTGGCCTTCGGGCATGCAAATCACTGGGCATGCGTCGGCTAGTCGTCAGGGGAGATTCTCAACTCGTCATCAACAAATACAACAAAGA
Organism: Otatea glauca; assembly: GCA_036346275.1. Lineage (NCBI taxonomy): Eukaryota > Viridiplantae > Streptophyta > Magnoliopsida > Poales > Poaceae > Otatea > Otatea glauca. The sequence continues at coordinate 4,909,466 of CM070720.1, read as the reverse complement.
TTACCAATGCTCAGAGCCTTCAATGGCGAAGTACCTCGCCGAGGTACACAAGATAGAGAAGTGGTTTGAGAACCTTGAGATCGGGTACATTCCCAGGAAGGACAACTCTGGTGCCTTTCTCCTGTCCAAGCTCGGGTCGTCCGACAACGAAATCCCGTCGGACGTCATCCTCGAGACCCCGCTAACCCCGACTATCGTCGATCCGGAGGATTCGGTGGCCCACCTCGAGAGTGTTCCCTCGTGGATGGACCCGTTTGTCAAGTTCCTCAACCTCGACGAGCTCCCGCCTGACCCAACCGAGGGTAGCAGGCTCAAGCGCCGTGCAGGCTCGTACAGGCTTATCGATGGACAGTTGTATCGACAGGGCACCTTGCACGTCCTCGTCAAATGCATCACCCCAGAGGAAGGTAAATACTTGCTCAATGACATCCTTTTGGGCCTCTGCGGCGCTCACTCTTCTTTCAGGACAATGGTTGGGAAGGCGTTCCGAATGGGCTTCTATTGGCCGACGGCGCTCTAGGATACTCGGAACATCGTCCGCGCCTGTCGAGCTTGCCAGTTCCACTCTCGGAAGGTACACCAGCTGGCCTACGACCTCCAGACTATCCCCCTCGCTTGGCCATTCTCGACTTGGGGCCTCGACATCCTCGACCCCTTCCCCCGGGCGGTCGGGGGAAGAAGTTCCTATTCGTCGCCATCGACGCCTTCACGAAATGGGTCGAGGCCGAGCCAGTCTCGGTCATCACGGCCCAAGCAGCGGTGAGATTCTTCCGCTCATTTATAGTCTCAAGGTATGGGGTCCCTTGCAGGATCATTACCGACAATGGGACGCAGTTCACCAGCGAACTGTTCCAAGAGTATTGCGAAGACCGAGGAACCAAAATATGCTACGCCTCGGTAAGTCATCCCCAGAGCAATGGGGTGGTTGTAACATCCCAAATTTGGTCTATAGTTTCACTTATGTGCATTTTGGTGATTTTCTAAACTTATTGGATTTTCTGGAATTTAATTGAATTTATTTTAATTAAGTATATTGAACCTTTGGTGAAAACTAATTATATATAGATAAATCTAATATGAAGTTTTGCCAAAAATATTTTATTTGAACTCAAAATGTCTCAAAGTATTTATGAGAATTTTCTTGGATTTTTCCTGATATTTTAATTGCCTTAAATGAATTAATATAATTTTGGGAATTATTTTCAATCAAAAAGCTTTTGAAAAATCGGTGAAGCGATCTTGGGCGAAGCCCAAGCCTTGCTGTGTGTGACCATTGTTGTCGACCGCCACCCCGCTTTTGCCGCCGCGTGCGGACCGTTGGATCGGATCGTGCGGTCCTCTTTCCTCGGCGAAACCCTAGCGCGTGAGCCGTTGGATCGAGATCAAGCGATCGGGATCGCTTCGCGTTGTTTTGGAAAGATTTGATCGCATCCGTTGATTTTGGAAAGGGCGGATCGGATCGTATCGCCCAGGAATCAATCGTGGCCGTTCAACTTGGGTCGGACGGTCGTCGGTCGTCGTCTCCGATTCGGTTTCCGAGCTCGCCGCCGCGCGCTGTCTCCGCCGCGGTTTGCTTAGGGTTTCCTTCTCTACGCGCATGCCGAGGCTATAAAAGCCGCAGCCCGCACTCCGATGTTCCTTGTCCCCTTGCGCAGCCGGTAGCACTAGCCTCTTCGCTTGTTTCGCAGCCGTCGTCGCTCAGGAGCTCGCCGTAGTTCTTTGAAGCGCCGCCGCGAGTTTTTATGCCGTTTCGTCGCCGTCGAGCCTCCTTCTGCCGAATCGGTTCCAGATCTGGGGTCGCCGTTCCAAGACGTGTCGAGGCCGCCACTTCTTCTCGCCGGAGTCGCGCCGAAACGTCGTTCGGGTGGTCGTCTTCCTCCGCTCCGGTGCCAATCCGCCATCGTGCTTTGGAGCTTCACGCAGCCGTTGGATCCTCGTCGGACTGTCCAGATTGCGCCGCGTCATCCTCATCAGCAGTGAACCTCTCCGGTAAAATGGACCGTTAGATCTAAGATGAGCGGTTAGGATAGTGCCACATTGGTGTAGTTCGCTAGTCGTCGGATCCTCTCGCAGATGCGTGCCGCGTGTCGAGCATTGGCACGGGCGGCGTCGCAGCGGGTAGAACCGCGCCGCATGTTGGGCACCGGGTGTCGGGCGCCGTGAGCAGCGTCCACGGTGGACCAGAGGCGGTTCCGTGGACCGGGTCTGTGCGCCAGGTGACGTGTCAGCGCCTGATTGGCTCGGCCCAGGGCTGACGTCAGCGTTGCGCATTAAAAATCTTTTTCAATAGAAAAATATTTCGGGAAAATCGGAAATTCTATTTTCTGTATTTCAGTATTTATTCAAAACTTCAAAAGGCTATATCTTTTGAATTTTAACTCGGATTTGAGTGATTCAAATTTCCAAAAATTTGTAAAATCAAGATCTATTTATTGGTGAATTTTATTTTATTTTTAGAGTTTGTTTGCTCTCTTTTTTTGTGTTTATTTAATATTTTGGCATCGTTTCGCGTAGACGTTGAACTGCTCGGTGATCTGGAGGAAGATTCATCGCTTCAAGACCCAAGCTCAGAGCAAGACCAGCACCTATTCCAAGGCAAGTTGTGCTTTGATCATGTTGCACCCAATTTCACTAAATTGTTACTTTGTCTTTTAAATTATGCATGATATTTTATGTGTATAAATGATTTCAATTAATCTGGGAATTAGATGATATGCCTAATTGAATTAAATCACACCTTGTCAATTTTATACCATGATCTAATTGTCACCCTAGGATGTAGAATTATAGTTGGTTAATATTCAACATGGGACTAGTTAGACCGTCGTAGATTGCTTAGCCATGCCACGTCATCACATGTGTCCGAATGTTGTTACTTAATCTTGACTAATGGAATATGGAACAATGTTTAAGAATTTGTGTGTCATGTGTTGTCACACAGCGATAACAAGTTGTCGTGGCGAGGAGGTCACACAACTAGATTAAAATGTTGGTGGCACGTGGTGCTTGGTAATCAACTGCGGTGGTAATAATTTAGATTGGGGCAAGTGGCAAGGGGCAGTGTGCCAAGGTGGGCTAGGATTGGCAGGGGTATGTGGAAGTCTTGCCTTAATCACCTTAAGGACTTAACCTTGCAAGCCTTTGACCTGAGTCTTTCTTGCAACCTGAAGGACCATGTGGAGGTCCATCCATATTTGTGATGAGTATTTGACTTTATTTGAGCATGGTGTGCTCAAGTTTGAGTTTGATTTGGATTGATTTTCAAAATGAAGCAATTTGAGTTGTCTCTGCCAGGAGTGGCAGTACCGGTCGTATGGACGCGGTAGTGATGAGTTGGATGGTTTATTGCATATCTTTGTGGGCATTGCTATGTGAGGAGTTTCCTTGTCTTTGATGGTTGCAGGGCGACGGTGCTAGGTCATGGTGACGTGAAGGATGACCGGGACTAGGCGAGGAGCGTCGGAGGTCCAGACGGTTGGGAGATCGCGGAAGATGATCGGAGGCGGAGTCGGGCAAGTCAAGAAGACAAGGAAAGGAGTTGATGATAGCTAGATGCGCGTGGATCAATGAGGGCCGTCGGATTGAGGTCTAGTTGATAGGTTAGCGGGTCTAGGTAGTATGCTTTGAAAACCGTGCAAGAAAACCCGGTATGTGTGTGGGTTTTGGGTTAGCCCTTGCATGGCTGTGTGTGTGGGTTAATCCTAGCCCTTAGATGAGTGCTCTAGGGTTGAGGGACTCATCCAAGGGTGGTAGGTGACCCAAGAGTAGTATAAATAGGGGTGGAGGGGTAGCCTCCTTCCCTTGAAGGTATTGAGGTTTTTTATGCTCATTTGAGCTTTGCCCACATGAATGTGAGGTTTTGTAACCTCCCCTTCCAGAACTGAAAGTTTTATCCATCCACCTCTGAATTTATTTTGCGCATTTACATTATGTCTTTACTTTACGCAATTTAAATTCAGTATTTACTTTCCCGCAATTACATTCCCGCAATTTACTTTCAAGTAATTTGGATTTGCCTCCCCTCCTTCTAAATGCTACTGATCTTGGATGTTTTGAGTGTGTTCATATGGTTTTACATCTCTTCTGCACTCTTGGATTGAGTAGAGAACATCTTTTCTTTCAAGTTCCAACTTTGTTCAGAACTTGTTCTTCGAGCAGCAGTCAGTGTTTGATTTTTTTAAAAATATAGAAAAATTATTTTTGAGTTATTCTTGATGGAGGAGGTGCGTAACGCTGATATACACCTGCAGAAAAATTTTTGAGTTCACTTGTTGCACCGTTTGGGCGCCATGAGGTGAAAACCGAGCCTTAAACTTTTTGCTCGAAGTTCTTGAGTATACTGTGTTCTTAGATTTTTCCTGTTTTTTCTGTAAGGCTTTTTGAGGATAAATTTGGTCGAGTTCTTCATGACTGTGATTCTCATAGGGAGAAAAATTCTCAGAATTTTGTGAGCTGCATAAACCCACCAACCTCCTGTGCAAATTGAGGACAAGTTCTGGAAATTCTGCTTTTGCTTTTCTGAAAGTGACTTTTGTGATTTGAATTGATGTCCTTTCTAAAAGCAAGAGTTTGAATTGATTCCTCTTTATCTTGGACACTAGACAACCAGGATTGTGACTCAAAAATCCCCACATATTTTATGGTACTTATCCATGCAAGTTTGGGGTACACATAGTTGTCTAGTTTTTCGTGTTTTCACAATTTCCTTTGGCGATCTTGTCGAGGTTTTTGTTGGAGTATTTTGGGGAATTTTTATTTGCGACCATTCACCCCCTTTGTTCGCCATCTCGGTCCTTCAATTGGTATCAGAGCCGGTTCTGCTCTTTCTAGATCTTGACCGGTCTCAAGAGCCATGACGACGGACAAATATTCCACCAAGCCTCCCATCTTTAATGGAGTTGATTTTCCTTTTGGAAGTCCGGATGGAGTCATACATCACGCCTGGGCTACGATATGGCGAAGGTGAAACTCTGTATGAGGTTCCTGCTGATGAAAATGTCACGGCCATCAATATGGTTGGCGTTGAGGCGAATGCTAAGGCAAGGAACATTCTCATACTGAGGTCTTAGCCATGATGAGTATGGTAGGATTTCTCACCTTCGCTCCGCTCACGAGATTTGGGTAACCCTTGATGCTTACCATGAGGGCTCTACTCAAATCAAGACTGTGAGGCAGGACCAGTTCAAGCGTGAGTACAACAAGTTTGATCAACGCGCTGGTGAGAGTCTCGAAGAGTGTTTTGGTTGGTTTACAAAGATTTTGAGCGACCTCCGAGCAATTGGTTGCATATACCACGACTCGGACAATGCTCGGCATTTCTTGACCGCACTCGACCTTGGGTTTGGGAGATGAAGGTGACCACCATCAAGGACACCACCGACTTATCGACTCGACTCTTGGCGGGCTTTATTCCGCCTCAAGACTCATGAGATCGATGTCGTCTCTCGGAAGACGACATCTCGATCGATGGCTTTGGTCACCGATCCCATTGGATCTTCTTCTTGATCCTTCTATTGGTTTCTCTCTTTCCGCCCTTTGCGAGCTAGCGATGACCAAGCTGGAAAAATTTCGAGAAAATGAGCTTGCTCTTCTCGCTCACAAGTTTTCTCATGCATACAAGAGGTGAGAGAGAGGAAGAGAGGTGGCATGATCACCGCTTGAGTGTGGTGGCCCCAACCACATTGGCGAACTATCCCAAGCCTGGAGAAGGGCAAGAACGGCGTTGGCGGTTCGGGCAAGAACGACTACACCGACAAGAACCGCAACAACAATCCTCCGGTTCGTGAACGGCAAGACGAGAAGAAGTACCGCAACTTCTCCAAGAACAAGAAGCTCTTCCACGGCGTCCTCGCCGCGCTTGAGCGACATCAACCTCTCGACACGGAGACATGGAGCGACGAGGCGAGGATGATCCGCAAGAGAAGAAGGGCGGCGATGACTTCTCCGGCATGTGCTTCATGGCCGACACCAACGACATCAACGACTCCGAGCTCTACAACGACTCGGATGAGGTACCCTCCTATGACCAGCTCAACGAAGCTTTCTGCAAATTAGGAAAATTTCATGCTAGAGCTAGAGCTAGGTGTACGGAGCTTGAGAAGAATGTAGGTACCTTGACTCGGGAGTTAGCTTCACTTAGATCTTCTCCCTCCCGAGTCACTGATGATTGCTCTTTGTGTGATGCTATTCTTGTGGAGTTGGAGAACCTAAGGACCATGCATGATAGTGTGCTTGCTGAACTTGATGGTCTTAGGTTGAAGAATGCTAGCACTAGTTCTATTGATGCTATTCCTGTTGAGGCTAGTTTTCTTCATGCTCACTCCACTCCATCATGTGCTAATTGCCCTAAATTGCTTGCCGAAATTGATGCCATGAGCGAACACCTTAGAAAGCTTTCTGCTAGAAATGATGAACTTGAATTGCATGCTTCTAAGGACCCAGTCAGCTCATGTGAGGGCTGTAAGCAACTAAAACTTGACAATGATGCTTTGAATGTCAAGTGTGATCAACTTGCTAAGGATTTACTAGTTAAGTCACAAACTGGTTGCTTGATGTGTGTTGGGGTTAAGGATGATGTGGATCAAATCCATGTCGAGCTTAAGAAGAAGTTAAAAGACCAAACCCATAGGATTAGAGATGCTCCTTGCGTTTCTTGTGAGGCCCTCAAGATTAAGGCAGCCGTGCTAAGGGAACAAAAAGCACGTGCTGAGAGATCTTCTCTTTCTGGTTCTTCTTCTTCCTCTCCTTCCCCCTGTTCTTCTTGTGCTTCTTTCTTCCGAGATTGCCAGTATCTTATGAGCACTCTCGAGAAGTTTGTTAGAGGCAAGAAGAAGCTCAATCTTATTCTAGACCAATCCAAGATTAGTAGATTCAATCAAGGTCTAGGATTTGATCCCTTGGAGCACGCTCGGGCGCATCCTCCCACCATTGTGTGCGGCTCCAAGAGTGGTGAGATTGTGGTAGCTCCCAGAGTGAGTACCACCATGTTTAGATCTCTTTGGGGTTGTCCATAGGACTTCTTATCAGAAGGGTGTTACTCCTATTGCTACGCCTCTAGCAAGGCGAAGTACACATGCACCTTCTGTAAGAAGGATGGTCACCTAGTAGATTTACGCTTGAGCACGCCAAGATCACTCGGCGTGGCGTGTTCTGCTCTTAGGGTATTGTGGTCATCCCGGACTTTGAGTGCTCCTAAGGCACACACCGCTTCTAGACGAGTTAGAGAGTCGCTGTTTTTGGGCGGCCCAGGACTTAGTTTTCATGCTAGTTCTTCAAGTTTTTGTCTGAAGCTGTTCGTAGTCGGTCTTTCGCCGTCCTCTTGATATTCCTCGTTTTCCCATCGAGGTAGATATCTGCGGCGTGAGGTGTTTTCGGTAGGAGATCCAGCAGCCTTCTTTGGGATGGTCGGCTTTTGCACCACGTCGTGCTAACCCGATTCGGCTCCTAGATCATCTACTAGAGTTACTCGATCTTGTTAGAGTTGAGCGTCAGAGAGACATTCGAGTCGATCTTCTTCGTGGTTTGGTACTCACGAGGTGTCGTATGGTTCAGTATTGGGTTCCTAAGTCTTCACTCTATCCCAGTACTGAGTCATCTTTCCCTCTTGTGTCAATTCCTTGTGTCATGTCTATGCGATGATGCTTTTGAGTGCCTTTTGCCTTTCTCATGGCATGAGTCGCTTGAGGCCAGCTTGAGGATGTGATGACTGCCTAGTGGAGTGGATTTGGGTCATCTTGTGGATTTGTCCTTTCTTAGTTCGATTCTTAGTCCATGAGTTGTCCTGAGGCATCATCTTCGTCGTGCATAAGTAGTGGACCTCGTTTTTCCTCGAGGTACCCACTCACGGCAAGAGTTGCAGGTAAGTATGTTGGTCATGTTGATCTTTACTAATCTCATCTAGGATCGGTTTGTCGCTTTTCAATGTTGGCACTCGATGTGAATTCCGAGTTGGCCTTTGCGGCTTGTCTCTAGAGGATTGGATCTTCCTGCATGACCATCATGAGCATCATGCTAACTTGCATGTACTTTCAACTTTGTTTGCCTCGTGTTTCGCTCCACAAGTGTTGAGCTTCATGATAACAGCATTGGGGACTTCCACTTCCATGGTGAGCTATCTCATATCCTCATGTCGGTTATACTTGTGATCATCATTTCCATGACATGTTGTAATTGCTCTTGCTCCCATGTGTATTATATGTACTTTGCTAGGTCTTGTTAGTTTTTGTCTGTCTTGTTTTGTGCCATAGCATGTTTTCCCCAACCATCTTTGTGCTTCACGTATTATATCCTAAACTCATGAGCTTTTTCCTAGCATGTGATTTTCTTGTTTTTATCATGTCCATGATATTGTTCATTTGGTATGAGAATTTGTGTTAACTATGGGCACGTGCTATATATCATTTACTTTATTTTGTCATGAGTAGTATCTAGGTTATATGATTACGATTTTCTATTACATCCATGATTAGCTTTGTTTAGACTTTGTTTGTCAGACATTGTGCTACATGTGAATGCCTTTCATGAGATTAGGGTCATATGATCTAGCTGCCGCTGTATGACTTATATTGTTCATGATCACCTTTTATTGTCCTTCATGCTTATATGCTTCATACCTATTTTGCATGAGCTTGTGTTCTTCATTCATGGCATGTATTCATCATCATGCATAGAGTGTTGCCATAAGTAGCTTCTCATCTTTGTGTCAATTGTCACCATTTACTTTCATGCTGTCTGTGTCCTCATGACCTTTTGTTTGGTCTTCTTTTGACGGGCCTTTTTCGCAACATGTAAATATTGATATTGAGACTATGGATAAATGGATCTTGATGTTGCTAATTGGTTTGTTTTATGCATGATCCTCTTTGGTTGTCTTCATTCATCTTGCTCATGTTATATCTAGTAGCATGTTGTTGTGCTTCATTGTGGTATTTCTTCATTTACATGCTCATTGCCATGTTTAGGGTAGTATCTTGATCCGTGTATTTCTAGGCTTGCACATGATCCCTGCTAGCATTTTGTTGCTGTCATGCACCTTGCTTAGCTTCTTTCGCTTGAGATGAAAGTGCTATGATGCACCTTCTTTGTTGTTTATCATGTGGATATGTTTTCATTGTTGTCTATGGATATATGGATCTTGATTCTATCTTTAGCTTGGTTGTGATCATGATCTTACATTACCTTCTGCATCATGTTCATGCTCTAGATGATCATTTGCCACACTTTTCCTGTATCTTGTCCATTCGTGCCTAGGAACTGGATCTGCCTATTGGATGCATGTGTGTAGGCTTTTTGGTGAGGAGACCATCATCCTAGGAATATCTCTAAGTCTTCTTCCTCTACTTTTTGGATCCACTTCAGGTCATTTGCCACTACTTGCACTACATTGCAGTAGGTAAGTACCTCTGAAAATGTTGATGATACTGATGGGTCTCTTAGGAGGTTGTGGTTCTTTTGTAGGTAGAGCTTGTGTCCTGTTTGTCTAGAGTCTTTTGGTTGGACTTCTAGCATAGTTAGGTTGCTTCTTACCTTGAACCGTCTTGCTCCTTAGAGACCATGTGGTTTTAGATCTTATCTCTTCTAAGTTTTAGAGTGTGCCTCAAGGGGAGTAGAGTGTGTTCAGGGGGATTTGAGCTTGGGTTTATGAGCTCATATGGCATTTCTTGAGGGGGAGCTGGTTTGTATATTATGTACTATATGTTTTCTTCGAGCTTAGCTTTTCTTTTCTTTGTGTTTCTTTTGGGTGTCTTTGGGCTTGTTTTCTTGAGTTGAGTTCACTCACTTAGACTTCTGGCAAGCCTTCCATGGACCTCTTATCTTGTGCTTTAGGTTGCTATCATGCGTGATTAGCTGCTCTCTCTTCTCTCTAGGTTGAGTTCCCTCACAGTCTTATAAGTCTAGCAGGTTTGGGCCTCCTGGGTAGACAGGGTCTGTGTTCACTCCTTAGTTGGGATGTAGAGTCAGCTTCCCTATGTCAGTCACTGGGGAAGATAAGAGCGAGTCTAAGTCGTAGTGAGTCTCTTCTATCTTATCTATGCTCAATAGCCATCCAGTTTTGCAGTTTCTTGGCTTCTTCTCCTCATTCTGTTTTTCTGGTTGTTATTGAGTTCATTCGGGTTTTCTTTATGCCTAATCTTGATAATAACTCAACTTTAACCAGATTTGAGCTTAAAATTGATTCGTTTGTTGAGGGGGAGTTTGGGAATCTGTTCATGCATTGCATTTAGACTGCATTTTCTATTTTATGAGCTTTGTCTATTATGCAATTGATTTCTTCTTCATGCTATACACCATACTACATCATTTGAAGAAAATCACTAGCTTAGGTATGTCCAAGTTCATTTAACTTGCTAAGCTTAAAAATGAAATAAGCCTTAAATGAAAATCTTGATGAAACTTGTTGCTTTTACTTGCTAGGTTTCTTCTCTAGAGGTTTGTGCCATAATTTGAGAAATTTTGGAGTTCTCTAGAGTCCCTATAGCAACTTGGGTGAAACTAGTTTGATCCATGCTAGAGTCCTTCAATTGCTCATGAATCATTGTGCTAAAAATATAAATTAAACAAAATTGACTCTTCTTCTGCACATACGACTCAACACCTTGTATTCACAAGACCGCTTCCCATTGCACTTGGGATGAACTTGGAATACATCGTGTTTGACCTAGACCATCCTCTTAAGAGTTCATCTTGAGATAGTCGCATACGGCTTGAGTCAATTGGTTGTCAAAAGAAAATGCAAATAAATTAAAAACAAAGACATATGTGGGTAAAGAATGCAAATAATGTCAAACATTTGCACCCCGCTATGTCTTGTATGATGATAAATCAAAATTTGCATTAAGTGTTAAATGAGCCCGAAGGACCTTGTATGCTCTTCTAGATTCCCCAAAGTGTTGAGTAGGTTGAACTCTAGGTTTTCCTTTTGATCCTTAGAGTGGCTATTCTTCTATGTTTGAAACTAAAGCTAAGTGTTGCACTTGTCTAATCTTGCTAAAAATGAAATATTCAAAACTAAGCTCGTATTTGCACTTGGACATGTCTTAGTTTAGTCATCTTCTGAAATTGACAAGCTTGGTGTAATATCCTTCCATTTTGATCAATTGGATAATCTTCAAAGCTCTTTCGATTGCATTTCATGCATACATAAAAAAAATTGATGCCTATATTGCCAAAAGGGGGAGAAAACGTAGAAAAGGCATCACTAAAATGATCTAAAATCTGAATTCCTCTTCGTCAACTTGGTCATGGTTCTAATTTCTATCTTTGGACCAAGTTTGACTTTGCAACTAAAAATTGCTTTCTTCTTCATTTTCTTCAAACTCAAATTTATGCCTTTTGTGTGGTTTGTCAATATACTCATCAAGGGGGAGATTGAAGGACCATGTGGAGGTCCATCCATGTTTGTGATGAGTATTCGACTTTATTTGAGCAAAGTGTGCTCAAGTTTGAGTTTGATTTGGATTGATTTTCAAAATGAAGCAATTTGAGTTGTCTCTGCCAGAGTGGCGATGCAGGTCATATGGGCGCGGTAGTGATGAGTTGGATGGTTTATTGCACATCTTTGTGGGCATTGCTATGTGAGGAGTTTCCTTGTCTTTGATGGTTGCAGGCGACGGTGCTAGGTCATGGTGAGGCGAAGGATGACCGGGACTAGGCGAGGCGTCGGAGGTCGAGACGGTTGGGAGATCGCGGAAGATGATCGGAGGCGGAGTCGGGCAAGTCAAGAAGACAAGGAAAGGAGTTGATGCTAGCTAGATGCCGCGTGGATCAATGAGGGCCGTCGGATTGAGGTCTAGTTGATAGGTTAGCGGGTCTAGGTAGTATGCTTTGAAAACCGTGCAAAAAAACCCGGTATGTGTGTGAGTTTTGGGTTAGCCCTTGCATGGCTGTGTGTGTGGGTTAATCCTATCCCTTAGATGAGTGCTCTAGGGTTGAGGGACTCATCCAAGGGTGGTAGGTGGCCCAAGAGTAGTATAAATAGGGGTGGAGGGGTAGCCTCCTTCCCTTGAAGGTGTTGAGGTCTTTGATGCTCATTTGAGCTTTGCCCACATGAATGTGAGGCTTTGTAACCTATCCTTCCAAAAATGAAAGTTTTATCCATCCACCTCTGAATTTATTTTGCGCATTTACATTATGTCTTTACTTTACGCAATTTAAATTCAGCATTTACTTTTCCGCAATTACATTCCCGCAATTTACTTTCAAGTAATTTGGATTTGCCTCCCCTCCTTCTAAATGCTGCTGATCTTGGATGTTTTGAGTGTGTTCATATGGTTTTACATCTCTTCTGCACTCTTGGATTGAGTAGAGAACATCTTTTCTTTCAAGTTTCAACTTTGTTCAGAACTTGTTCTTCGCGCAGCAGTCAGTGTTTGATTTTTTTAAAAATATAGATTAATTCTTTTTGAGTGATTCTTATTGGAGGAGGTTAGGAACTCTGATATACACCTGCATAAAAATTTTAGAGTTCACTTGTTTCACCGTTTGGGCGCCATGAGGTGAAAAGCGAGCCCCAAACTTTCTGCTCGAAGTTCTTGAGCATACTGTGTTCTTAGATTTTTCTGTTTTTTCTGTAAGGCTTTTTGAGGAGAAATTTGGTGGAGTTCTTCAAGACTCTGATGCTCATAGGGAGAAAAATTCTCAGAATTTTGTGATCTGCAGAAACCCACCAACCTCCTGTGCAAATTGAGGACAAGTTCTGGAAATTCTGCTTTTGCTTTTCTGAAAGTGACTTTTGTGATTTGAATTGATGTCCTTTCTAAAAGCAAGAGTTTGAATTGATTCCTCTTTATCTTGGACACTAGACAACCAGGATTGTGACTCAAAAATCCCCACATATTTTATGGTACTTATCCATTCAAGTTTGGGGTACACATAGTTGTCTAGTTTTTCGGGTTTTTCACAATTTCCTTTGAGCGATCTTGTCGAGGTTTTTTGTTGGAGTATTTTGGGGGAATTTTTATTTGCGACCATTCACCCCCCCTCTGTTTCGCCATCTCGGTCCTTCACAACCACATGTCTAGAATGGGACAGCCTAGCTGAATAATTTGTGAAACCTAGATTTCGGTACTGTCGTGGTGAATAGTGAGTTCCGGGTTTACGGCTTAACTCACATGGCGCAAGAGGGGGGCCCTGTTGTGGTGGTTTAACCCTTGGTGTTGAAACCTTAGCGAGCGATCTTTGGGTCTAGGTGTAGCATTGTAAAGGCTTTGTTATGATCACTTGCCTTGGTGGTGTTTGGTTGTATCGTGTGGGTAAAGTGCATAACCTCTGCAGAGTGTACAATCTATTCGAATAGCCGTGCTCAAGGTATTGGGCAATGCTCGGGAATTCTGATTAAGGGTTAGACTTTTGTTAAACAAAAACTTGTTGGGATGGCAGGTGCCATGGGAGGTGGAAATGGATTTAGGATTGGAAACTTGGTTTACTTGAAATCTTGAATCTATTAATTCTTGTTATTTTTTATTGCTTTTAATCTATTTATTGTATTCTTGTTAAATGCCGCTTTATTGCAAAATATCCTTATTAGCCATTCCTTGGATTAAGCCAAGCATATAGAATATTAGACTTGCATTCTGTGCACAACTTGTTGAGTGCTTTATGTACTCACCCCAACAACAACAACCCGGAAGAGGAAGAATCTACGCCTTTCGTGGAGGAGGATTATATGGATGCGAATGCTTAGGGTCTGAGCCTCGTTAGTTGCCTGCGGTGAACTGGGGAGCTGCTACGCTTATTTATTTTTTTCCGCTGCTGCTTATTTGCTATTTCTTTTATAAGCCCTGTATGGCAATAATCATGTAAGACAACAACTACTATTAATTATTAAAGTTATGCTATATTCCGCTGTGTATGACTATGATAGCATCTATGTTGAGCCTGTGTGCACTAGCGTGATCCTGGACTAGTGCGGTATACACAGAGGGTCCGGATTTGCAAATTCGAGTCCCGACAGCGGTTGAGCGCGCCAATGGACAAATCGTCCAAGGCGTCAAGAAGCGAGTCTTCGACGAGCTCGAGCGACGAGTCCGGGCTTGGGTGGACGAGCTTCACACCGTCCTCTGGTCCATCCGTACCACACCAAGCCGAGCGATAGGGGCGACCCCCTTTCGGCATGTCTTTGGTACCGAGGCCGTCCTGCCCCTCGAAGTCACGTTGGGCTCCGTCAGGGTTAGCTCGGTCGACCAAGTCGGCCCCGAGCAAGAACGGTCCCTCAACCTCGCCCTGGCGGAGGAAGTAAGATGCCGTGCGCTACTGCGATCGGCGCATTACCTGCAAACTCTTCGCAGGCAAGCTTCCCGATCGGTACGACCCAGGGGGCTCCTAGTAGGGGACCTGGTTCTAAAGCGGTGTAAGGCCCCCATTTTCGATAATAAATGTCAACGATAGGTTCCCTGTGCATACAGTACTAGTCCAATGATCAGTGGCTAGCACGCACAGATTACAAATTAAAATCACATCCAGACACAATAATATTACACATGCTAAGCATCTTGGAATTACATATTATTATTATTACAAGCCAAAAGCTCGAAAAGCAGCAGCGGAAACTTTATTTCTCTTGTAGTATGCCCAATCATCCTCAGGCAACAGACAAGGTAAAGCCTTAGAAAACATCGTCATCATAACCCCCGAATCCTGAATTGTCGTAAAGATCATCGGGGTAATCTATGTCTTCACCTAAAACAACATTGATAGAAAGATTGAGTACATTGTGTACTTAGCAACTCTTATAATGTATCACAGATGCAATTATAAGTAAATGCAGGGCTTAACAATGGAAGGGTTTCGACAGTTGTTTTTGCATTGGCAAAATAAAGCATAAGCACTTACTAGATTGCAACTGAAGTTTGTAAAGAAGCATTTTATTGTAATAAGCAAGTATTAATGTGGCGTAAATCAATCCTCATATCACAGTCTATCCGACTGACCCAATCCATTCCCATGTCATCCCTTGACATGAAACATACATTTTCCAAAACACTATTTTCCCATCAAATCATTTTGGAAATATTAAAACTCTAACCATGTGATGACTTTACCAAGTGCCTTTAACCGTAGGCTTGACTAATTAATTAGATTTACACTCTGCAGAGGTGTACATCTTTACCAACAAGAAATGATCAGCTCTTTGTGCAAGCTATTAGCACACTTCCTTTGGTGTGCCGCAGAGAGATCATAACATAACCGTTACATTACAAAGACCTAGCTTTGCACCAGCCCGATGACGTTAAATCCTTGTTATGGAGAAGAAACATGACAGTGTATCCCTGTCATATAAAGTGGTAATAAGAGCAGTAATTCCTGCATGAGCGATAAATCCTGCGATAAGGGTTTCTTCCCATACCAAGGTGTACACCGTTATACCGATATGCATTCACCCACAACGAAGTGTGGAAGCCCCTCATAAGCAAACCTAAAAAGGTATGCTCTTACTATCTCCCGTCTACCATTGTGCAAAGCCAGACCTAAGCAACTTAATAGGTTAAGGCTACCCCATCCCAGCACTTGTGGTTGCACGGAATTCTTGGCTTGAAAACAACCCATAGCTCGGTCCTTAATTCGACACGGGCAATAATCTCCCCCTACATTACGTACAAGTCCATCTCTTGCACAACCGGCTATTGCCAATAATTTCCCGCATCTAAACCATAGTTTTTATTTTGGGGTTTTTAGTCAAAATACCAACAAACGACATCATATCATAACCAACCTTTTTCAATTCTCAAGAATCAATTTTTATCTGATCATATTCAACGTTGGTTCTAAAGCATGGCTAAGCATGGTTAATAATCGCATATACCCAAGTTGACATTATGTATTGTCTAACCCATTTATATGGTTATCAAGGTTCACATGTCCATACTTATCAAGGAAGTTTCATGAGACAACAAGTATATCTACCAGTACCACAAAATAGCGTATTTACAGAAAATAAACGCATGCATGAAAGATTTTGATAAAGACAATGAAAATTAAATATTGAGATCAATATGATCAAAGGGGTGCTTGCCTTGCTTATCGCAGTCGGGTATAAAGTCCGGATCGTCGGCGAGGTAGTCGTCTGCTAATTCAAGTTTGTCGGAATCTACTCGTCGATCATCAGAAATAACATACAATACATAGCAAACCAGTATAAGGGCAAAAAGAAGTCATATAGAAAATCCAACTAAAAACTTACTTATAGAAACAGGAGTGTTCATTAGTAAGATTATAACTCAAGTTAATCTGGTTATACTGTTCCTTTTTGTTCATGTTTACCTTTATTATTTTTGGGCTAGATGGTATCAAGCATTTCTTGCTTCATATGAATTATTCATTTTATTTTAACGAATTCTAGATGCTAAAATTATTTGAAGTAGAAAGATTTAACTTATGGTGATATCATGGAATAGAATGTTGTTAATAGGATTCAGATGCAAAGCAATGTATTTAAAGACTTTCTAAATTGAACATTCATCACCAAATTTTTGGTTCCCACCTTATCAGGCATAACACATTAAGCTATCTACCCTATCTTCATAAACTAATTACTAGATGCAAGCATGGTCTCATATGAACATATACTTATATATACATATATATACATATATACTTATTGTGCTCTTCATAAGAAATCACATCCTATTTGCATGAATCATTATTTGTTAAAATATTTTTACCCAGCCTAATATTATTCTGCCATTATGCTGAAAAGAAATATGTTTAACAAACTACCAAAAATTCTTTTCTTATCCTTTTAGTTATTATAGCATAGTTACTAATAATATTAAACTTTAATAGAAAAGACATCAAACAACTAGTTACATAAATATTTTTAATGAAATGGGTTCATAGCAGAATAAGGATCTTAATAAAATTGGTTCCAAATAATATTAACTCTGTTTGCAAAATTTCCATATTTAGTCTACTTTCTTATGTACTATTCACCTTTGTATTAAAATATTTTTCCGAAATAGCTTTTCAAAATATTTTTGTATAATATGGAAGCTCTTGATTTTAGATGAATTTATAAATTGGTTTCATCTCATTTGGATTTCAAATGCGAAAGATATTCAAGTTTGAATATGAACTAGTTCTGAAAACCAAATGGAAATAATGAAATACGCTTTCAATGTTCTGAAAACACCTTCCACTATGCGTCGGATTTCGCGTTTAAATCCCACCGGGGCACTGACATCCGGGGCCTACTCGTCAGTGACCTCGGTCTTGCGCACGCCCGCCCCCGACTCGGTCACTGACAGCGTAAGCCCACCAGTTAGCGACTCCAAACAGAGGCGCTCGGTTTTTGGCTCGCCGCCGGCGAACTAACTCCGGCCAGGAGGAATGGGTAGCACCTTCGGCTTCAGCATGCTAACGCGCATCTAGGGAACAGCCTAATGACTTCCGACGATGATCGGAGATGGGTCGCTGTCGTGGCCGAGCGGCGGAGGTCACGGCGACTAGCCGTGCCGGCGACAGAAGGCTTCTCCGGTGGAATGGGTTCTGGTTCTAGCATCTACGGGCTCCGGTGGTTTCATTTTTGCCAAAAGGAAGCTCAGGGGAGAGTCGGATTAGCTCACCACCGATCGCCGGTTTCGGAGAAGAAGGGGGCATAGTGGCGGCGGAGCTCCGGTCGGAATTTCCTGGAAATAACAAGGGGTTTTGATTCATGTGAGCTTGTGATGCTATAACAGAAAGCAATTGAGGAATGGTTGCTTGTACCACCTTCAATCGATCACGATCTGAAAGCTAGGGTTCTTCGGCTGATTCAAAGAAACACGAAATTGGCAGTGATCAGTGGAGTATACTGGATGAAACAAGAGGGGTTTTGATGAGCACTCTCTGGCGATCAAGCTGTGGTATTTATAGGCCGAGGGGGACGCTGTAGACGAGCCAACACAAGGTGTGAACTTGACGGGATTTTGTGGCACTAGAACAGGAGAAGGGATGGGCAGTTTGCGGAAAATCTGGGTGAGGACGATGCGTGGCAGGGTTTGGCGAGGTCATTACCTCGAGGAAGCGCTTGGTATTCTTTGTGGCGCGAGCTACAGCCGGCGAAATCAGCTCTGGTCACGCACGAGCACGGCTGCGAGGGAGGAAGTAGAAGGTGGTGGCTGTGGCTGACAGGTGGGACCACACAGCGATTCGGGCCCGCATGGCAGAGAGAGCAAAATAGAAGTTTGGCTCGAACTGCAAGAGGCTTGATTTGATTCACTGAATCCATTGCCTATCCAATTGATAAATTAATGGGGAATTTACTGAGCGTACCTTAGCTAGTTTAGGATCTACCATAAAAATTTCAGACCTATTTGACGCCTGAGGAATTTACAATAATTCTGACAGTGCACTGTGCACATATTCATGCATTCGGTTTTACATTTATCAAGATACGAGATACTTATCGAGCAGGTTCCTTGTATGCTCATTATCCTCTTGTAAATTTTTCAGCTTTAGATTCTTGACAATTTATTTAATAAAATTCTGACATTGAAGTTTCCAGATTTTTAACTATTCAGTTTTTGAATTTTTATAAATAACAAACCTAAAGATCATCTCCTGATATTTTTACTGTAGATGACTCTATCTAGGGAGAAGATAATATAAATATTTTCCCATCGAAATTATGAACATTTAATTTCTGACATTCTCACTATTACTAGTCTTGTTTCATTAATTACCTTTCTTTTCATCATTTAATATTTTGTCATAATTTTTAAAAAATATATTTTGAGTTCTGGATAGCTCCACGAATTTTTACAGTAATTTTTCTTATTTTTTGTTTTAAAAATTATTTCTTATTACAAAAGTAATGATTGATTGACTAGAAAGAGAATTTTGCTTACAAGCAATAATGAAAAGAAGTCAAGAAAACTCATAGAAAATTCAGAAAAATTCAGAGAAAAACAAATTAAAAATTCTTAAAATATATCATTTAATTTCTTATTATTACTCATTTTTCAGTATGTTACAGACCTATCCCCCTTACAAAAATCTCGTCCTCGAGATTTGGTGAGGGTTTAGAAGATGTCTGGGAATTCTTTTCTGAGTTGATCTTCACGTTCCAATGTGGCTTCATCTTCGGAGTGGTTGCTCCATTGAACTTTTAGCATTTTGTGGGACTTGTTTCTGGTATGGCGTTCTACTTCTTCAACAATGCGGATTGGATGCTCCCGATAGGATAGATCAGGTTGAAGATCAATATTTTTCAGATTGGTGAGTTCAATAGGAACGCAAACGCACTTTTTAAGTTGGGACACATGAAAAATATCATGCACCTCAAATAATTGGGGTGGCAGTTTCAACTTGTAAGCCATCTCGCCCATTTTCTCAAGAATTTGATATGGACCAATATATCGGGGAGCTAATTTTCCACGGACATGAAAACGACGAACTCCGTGGAGCGGTGAGACTTTCAGGTAGACATGATCACCAACTTCAAAGCTGAGTTCACGTCGACGATTGTCGGCGTAACTCTTTTGAAGAGATTGGGCCTCTTTTAATCGACTTCTGATCATATCCACTTGCTCTTGGGCTTCTTGAATAAGATTTGGTCCAAAGAATTTTCTTTCACCCACTTCAGACCAAAAGAGAGGTGTTCTACACTTTCTTCCATACAGTGCCTCAAATGGCGACATTTGGAGACTGGCTTGGAAACTGTTATTATATGAGAATTCTGCAAAGAAAAAACTCTTTTCCCAATTAGAACTATAAGATAGTACACAGGCTCTTAACATATCCTCCAAGATTTGGTTAGTCCTTTCTGTTTGACCGTCTGTCTGAGTATGGTAAGCCGTACTAAAGTTTAGCTTAGTCCTCAGAACACCATGCAAATTTTCCCAGAAACGGGATGTAAACTGGGATCCTCAATCAGAGACAAGGTCTTTGGGACACCATGCAGACGAACGATATTTTCCAAGTATAGCTCAGCGAGCTTATCTCCAGAATGAGTGGTCTTGACCGCCACCTTGGTTAATCGATCTACGATCACCCAAATAGAATCATGCCCTTTCCTGGTTCTGGGCAGACCAGTGATAAAATCCATACTGATATCATCCCATTTCCATTCAGGAACCTTTAAGGGTTGAAGGAGTCAAGTAGGACGTTGATGCTCGGCTTTGACTCGTTGGCATATGTCGCAAATTGCAACATATGCTGCGATATCCTTCTTCATGCTGGGCCACCAATATTCCTATTGGAGGTCTTGATACATTTTTGTACACCCGGGATGGATTGAGAGAGGTGATTGATGAGCTTCTTCTAAGATCAGATTCTTAAGCTCGGGATCATTGGGGATATAAATTTGTTTCTTATGCATAAGCAAGTCATCAGAACCTTCCATGAACTCAGATTCAATGACTTGCTTTAATCCTTTTCGGATCTTGATGATGGCTTCATCAACAAGTTGGGCAACTTTAATTTGGAATTTCAAGGTTGGTTGCACTTCTAGTGCGGCCAAAAATCCTTTTTCAATAATCCCTAAATTAAGTTTCTGAAATTCATCTTACAGCTCAGATTGATCAGTGTAAGCCGAGATAGAAATGCAGTTGAGCTTCCGACTAAGGGTGTCAGCTACAACATTAGCTTTACCTGGGTGGTAATTTATGCTAAGATCATAGTCCTTGATCAGCTCCAACCATCTTCTTTGTCTAAGGTTTAGATCCGATTGAGTGAAAAAATATTTCAGACTCTTATGATCAGTGTATACATTGCATCGATTACCAATGAGGTAATGACGCCAAATTTTTAGAGCATGAACCACAGCTGGTAGTTCCAAATCAAGGGTAGGATAATTATGTTCATGGGGACGAAGCTGTCGAGAAGCATATGCAACGGCTCTAGATTCTTGCATCAACACGCATCCCAGACCGTGTCGTGATGCATCACAAAAGACGTCAAAAATTTTATTGACATCCGGCAACACGAGGATAGGTGTGGTAGTGAGTCTTTTCTTTAGCTCTTGAAAACTTGATTCACATTCGGGTGTCCATTCAAACTTCTTTTCTTTCTTTAATAGCTGTGCCTGCCCCTGCGGCGGTGCCCGAGCCCGACCGTCGAGGGGACACCACCTAGGTCGGGGATCAGCCCCTTGGTCTGTGGAAAGCCACCATGAGGCCGGGGGGGGGATGCTTACACGTGGCGAGGGTACCGATCCCCGACACTTGCCAACGGTGAACAAGGATGTGGTGGTTGTTTTCACCCCATAGTTGATTAGCAGTGAGCAAGATAATAAAAATTGCAGATTAGCTTAGGGATGAAAAGGTATTTGGGTTTGATTTGGCCTTTAGATAGAAACAATGCATACTGCTTAATTGCTTCCATTGAGAAGTGGACCCAAGGAACAACATTAGGTATTAATATTTGTACAGACGTGCCCCTGATTATTAATAATATGATATTTTATTTGAGATATGTGTCTTTTATGTTTTAGTGGAGTATTGACGCAAGCCTCTTTAGTATGTTGATTGACATAGTTATTGTGATTTCATTACAGAGAACATGGTGCTGTGGGTGATATGAGAGATGCTTGGCCAAATACTCGTGTACGCAAAAATGTTTCACTGATACACACATATCATGGATTTAAAGGTATCCCCCCCCCCCTCCCCCCCTCAACTTCACTGAGATCTCTCTTTTTTCCTGTTTCCTTTTTAAAAAGGAAAAAATATAATGACAATCATAGTCTATAGGATTACTTCCTAAACGAAGGAAAAAACATATCCTTGATATCAAGAAAAAACATTACTACAATGTTTATCCTTGATATCAAGAAAAAACATTACTACAATGTCCTTCATTACTCTGAAATTGACTTGTAATGCAGCACCCTTATTATGCCATGCCACCTTTGAAACTGTAGCCATTGTTTGAACTCAATTAAAAGGGAGAATAGCCAATTTGGTCCTTGAAGTTTCCTTCCAGGCTCACTTTCATTCCCCAACTTTGAAAAAGACGAAGTAGGTCCTCAAACTTTTCCTTTCAGGCCAAAGAGGGACTATAGTCCACATGGCATACCACATGTGCAGGATGAGTGGCATTCTGATGCATAGAGGTGACTAAGCCAACAGGAAAAGACTTTTTTTGCCCCTCCATCCATTTCACTATTATACTCCCCTTCTTTCAGTTCTACCGTATCCTTTCCTTTTACTTTGTTCGGATGGAGGCTTGAAACTAGCAGTGGTGGCTGTGGGCGACGAGCAGGCAGTGTGTGGCGAGCAGAGTGACCACGGCACACAGCGAGCAGAGGTGGTTAGTTGAAGACTTGTTCATTTTTGTGATTTACCTATTAAAATGATGATAGAATTTGGTTGGGTTAGCTGATTGTTGATTGCCATTCACTTATGGCAGGGTTCGATTGGGTTATTAACTGGTTGCAAACTTGTTCATGCACGCACGCAATGAAAGAACTAGTCTTTTTTTTTAAAATTGCAGAACTAGACTAGTTAGCACAGCAAATTAGCCAAAATTCCCACACATGCGAGCTAGCTCACTTGACTGTGCTCATGCCCTAGGATCCCACTTCATGGAGCATGGGCATTATTGTCTTTACACTTACCTCCATGCATTAGGATGCCACTCATCCTGCACATGTGGCATGCTATGTGGACTGAGGTCCCTCTTTGGCCTAAAAAGAAAAGTTTGTGGACCTATTTTGCCTTTTTAAAGGTTGAAGGACAAAATCGAGCCTAGAGAGAAACTTTGATGACCCAAGTGGGTATTCTCCCCAATTAAAACATCAATCCTTAGATCTTAAATACTTAAGTGATTCTTTGATTAGATACCTTTTAGTTGTATGGGTGGAAGTTTGTGAAAATTGTGCACGTTGTTTCATGAAAAGACATTATTTCATGGAAAGACATATTTCTATGGCACTCTTTGGAAAGTTTAATTAAGGAATCCTTTCATGAGTGTTCATAGTGAAGTAAACATAAACCAGGAACCCCGCAGCAAAGTACGGGTGTTATACTAGTAAGTAGCTATGACTCAGCTTACACATGTTCTTCAAATTTCTGGACAAAACAACTTAACTGATTATTGCATAAGAGGGCTTGCATTTATTTGTCTTAAAATTAGGAGAGCAGAAAATAAAAGGAGTGGATTGGCTTTGTTGTGTTGCTTGAAGGTTATATATTGTATTATTATAGTGTAAAGGGAACCTTTACGTAATCTGCTTTTTCCAAAAGTAATATTTCTCACTACTCTACATCATGTGTTTTATCTGTGCAATGATGGTTTTCTGCATCACTTGTCATTTGGTGGGTGAATATTCCGCGAACAGTTTATTACAACCAGTGACCTTGTTAGTTTCCATTAAAGTTTGTATCTGCCAGTGCTGTCATTTTTTAAGTAGTATTCTTTTTAGCAATCTTACGCAGAAGAATTGCTGTGCTGCAAGGGAGAAACAAGGTGCCCTAGAATTTCTAAAATTAATATTTAGAGCTCTTTGCCTCTGCTGGGATCGACAAATCCAGGACTTGCATATTGACTGGATACTGTTTAGAGGACGTCCACTGGTTCCTGCACTATGTGAAGTCATAAATGACAATATAGACGGTGTTTATCCATCCTCACACTTTCCCATCTTTGCTGAATTTTTGCTTCCACGCTCGGTCCGCCTAGCCGAGATACCTTCATAGTCATTGTTTTGTGTTCTTGTTGTGATACTTTTTTTCTTCTCATTATTGTTTCCCAGCCTTATTTGTTTTCGGCTAATTGTTCATTTCTATATATCTATCCTGTTATGTACTGTTCGCCTTGATCATAGTAAACATAGAAAATGTGCATGATCTGAGATCTGGAAAGCATCTTTCCTCTCCATGGCAACAGCAGTCCTTGCAGTCTATCATGAATTTCATATTATTGGGGTTATTTTTCCCTTCCCATGGGTCTCCATTTGCTATGTACGACTCCTCAGCAGTCAGGAGTGCTGTTGTTGCCTCAGTCATTTGTCCTTTTTCTATGTGGTCTCAACGCTGTGGGTGCGGTTTTGATGTATATATTCAACTATATTTTACCAGTTTTTGACGGCAGTTGAAATATCAAATCTGTGAATAAAGTTACGGAGACTATCAAAGCAATTTACGGATGACCTTTTACTTATTCAGATGTGTTTGTCTTTATGACTCTAATATTAAGAAAGTCCCATTATTTGAAATAAGTAGTGTTTTGTCATGCAAATCCAAGAGTTGGCAATCCTGGACATCACCTGTGTTCCCTTTTTATTTTTCTTCTTTTGAGAACCTTATTGGAATTTTTTTGTGACGTCGGTGTTCTTTTAACCAGCATAATTGTGGTCTACCAAGGGCGAATCAAGAAACCAATTCAAGGAAGGGCTAACCTAGTATTAAAAATTAATAAGTAGGAGGCTCCAATTAAAGTATTGGAAAATTTTAGTAAAGCATTTAAATATAGGATCTCAACAAATCATTTGTTAGACGACTTGTGTCCACAAAACTCGATAAAAAAGTCAGATGCATGTATATGTACTATGGTAAAGGCACCCATTGATGACTGTCAGGCTTCTACAAATCAGAGGTTACCGGTCGGAACGGGTCCACCTCCGGTTAATTTTGCAACCTCCGGTATATCACTAATACCTCCTGAAATGCAATCATTAGCTATTGAAATATGCGTATATTAGCTATTGAAATGTGTTCCAAATGTCCAAATGAACACATTTGAATTTTTGGAAAAAAATATTCAGGGAAAATTAATTCCACCGAGAGAAATCCAACAGCTACCAATGGCTTGTTCAAAGAACACTGTCCTAAGTTTATCCACTATACCTTTCTCATATGATTCTATAGTTTTTTCTTAATCAGGCTGCCAATTCATAGAATTATTAGATAGACAGTGTGCAAGACGCATCAAGTTAATCATATACAAAATAAAAAATTGAAGCTTAAATAGTAAACCAGAGGGAATATACATTAAAGGGGGAGTGACTATATATCACTCAACAAAAAATTATTGATTTTCAGTCACGTTTTTTTTCCAACAGTTGGATTGAAATCGAGATCACTTCCCTCACCACTCAAATCCCCATCCCATCCTCCTACTTCTACAGTGCCACTACCACCCCTAACACACACCACACACCGTGGCATATCAAATTTGTTCACCAAGTTAAATGTTATTGGTTGTATTTTGAGTATTCTCAGATTAACAAAGGAGATGAGATTGAATATGCATTCAAAGTGTCCACAGCGCCACTAACCCCCCCCCCCCACCCCACACACACATGCACCACCGCATGTCAAATTTGTTTACCAAGTCAAATATTACTGGTTGTATTTTGAGTATTCTTGGATTAACAAAGGAGATGAGTATTGAATATGCATTCAAAGTGAATTTCTGGTTATTTCATTCGGTCGGATTCAGTGTAATTTAATTTTTACCTCACATGCTTGGACGCACGCGGTAGCAATGCAACAGAGACGTGAACTCAAGGGTCTACTCCCGTAGTCCACCTAGCGCAGGTGCAGCGTGAGCAGCATGTCTACACTAGAAGCGACCCTCCGCACAAGCCCATGCTCCCCCCGTTTAGCGCACCAACCGCTCCCACGGAAACCACTTAAGAAAAACCAATACAAATCGGAAGCCAATGTCACGTTCAGATCTCATCCTCCCCGTAATCCTACCGCCCCTTGCCCCTTCGGTACTGCCCACTAGCAAGCTGCTCCTCACCCCGCCCTTACAGCCCATGGTCCATCGCTCCTCACCCTGCCAGTACCGCCCACCACTCGTCGCCCCACCTGCCACTCCTCGTGATAGAACAAGCATCGAGCGAACGGGCTTGTGCACCCTACCTCTCCATCTTCCCTATTTTCCACTCTCCTGTTCTTCCCTTCCTCTCTTGTCACTTTATCTCCCTCGTTCCCCACCCACCCCATGTCTCCTAATCAGAATGTGGTGTTGTGGCCGCTCCCCCGCGCCAAAGCCTGGCGAGGTTGGGCTCCTCCCATACCCATCACCCATGGGCCTTAGCAACACTGCAATAGATTCTCTAATGCGGACATGCATACGCCAAATACTTTTCGGCAACACTGCAGTAAGTAATCAATTTCATTATGTGGCTTTTTTGTACGCATGGAGTCTACATTGCCAATTGGGACTCATCGTGAGGAATATTTAACACCAACTCGAACAGATTCAAAACGCATGCCGAAATAAGCTTGGGCGCATATGAAGTTCACTCGACATGTTTTGCACTCAGTTTCATTATGTGACTTTTTTCGTATGCATAGAGTCTACAATGCCCTTTGGCACCCGTTGTGAGGAATATTTAACATCAACTCAGACGGATTTGAAATGGATGCCGAAATGAGCTAGGGTGCATATGAAGTCCATTCGGGGTGTTTAGCACTTAGTTTTATTATGTGACTTTTTTTCATTTGCATGGAGTCTACAGTACCAATTGAGACCCATCGTGAGAAATATTTAACACCAACTCAGACGGATTAGAAATGCATGCCAAAATGAGTTAAGGTGCATATGAAGTCCATTCGGGGTGTTTGGCACTCAGTTTTATTATGTTATATTTTTTCATACGTATGGTGTCTACACTGCCAATTGGGACCCATCGTAAGCAATATTTAACACCGACTCGGACGGATTCAAAACGTGTGCCAAAATGAGCTAGGACACATATGAAGTTCATTCAGGGTGTTTGGCACTCAGTTTCATTATGTGACTTTTTTTACAGATGGAGTCCCGTCGTGAGGAATATTTGACACCGACACGAACATATTCGAAATAAATACCGAAATATGTTAGGTGCATATGAAGTAAATTCGGGGAGTTTGGCACTTAGTTTTATTATATGACTTTTTTCATACGCATGGAGTCTACAGTGTCAATTAGGACCCATCATGAGGAATATTTAACACCGACTCAGACGGATTCGAAACGCATGCCGAAATGACTTAGGGCGCATATGAAGTCCATTCGAGGTGTTTGGCACTCAGTTTCATTATATGATTTTTTTTCGTACACATGGAGTTTATAGTGCCAATTGACACACGTCGTGAGGAATATCTAACACCGACTCAGATGGATTCGAAACACGTGCCAAAATGAGTTAGGGCGCATATGAAGTCCATTCAGGGTGTTTTGCTCTCAGTGTCAATTTGTGCTTCAATTTCGTACGCAGGTAGTTTATAGTGCCAATTTGGACCCGTCATTGATGTAGGATTGTTCTCGATCTTTCAATGAGAGCGATAACTTCGATTTGGTGGTATTGACTTTGACGATTCGACTACAACGTACGACAAAGATGCATCTTAGCAATCACTAAACCAACTCTAGAGGGTTGTTGAGCATGCCGTGAGCACGATCAACCTGAACACGAGGTTCAATTCCTGCAAGCAACCGAAGAAACAAGCAAGAACAATATTAATAGCAATCTGAAATTGTAAATAAGAATTGAGGTTCACTAATATATGGATCACACAGGTGGGGTTCCGCGAAGTTGTCTCAATAGACGGTCATTTGACACGTCTAGATGACAATGTAGTTTGGCCCTAGGTTAAAACTATGCTCAACAAAACCCCCCTCAATTGGTGCAGCTACTATTACATAGCCCATATGGCCGAATAAGTATCCTGAAATCAAGAGGCCAAATCAAGTGTCCTACTGCTTTTACGTGGCCCACTTATTTTTCTCTGTGTGGTGCTGCCATCATCTCCATTCTTGATTCCTATGCTCCATAGCTTGTCTCTTGTATCCATGCTTGGCCCATCATTCCTGAGAATCACGTAACAACTTGATTTAGGCAGTATCAAATCCTTAGCAAAATTAGTATTATCTCCTAAGAATGAAAATACCTAATAATTGAGTTGACGCGCACGAGCTCTGGTGAGTGGTCCTTGTATTATTGGAGGAGTGGCATCAGGTGTTGGTGTAGTGGGTGTAACAGTGGTGGAGATGTCCTCATCATCCCCCCTTCTTGAATTGAAGTCGTCCTCGATGGTAGCTCGTCTTCTTCACCCAAGTATGGTCTCAAATCTGCAATGTTAAATGTGGGACTAACCCCAAACTCTGCAGGCAGATCAAGCTTATATGCATTATCATTAACCTTTTTTCAACACTTAAAATGGACCATCGGTGTGAGGCAGTAATTTGGACTTGCACAAATCAGAGAACCTGTCTTTTTTCAAATGCAACCATACAAGATCACTAGGTTCAAATGTAACATGTTTCCAACTGTGACTACCAGTAAGTTTATATTTAGCATTCATGCGCTCAATATTTTCTTTTGTTATCTTTGGTATTTTCAGAATTAGTTTAGCACGTTGTTTGGCATCAAAATTAACCTTTTCCGAAGATGGGAGAGGTAGCAAATCAATTGGTGCAAGAGGAACAAAACCATACACAATTTCAAAAGGGCACAACTTAGTGGTAGAATGCACTGAACGATTATAAGAAAACTCAATATGCAGATTCTTCTTTAAAATAGCTCTAAGCATAGTGGATAAAGTTCAATTTACCACCTTGGTTTGTCCATCAGTTTGAGGATGACAAGTAGTACTGAACAGCAATTTAGTCCCCAATTTAGATCATAAAGTTTTCCAAAAGTGGCTAAGGAACTTAGTATCACGATCATAAACTATAGTATTTGGTACACCATGCAAGCGAACAATTTAACGAAAGAACAAATCAGCAACATTAGTAGCATCATTACTTTTGTGACATGGAATAAAATGTGCCATCTTAGAGAATCTATCCACAGCAACAAATATACTATCCCTCCCCCTTTTCATCCTAGGCAGTCCTAAAAGAAAGTCCATAGAAATATCCTCCCATGGAACGATAGGAACAGGAAGAGGCATATAAACTATGAGGATTAAGTCATGACTTAGCTTTTTGACATGTAGTATAGAGAGCGACATAACGCTTGACATCCCATCTCATCTTCGACCAAAAGAAATGAGCAGGGAGTATGTCCTCTTTCTTCTTGATGCCGAAGTGTCCCATAAGTCCTCCTCCATGCGCCTCCTGTAACAACAGAAGACGAACGGAGCTATCTAGGATGCATAGCTTGTTAGCACGAAACACGAATCCATCATTAACGACGAATTTGTTCCAAGTTCGTCCTTCTTTGCAATTGAGCAATATTTCTTTAAAGTCAACATCATGCTCATATTGCTCCTTGATTGTCTCCAAACCAAAAGTTTTGAAGTCAAGCTGTGAAAACATAGTATATCATCTAGACAATGCATCAGCAATAATGTTTTCCTTTCCCTTCTTGTGTTTGATCACATAGGGAAAAGATTCAATAAATTCTACCCATTTAGCATATCTACGATTCAATTTGCCTTGACTTCTAATATGCTTCAAAGATTCATGATCAGAATGGACGACAAATTCCTTGGGCCATAAATAATGGTGCCATGTCTCTAAATTCCGAACAAGAGTATATAATTCTTTATCATAAGTTGAATAGTTCAGACTAGGCCCACTAAGCTTCTCACTAAAGTATGCAACATGTTTACCTTCTGTCGGGGATCGGTAGCCTCACCACGTGTAAGCATCCCCCGGGTTTCGTGGCCGCTTCCCACAAGCTCGGGGGCTTGTCTCCGACCTAGAGGGTGCACTCCCCAAGCCCGGGCTCAGGTCCAGCAAGCTCGGGCTCGAGCGCAAGGACAAGGACCCGGTTCGAGCTTGACACCACGACATCTACACCTCCCGGGGTAAACGGCGGCATTTGTAATAATTTGTCTTTCTCGTGTAAAAACTCTCCCCTGCGCGGGAATCAGCGCTAAACCTGCCCCTGCGCGGAAACTAGGGCCAAGCAACTCCCGTCAACTCCCAACGACTACCGTCATCTTAGCGACTCCCGTTAACTCCCAATGACTACTGTCGCCACTCAGCAACTCCGGTCGACTCACCACGATCACCTGACGTCAGCCTCGGGACTAGGTGGCGAAGCTCCCAGAGAGCTATAAAAGGCGGTGGATCACCCCGACATAGGAGGGCCCCCAAGGAAACGGACACCTCCAACCAGAATACTTAGACTCTGAGAAGACAAGCTCCCGTCGAGAGACGAAGATACTCGAAATCCCCCTCGCAGCTTCGCTTCCGAGTGGCTCCGAGTTTGGACCCCGCTTGTATTCTTCCGCGGAGCTTTATATACATTTTTCGCCTCAGGGCAAGACTGGAGTAGAGCTATTACCCGAACTCGGGAGCTCGAACCAGTATAAACCTCGTGTTCATTGCTTCTTCCCCGACATACACCCCGCGACTCGCGCCATTCCTGAACGAGCACGACCTCGGGCCTCGCCCTCACACGATCTTCCCCATCCCCCCTCTGCGGTCGGCGGTTCCGATCGTCGACAACTTCTTACAACAAAACACCACCAAGTCCTATACCACTAACATCACATTCTAGCTCAAACATTTTATTAAAATCAGGGAGCTATAGTATAGGAGCTTGAGTTAACTTATCTTTCAAAATGTTGAAGGCTTCCACTTGTGCATCGCTCCAAACGAATGGAACACCCTTCTTTGTGAGCTCGTTCAGCGGTGTGGCGATAATATTGAAATCCTTGATGAAGCGCCGACAGAATCTAGCAAGTCCTATAAAGCTTCTCACCTTTATGACCGTTTTAGGAGTTGGCCAACTTCTGGATAGCTTCGATCTTGACTTTATCTACTTCAATGCCCTGTGGAGTAACAACATAGCCAATAAACGAGACTCGATTGGTGCAAAAGATGCACGTCTCGATGTTACTGAATAATCGTGTATCATGTAGAGCATTAAAAATAGCATGTAAATGTTCCAAATATTCCTCCAAAGTCTTGCTATATAAATCAAGATATCATCAAAGTAAACTACTACAAATTTACCAATGAAAGCACGTAAAACCTCGTTCATTAATCTCATGAAGGTACTAGGGGCATTAGTCAAACCAAACGACATAACTAACTACTCATATAACCCGAACTTAGTTTTAAATGTTGTTTTCCATTCATCACCTAATTTCATACAAATTTGATGATAGCCACTATGCAAGTCAACTTTTGAGAATATAGTGGAGCCACTTAATTCATCAAGCATATCGTCTAACCTAGGAATAGGATGACAATAACTGATAGTAATATTATTAATGGCTCGACAATCAATGCACATATGCCATGAACCGAATTTCTTGGGCACCAAAATAATAGGGACAACACAAGGACTAAGAGATTCGCGAACATACCCTGTATCAAGCAATTCTTGAACTTGTCACTGAATTTCTTTAGTCTCCTCAGGGTTGGTACGATATGGTGCACGGTTGGGCAGCAAGGCACTGGGAATTAAGTCAAATTGATGATGCTCAATCCCTCGAATAGGTGGTAATCCCGACTGTACTTCTTGTGGAAATACATCAGCGTAATCCTGCAAAATGTTAGTAACAGCCAGAGGCAAAGAAGATGGAATATCCTCGAATGAAAAC
The DNA here is from genome assembly GCA_036346275.1 of Otatea glauca. Lineage (NCBI taxonomy): Eukaryota > Viridiplantae > Streptophyta > Magnoliopsida > Poales > Poaceae > Otatea > Otatea glauca. The sequence continues at coordinate 4,878,051 of CM070720.1, read as the reverse complement.
AAGGCTTCTTTGCATATCAAACCATAACAAATAGAATTGCTAACATCTACATCACCAATTTCAGATTTAGTAGTAAGGAAATTGGAACCTTTTAACTTTATTTCCTTAGAGAGACTCGGTTCAGTTTGACTCTTGTTATGAAATTGTTCCAACACACTAGCTACAATCTGATTTTCATATTTAGGGGGCTCCTGATTTTTATTTTTGCTAGCTCTAGTAAGATCATCTTTCAAAATTTGTTCAAGAGTCATAGAATGTAACACAATCTTCTTTTCTTTGTTCATGAGAGAGTATTGATTTCTTCTGCCATAATGCAAACAATCTTTATCATTTTGCCATGGTCTACCTAATAACATAGAACATGCTTGCATAGGTACGACATCACAATCAACATAATAATGATAAGAACCTAAAGTGAAATGTACTCTAACCATACGAGTTACCTTAAGCTTGCCGCTATTGTTGAACCATTGAATGTAGGAGGGGTGAGGATGCAGCCTAGTGGAGAGTGCTAGCTTCTCCACCATCTCCATGGTGGCCAGATTATTACAATTCCCACCATCAATGATTATTCGAATCGATCGCTCTTTGATGACGCATTTAATGTGAAACAAGTTGTGGCACTGATTTTGCTCGGCACGGGCAATCTGAGCACTAAGCACACGTTGCGCAATAATACTCAAATATTTGTCAGCATCACCAGCGCTCACGTGCTCTTCTTCATGTTCTAAAATTGGATCGCCGTCTTCATGTTTAGCAAGAAAAGCATATGTTTCTTTGTCAAGATCGCTTGTTGAGTCGTACTCACTGTCTTCATGAATTATTAGCACGTGCTTGCTCGGACACTCCCTCATCATGTGATCGAAACGCTTGCAGCGATGGCATTGAGTGTCTTTTGTGTGTCCTGTTGAGGCGACCGACGACGATAAACTTTTTGTAGGAGTTGGCGTGGCACTCTTCAACAGAGCAAGTGCACGTGGTGCTGAATTTGTAGTAGAGGATGTCGGTTTGTTGTTGGAGGAGCTCGGTGTAGTGGTACGACCGGACGGGGCAGCGGGGGTGTGAGGCATGCACGAAGTAGTACGACCTGCAGATAAATTAGTTTTTGATGAGGACAGCACTACTACGGATACGACCACACCTGGTTGGACCAACTCCAACGCATCATCCTTGGCCCAAGAAAAGAGAGATATCAAATCCATCACGTTTTGGAACCCAATTCGGCCTTCAAATACCAGCCTGAAGTAAAACAAGCATAACATTTGCATACAGAGTCCAATTGGAGAGTTCTTGCACTTGATTAAAAGCTTACTTCGAGATCTTTCCAACAGATTTGACCCCACCTAAAAATTCCTTTGGGGCACTCCGCAATCAACAAAACAAGTCGGGTCAACTTTTCAGTCCGAGTCAAACTTGGGCCTTGAGCCTTGTAAGATTCCTATTCGGCCTCTCCTTTGTGCTGGCCAAATCCCCTTTCTCTTTTACCTATATATAGCTAGCGAGTCCCCCAAAATTACTTGGGTTTTGTTTAGTTATAGTTTTCCTCGGTGAAACTATTTGGTATTCTCTTGTTCAGCGAGATCAACAGCAATATCGTGCTTCGAAACCCCACATCAATACTTTAATTATATTTGCAATTTTAGATTGCTTTTGCTTTTTCTTTCTTGTTCTTCGATTGCTTGCAGGAATTGATCTTCGTGATCAGGTCAACCGGGTTTTGGCACGGTTGATAACAACTCGGAGTTTGCTTTAGCGATTACTTGTCGTCGGTCGTGTTTCAGTCATAGCCTGATTCATGAGGGATGTCTCCACTAATTGATAGTTATCCATCTCACCAAAAGATCGGGCCTCCATTAAGCCTCATCAGGTGGTATGAGAGCTTTTGTTGATCGATGAGAATTTTAGTACCTTAGATTAGTTTTTGTTCTCTGTCCTAAATTGAAAGTTACTCCACAAAAATTCAACCTTTAGATTCAATCTGGTATTTCAGTGTGTTTTGTTAGGTTTTGATCCATTAGAGTCCTTGTTTTAGTTGCTGATCGTTTTTTCTTTGCGTATCTTTTATTTCAATCTGTCCAGTACATTGTTTTGTTCATAACTTTCTCATACGAGCTCGGATTCTAGTGTTCTTGCACTTCCTTGAAACGATCTCCACAAAAACCTAGTTGGGCACGGACTCTAATTCTGTACCCAAGTTAGCCTAATCTGGACGTCAAGTTTGTTGAAGCAAGTTGTACTTCCAATCCAGATCGGTTCGGTATTTGATCATAATTCTCACGTCCGAACTCGATTGAGAAGTTTTTATACTTTCCTAAATCCTTGAAGAGTCCTCTACAAAAACGTTTTTGGGTGTCCTTTGTGATTTGGACTCTTTCAAACCGAATTTAATTCGGATTCGAAATCGGTCTTGTCAGGCTGAAATTCGGACAATTCTTGGTGTTCAGTTTTTTAGCCATAACTTTCACACCCAAGATCCAAATTGCATGTTCTTATACTCTATTGAAAGCTGAGGACATAAGCTTCAATTATTTCCGTGCTCTCATTATGGTTTGGTGCAGTGCATGCAACAATAGTAGCATATAACTCTATAAGAACTTGAACTGTGGTTGATTGTCTTCTCTGTATTTTTGTTTCAGCTTTACGTGAAAGATTAAGTAAGCATTACATAGAATTGTATTCTTTACAAGATATCATGATCTGAATTTCAAAATCTAGTCCACAATAAAAGTTGTTCATCTAAGTCTTTTCAGTCTCTTCTAACCCACAATGCAAAGATCTACGCTGAAATTCTTGGTAGCACTCGTCCATAGTTTTACTACCTTGTTTTAGACGTTGCAATTCATTCCGTAATTGGTAAGCAACATATGGAGGAACAAATCTAGCTCTCATAATTTTCTTTAATTTAATCCATGTGCTAGGGATGTCCTGATTTTTATGTATATAATCATTCCACCAAAAAGCAACAAAATCAGTAAATCCACTAGTAACAATCCTAACCTTATCATGCTCAGGAATTCCATGTTTTTCTAATGATTGTACTACAGCTAATTCCCAAGTAAGATAACCTTCATGATCATATCCACCACTAAAAGTGGGTGTGGAGTACTTATTTTTGGTACGTGTGCTATGCCGTCATACCTCTCGTGGTGGTGAAGACGTGCTCGTAAGTTCTTCGTATCTTGTTGAAGGACCATGTGGAGGTCCATCCATGTTTGTGATGAGTATTTGACTTTATTTGAGCAAGGTGTGCTCAAGTTTGAGTTTGATTTGGATTGTTTTTCGAGCTAGAGCAATTTGAGTTACTGGTTGGAGACCAGTCGTCCGACCCCGAGTGGTCGGGTCGTCCGACCTAAGTGGTCGGGGCTTTGGCTGGTTGGAGACCAGTCGTCCGACCCCGAGTGGTCGGGTCGTCCGACCCCGAGATGTCGGGTCGTCCGACCTGAGTGGTCGGGGCTTTGGCTGGTCGGAGACCAGTTGTCCGACCGAGAGAGGTCTGGGCTGTGGCTGGTCGGAGACCACTTGTCCGACCCCGAGTGGTCAGGTCCTTGGTTGGTCGGAGACCAGTTGTCCGACCCAGAGAGGTCTGGGCTGTGGCTGGTCGGAGACCAGTCGTCCGATCCCGAGTGATTGGGTCGTCCGACCTTGAGTGGTCGGGATGGAGACCAGTGGTCAGACCATGGTTGGTCGGGATGGAGACAGATGGTCGACCACGCGGTGGTCGGGGTTGCGCCGGTCGGCAGTAGTGTATATCTTTCGCTGAGATGGATATGTGTTGTTGGACCTTGCTATGTGATGTGGTTTCCTTGTCTATGATGGTTGCAGGACTTTGGAGCTAGGTCATGGTGAGGCGAAGGGATCGTGACTAGGCCGGGAGAGCCGAGGTCTAGATGATCAAGGTGTCGCCAAAGATGACCGAGGCCGTGGAGTAGCTGCAAGCCGAGAAGACAAAGGAATGGATGAGATGCTAACTTGGAGCTGCTCGATCTAGGAGGACCGTTGGATCGCGTCAGAAGATAGAGAAGGGTCAAGTTAGTGTGAGTTGAAAAGCGTGCAAAACCCGTTGTGTTGTTGGGTTTGGGTGAGCCCATGCATAGCTTTGTGAGTGGGTAAAATCTCAGCCCTTGATGGAGTGCTCTAGGTTTAGAGGCTCATCCAAGGGTGGTAGGTGTTCCAAGCCTGCTATGAATAGACAGGAGAGGGTGTCTCCTTGGGGGTGAGCAGTGAGGAAAGTTCACGTGAGTAGTTGAGAGTTGTTGAGAGTGACAGTGTAAGGATCAAATCCGACTCTTGGATGTTGGCTTAGGATTGAAGCAGAACATCCAAAGGTGGAATTGATCCTGTGTCACTATAAATAGAGGGTAGGGGCAGCCTCCCTCCGGGAAGGTTGTGAAGGTTCGAGGTTTTGCCGCTCGCTTGAGTTTTGCCCACTTTGTTGTGAGGCTTTGTAAACCTCCCTTCCGTAAATGAAATGTTCTTCACTTATATTCTTGTTTCATTTCTCTTACGTATTTACATTACGCACTTAAATTCATTATCTAAATTCGTGATTTACTTACTTGCAATTTACTTTACGTAATTTGGATTTGCCTCATCTCCTTCTACATGCTTTTGAGTCCTTTTGAAATTCATGATTGATGAACTCTTCTCTGATTCGTGCTTTCAATCATTTAGGCAATCCTTGCGCTCTTGTTGCAAGTTGTAAACTGTGTTCCTAAAGTGCGTAAACGTGTGACTTGCGTTTGTTAGTCTTGATTGGCTTCGTTCTTATTGCCAAGGATGAAAGATTGTGGATGAATCTTCTATAGATCATATCCCAATCATCTAGGCAATCTACAACCTCTTCTATTCAGTTTTGGAAGATACCAATTTCGTGCCTAGTTTTCGATAGTGTTTCTATCTGCTTGAAGGGTTGTTTCTTCGTGTACTTACTTGCTGTGATTTGTGGAGAGTTATCCAAGGATATTCGACCATCAACTCCCACCGCAAGTTAGGTGAAGTCTGTGTTCGTGACTGCTTTTTTGGGTGTTGCATTTGTTAAACCGAAAAGGGACGAACCTTGGTATCAATTCCTTCGATTGATGACCAAATAGGTTCCTGACATCCTTAGGGAGGTGCACACCAAGTTTCATTGTTTTTGGATCAACCGATCAAAAGTTACATCGATTTCTGTTTTTAAGATCGCGATGATTTTACTGTTCATCGGTCGGGAGGTACTGTTCATCCGAGCACTATTCACCCGAGTATCGTTCATCCGACCTCCGCAGTCGGGCGATCGCTCGTCCGGCGGATACTGCTCAACCGAGTATCGCTCATCCGACCACTTCGGTCGGAGTATTGCTCATCCGACCACTTCGGTCGGGAGTATCGCTCATCCGACCACTTCCGGCCGGGAGTATCGCTCATGCGACCACTTCGGTCGGGAGTATCGTTCATCCGACCAAGATCGACGACCGAGTTCGCATAGATCGCTCATCCGACGCAGCTACCCGACCTGCGCTTTTATCGCTCATCCGACCTTAACGGCCTGAGCCTCTGCTCATGAATTTGCCTGATCGATGGTTCAGTTTTTTCTTTCTGGTCTTTTGGTGGATTGAATTCTAGGGGGAGAATTTATTCGAAAATTTTATTTGGCTCCTATTCACCCCCCCTCTAGTCGCCTTTTCGATCTTTCACTTGTAGTGTGAACTACCTCTTCTCCTAGGATGTTGTTGGCCCAAGCGCTACGACGTTGAGAACCTGTCATTGTTAGTGAATGCAAAAACAAATCACATCTATATGTCCCTACCAACTAATAGGTGCTGGTGGTTCAAAGTCTCTCATACTCAAGCTTTTACCAAGTTCTTACCAATTCTTACCAAGCAAACAAGTAGTAACCGATGGATGGTTCATGATAAACACACTCAAGTTTGGCAAAGCGATTGCAAGGAGAACGGTACCTATTTGGTTAGTAGAAGGTGGAGCTTGGATAGGCAATATTTATTTCCAATGCAATCTAATAATTCTAGTTATTGTAATAATAAGTAATGATCCAAACTAGAATTCACAAGCCCTAGTTGCCGATCTAAAAGATATAAGCAAATTTCAAGACAACTCACGAGCAAAGACGATGGAACTTAATGCAACCAATGGAATGAGCTAAATAAGAAAAATTTCAGCACCAAAGCTCGTGTTGCATAAGTTATGGAGAGACACTAGCTAATTGCTTCAAAAAAGGTTAAAGGGCACAAGATTGCTCACAATTTAATCACATGAGCTGACTTGGTCCTTAGAAGTATATATCTCAAGTTCATCGTTTCTAGAATAAAACTTCTTAAGGTGATCGCTTATGGCATCAATTTCAGCAAGCAATTTAGGGCAATTAGAGCATGACGGAGTAGAGTGAGCATGAAGAAAACTAGCATCTAGTGGAATAGCATCAATAGAATTATCGCTAGCATTCTTTAACCTAAGACTATCTAGTTCAGATAACACACTATCATGCATAATCCTTAGGTTCTCCAACTCCACAAGAAGTGCATCACACAAAGAACAGTCATCAGTGACTCGAGAGGGAGAAGATCTAAAAGAATCTAACTCTTGAGTCAAGGTATCTACTTTCTTCTCTAGCTCCACACACCTAGCTCTAGCTTTAGCATGAAATTTTCCTAATTTACAGAAAGCTTCATTGAGCTGGTAATAAGAGGGTACCTCGTCCAAGTTGCCGTACAAGTCACTTACTTGTTTATTAATCCAATCAATATTTATTCAAAGGACAAACAATTATATTGTTCCATAAACATAAGGCGTGATACAATCATCTCTATAATTGCCTCAAGGGCATATCACCAACAATTACTACCTTAGATAACAAAGAATAAATGGATCTACACTAAGCTAGATCTAAATTAACCATCTACAACTCTCTCTTTACCAAGCTAGCTTGATCTTCAATATAATGTAATTAGAACCAATTACTAACCATAGACCACCAAGAACAAATGGATCAACAATAACTATTAAAAAACAATGGTCTCCTTTTACCAGATCGCCTCACAGTTGCAGCCACCTCAAAGACAGATCCAGAAACTCTAAAAACACTAAGTTGGGTTGAGCCTCTATTTTATATACCTGGCAGCAGTCATCACAGACGGTTTTAGACAAAAACCATTTGTGATGTGAGTTGCCATCATTAGTGATTATTTTTTGGCTAAAACCGTATATGACATGAAAGCACATCACAAACAATTTCAACCAAAAACCATTTCATCACAGATGGTTATTGGCTAAAACCGTTTGTAATGTGCTTTCATGTCACAGACGATTTTAGCCAAAAACCGTATGTGATGGTGCCGACACACATCACAGACAATTTTTGGCTAAAACCATTTGTAATGTAGTGTCATGACTGACTGCTATTACAAAACTATTTTGAAAACCGTCTGTGATGAGGAGACTAATATACTCATTTCTGTAGTAGTGTGTGTTTTGCAAATAGTTAAGACTCATGGATGATCCCTGTTGTATGTGACTTAGGTTTGCAAATGGCATGGGGAAGTAAAATCCCCCATCTCACTGGTACATGATGAAGTGCATGTCTCTTGCGTATAAAAACTTCGATCTTAAACAACATTGAGATCTTACACTACACCAAACATAAATACTCTCTCCGTTCTGCAATACAAATCTAAAGTCTATCATGCTCATCCCATACCCATACACCGTCGTTCCACAATACCAGAAGATCTTCAACCAGTGGTTTCAGGTACACATCGATATCGTTGCCAGGTTGCCTCGACCCTTGAATCAGCAGCGGCATCATAATGTACTTTCGCTTCATACAAAGCCAAGGAGGAAGGTTGTGGATACATAAAGTCACCGGCCAAGTGCTATGACGACTACTCATGTTGCCGAAAGGATTCATCACATCCATACTGAGCCCAAACCTTATATTCCCCGTATCATATGCAAAGTGTTTCTTGTATTTTCTATCAATGTTCCTCCACTTCGCAGAGTCAGCAGGGTGTCAGAGCATTCCATCCTTCTTACGCTTCTTCACGTGCCATCGCAAAGCAATTGAGCATGCCTTTTGTTCGCAAACAGACGCTTCAGACATGGGATTATAGGGAAATACCACACCACCTTGGCTGGGGTTCTTTTTTTCTTACAATGCACTTCGATGTCGTCATCACCGCGATTATATCGAGATGCCTTGCAAACGGGACACGCATCCAATTTTCCAAACTCATTGCGATACAATATGCAATCATTTGGACATGCGTGTATTTTCTGTACTTCCAGTCCCAATGGGCAGACAATCTGCTTGGCCTGGTACGTGGTTGCTGGCAACACGTTTCCCTCTGGGAGCATGTCTCTAAGAAAACCTAACAACTTTGTGAAGCTCTTATCGGACCAACCATTGCTTGCCTTCAACTGCAGCAGCGTAAGCACAACATGCAGCTTTTTGAGCTCCTCCTTGCAACCCGGGTACAAAGGTGTTGTAGAGTCCTCTACCATACGCTGAAACTTCTGAAAATCCCTTTCACTTGTGAGGTCCTCCTCCCCATCACGCAACATCTGTTCTAGATCATCTTCATGGTTATCGACAAACGTATCATCTTGGGTGTACACGAACGTATCTTCGACCACCGTCGAGTCGTTGTCTTTGTCATCATCATCAATCAGATGACCTTCACGTAAAATCTCATTTTCACCGTGCTCAGTCCAACAGGTATAGGCAGGCTTGAAACCACTTCGAAGCAAGTGTGCACGGATCGCCTCAAGGTTAGAAAACTGCTTCTCATTCTTGCAATCGACGCATGGGCAACAAATATAGTCTGTTAGCTTATTTGACTTGTACGTCGTAGCCGTGCTCATAAAATTAGTCACACCGTTCAAGTACTCTCTATCGCGACAGTCCGCTTCATACATTCATCTTCGGTCCATCTACAAATATTTATAAGAAATAAAATCTCAGTAAATCAATAAGTGGTCACAAATTGTTTTATTCATTTAATTTGTTACGTAGTGCTAATTAATCAAGAAATCCATATCCAAATCTCACTTTTAAAATCAATTAAATAATTGCTATTAGTTATAATGGTCCGTTCGACAAATTTGTATTACTTAAAAAAAGTATTAGATTAATATACACCAAGTAAAGAAACAATTATAAGTAATTAGATAAAATGACAATTAATTATGTAGTGCTATCATACTTAACATATTAAATGCAATCACTAATTTGGTCCTCATAAAAACTTAAATTCAAGCTATATCTTAATCTCACTAATCACTGTATGTCGACGATCGGGACTGTCAACCGCAAAGAGGGGAGAAGGATCATGTAAAGGGGTGAGGCCCCAAGTCGTGCTTGTCCGGGAAGGAGGGAGCGTCGGCAGGCACACAGCTCGAGGAAGAAGGGCAAGCGAACAGGGGAGACAAAGTTTATACTGGTTTGAGCCCCCTAGGTCGGGTAATAGCTCTACTCCATTCTTGCCCGTAGGCGAAAGATGACTAATAGGCTCCTCGGGGGAGGATGAACAGGGAGCTCGAATCGGGGCCACTCGGGAGTGGTGGCCGAGGGGGAGCTCGACGAGGTGGTGCGGCGTATGAGAGTATCTCTTTAGGTTCTTGTTGCGTGTTCGGTTGTGGCTTTGCGCGTGTTGGTGTCGCCTTACGTTGTCTTTGCTTGTCCGTTGGCGGGTCTCGGTGTTCTCCTTTTTTGACTGGGGTAGTCTGGTGCTTTATAGACCCCTGGGCGTTGATCTCGAGTGCTGACGTCGGGCGATGTCTGTGAGTTGACAGGAGCAGTTGACCCTAGTCCCCACGTAGGGAACTTGACAGGAGTCGTTGGGCCCTAATTCCCACGCAGGGGATCTGACAGGAGCGGTTGACCCTAGTTCCCACGCAGGGGATTTGACAGGAGTTAGTGACCCCAATTCCCAAGCAGGCGAGAGAGGTCACGCAAGAGAGGGGAATACTATGCTGGAGGTCGGATTGAAGGCGCTGAGGTCGAGGAGATTGTGGGAGCCAGTACGAGCTCGAGGACACCCTTGCCCGAGCTCGAATCGCCCCCGAGCTCGGGAGACTCGCCCGAGCTCGGGAACATCCTCCGAGCTAGGGGAAAACGTTCTAAAGCCCCGGGGAGGGGCCCGGACACGTGTCAGGATGATCGATCCCCGACAACCAGCCCCCGAGGCTCAAGAAACGGTCTGAGACTCTAGGCGTTCTTGAGTCTGAAGTCTTCGAGGAGGATCGCCCCTTGGTCGAGCTCGGGAATTCCCGAGCCCCTGGGATCCGGGAGACCCTTCGCGGGTTTCTTCGCCGTGGTCGCTTCTGGAGACACTCGAGCCAAAGGCTTTGCCTTTGAGTGGGCTTGATGGCGTCGACGACTCGCTTCTTCGCCACGAGGGGACGGCGGGGCCTCGAGGCGCTGGGCCACGCGGCGAGAAGTCTGAAAGCTCGCTAGCGGACATTGATGAGACACGCTCAGACAGCGCTCCGGAAGGCCACGATGCTCTCGGCACGCCATCGCTCGGGCACGCCTTGTGAGGCGACAATAACGTCGATACCGAGGCGTCTTTAAAACCGGGATACTTCACCCCCTGACGCCTTTCTTCCCCATTGCTCACATTCTCTGCCCTTTCCTTTCTACTCCTTTGCGCCGCCGCTGGCTCGCCTCCCTTCTCCATTCTTCCCTTTGATTCCATGGTGAAGTTCGAAGAGCACCTCATTGCGCATCGGATGAAGGACATGGAGACCATGGGGCTGCTGGACCCGTTCACCTGGCGACTTCGAGCCGGGGAGAACGTGCCGCAGCCTCGGGATGACGAGGTCGTTAGCACGAGCAATACATGCTCTTCGGCCGCGACCCCGAGAGCGACTTCTTGGTCAGCGTCCTTGCGCGAAGGCGAGATCAAGCTCGTGAACTTGGTACCCAATTCTCTTCTCCACCTCTCCATCTTTGTTTCATCATTGCGAGGGGTTTCGGGCATCCTTCCCACCCCTCTTTGTTTTTTCGCTTTATTCTTGTCCCGACCGCCAAGGACCCCGTCGTCTACCGCCTCTATTTCCGGTGCGCGGACTCTCTTGTTCTTTCTCCGATCCCGACTCGACTCGCCGAGCCGTGGTCGAGAAATGATTCTATTTGAAGAAGGGCGAGGAGCGACTCGCTACCATGGCGCCCGTTGACGGCAAGCGGAGACACCGAGCCCGAGGATTCGGCGGCCAACCAGGCCGCGGTTGCCCTCATCCACATCCGCGACGACGCTGGCTGGTCAAGGTGCAATGCTTATGACTACTCATTTAAACCGGTGTTCCTCTACGTAAGAGGTCGCACCACTTCTTCGAGATCACCGAAGCACAACGTCACCCGAAGGTCCCGATGGTAAGCATTGCGCCGCCGAGCCCGGCCCGATCGCTTTTTGCTCTCAACGGTTTCTTTTGGCCCCTCGCAGCACCGAAGGCGGCCTGGATTGCCTCGAGGATGCAGGAGATCTTCGGGAAGGCCGCCACCGCCTACGACCTCGACGGCGACGTCCCCAAGAATATCTTGAGGCGTAGCAGCGAGGTAACGCCTCTTGCTCTGACTTTTGGTCCCGAGAGCCCGGGCTCAGGCGCCAATCGTGACGAGCTCGTGCAGGAGACCTAGGAGCTCCGGGACACGGCCAAGCAAATGCTGCCGCTCCCCGGGCTAAGCAAGGGCAAGAAGGGGAGCAAGAGGCTGGCCCCAGATGCCCCGAAATCGGTCGCCAAGAAGCCCCACGTCGAGTGGGGCGATCGGGCCGTGGTAAGTTGAATGCCCCGAGCTTGGGAACACTCGAGCCCGAGGTCGCTTCTTTGATGTTTCCTTTCAACTTTTCTTTTACTGATTTTTGCTTTTCTACCAGCAGCAAGAGGTGGCAGCCGCCGCGTGGGCCCCGGATGCGCAAATGAGCAACGACCACCGCAGACCGAGCACCTGTGAAAGGAGTCTTCGCCGCCGCCGCGAGACGCCGCGCTGTGCACGGTCCCTTTCGCTTTTTCGTCGTTCCGCTCCGCCGCAGCGTCCAAGCGTCCGAGGGGCACCGACCATTCTTGTGGTCCTGGGCGAGGCCGAGGAGGAGGAGGACGAGGACGACTTCCGCCTCGTGCCGTGGTCCAGGGCGCGGCTAGTCCTACTCTCCACGGCTTCTGAGGAGGACGACGCGGCCGAGGAGGGCGCGGCCAAGGGGGGCCCGGCCGAGGGCGGCATGGCCGAACGCGACGAAGGAGCCCCCGAGCTGGACGCCAGCCTTGCGGGTTCCGCTGCGGCGGTCGAGGGTGAGCCCGATCGGGTCGTTATCGCGGGACGGACGATCTCGGCCGCCACCATACCGGCCGACGGGGACCGAGCAGGGACATTTGAGGACGCCGGTGCTGCCGCTGCTACGGATCTACCCCGAGGACCCGACGGCGCCATCGACCTGCAGGTGCTAGAGGACCGGCTGGCGGCGGTAGGCATGCTTGCCCTGAACTCTTTCCTCTTTCTTCTCCTTTTCTTTTCCCTTGGAACTGTGGTGACATTTCCCTTGTTTCCGCAGGGTCTGCGACTGATCTCCCGAGGGTACGGGTCGCGGCGCGGCACGCTCGCTGAGCCCTCCGATGTGATCGAGGCCAACCAGAGGGACGCCGCCCAAGTCGAGGCCGACGCAGCGCGTCGGCGAGAGGAGTTCGAGCGACTGAAAGAAGCCCAAGCCCTCGAGCTCGCGCAGGCCGTCGAGGCCGAGCGGGAGCGCGGAGCTCGGGAGGTTGAGCGGGAGCGCGGAGCTCGGGAGGTCGAGCGGGAGCTGAACGTCGAGAGGGACATCGACGCCGCAACGCTCTCCAAAGCCGTCGAGGAGGAGCGGAAGAAGGCGAAGGAGACCTCACCGCTGCCCGGCGTAAAGCGCAGCAGCTCGACGAACCGCCAGGCGCTGCTGGCGATGGTCCGCGCCGAGCTCGAGCTCCGACGCCGCCGAGGGCGGAGGCGCGCGCAAGAGGCGCAGGAGCTCCGGGAGTGCCTCGAGGTCTCATTCATGGCCTGCGAGGAGAGCTACGGGATCACGTCGTCCGCGCTTGAGGACTTCGCGGTCGCGCGGAAGGAGGCGGAGGCTCCACGTGACGCTGCGGCAGACCTACCGATCGCGCGCAGAGGCGAGGCCGCCATGGCGAGGAGGCGGCCGCCAGCGCGCTCGAAGAGTCCGCGCCGGAAGGCTCGGCGAGCTCGAGGCCGAGGTGGCCGAGCTCAAGGCCAAGGCGATCGGGCCGAGGCGGCGCGCCGTGCTCGAGGAGGCGCCGAGCCGAGAGGCAGACGACCGAGGCCAAAGTGAAGGCGATCGGCCGAGCGAGGGCCGCCGGCCGAGGCGCGGCGCCGGCGGCGCGCCAAGGCCAAGGCTCGAGGCGAAGGTCTCGGCTTGAGGAGAAGCCGCCCGTGACCCAAGCGGGAAGAGCGCTGGCCCAGCTCCAGAGCAACAGCGACGGGTCGGCCAAGCCGAGGCCGAGGTGCCGGCTCATGGAGAAGAGTTCGACTCGAGCAGGAAAAGCTTGCTCGGGATATGTCTGTAGACTAGAAAAATTGGTTAATGGATAGGTAGAGGGAGAAATATTCGCACTCCTTGTAAAGACAATGTATCGTTTTGCCATGATTTATAAAGTTGCAATCTTAGAAGACTTAGCTTACTTTTCTGCTCTTTGTCGCCTTCGAAAGCTTGCTTAGTCCGCTTCTTAGAAGAGTCCAAGCGGTGTTCGATTGCCTCGCATGGAGCAGAAATAGTCAGAGGTGTTTGCTGGGCGGTTTATTGATTTCAACTCGAACCATCCGGATTGTTGATCGAGTCCGGGTCACTCGAGGTCGATAACCGAGGCCGAGCCCAAACACTCAAAGCTTTGGGCACAACTCTGATCGGCTTACCGAAATACATCAGCTCGGACCAGTTTAGGCCTTGGGTTCACTCACGAGCTCGAAATGCTTCGAGCTCGGGGCTCTCGAGGGCGGTTTAAAATTCGAACTCGCCACTTGGCCACGGGAATGGTCGGCTTATTGCATCGCCGCTTATCGCGATCGAGTCATCCCCGTGGTGAATTTAGAAATCGCGACTCCGAGCCGGAATACATCGGGCTCGCGCCTCGAGAATGTTCAATGGTTGGCAAGACGGGGAATAGCTGGCTTATTCCGATAAAGATCGTCTTATTACGGCCTCCGAGCCCGGGAATGCATCGGGCTCGGGGCATCCCCGAGGCGAACCTAGAGAACGCGACCGCGCCGCAAAAAGGGACACGCAAAATATATGCACAAGCGCCGAGGTCCGGAGCGCCCGTGACCTCGGGTCCGACCCACGACGGAGGGAGCTCGCCGGCGAGAATCGCTTACATCGCAGCGCCGACTCCGTGAGGTAGCCCTTATGGTCACGCCGCGAGATCACGTTGCTCGAGGCGCAAATATCAATGGAAAAGGGGACCGACCTTACTGTGCCTTTTGGGCCGAGTTGGCGCCTCGAATACTTCGAGGTTAGATTAACCGAGGCCGAGCCCGAAATGCGCCAGCTTTGGGCACAACTCTGATCGCCCGCCGAAGTACATCGTGCTCGCATCAGATTTAGGCCTCGGGTCCAGCCCGGCGAGCTCGAAAACGCTCAAGCTCGGGATGGGCTCCCTCAGAGGGCGGTTTAGAAATTCGAAACTGGCCACTTGGCCACGGGGGAATGGTCGGCTTATTGCGACTGTCGGCTTATTGCGACCGGAGTCATCCCCGGTGGTGAATTTAGAAACTGCGACCTCCGAGCCTAGGAATGCATCGGGCTCGGGGCGCCCTCTAAGAACGTTCAATGGTTGGCAGAACGGGGGAATAGTCGGCTTATCCCGATAACGATTGCCTTATTGCAACCTCCGAGCCCGGGAATGCATCGGGCTCGGGACATCCCCGAGGCGAACCTAGAGAACGCGACCTCGCCACGCAAAATGTAACACAATGGATCGCCTCGAGGGCGCTCCGCGACCTTATGGTCACACCGCGAGGTCACGCTACTTGAGACGTTCTATCATAAAAGAAGACTTTCGGCCGAAAGAAAAGCAGGTGGAGCCCCAGGCCCGAGGTCTCAAAACTGCGCGATCTTCGGCGGAAGAACCTGCAACTTGGGACCGTGACCTGACGTCACGTCCCTCGAGAAACAAAAGGAGGTTAGTGCCAAAGATAATTTTTTTATCATAGACCTAGGCCTAGGCTGGTTCGAAGTACGGTGACATAAGATTTGAAGACCCCAGCGCCCCTGGGGCGAGGACAATCTCGGGCTCGTCCCCTACGATGGGGGGAATGGTCGGCTTACTGCGATGAGGATTGGCTTACTGTGCATATCATCCCCCGGAGGCGAGTTATGAGGCCGAGATCCCAGCTCAAGCGAGGGGTGCGTGGGCCGAGACTCCTGCGTCTTGAGGTCGAGGAAGCGCTCGGGCGCAAATGCCAGGATGGGCTTTGCTGCAGGGGGAGATTGGCTTACTGCGATGAGGATCGGCCATCGCGCTCGACTCCGATGTCGATCCTCGCATCACAACCTTCGCATACATTCGCCGAGATAGGGAAAAGCATAAGAGGAAACAAGAGACGATAAAGCAGCACAATTTATCGTGAGGGAAAAACTAGGCCGAGCCCCTTAGCTCGAAGCCCTTACCGACGACGGTCCTGGGCTCGGGCCCTGCTAGGGGGATGGTCGGCTTACTACGATGAGGATCGGCTTACCGCGTATTCGACCCCCGGAGGTGGACCACGGGACTGTCGTGCTAGCTCGAGTAAGGGGCCTGAGGGCCGAAACTCGAGTATCTCGAGGTCGGCGAGCCCACTCGGCGTGATCGGCTGGGACAGCACTCGCGACCGGGCGGGGTAGCCGCCATCGCGATGAGGATCGGCTTACCGCGTATTCGACCCCCGGAGGTAGGTGTCCGGGCCACGGCCCGGGTCACGTTTGCTCGAGATACGAGAGATAAGCATGATGACAAGGGAAAACATATTATCTCAAAACAGGAGGGAGAGCATTAGGCATAAAACCTCCGGAGCTGGTCTACATTCCACGAGTTAGTGAGCTCCTTGCCATCGGGGGTTGCCATCCCACACGACTTGCTGACACGATCCTATAGGGGCCTTCCCACAGCGGGGACAGCTTGTTGGTGTTGGACCGGTCCTGGATTCGTCTTAAGACCAGGTCCCCGATGTGGAAGCCCCTAGGTCGTATTGCTCGGGCGGCGTGCCTGCGGAGATCATGCAGGTAGCGCGCCGAGCGCAGCAGCGCGCGGCACCTTACTTCCTCCGCCAGGGCGAGGTCGAGGGATCGTTCCCGCTCGAGATCGACCTGGTCGATCGAGCTTGCCCTGACGGAGCCAAGCGTGACTCAGTGGCGTGACGCCGCCCCAAGACGAGCCGAAAGGGCTCACCGCTGTTGTTCGCTTAGAGAGTTGCAGACGGACCAAAGGACAGTGGGAAGCTCGTCCACCAGTGCCCGCCACGCCGACCGAGCTCGCGAATAATTGCTTTGACGCCTTGGACGAGCTATCCGCTGGCACGCCGACCGCCTGCTGCTCGAGGATGGCTCACCGAGGCATAGCAGACCTTGGTCCCCATGTCTGCGCAGAACTCTTGGAACAACTCGCTGGTGAACTGTGTCCCATTGTCGGTGATGATCCTGCAAGGGACTCCATACCTCCTGACCACGAAGGAACGGAAGAACCTTACCGCGACTTTGGCGGTGATAGCGAAGACCGGCTCAGCCTCGATCCACTTCGAGAAGGTGTCGATGGCGACAAACAGGAATTTCTTCCCCCCAACTGACCTCGGGAAGGGGCCGAGGATGTCGAGTCCCCACGTCGAGAATGGCCAGGAGAGGGGAATGGTCTACAAGGCGTAGGCCGGTTGTCGGGCCTTCCGAGCATGGAACTGGCAGGCCTGGCAAGCGCGAACGATGCCTTGAGCATCCCCGAGAACTGTCGGCCAGTAAAATCCCATCCGGAATGCCTTTCCGACCATTGTCCTGAAAGAAGAGTGAGCGCCGCATAGGCCAGAATGTATGTCGCTGAGCAAGTACTTACCCTCCTCGGGAGTGATGCATTTTGACAAAATGCCCAGGGCTCCTCAACGGTAAAGTTGCCCACCGACGAGCCTGTACGAGCTTGCGCGGCGTTGGATCCTGCTCCTCTCGGCCGAAGTAGCAGGGAGCTCCCCGCGGTCGAGGAACTTGACGATCGGGTCCAGCCACGAGGGGGCACTCTCGAGGAGGGCCACCGGGTCTTCCTTGTCGGCGACGGATGGCGTGGCCAAGGTCTCAAGGATGACGTCCGGTGGGAGCTCATCACCGGACGATCCGAGCCTGGACAGGAGGTCGGCGGTCGACTTGTCCTTCCTTGGCACGTGCTGGATCTTCAGGTTTTGGAACCATTTCTTCGTCTTGCGTACCTCGGTGAGGTACTTGGCCATTAGCGGGTCCAAACACTGATAGTCTTTGTTGTACTGATTGACGACGAGCTGGTAGTCCCCTTTAACAACCAGACGGCGGATGCCTAGGGACTTGTAAGCTCGCAGGCCAGCCAAGAGGGCCTCATATTCCGCCGCGTTGTTGGTTGCGGGGAAACCAAAGCGGACCACATATCTCAGGTGGTCACCCTGAGGGGTGACGATGAGAACGCCAGCCCCCGAGCGCTCAAACGACCTTGACCCGTCGAAAAACATGGTCCAAGGGTCTTCGACCTAGACCTCGGGCTCGGGGGCAGGCTCGGTCGTTTGCTCGACCACGAAGTCGGCCAACGTATGCGATTTGATGGCGGTACGGGCCATGAAGCGGAGGTCGAACTCGGGCAGTTCCATGGCCCATTTGGCGATGCGACCTCCGGCCTCCGGGTTCCTGAGAATCTCCCCGAGGGGAGCCCGCTCGGGATAACCACCGCATGCGCTTGGAAGTAGTGCCGAAGCTTGCGCCAGGCCATGAAGAGGGCGTTGAGGAGCTTCTGGACCAGAGGGTAGCGCTCTTTTGGCCCATGAAGCACCTTGCTGATGTAGTAGATTGGGTGCTTTCGTCTGGCCCACTCGGCTACCAGGACCACGCTAACGGCCTGGGTCGTGGCCACGAGGTAGAGCAACAGCACTTCGCCCTGTTGCAGAGTCGTCAGCAGAGGTGGACTCGAGAGGTATGCCTTGAGCTCGTCGAAGGACCGCTGGGCTTCGGGGGTCCACTCGAAGCCCCCATGCCTACGCAGGATCCTGAAGAAGGGCAGCCTTCGCTCGCCGAGCCGGGAGATAAAGTGGCTGAGGGTGATGACGCGACCGGCGAGACTTTGGACTTGCCTTACCGAAGTCGGGGCGGCCATCTGCTCGATTGCCTCGATCTTCTCTGGGTTCGGGCCCACGCCCGAGCCCCCGATCATGTAGCCGAGCACCTTTCCGGGGGTCGTGCCGAAGATGCACTTCTCGGGATTAAGCTTGATGCCGAAGTTGTTTAGACTGGCGAAGGTCTTGGCTAGATCGTTGATGTGGTCGGCCTCGGAGGAGCTTTTGACGATGATGTCGTCGACGTAGACCTCAAGGTTTTGGCCGATCTGCAGGTCGAAGGTCTTGATCATCACCGAACGCTGCGCTGCGCTATGCGAGACCGAGCGACATGGTCGTGTAGCAGAAGGTTCCAAACGGCGTGATGAAGGCGGTTTTGTCGTCGTCTTCCACGGCAAGCTTGATCTGGTGGTAGCCGGAGTAGGCGTCGAGAAAACTCAACATCTTGGCGTTGGCGGTGGAGTCCACGATATGGTCTATGCGTGGAAGAGGGAAGTTATCTTTGGGACATGCGGCGTTTAAGCCCGTGTGATTGACACACATTCTCCATTTCTCGCCTTTCTTTTGCACAATTACAGGGTTGGCCAGCCATTCGGAGTAATTGACCTCACGAATGAAGCCAGCCTTCAGGAGCTTATCAAGGTGCTCCCTGATTATCGCCGCCTTCTCAGGGGAGAAGCGCCGCAGTTTCTGGCGCACGGGCCTACAGCCCGGCTTTGTTTGCAGTTTGTGCTTGATCACCTCCCGTGGGACCCCCGGCATATCCGCTGGTTCCCATGCAAAAATACTTTTCTATTTCGGAGGAAGGTGACGAGCTCGTCTTCCTATTTTGGGTCGAGCTGAGTGGAAACGCAGGCACACTTGCCCGAGCTTCCCTCCTCGAGTTGCACGGTCTTGGTAGGGCCACCGGGCTGGATTGCCGCTTTCGCGGGCGCCTTGGGTCACTCAGGACCTCGCCGAGGTAGCATGCCGGTGAGCGCCAGGGCCTTTTCCTCATAGCCGTGCGCCGCCTTGAGGTCACCGCGGACCGCTATGACGCCGCCGGGCCCCGGGAGCTTCATACACCGGTGCCCGTAGTGATTTGCGGCCATGAACTTGATCAGGGCCGGCCGCCCGAGGATGACATTATAGGGGATGTCGCCATCTATGACCTCGAAGGTGATCAGCTCGGTGCGGAAGTTTGCCAAGTCGCCAAAGGTGACGGGCAGAACCACCTGCCCGAGCGGAGTGGTCGAGCTTCCTGGTACGATGCCGAAGAAGGGGACCGCTATATTCTTGATTTTCGTCCGGTATCTCGATCCGATCCAAATAGGCCGTGAAGAGCGAGTTGAGGAGCTTCACAACCATGACTCGCCGACGACGGCGCTGCTTATGGTCGGGCGACGACCGTGGTGGTCTTGAAGTTCGAGACATCCCCGGGGGAGCATCGTCCCGGGAAAAGGTGATGGGAACACCATCCCACCTGCAGGGTTGGTCGTTGGGCTTCCCGACAGTGGCTTGGTACACGGTGCGGGCGGCGTCCTTCAGCTCACGCCGGGACCGATATGCCGAAGATCCACCAAAGATCACATCCACACGGCGGTCGCCTTGCTGGAACTCCAGGTCAAGGCCTGCTTGGTCCTCGCCGGTGTTGTTTTCGCCGGGCCGCTCGTCCCCCCTCATGAGCGTGGGCATCTCTCTGTGCCCTCTATAAAAGGCGTCCAGCTTGTACAGCCACGCCCTGCAACTTCGCAGGTCGTGGCCGTAGATTTGATGGAACGGGCAGAATTTGTCGATGTCGAGGCGGAGCTGTTCCTCGTCGCCCCAGGGTCGGTCGTCTGCCCGAGAGGGCCCGGCCCGACCTTGCCCCTGCTGGGGCCGGCGTGGTGCTTGCTGAGGCCGTGGGCGATTCTGCTAGGGCCGAAGCCCTCGGTGGTCAGGCTAGCGCGCTTCTGCCTCTTTGCGCCTGTTGTTGATTGCGGCGACCACGCGGAGCTGGTCTCCTCCAGCACTGTGGTCTTTCCCCCGCTTCTTGTCACGCAGGGCTGGACCACCTTCCTTGGCACCGGAGGGCCCCGCCTCACCAAAGGCGAGGCCGAGCTTGCCTCGGTCGTAGTCGTGCTTGGGCGGACGGCGCCGTCCGTCTCACAGAACGCCCGCCATGCGGAACAGCTTGTTGACGGTGAGCCTTGTAGCGATCTCGAGGTCCTCTGTGAGGCGTCTGTCGCGGACACCGAACTTGAAGGCCTTGATGACGGTCTCATCGAAGATGTTTGGGATCGAGTTCCGTGCGCGGGTAAACCGACGCACGAAGTCTCGGAGGGGCTCGCCCTTTCCCTTGATGACACGGTCCAGGTCCCTTTCGCCCGTGCCGCCAGAGCAGCTCCGAAGTTGGAGGAGGGCGCTCGCAATCGGGCGCCATTACCGAAGACGCCGGCGCTCATTGAAGAGCCAGTGCGGCGGCTCCGCCCAGACGGTGGGAGATAGTTGGCCATCGCGCCTCGCCTCGCAGCCGCCAAAATGGTAGTGGAGTATATGGAGAGGAATTTCGGGGTTCTTGGTCCCGTGGAACCGCTTCCATTATTGCCGCTTGAATCGGGCCGCCAACGCACTCCGACGGAGGTCGCCTCGATATGCCGGGCAGCCGAGGTCGAGGCCGCCATCGCCGCCGGGCCGGGCGCCTAATCGCCGTCACGCGGGAAACTCGAGCCGGGGGCGACCGCGCCGACCGCGGACGGCCGCAAGAGCGCCATTGGGACAAGGGCGCGGCCGCCGCGAACCTTTTGGCTCTGGCGTAATGTACGGAAAGGCCTCGAGCGCGCATCGCCGAGCGAGCATCACTATTGCTCTGCTGCCGACGGGTGTGCCCGCGCGCCACGTCTTCCCCCTGGCGAGGCAGAAGGGATGGTGATGGGGTGCGCGCCCGCGAGTAAGAAGTCTGCTGGCGGAACAGCCGACGATCGCGCGGCGAATCGCCACCGCTCGCCAAGGGGCGAGATTCGGAGCCCAGGCGTCGCACTTGCCGCGAAGGCATGACGTCGTCGGTCGCCCTGTTGAGCTCTTCGGTGAGGGACCGTCGGAAGAGGGCCGAGCCGGCCCACGTGGGGTCAGCCATGACCCGGGCGATGGCCCGGAGGCGCTCCCGGCCAGGCTCGTCTGGGTGGGAGGGACTGAGCTGTCCAGACGGAGAGCGGGCCATCGCGCGCTCCTCTCACCGAATGGCGGTGATAGCTTGGTTGATGGCGACCTGGGCGAGCCGACGCGCTTCTCGCGGGTCTCTGGTCGCCGCCGCCCGCTTGAGTCGCCGCGCCGCCGCCATGAAGACCCGACGTCGCGTAGACGGCAATGAGGCGCGAGCATGGAGGTGGAGCCTTGGCACTCGTGGACCGCACCGAGCCTGTGTCACGACCGCGACATGCCGCTTCGGTGAAGCCGGCGGTGCCGATAACGCTGTGATGATGAGCTTCAGACGAACGAAACTTCGGCCCCACGGCGCCACCGCCGACGATCGTGACCGCCAACCGCAAAGAGGGGAGAAGGATCGTAAAGGGTGAGGCCCCAAGTCGTGCTCGCCCAGAAGGAGGGAGCGCTGGCAGCACACACCGAGGAAGAAGGGCAAGCGAACCGGGAGACATGAGTTTATATCGTTCGAGCCCCTAGGTCTGTAATAGCTTTACTCGAGCCTGCCCATAGGCAAAAGATGACTAATAGGCTCCTTGGGGAGGATGAACAGGAGCTCGACTCGGGCCACTCGGGAGTGGTGGCCGAGGGGAGCTCGACGAGGTGGTGCGGCGTATGAGAGTATCTCTTGAGGTTCTTGTTGCGTGTTCGGTTGTGGCTTTGCGCGTGTTGGTGTCGCCTTATGTTGTCTTTGCTTGTCCGTTGGTGGGTCTCGGTGTTCTCCTTTTTTGACCGGGGTAGTCTGGTGCTTTATAGACCCCTGGGCGTTGATATCGAGTGCTGACATCGGGCGATGTCTGTGAGTTGACAGGAGCAATTGACCCTAGTCCCCACACAGGGGACTTGACAGGAGTCGCTGGGCCCTAGTTCCCACGCAGGGGATCTGGCAGGAGCGGTTGACCCTAATTCCCACGTAGGGGATCTGATAGGAGTTGGTCACCCCAATTCCCACGCAGGGGAGAGAGGTCACGCAAGAGAGGGAATACTCTTGTGGGAGCCAGTATGAGCTCGAGGACAACCTTGCCCGAGCTCGGGAATCGTCCCCTGAGCTCGGGGAGACCTCCGCCCGAGCCCGAGAATAGTCCTCCGAGCTCGGGGAAAATGTTCTAAAGCCCCGGGGGGCCCGGACACTTGTCAGGATGACCGATCCCCGACACTGTACATATAAAAAGGTTATAAATTGAAATCTAGTCTCTAAATTAGAGCTCTAATTGTGCTCATTATGCAATCAATAATTCTCACAACCAACAACAATATAGAACGTAATATCCAACTAAATCAACTACAAATGAAATGTACATCACGATACGAACCTTAGATCACAAATTAGAAGTGTATTCCACCAAATTTGAGAGCAAAAATTCGCCCCCTCTCTTCCCCAACCGAGCAAGAACAGAGCTTCTCTCTGTTCTAAACATGTTGGGGAAGGATCCCGTTGTATATATAGTGTCGTATTATCACTGCCGGTCTTATTCAATAACCAACAGTAATATATCACTGCCGGTTCGATAACAAGAGCCGACAGTGATACTGTTGCCGTTCGCGTGGGAGAATTTAGGGTAATATTATCACTGCCAGCTTTTGTTTATAAATCGGCAGTGATGTATTACTGCCGGTTTGGGAATATGAACCGGCAGTGATATTGCTGCACTTCGCGCGGAAAAATCTAATGTGCCAGTTTTTACTGGGAACCGGTAGTGATAAGACAACCACTGCCGGCTCGGGCTCACCCGGCACTGATGGGGAGTCACGGATGAACCTTTCTGTAGTAGTGTCAGTGAGGCTTTTGGGCATGCGATCCACACCATCCGAAGGATCTCAGTAAGGAAAACACTTTGATGTGGGTGCTACAACCAATGGTGAATAGCAACATGGCAGAAGCAGCAGCGGCGATGACCTCCTAGAAGAGAACGAACTACAGCAACTCTACGACGAAGATAAAGCTCACACCAAGTAGAATAAGACACAATGAAATTCATGGTGTAGACAAGAGGATGGAAACTAACTGAAGGTGATGAAATCCAGTGAAATGTTCCACGACAGTGCTAACGAAGAACTTCAAATTCTGATGAAACGGCGGCAGCTCATGGTGGCTAGGGTTAGGGCTTTGGATGAGTATATCGATATAGTGTTGGTGCTCCTTAAATAGCAAACTCAGAGTCCATCGCGTACAAGGGTAAGATAACGAATGACAAGTGGGCCTCACCTCGCCGATTTCTGTGGCCAGACACAAAGCTAGGTCGCCCATGAAACCAGCCACACATGCCGGTTTGGCTTGGTTAAAAGTGAGCAAGAATGGCCCCGGGTCTGCTGGGTTTTACAAACACAATTTCAATATTTTTATTTGATATTTATTTTTGAAAAAAATACACAAAATACAAATGAGGTCTAAATAAACAGCAAATACAATCTAAAAATTCCCAGAAATTTTTGTAAAATACGTCCGAGCACATAGAACCCAAATAAAATAATTATTAACAAATAAAATTGTGAACATTTTTGAAGGCTAAAATTTATAAAAACATTTTCAAAGATGCAAAATCGGGATGTTACATGACAACATTGCAAGGCTTGCGGCAATATGAAAATGTTGCTTGCACCGTTGGCGAGCCGAGTTGAGTTGCATGCGCTCACCGTGTGCTGAGCTGACAAGAAGGGATGGTGAAATTTGCCAACTTCTGTTGTTGCACTGGGTCTAAGGGTGTGTCACCATGTTAGTTGTCTGCTCGATTTGCTCAATCTAAATCGAGATAGCTGCCGTGCACGGCGAGCTATCTTGTGGGTGTCGGACGTGGTCAGAGATGAGAGCAGTCAAGGTGTAGACATCC
Source organism: Otatea glauca (assembly GCA_036346275.1). NCBI lineage: Eukaryota > Viridiplantae > Streptophyta > Magnoliopsida > Poales > Poaceae > Otatea > Otatea glauca. The sequence goes on along the minus strand of CM070720.1, from coordinate 4,853,784 downwards.
TAGAGGGCGACATAGAATGGGAAGTGAACTTTTTTAATTATAACCAAGGATATAAGCTCACTCACACCACACGCGCACACGCTATTTGTTAAACACACCCGAATGATAGGTGAGATGCTTCCGGTAGATATAGAGGATGGAACCTAGGCAGGTTGTTGCTGTTAGATGCTTAGGATTGAACTAATACATCAACTAGCCTTAAGACATGATCACCAAAACATAATACGGAAATTAAAACTCGTTAGATGAACTGACCCGGAGAGGTAGATAAAGCCATTAGTGTTTCTGTCGGTGAGGGTGATTCGGTTGGTGTAGAAGAGGAAGAACACTGATGTAGATGCGTAACGAAAGGGCACCGAGATCCTCTCGGTGGTGTATGCAGTCTTCGTTGGCCTTGCGCTGCAAACCAGATCGGATGGATGATTTTCGAGAGTAAGCAACTCGTGATTTTCTTACTTGTCTGTGCATGAGTGCCGGCTTCTCCCTCTTTATTTGTAGCGCTGGCCAACGGGACCGAACCAACTAATTTTGGTTAGCTCCCGATCAGAGCGCATGATTTGTGGAAATAATCCCTGAATTTCAATCTTTCCATTTTAATTTCGATCTTTCCATTTTAACCGAAGATCATAACTAACATTCTCCCACTTGATCAATGGCTAATTTTATAAGTCCATACTTAACAGAATAGTACACCAAGATAAATTGTTACAGCGATTAATTTAAGCATCGCTGCAACCCCAGTATCTATAGTGCATCATTCTGTATTGATAGGATAATTACTTATTCTTAATGGGAGTTGATTTCGTTCTTATGGTCCTCATTTCCAGAATCAGAGGCTTTCCAATAAACCCATACCGGCAACATGCTCTCGAAAGAGACTGGGTGGTAAGCCTATAGTAAGTGGATCCGCAAGCATAGACTTAGTACTTATATGCTTGACAACAATAGTCTGATCCTGGATTCTATCTTTCACAACATGATACTTAATGTCAATGTGTTTGGCAGCACCACTTGACTTGTTGTTACTCGAATAGAAAACTGTGGCCAAATTATCGCAGTATATAAGAAGTGGTTTAGATATGCTATCTACCACTCTTAATCCCGGAATAAAGTTCTTAAGCCATACAGCCTACCCAGTAGCCTCATAACATGCCACAAACTCAGCTTGCATTGTCGATGATGCAGTAAGTGATTGTTTAGAGCTTTTCCACGAAATGGCTCCTCCCACAAGTGTGAAGATATAACCTGATGTGGATTTCTTAGTATCAACACAACCTGCAAAGTCAGCATCTGAATAACCCACAACCTCAAGGGTATCAGATTTCTTATATGTGAGCACGTAATGCTTAGTGCCCTGCATATAACGTAAGACTTTCTTAACGGCTTTCCAGTGGTCCAACCCTAGATTAGATTGATATCTGCCAAGCATCCCAGTTACGAATGCTAGATCAGGGCGAGTGCAAACTTGAGCATACATAATGCTTCCGACAGCTGAAGCATAAGGAATCCACTTCATCTGATCAGCTTCTAATTGATTCCTTGGATATTGGAATTTTCCAAACCTATCGCCCTTAACAATAGGAGCAGGCGTGGCAGAGCAGTTATGCATATTAAATCTCTTAAGCACTCTATCAATGTATGCCTTTTGGGATAAGCCTAATACCCCTTTGAACCTATCTCGATGAATCTCAATGCCCAAAACATAAGAGGCATCACCAAGATCCTTCATGTCAAAGTTAGCGGAAAGAAATCTCTTGGTCTCATACAACATATCCTTATCGCTGCTAGCCAATAAGATATCATCCACATAAAGCACTAAGATAGTAAATTTGCTCCCCTTAGTCTTAATGTATATGCAATTGTCCACTTCATTTTCTTTGAAACCAAAATTTCTTATGGTCTTATCGAACTTAAGGTACCATTGTCTAGATGCTTGTTTTAATCCATATATAGATTTCTTAAGTCGACATCCCATATGTTCCTTGCCTTCCATGACAAAACCCTCCGGTTGAGCCATGTAAACATTCTCATGCAAGTCGTCATTAAGGAATGCAGTTTTAACATCCATCTGATGTAGCTCTAAATCATAATGAACAACAAGTGCCATGACAATCCTTAGTGAATCTTTCTTCGAGACAGGAGAGAAGGTATCAACATAATCAATCCCCTCTCTTTGTGTAAACCCTTTTGCTACAAGCCTTGCCTTAAATCTTTCGGTATTTCCCTTAGAGTCATGTTTAGTTTTGTAGACCCATCTACAGCCTACTGTTTTGACTCCGTTAAGAATTTCTACTAGATCTCAAACGTTATTAATGCTCATAGACGTAACTTCATCCTGCATGGCCTCAAGCCACTTGGATGAATCCTTAGTCATCATAGCCTCCTTAAATGAGGTGGGATCGTCTACTTTCCCAATGTCATGATTTACATCTTCATTCATGTATACGACATAATCATTTGGGATGGCAGACCTTCTTTCCCGCTGTGATCTTCTTAGTGGTTCATTAATTATCACAGGGGGCTGTGGAGGCTCATCATTAGATGTCAGATTATTAATCCTGCATTCTCGTGTGGAGGCTCAACTCTGTGATTCACAACTGGAGGTGTAACTGAATGAGGTACAGGAAGAATAGTCTCTTGGATTATCGGTAATGGAACATAAGTCTGAATCTCCTCAAGATCTATTTTCCTAGCCTTTGAGCTCCCACTGATTCCATCATTCTCTAAAAATACAATATGTCAGGTTTCCACAAACTTAGTGACATGATCTGGACAATAAAATTGATATCCCTTAGATCTTTCAGGATATCCAATAAAATGGCAACTTACTGTTTTAGGATCTAATTTCCCAATATGTGGATTAAAGATTTTAGCTTCAGCAGGACAACCCCACACACGTAGATATTTTAAGCTTGGTTTCCTCCCAGTCCATAATTCATAAGGTGTCTTAGGTACTGATTTACTGGGAACCCGGTTAAGTATAAGTGCGGCTGTCTTTAATGCTTCCATCCACAAACCAACTGGTAAACTAGAGTAACTCATCATGCAACGCACCATATCCATAAGGGTGCGATTGCGTCTTTTAGCTACTCCATTTTGCTGAGGTTCACCAGGTGTTGAATATTGGGCTATTATGCCATTTTCTGAAAGAAACTTAGCAAATGGACTAGGAATTTGTCCATAAGGAGCATGTCTCCCATAATATTCTCCTCCACGATCTGATCTCACTACTTTAATTTTTAAATTTGCTGATTTTCTACTTCAGCTTTAAATATTTTAAACTTATCGAGTGATTCAAATCGATCACGAATGGGAAAAATATAACCATAACGGGAGAAATCATCAGTGAAAGTAATAAAGGAGTCATATCCATCTACTGAAGTTACAGGAAAAGGTCCACATATATCAGTGTGGATTAATTGTAATATTCCTGTGCTTCGTGTGGCTCTTTTCTTAATTTGTTTTACATATTTTCCCTTAATACAGTCAATACAATAATCTGAGTCAGAGAAGTCTAATGAATGGAGTATCTCTTCCTTAATGATACGTTCCATTCTCCCCTTCGAAATGTGGCCTAAACGACAGTGCTACAATTTCGATGAAGTCTCATTATTTATACTTTTCTTTCACTTATCTGTGGCATTGCACACATTCATTGACACAGGGAATTCTGAGAGAGGAAGCATATAGAGTTTGTCTCGTCGAGTCGCGAGACCAATATTATTTGAATTAAAACTTATAATACATTTATTATCCCCAAAGGTACAAATGTATCCATCATCATCCAAAAGAGAAACAGAAATAAGGTTCCTCCTCATATTGGGAACATAAACAACATTATTTAATTGAAGGATGAAGCCACTATCTAATACTAATGGAAGTGTGCCAACGGCTTCAACTTCAGACTCCCTTCCATCAGCAACTCTAAGACTTCGCTCCCCCTTTCTTAGTGTCCTCACTGAAAGGAATCCCTGTAATGAATTGGAAACATGCACAGAGGCACCAGAATCAATCCACTAGGTGTTGGGGAAAAAAATCAGTAAAAAGGGTTTCATCAACAGTAGAAATTATGTCGTTACCCTTCTTGGCAAGCCACTTCATGAAGCCCACACAATCTTTTTGAATGTGCCCACTGTTCTTACAGAAACGACAAATAGGGCCCATCAGAAGTAGGGTTAGATGCAACAGGGGCCTTCTCCTTTTGTTTTGGCTTGCTCGACTCAGTCTTAGCGGAAAAATGCAGCTTCTTTTTGGACTTAAATTCCCCTTGAAATTTCCTTTTGCCCTGACCAACATGAGAAACTTGGTCCTTCCTTTTGGCCTTAAGCCTCTCCTCCTCTTGGACACACATGCCGATCAATTTGCTCATGGTCCACTGTTCTTTCTGAGTATTATAATTAATTTTGAATGCATTATACTCAGAAGGGAGGGGGTCATAATAAAATGGACTAAGAAACCATCAAAAATGGTCATGTCCATGCCTTTAAGTTTGGCAGCCATATCAGTCATCATCATGATATGCTCACGTACGCTACTAGAGCCATCATACTTAGTGGTGAGCATCTTCATGATTAAGGTACTGGTATAAACTTTTGAAGAGCCCTTGCATTGCTCCTCAACTAAGGCCAAGTACTGCTTAGTATTATCAGATTCGGGGATTGCTCCCCTTATCCCTACAGATATGGTGCTCTTCATAATCATCAAGGACATGCGGTTAGACCGCTCCCACTTTTCTGCTGTTAAGTCATAGAGTTTTTTTTCTCAGTGAAACTCTCATCATCAGCGGAAGGAGCTATGGGAGTGTCCTCTCGTAATGCATAATCCAAGTCCATAACACCAAGAACAATCAGAATCCTTTCCTTCCAAGAGGGAAACTTTGTCCCTGTTAGCTGCTCAATGCCGTTCAAATAAGCGGCAACATTAGTGTTATTCATGGCTGAATCAAGATAAAATTTAATCAGTAAACATTAGAGAAAATTAAATTAAATGTCATGCATGAAATTAACCCTACGTTGGTCTGATTAATAACATGTTAATGACAGGAAACATTAAAGTTCAAATTCGCATCACCGTTGGACAGAAACGAAAAAGAACTAAATTATCTTATGGGTGAAACATGTTCATAAACAACGTTGATCAGTATATGAACATGGTCATAGTATAATTCCAATTTTAAACATTAAACAATAATCTCTAATTAAAATTTTTCGTTGGTTCTATTTTAATTAGAGATAATGCCCATAAATAATCATCATGCGAAAAATTTAGGGTTACATTAATTAATTGCCTAGAAAATTAATCATAACATGAATGCCTAGGAAATAAATATATTAAATAGTACTTATTACTGAAATTAAATGACTGAATTTAAATACAAAACAAAGCACTGAAATTCCGGCCTAAAAAACACACGGCCCAGCCGTGCCCGCTTTCAAGCCTTCGAACGTGTGGCCCAGTTGGCCCAGATGGCTCGCGCGAGACGCGCAGCGTGTAACATCCCAAAATTTGGCTTAATTAAGTTTTTACTGTTTAAAAGTGCATTTGTGATTTTCTGGAATTTATTTGGATTTTTCTGGATGTATTGGAATTAAATGTTATTTCAAGTTTATTGCTTTTTAATCAAAAGTATTTAAATCTGTGCCAAGTTAAAATAAAGTTTGGCCAAAAATATTTTATTTGAGTCCAGAATGTCTCAAAGTATTTTTGAGATTTTTCTTGGATTTTTCCTAATAGTTTTATTGCCTAAAATAAATAAAATGAATTTCTAGAATTACTTTAATTGGGAAACCCTTTTGAAAATCGGTGAAAAGTGTTGGGCTCGGCCCATACATCGCGTGTGCGCCCAGTGAACGCGCCCGATTAGCCCATGATCCCAGAGGAAATCGTGTCGAGCCGTTGGATCGCGATCGTATGGCTTGTGTCATGCCACGTCGCCGAACGCGCCTAAGCCATAGGATCGTGATCGCGTGGTCGTGGTGGATCGTGTCTTCCGTAACCCTAATCGATCGCGGCCGCTGATCCAAGCGAAGGCCCGCATTGATCTCGCCGGGAAATCCGTGCGTTCGTTGCGCCACGTGGACGGTTGCTGTGAATCGCCTCCGCGGGACTCGAATTCGCCGCCGTGTCCGAGAAGGACTCGCCGCCGCGTCGGTTGGTTTTCCTGCACCGTGCGTGGTCGCCGAGGCTATTTAAGGGGGTCCGCAGCCTTCCCGAGAATCGCCATCGTGCGCCGCAGCTTTGGTCGGAAGGGTTTCGCGAGATTCGACGAGAACACGCCCGGAGCTCGCCGGAGTTGATACGCCGCACCGCCGAGGTTTTCGCCAAAGAACGCCACCGATTGGCGGTTTTGGCGCTTTGGTTCCGTGATCCGATTCGCCAAGGTGTGCCGCGCCGACGGCCACTTGTTCACGTCGGGACACGCGAACGCCGCCGCCGTAGCTTCTTCCTCATCTCCGTGGTTTTCTTCGCCGCCGCTTCGCCATTAGTCTCGGGTGAGTTTTTGACCGCTTGATCCGAGCGAACGGGAGGATTGAACCGCGCCGCATGTGTCTGTCGCCGCTCGATCGGATCGGACCGTAGATGCGTGCGCGTGTCGCGCGATCGGCGAAGCGGGCACGCGACCAATCGGGACGAGACGCGTGGCGCCGCGGGTTTCGGCGTCGTCGCGCCGGGTTCACGGTGGACCGTGAGGAGGTCTCGTGGACCGTGTCTATGCGCCGAGGCCACGTGTCGAGCTCGCTGGTTCGGTCCATGGCTGACGCCACGCTGACGTCATAAATCGCTTTTTCAAGATAAAAATAAATCTGTTAAATTCGAATTTCGATTTTCTAATTTCAAGATTTATTTCAAACTTCAAAAGGCTATATCTTTGCATCGTAACTCGGATTTGAGTGATTCCAGTTTCTAAAAATTTGTAAAATTGAGATCTATTTATTGGTGAATTTTGACTGATTTTTGGAGTTTAATTGCTCTCTGTTTTGGTATTTATTTACTTTTTCTCTCTGACGCTGTAGACGTTGAATTGTGCGACGCCGAGGAAGATCAAGCAACTCAAGAGCAAACTTCAGATCAAGATCAGGACCTATTCCAAGGCAAGTTGTGCTTTGATCATGTTGAACCCATGTTTATAAAATTGCTATGTTTGTTTTACAATATTGCATATATTTCAAATATACAACTGTTTCAAATTAGATTGGGTTTAGCTAAAATACCAGATTGATCTATACCCTACCTTGTCATTGTATGCCATGATCCATTGTCACCCTAGATTGGTTTAATTTAGTTGGTTAATGAATATAATCAACATTGGAGGTTAGACCGTATTAGTTGCTTAGCCATGCCACGCCATCACATGTGTCGTAATCATTGATAATTAATCTTGATTAATGGAATATGGAACAATATTATGAACTTGTGTGTCATGTGGGATCACACGATGAGATTGAGTTGTTGTGGCGAGTCATGTCACGCAACGATGTTTGAATTGTTGATGGCATGTGGTGCTTGGTAATCAACGGGGTGATAATAACTTAGATTGGGGCAAGTGGCAAGGGGCGAGGAGGCCAAGGTGGGCCCGATGGGCAGATGGTATGTGGAAGTCTTGCCTTGATCACACTAAGGACTTAACCTTGCAAGCCTTTGACTGAGTCAATCATGCAACCACATGTCCGTATGGGCCACCTAGGTGAGTAATTTGCAAACGTCTTAATTTGTACTATCGTGGTCGTGTGAGTTCCTGTCGGTGTAATTCACATGGCGCAAGAGGGGGCCCCGGATGTGAGTTTCTGAGACCGCCAGTTGTTGAAACCTTAGCGGTAGTATCGGATTAAGATAGAGCATTGTAAAGGCTTTGTTATAATCTTTCGCCTTTGTGGTGTTTGGTTGTATCACGGGTAAAGTGCATAACCTCCGCAAAGTGTGAAACTATTCGGATAGCCGTGTTTCATGTATTGAGCAATGCTCGGAATTACGCTAAGGGTTAGATTAATAAATTGGACAACTTGGTTGGGATGGCGGGATGGCCATATGGAAGATTGGAACTTGATTTAGGATTGGAAACTTGGTTTACTTGAGAAATATTGAATTTATTTATTATTGCTATTTGTTTTACATTCTTTACAATCTATTCATTGTATTTGTTCATAAATGCCGCTTATTGCAAAATAGCCATGATAGCCTATCCTTTGGAATAAGCCTTACATATAGATAAATAGAATCGCATTACATGCACAACTTGTTGAGTGCTTTAAGTACTCACCCTTGCCAAACAACAATAATCAACAGTTGAAGAATCTACACTGTGTTGGAAGATGAAGTTCATGAAGACACGAGTCATTAGGGTCCGAGCCTTGTCGGTTGCCCGTGGTGGTCGATGAGCTATCTACGCTTTCTACTTTCCACGCTTAATTATTAGCTTATATTCTCGCCTTGCCTGCGTGGCTTAATAATGTAAGTTGGTCATAAGATCATACATTTAGCTATATCAATAAATGAACTATTATTCTATTATCGCTGTGTATGATGTGATATGTACCAATGTTAAGTCGTGTGCACTAGCATTGATCCCGGAATAGTGCAAGATAAACACGGTGGGTTCGAATCGTGGATTCGGTCCCTACAGAGGTGGTATCGAGCATACCGACCGTAGGTCTTGGCCCTAGATAGTGTGGAGGTGTCTTGTGAGAGTCCAAAACTATTTTCTAAAAGAAAATCCAAACTTGACTAATAAAACACTCTCGACTCATCTCATTCTCTACTTCTTGCCTTTGCTAAATTTACCGCCTTACTTGCCGTTTGGTGGAGAACTTATTTCAAAGTTCTTGTGGAGCGATGCCGATCGTTCGACCTTTGAGGAGTCACCGCGGCTACGCCATGGAGCCGTGGAGAGTACTTGAGACGCTTGAGGCTTCTATCGTCCACTTTACCGAGGAGGCGGTGGATGGTGAATGGTGTTCACCGAGGGTTCATTTGCAAGTTGATCATCTACGCCGGAGAACGAGGAAGCTAGCAGTGCCAATCAACATCTCCGCGTAAGATTCTCGCACGAGGTTGCAATCCAGAGGTCGCCGCCTTGCTCTTCGCCGTGTCACCGCGACTACGCCGACGAGCTTCACGATTCAGTGTTCCGACCGCACCCAGACGCTCAAGCGCGCCAAGACGACGGATCGAGGGGAGCGAGTGTGCATCGCGACGCACCTTGCGAGTTCGCCTTGCCTGTGAGGATCACATGAGAGATACTACCCAGAGCCGGAGACTCGTACGAGGCACTTAGAGTGGCCGAGCAGAGCTCGAGGTGACCCGTGCTTCAAACCATCGGATGATCATTGGTGGAGAGGCCCCGAGGCGCTTGAGGACGAGCCGGAGCGCGTGACTCGGGGAGTTCAGAGCCACCGAGGAGTCCGAGGAGGATCCAGAGGAGCGAGAGTGGGAGCCGAGGGGAGTGCACCCGTTGTTGCAGAGGATCTAGTAGTAGGTCACCGTGATAGGTTCGCCCGATGCCCGCCATCCACCGTGTATGCGCCGGATCGCCTCACCAGGTGGTCGGATGAGTGAGTGTCACCTTGAGCTGTGTTGAGACTCGAGTATGAGTCGCGTCTTTAAGTTAGTTTTACCTTTCTAGCTGACGTTAAGGTTTCGTGTTTAGTTTGCTTCTTGGTAATGCCGAGTGTGCAAGATGTGTTGCAAAGCTTGTAGGCTTAAATAAGCACCATACCAAGTTAAATAAAGAATTGTTCAGTTTGGGTATAACATATCTCCCGCTTTAGAAATTCTTACTTCTTATCTATGCTACATCTACCTTTCCTAACCTAAGAGGCAATCATCGATGGTGAATACTGAGGAAACAACGGTGCTTCAGAAGTGGCTGCGTCGTAATGACAACCCCAATGATGGAGGCACCCTCAACCACCGACATGAGACATGCGAGAATCTAGGAGCATTTCGCGTAGCAGACTAATCGATGCGCATAATGATGCAGCAGATGCAAAGAGATGACCAATGCAAGAATAAATCACAACAACCCCGCAACTCGTAACAATCATGGTGGACCTCGACCTATGTCAAAGCTATCGATTTTATGAGGACTAGGCCACCAACTTTTTCGGGAAATGTGAATCCTTTGGAAGCCGATGACTGGCTTAGGACAATTGAGAAAAAGCTGCACATCACTCAGTGTGAAGGAAATGAGAAGGTGCTTTACGCCTCATCAACTGGAAGGGACCGCCGCAGAGTGGTGGGAGAACCATCGTGTCGCCATGGAGCCCCACAGAGATAACCCGGGAGGAGTTTACTAATGCTTTCCGCAAGATCATGTCCTGCAGGGAATGATGGATCTTAAGAAGGAGGAGTTGAGCTTTGAAGCAAGGAGGCCAACCAAAGGGCCGAATACTTGAACAAATTTACTCGCTTAGCTCGCTATGCCCTCAAGACGAGCGACAGATAAAGCCGCATAGCCTCGCTTCATGAAGGGATGAACTCGGGACTACAGGTGGACTGACACCCACAATTTCCTGATTTTCGTGAGTGGTAAATAAGGCTTTGATCCTAGAGGATAAGCGCAAAGAGCTAGGTGAAACCGTAAGCGCTTGATGAACAATCAAGGTGGACGCCCAAATCATCTACGCTTGAGGATGTCACCACAAAGAATTTGCTAGATTCCAACCACCACCGCAAATAAGACATCAACTCCTACACCTCGCCATGCCAATCGTAATTTTCAAACTCCAAAGACAAGGCAACAATGCACCAGAGGGAATCAAGATCCGCAGTGAAGAGATGCTATACGCAATGAGCCGTGGCACTTTTCTAATAGGTGTCCACGTAGGGAGGCATCACGCCGCCTGCTTCAACTTGGGAACGACACCGCCAAGGTACCACCTCAGAGGAAATCGCGCACAAGCCAAGCCGAGCATCGCGCGATCAACAAAGGCGTGGAAGGATCAACCACATCACCGCGGATGGAGCTCAAGAGGCAACAGACGTCGATCGGGTAAGTTTCGTCAACTCAAGACTGCTCTGCTTTGTTTGATTTCGAGCTTCGATTCGCTTGTGTCTCAAAGTTTTGCAACCAAGAATGGATTTAAAGTGGTGAATCTTAAGTGTGTGTTTAGTCCAAGCCCCGTGATCCGAGCTTAGATCTAGCCTTGGGTGTTTGGGAGCTAAGTTGCTTATGGATGGGATAGAATTTCTAGCTAATCTTATCTTGATAGACGCGCAATCCCTAGACGCCATCCTTGGAATGGATTGGTGTCAAAGCATAAGGTCGTTTTGGATTGTGGCCAAGGATCGTGACTTTGGAAGGCCCTAGTGGCAAGAAAGTGGAGTTTCAAGCGACCGCAGCTCGAGATGGGCGCTAATGGTCAACAGCGTGAAAGCCATCAAGATGGAAGATGTGCCCGTGGCGAGGAATACCCGGATGTGTTTCGTAAGATTTGCCGGATTGCCACCGACCGTGATATCGAGTTTGTTATCGAAGTTAGCGCTGTGTACAAAGACCGATATCAAAGAGACCATATCGGATGCCTACCGACGAGTTAGTGGAAATGAAGAAGCGATTGAGGAACCGCAAGAAAAGGTTTCATTAGACTAAGTTCATCACCGTGGGGAGCCCCGGTTTTGTTTGTTCGCAAGAAGGATGGAAGTCTTAGAATGTGCATCGACTATCGTGCACTTAATGAAGTAACGATCAAGAATAAGTATCCGCTGCCCGTGATCGATGACTTATTTGATCGATTAAGAGGAGCCGGAGTTTTCTCCAAGATAGATCTTCGCTCGTGATACCATCGCTGAAGATCCGAGCAGAGGATATACCTAAGACCGCGTTTTCTACGCGATATGGACATTATGAGTTCACATCATGTCATTTGATTGACTAATGCCCCAACAGATTTCATGAACATGATGAATAAGGTTTTCATGGATTACTTGGATAAGTTCGTTGTGGTCTTCATAGACGATATTTTGGTTTACTCAAAGACCAAGAAGAGCATGCGTAACATCTAAGGATGGTTTTAGACAGTCATGAGAGCATCAGCTATATGCAAAGTTTAGCAAGTGTGAATTCTGGAAGGAGAAAGTCGAATTCTTGGGTCATGTAATGACTACCAAAGGAGTCGCAGTCGACCCCAGCAAAGTGGACGCAGTGTTGCACTGGGAGCCACCGAAGTTTGTTACCCAGATCCGTAGTTTTCTGGGAATGGCGGGATATTACCGTCGGTTCATAGAAGGATTCTCGACAATTGCTAAACCCCTGACGCAGTTGTTGAAGAAAGAAAAGAAGTTTGCATGGACGCCAGAGTGCGAGAAAAGTTTCATGGAATTAAAGAAGCGTTTAACAACAGCCCCCGTATTAGTATTGCCAGATGTGCAGAATGGATTTGATATTTATCGTGATGCTTCAAGCAAGGCTTGGGATGCGTGTTAATGCAAGAAGGCAAAGTCGTTGCTTATGCGCCGAGACAATTAAGACCGCATGAAGTGAATTACCCAACGATGATTTGGAGTTAGTCAGAGTGCATGCTTTAAAGATATGGCGCCATTATCTCATAGGAAATAGATGTGAGATATATACGGACCATAAGAGTCCAAATACATATTCACTCAAGTCGACTGAATATGAGACAAATAAGATGGTCGGAGCTAATTAAGGATTATAACGTGGGAATCCATTATCACCTCGAAAAGCCAATGTGGTGGTAGATGCTCGAGTCGAAGAGCCATAGCGCAAATACATTGTCAATGGAGGATCAACCGAATTATGCAAGGAATTTCGAAGCTAAGATTGGAAGTCGTTCAAGGAATGATAGCTGCGCTAGAAGTGAAGCCAACACTAGAGGATCGATTAGAGAAGGTCAACAAGATGACGATAAAATTTCAAAAATCAAGGCTAAAAGGAAGAAGGCCTAGCCTTAGATTTCACTGATGAGCAAGGAACCATGTTCTTTAAAAGCCGAATTTATGCATCGGATATAAAGGAGTCAAACAATTGATTCTTGAGGAAGCTCATGATTCTAAGTACTCAATTCACCCAGAAGTGCTAAAATGTATCAGATTTGAAGGAGAGATTCGTGGCGAATATGAAGCGTGAAGTGGTGAGCATGTTGCATTATGCGACGATGTCAAAGAGTAAAAGCTATGCACCAAAGACCCACCGATCATTGCTGTACTGTTAAAAATTCGGAATGGAAGTGGGAAGAAATCGAATGGATTTTATCACCGGTCTACCTAAGACTCGTAAAGGTTACGATTCCATTTGGGTTATTGTGGATCGCTTAACCAAGGTCGCCATTTCATCCCAAAGAAAGACCACTTACTCCGAGATCGCTTAGCGTAATTGTACATGTCGAGGATTGTATGTTTGCATGGAGTGCCCAAGAAGATTGTGTCGCATGAGGTACCCAATTTACCTCGAGATTTTGGAATAAGTTGCACAAGCAATGGGAACCCGTCTGAATTTTAGTACAAAGATATCACCCGCAGCATGATGGTCGACCGAGAGAGTAAATCGATTTTAGAGGATATGTTGAGAGCTTGTGCTTTAGCTTATGCTACCTCTTGGGATAAATGTTTGCCATACGCAGAATTCGCTTATAATAATAGTTATCAAGCTAGCCTACAGATGTCACCATTCGAGGCGTTGTATGGACGTGCTTGTCGTACTCGCTGAATTGGAATGAAACGGAGAACGCTTGGTTTTGGGCCGATATTCTCAAGAGGCGAAAGTCAAGTTGCAATGATCGAGAGAGGTTAAAGATAGCACACCAAGATGAAAAGCTACGCAGATAATCGTCGCCGAGATTTGAGTTTCAACCGTAAGATCATGTGTATCTCGAGTTACCCTCTTAAGGGCTAAGAGATTCCACGTTAAAGGGAAGCTTGCACCAAGATATGTGGGTCCGCTCAAGATTACGAGCCGTCGAGGAGAGGTAGCTTATCGATTAGAGTTGCCCAGTACCATTGGCGGAGTGCATGATGTATTCCATGTATCGCAGCCTTAAGAAGTGTCTCAGAGTGCCACAGAGCAAACCCCGTTGGATGCAATAGAGCTGCAAGAAGATTTGACTTATAAAGAGCAACCGATCGTAATTTTGATGTTATGGAGCGCAAGACCGTAAACAAGTCTATTCGCTTTTGCAGAGTTCAATGGAGCAATCATTCCGAAAGTGAAGCCACTTGGGAGCGAGAAGAAGATTTAAAGTCAGAATTCCCGAACCTACTCTATAGTTTGCCCTAAATCTCGGGTCGAGATTCTGTTAAGGGGGGGAGGTTTGTAACATCCCAAAATTTGGCTTAATTAAGTTTTTATTGCTTAAAAGTGCATTTGTGATTTTCTCGAATTTATTTGGATTTTTCTCGATGTATTGGAATTAAATGTTATTTCAAGTTTATTGCTTTTTAATCAAAAGTATTTAAATCTGTGCAAGTTAAAATAAAGTTTGGCCAAAAATATTTTATTTGAGTCCGTAATGTCTCAAAGTATTTTTGAGATTTTTCTTGGATTTTTCCTAATAGTTTTATTGCCTAAAATAAATAAAATGAATTTCTAGAATTATTTTAATTGGGAAACCCTTTGAAAATCGGTGAGCAGTGTTGGGCTCGGCCCATACATGCTGCGTGTCGCGACCAAAGGAACGCGCCCGATTAGCCCATGATCCCTGAGGAAATCGTGTCGAGCCGTTGGATCGCGATCGATGGCTTGTGTCATGCCACGTCGCCGAACGCGCCTAAGCCATAGGATCGTGATCGCGTGGTCGTGGTGGATCGTGTCTTTCCGTAACCCTAATCGATCGCAGCCGCTGATCCAAGCGAAGGCCCGATTGATCTCGCCGGGAAATCCGGGCGCTCGCTGCGCCACGTGGACGGTTGCCGTGAATCGCCTCCGTCGCGGGACTCGAATTCGCCGCCGTGTCCGAGAAGGACTCGCCGCCGCGTCGGTTGGTTTTCCGCACACCGTGCGTGGTCGCCGAGGCTATTTAAGGGGTCCGCAGCCTTCTCGAGAATCGCCATCGGCGCCGCAGCCTTTGGTCGGAAGGGTTTCGCGAGATTCGACGAGAACACGCCCGGAGCTCGCCGGAGTTGATACGCCGCACCGCCGAGGTTTTCGCCAAAGAACGCCACCGATTCGGCGTTTTGGCGCTTTGGTTCCAGATCCGATTCGCCAAGGTGTGCCGCGCCGACGAAGCCACTTGTTCACGCCGGGACACGTCGAACGCCGCCGCCGTAGCTTCTTCCTCATCTCGGTGGTTTTCTTCGCCGCGTTTCGCCATTAGTCTCGGGTGAGTTTTTGACCGCGGACCGAGCGAACGGGAGGATTGAACCGCGCCGCATGTGTCCGTCGCCGCTCGATCGGATCGGACCGTAGATGCATGCCGCGTCGCGCGATCGGGCGGCGAAGCCACGCGACCAATCGGGACGACGCGCGTGGCGCCGCGGGTTTCGAGGCGCCAGGCGCGGGTTCACGGTGGACCGGAGGAGGTCTCGTGGACTGTGTCTATGCGCCGAGGCCACGGTCGAGCTCGTTGGTTCGGTCCATGGCTGACGCCACGCTGACGTCATAAATCGCTTTTTCAAGATAAAAATAAATCTGTTAAATTCGAATTTCGATTTTCTAATTTGAGATTTATTTCAAACTTCAAAAGGCTATATCTTTTGCATCGTAACTCGGATTTGAGTGATTCCAGTTTCTAAAAATTTGTAAAATTGAGATCTATTTATTGGTGAATTTTGACTGATTTTTGGAGTTTAATTGCTCTCTGTTTTGGTATTTATTTACTTTTCTCTTTCGGTACGCGTAGACGTTGAATTGTGCGACGCTTCGGAGGAAGATCAAGCAACTCAAGAGCAAACTTCAGATCCAGATCAGGACCTATTCCAAGGCAAGTTGTGCTTTGATCATGTTGAACCCATGTTTATAAAATTGCTATGTTTGTTTTACAATATTGCATATATTTCAAATATACAACTGTTTCAAATTAGATTGGGTTTAGCTAAAATACCAGATTGATCTATACCCTACCTTGTCATTGTATGCCATGATCCATTGTCACCCTAGATTGGTTTAATTTAGTTGGTTAATGAATATAATCAACATTGGAGGTTAGACCGTATTAGTTGCTTAGCCATGCCACGTCATCACATGTGTCAGAATCATTGATAATTAATCTTGATTAATGGAATATGGAACAATATTATGAACTTGTGTGTCATGTGGGATCACACGATGAGATTGAGTTGTTGTGGCGAGTCATGTCACGCAACGATGTTTGAATTGTTGATGGCATGTGGTGCTTGGTAATCAACGGGGTGATAATAACTTAGATTGGGGCAAGTGGCAAGGGGCGAGGAGGCCAAGGTGGGCCCGATGGGCAGATGGTATGTGGAAGTCTTGCCTTGATCACACTAAGGACTTAACCTTGCAAGCCTTTGACCGAGTCAATCATGCAACCACATGTCCGTATGGGCCACCTAGTGAGTAATTTGCAAACGTCTTAATTTGTACTATCGTGGTCGGTGTGAGTTCGGGTCGGTGTAATTCACATGGCGCAAGAGGGGGCCCCGATGTGAGTTTGAGACCGCCAGTTGTTGAAACCTTAGCGGTAGTATCGGATTAAGATAGAGCATTGTAAAGGCTTTGTTATAATCTTTCGCCTTTGTGGTGTTTGGTTGTATCACGTGGGTAAAGTGCATAACCTCCGCAGAGTGTGAAACTATTCGGATAGCCGTGCTCATGTATTGAGCAATGCTCGGAATTACTGATTAAGGGTTAGATTAATAAATTGGACAACTTGGTTGGGATGGCGGGATGGCCATATGGAAGATTGGAACTTGATTTAGGATTGGAAACTTGGTTTACTTGAGAAATCTTGAATTTATTTATTATTGCTATTTGTTTTACATTCTTTACAATCTATTCATTGTATTTGTTCATAAATGCCGCTTATTGCAAAATAGCCATGATAGCCTATCCTTTGGAATAAGCCTTACATATAGATAAATAGAAGCGCATTACATGCACAACTTGTTGAGTGCTTTAAGTACTCACCCTTGCCAAACAACAATAATCAACAGTTGAAGAATCTACACCGTGTTGGAAGATGAAGTTCATGAAGACACGAGTCATTAGGGTCCGAGCCTTGTCGGTTGCCTGTGGTGAACTCGATGAGCTATCTACGTTTCTACTTTCCACGCTTAATTATTAGCTTATATTCTCGCCTTGCCTGCGTGGCTTAATAATGTAAGTTGGTCATAAGATCATACATTTAGCTATATCAATAAATGAACTATTATTCTATTATCGTTGTGTATGATGTGATATGTACCAATGTTAAGTCGTGTGCACTAGCATTGATCCCGGAATAGTGCAATAAACACAGTGGGTTGAATCGGTGGATTCGGTCCCTACAGAGGTGGTATCGAGCATACCGACCGTAGGTCTTGGCCCTAGATAGTGGGAGGTGTCTTGTGAGAGTCCAAAACTATTTTCTAAAAGAAAATCCAAACTTGACTAATAAAACACTCTCGACTCATCTCATTCTCTACTTCTTGCCTTTGCTAAATTTACTGCCTTACTTGCCGTTTGGTGGAGAACTTATTTCAAAGTTCTTGTGGAGCAGATGCCGATCGTTCGACCTTTGAGGAGTCACCGCGGCTACGCCATGGAGCCGTGGAGAGTACTTGAGACGCTTGAGGCTTCTATCGCCCACTTTACCGAGGAGGCGGTGGGCGGTGAATGGTGTTCACCGAGGGTTCATTTGCAAGTTGATCATCTACGCCGGGAGAACGAGGAAGCTAGCAGCCAATCAACATCTCGCGGAAGATTCTCGTGCGAGGTTGCAATCCAGAGGTCGCCGCCTTGCTCTTCGCCGTGTCGCCGCGACTACGCCGACGAGCTTCACGATTGATGTTCGACCGCACCTGACGCTCAAGCGCGCCAAGACGACGGATCGAGGGGAGCGAGTGTGCATCGCGACGCACCTTGCGAGTTCGCCCTGCCCGTGAGGATCACATGAGAGATACTACCAGAGCCGGATCGTACGAGGCACTTAGAGTGGCCGAGCAGAGCTCGAGGTGACCCGTGCTTGACCATCGGGATGATCACCGAGTGGGAGAGGCCCCGAGGCGCTTGAGGACGAGTGGAGCGCGTGACTCGGGGAGTTCAGGAGCCACCGAGGAGTCCGAGGAGGATCCAGAGGAGCGAGTGGGAGCCGAGGGGAGTGCGGACCCGTTGTTGCAGAGGATCTAGTAGTAGGTCACCGTGATAGGTTCGCCCGATGCCCGCCATCCACCGGTGTATGCGCGGATCGCCTCACTGTGGTGGTCGGATGAGTGAGTGTCACCTTTGAGCCGTGTTGAGACTCGAGTATGAGTCGCGTCTTTAAGTTAGTCTTTACCTTTCTAGTTGACGTTAAGGTTTCGTGTTTAGTTTGCTTCTTGGTAATCTTGAGTGTGCAAGATGTGTTGCAAAGCTTGTAGGCTTAAATAAGCACCATACCAAGTTAAATAAAGAATTGTTCATTTGGGTATAACATATCTCCCGCTTTAGAAATTCTTACTTATCTATGCTACATCTACCTTGCCTAACCTAAGAGGCAATCATCGATGGTGAATACTGAGGAAACAACGGTGCTTCAGAAGTGGATGCGTCGTAATGACAACCCCAATGATGGAGGC
This sequence comes from Otatea glauca, assembly GCA_036346275.1. Lineage (NCBI taxonomy): Eukaryota > Viridiplantae > Streptophyta > Magnoliopsida > Poales > Poaceae > Otatea > Otatea glauca. The sequence continues at coordinate 4,835,118 of CM070720.1, read as the reverse complement.
AGACCCTCAACCACCGACATGAGACATGCGTAATCTAGGAGCATTTCGGCGTAGCAGACTAATCGATGCGCATAATGATGCAAAGCAGATGCAAAGAGATGACCAATGCAGCAGAAGAAATCACAACAACCCCGCAACTCGTAACAATCATGGTGGACCTCGACCTATGTCAAAGCTATCGATTTTATGAGGACTAGGCCACCAACTTTTTCGAAATGTGAATCCTTTGGAAGCCGATGACCGGCTTAGGACAATTGAGAAAAGCCGCACATCACTCAAAGGTGAAGGAAATGAGAAGGTGCTTTACGCCTCTCATCAACCGGAAGGGACCGCCGCAGAGTGGTGGGAGAACCATTGTGTCGCCATGGAGCCCCACAGAGATAACCCGGGAGGAGTTTACTAATGCTTTTCACAAGATCATGTCCTGCAGGGAATGATGGATCTTAAGAAGGAGGAGTTGAGCTTTGAAGCAAGGAGGCCAACCAAAGGGCGAATACTTGAACAAATTTACTCGCTTAGCTCGCTATGCCCTCAAGACGAGCGGCAGATAAAGCCGCATAGCCTCGCTTCATGAAGGGATCAACTCAGACTACAAGTGGACTGACACCCACAATTTCCCTGATTTTCGTGAGTGGTAAATAAGGCTTTGATCCTAGAGGATAAGCGCAAAGAGCTAGGTGAAAACCGTAAGCGCTTGATGAACAATCGTGGTGGACGCCCAAATCATCTACGCTTGAGGATGTCACCATAGCAATTTGCTAGATTCCAACCACCAGCTGCAAATAAGACATCAACTCCTACACCTCGCCATGCCAATCGAATTTTCAAACTCCAAAGACAAGGCAACAATGCACCAGGAGGGAATCAGCAGTCCGCAGTGAAGAGATGCTATACCGCAATGAGCCAGGCACTTTTCTAATAGGTGTCCACGTAGGGAGGCATCACGCCGATTCGTTTCAACTTGGGAACGACACCGCCAAGGTACCACCTCAGAGGAAATCGCGCACAAGCCAAGCCGAGCATCGCCGCGATCAACAAAGGCGTGGAAGGATCAACCACATCACCGCGGATGGAGCTCAAGAGGCAACAGACGCCGATCGGGTAAGTTTCGTCAACTCAAGACTGCTCTGCTTTGTTTGATTCTCGAGCTTCGATTCGCTTGTGTCTCAAAGTTTTGCAACCAAGAATGGATTTAAAGTGGTGAATCTTAAGTGTGTGTTTTAGTCCAAGCCCCGTGATCCGAGCTTAGATCTAGCCTTGGGTGTTTGGGAGCTAAGTTGCTTATGGATGGGATAGAATTTCTAGCGAATCTTATCTTGATAGACGCGCAATCCCTAGACGTCATCCTTGGAATGGATTGGCTGTCAAAGCATAAGGCTGTTTTGGATTGTGGCCGAAGGATCGTGACTTTGGAAGGCCCTAGTGGCAAGAAAGTGGAGTTTCAAGCGACCGCAGTTCGAGATGGGCAGTTAATGGTCAACAGCGTGAAAGCCATCAGCATGGAAGATGTGCCCGTGGCCAGGGAATACCCGGATGTGTTTCCAGAAGATTTGCCGGGATTGCCACCGGACCGTGATATCGAGTTTGTTATCGAAGTTAGCGCGTGTACAAAGACCGATATCAAAGAGACCATATCGGATGCCTACCGACGAGTTAGTGGAAATGAAGAAGCGATTGAGGAACCGCAAGAAAAGGTTTCATTAGACTAAGTTCATCACCGTGGGGAGCCCCGGTTTTGTTTGTTCGCAAGAAGGATGGAAGTCTTAGAATGTGCATCGACTATCGTGCACTTAATGAAGTAACGATCAAGAATAAGTATCCGCTGCCCGTGATCGATGACTTATTTGATCGATTAAGAGGAGCTGGAGTTTTCCAAGATAGATCTTCGCTCGTGATACCATCGATTGAAGATCCGAGCAGAGGATATACCTAAGACCGCGTTTTCTACGCGATATGGACATTATGAGTTCACAGTCATGTCATTTGATTGACTAATGCCCCAACAGATTTCATGAACATGATGAATAAGGTTTTCATGGATTACTTGGATAAGTTCGTTGTGGTCTTCATAGACGATATTTTGGTTTACTCAAAGACGAAGAAGAGCATGCGTAACATCTAAGGATGGTTTTAGACAGTGCGAGAGCATCACTATATGCAAAGTTTAGCAAGTGTGAATTCGAAGGAGAAAGTCGAATTTTGGGTCATGTAATGACTACCAAAGGAGTCGCAATGACCAAAGAAAGTGGACGCAGTGTTGCATCGAGCCACCGAAGTCATTACCCGATCCGTAGTTTTCGAATGGCGGATATTACCGTCGGTTCATAGAAGGATTCTCGACAATTGCTAAACCCCGACGCAGCTTGTTGAAGAAAGAAAAGAAGTTTGCATGGACGCCAGAGTGCGAGAAAAGTTTCATGGAATTAAAGAAGTTTAACAACACCCCGTATTAGTATTGCGGATGTGCGTAATGGATTTGATATTTCTCGTGATGCTTCAAGCAAGGCTTGGGATGCGTGTTAATGCAAGAAGGCAAAGTCGTTGCTTATGCGTCGAGACAATTAAGACCGCATGAAGTGAATTACCCAACGCATGATTTGGAGTTAGTCGAGTGCATGCTTTAAAGATATGGCGCCATTATCTCATAGGAAATAGATGTGAGATATATACGACCATAAGAGTCCAAATACATATTCACTCAAGTCGACTGAATATGAGAAACAAGATGGTGGAGCTAATTAAGGATTATAACGTGGGAATCCATTATCACCCGAAAAGCCAATGTGGTGGCGGATGCTCGAGTCGAAAGAGCCATAGCGCAAATACAATGTCAATGGAGGATCAACCGAATTATGCAAGGAATTTGAAGCTAAGATTGGAAGTCGTTCGCAAGGAATGATAGCTGCGCTAGAAGTGAAGCCAACACTAGAGGATCAGTTAGAGAAGGTCAACAAGATGACGATAAAATTTCAAAAATCAAGGCTAAAAGGAAGAAGGCCTAGCCTTAGATTTCACTGATGAGCAAGGAACCATGTTCTTTAAAAGCCGAATTTGCGTCTCGGATATAAAGGAGTCAAACAATTGATTCTTGAGGAAGCTCATGATTCTAAGTACTCAATTCACCCAGAAGTGCTAAAATGTATCAGATTTGAAGGAGAGATTCGTGGCGAATATGAAGCGTGAAGTGGCCGAGCATGTTGCATTATGCGACGATGTCAAAGAGTAAAAGCCATGCACCAAAGACCCACTGCATTGTTGTAAGTGCTAAAAATTCGGAATGGAAGTGGGAAGAAATCGAATGGATTTTATCACCGGTCTACCTAAGACTCGTAAAGGTTACGATTCCATTTGGGTTATTGTGGATCGCTTAACCAAGGTCGCCATTTCATCCCAAGAAAGACCACTTACTCCGAGATCGCTTAGCGTAATTGTACATGTCGAGGATTGTATGTTTGCATGGAGTGCCCAAGAAGATTGTGTCGCATGAGGTACCCAATTTACCTCGAGATTTTGGAATAAGTTGCACGAAGCAATGGGAACCCGTCTCAATTTTAGTACAAAGATATCACCCGCATGCATGGTCGATCGAGAGAGTAAATCGATTTTAGAGGATATGTTGAGAGCTTGTGCTTTAGCTTATGCTACCTCTTGGGATAAATGTTTGCCATACGCAATTCAGCTTATAATAATAGTTATCAAGCTAGCCTACGATGTCACCATTCGAGGCGTTGTATGGACGTGCTTGTCGTACTCGCTGAATTGGAATGAAACGGAGAACGCTTGGTTTTGGGCCGATATTCTCAAGAGGCGTAAAGTCAAGTTGCAATGATCGAGAGAGGTTAAAGATAGCACAGTCAAGATGAAAAGCTACGCAGATAATCGTCGCCGAGATTTGAGTTTGAACCGTAAGATCATGTGTATCTCGTGAGTTACCCTCTTAAGGGCGTTAAGAGATTCCACGTAAAAGGGAAGCTTGCACCAAGATATGTGGGTCCGTTCAAGATTCTGAGCCGTCGAGGAGAGGTAGCTTATCAGTTAGAGTTGCCCCAGTCTTTGGCAGGAGTGCATGATGTATTCCATGTATCGCAGCTTAAGAAGTGTCTCAGAGTGCCAGCAGAGCAAACCCCGTTGGATGCAATAGAGTCGCAAGAAGATTTGACTTATAAAGAGCAACCGATCGTAATTTTGATGTTATGGAGCGCAAGACCGTAAACAAGTCTATTCGCTTTGCAGAGTTCAATGGAGCAATCATTCAAAGTGAAGCCACTTGGGAGCGAGAAGAAGATTTAAAGTCGAATTTTAACCTACTCTATAGTTAGCCCCAATCTCGGTCGAGATTCATTAAGGGGGAGGTTTGTAACATCCCAAAATTTGGCTTAATTAAGTTTTTATTGCTTAAAAGTGCATTTGTGATTTTGGAATTTATTTGGATTTTTCTCGATGTATTGGAATTAAATGTTATTTCAAGTTTATTGCTTTTTAATCAAAAGTATTTAAATCTGTGCAAGTTAAAATAAAGTTTGGCCAAAAATATTTTATTTGAGTCCGAATGTCTCAAAGTATTTTGAGATTTTTCTTGGATTTTTCCTAATAGTTTTATTGCCTAAAATAAATAAAATGAATTTCTAGAATTACTTTAATTGGGAAACCCTTTTGAAAATCGGTGAGCAGTGTTGGGCTCGTCCCATACATGCGCGTAGCGCCCAGATGGAACGCGCCCGATTAGCCCATGATCCCAGAGGAAATCGTGTCGAGCCGCTGGATCGCGATCGATGGCTTGTGTCATGCCACGCCGCCGAACGCGCCTAAGCCATAGGATCGTGATCGCGTGGTCGTGGTGGATCGTGTCTTTCCGTAACCCTAATCGATCGCGGCCGCTGATCCAAGCGAAGGCCCGATTGATCTCGCCGGGAAATCCGTGCGCTCGTTGCGCCACGTGGACGGTTGTCGTGAATCGCCTCGCGGGACTCGAATTCGCCGCCGTGTCCGAGAAGGACTCCGCCGCCGCGTCGGTTGGTTTTCCGTGCACCGCGGCGTGGTCGCCGAGGCTATTTAAGGGGTCCGCAGCCTTCCCGAGAATCGCCATCGGCGCCGCAGCTTTTGGTCGGAAGGGTTTTCGAGATTCGACGTAGAACACGCCCGGAGCTCGTCGGAGTTGATACGCCGCACCGCCGAGGTTTTCGCTAAAGAACGCCACCCGATTCAGCGATTTTCGGCGCTTTGGTTCCAGATCCGGATTCGCCAAGGTGTGCGCGTCGCCGACGGCCACTTGTTCACGCCGGGACACGTCGAACGCCGCCGCCGTAGCTTCTTCCTCATCTCCGGTGGTTTTCTTCGCCGTCGCTTCGCCATTAGTCTCGGGTGAGTTTTTGACCGTCGGATCCGAGCGAACGGGAGGATTGAACGCGCCGCATGTGTCTGCCGCCGCTCGACGGATCGGACCGTAGATGCGTGCCGCGTGTCGCGCGATCGGCGGGCGCACGCGACTAATCGGGGACGAGACGCGTGGCGCTGCGGGTTTCGAGGCGTCGTGCGCCGGGTTCACGGTGGACCAGAGGAGGTCTCGTGGACCAGGTCTATGCGCCGAGGCCACGTGTCGAGCTCTGGTTGGTTCGGTCCATGGCTGACGTCACGCTGACGTCATAAATCGCTTTTTCAGTATAAAAATAAATCTGTTAAATTCGAATTTCTGATTTTCTAATTTCAGTATTTATTTCAAACTTCAAAAGGCTATATCTTTTGCATCGTAACTCGGATTTGAGTGATTCCAGTTTCTAAAAATTTGTAAAATTGAGATCTATTTATTGGTGAATTTTGACTGATTTTTGGAGTTTAATTGCTCTCTGTTTTGGTATTTATTTACTTTTCTCTTTCGGTACGCGTAGACGTTGAATTGTGCGACGCTTCGGAGGAAGATCAAGCAACTCAAGAGCAAACTTCAGATCTAGATCAGGACCTATTCCAAGGCAAGTTGTGCTTTGATCATGTTGAACCCATGTTTATAAAATTGCTATGTTTGTTTTACAATATTGCATATATTTCAAATATACAACTGTTTCAAATTAGATTGGGTTTAGCTAAAATACCAGATTGATCTATACCCTACCTTGTCATTGTATGCCATGATCCATTGTCACCCTAGATTGGTTTAATTTAATTGGTTAATGAATATAATCAACATTGGAGGTTAGACCGTATTAGTTGCTTAGCCATGCCACGTCATCACATGTGTCGTAATCATTGATAATTAATCTTGATTAATGGAATATGGAACAATATTATGAACTTGTGTGTCATGTGGGATCACACGATGAGATTGAGTTGTTGTGGCGAGTCATGTCACGCAACGATGTTTGAATTGTTGATGGCATGTGGTGCTTGGTAATCAACGGGTGATAATAACTTAGATTGGGGCAAGTGGCAAGGGGCGAGGAGGTTAAGGTGGGCCCGATGGGCGATGGTATGTGGAAGTCTTGCCTTGATCACACTAAGGACTTAACCTTGCAAGCCTTTGACTCGAGTCAATCATGCAACCACATGTCCGTATGGGCCACCTAATGAGTAATTTGCAAACGTCTTAATTTGGTACTATCGTGGTCGGTGTGAGTTCCGGGTCGGTGTAATTCACATGGCGCAAGAGGGGGCCCCGGATGGAGTTTATGCACCGCTTGATGTTGAAACCTTAGCGGTAGTATCGGATTAAGATAGAGCATTGTAAAGGCTTTGTTATAATCTTTCGCCTTTGTGGTGTTTGGTTGTATCACGGGTAAAGTGCATAACCTCTGCAGAGTGTGAAACTATTCGGATAGCCGTGCTCATGTATTGAGCAATGCTCGGAATTACGATTAAGGGTTAGATTAATAAATTGGACAACTTGGTTGGGATGGCGGGATGGCCATATGGAAGATTGGAACTTGATTTAGGATTGGAAACTTGGTTTACTTGAGAAATCTTGAATTTATTTATTATTGCTATTTGTTTTACATTCTTTACAATCTATTCATTGTATTTGTTCATAAATGCCGCTTATTGCAAAATAGCCATGATAGCCTATCCTTTGGAATAAGCCTTACATATAGATAAATAGAAGCGCATTCTCATGCACAACTTGTTGAGTGCTTTAAGTACTCACCCTTGCCAAACAACAATAATCAACAGTTGAAGAATCTACACTGTGTTGGAAGATGAAGTTCATGAAGACACGAGTCATTAGGGTCCGAGCCTTGTCGGTTGCCCGTGGTGGTCGATGAGCTATCTACGCTTCTACTTTCCACGCTTAATTATTAGCTTATATTCTCGCCTTGCCTGCGTGGCTTAATAATGTAAGTTGGTCATAAGATCATACATTTAGCTATATCAATAAATGAACTATTATTCTATTATCGTTGTGTATGATGTGATATGTACCAATGTTAAGTCGTGTGCACTAGCATTGATCCCAGGAATAGTGCAAGAACACGGTGGGTTCGAATCGTGGATTCGGTCCCTACACGCGCGCCCACACGCTGGCGCAAAATGGCGCCTCGCTACCGACACGGCGCCGGCCCGCGGCGCGATGTGAGGCGATAGCCCGCGAGGGAAACGAGGCGACGGCCACGCGACACGAAGCGCCAGACACTGCTCCCGATTGCGAACGGACGAATGAGATGCCGCGCAAGTAGGAACAAAAACCGTCGCGCGATGAAACCTTAGATCATTCCCTCTTTGCCTCCCCGAGAAAAGCGCGTAGCAGCGATGGAGCGGGCGAGATGGCTATGCAAGAAAACGACGGAGATGGCACACGCGCGCAGGCGAGACAGGGATGAAGGCCATCAGGCTCGAGCGAGCTCGCGGCAGTGGGTGAAGCTTAGGCCCACGGAAGGCGGCAGCACGCACGGGACGATCGACGACGACCAGAGCATCGGCAACAACGACAGCCACATGAGGTAAGCCCCGAAACCCCTTTTTAAACATTAGGAATTCTTGATTGATTTGGGATTTTGGGACAATTTGGGGTGAAACTGATTAGGATTTTGGATTTGGTTCGTATCCCCTTCTTCTACAGGCTAACCAAAACTGAATCAACCCTAAACCGATCTTAAATCGACGAACAATAGACCTAAACCGGGCTAAACAACCGACATAAAAAGGGATCATACTAAGGCTAGGGATGCTCTGATACCAAGTGTTAGATGCTTAGGATTGAACTAATACATCAACTAGCCTTAAGACATGATCACCAAAAACATAATGAGGAAATTAAAACTCGTTAGATGAACTGACCCGGAGAGGAAGATAAAGCCATTAGTGTTTCTGTTGGTGAGGGTGATTCAGTTGGTGTAGAAGAGGAAGAACAACGATGTAGATGCATAACGAAAGGGCACCGAGATCCTCTCGGTGGTGGATGCAGTCTTTGTTGGCCTTGCGCTGCAAACCAGATCGGATGGATGATTTTCGATAGTAAGCAACTCGTGATTTTCTTACTTGTCTGAGCACGAGTGCCGGCTTCTCCCTCTTTATTTGTAGCGCTGGCCAACGTGACCGAACCAACTAATTTTGGTAAGCTCCCGATCAGAGCGCATGATTTGTGAAAATAATCCCTGAATTTCGATCTTTCCATTTTAATTTCGGTCTTTCCATTTTAACCAAAGATCCTAACTAACAGTTGCTCAATGGCAAATATGTACCATTGATGTGCCATTGAGACAATGCTCAGTTCTCAAGGAGAGGTAGCGTTGTAGCATTGCACGCCGGAGAATTTTCCCAATCTTAGAGATGTGTTTTTCTCTCCCAAATGGTTTGGGTTTGATGGTACCAGGATTTTCCACTCTAATGCCACATCAAAATGTTATTTTGGATTGGACATGAAAAGTTTTCCAACACATGATTTTCCATGTATATTGGGCCAGGATTTTGGCAGATCATGATTTTGGCAGATAAACAGTTCAAAGATAACCATGATTAATAATTTAAAAAAAATTATGCACCGGTGATCTTCCGCGGGCCGCCACCGGTGTCCCACACGCAAGAACCACGGAGAGAAAATCCAACATCCCCAAACAGTCGCCCCCAGGCTATATATAGCCGTCGCCCCCTCTTTACATTCCATTTCTTTCGTTCGAGTCAGGTCCTTCGCGCCACCGAGATCCCCGTCCTCCCCAAAAGATCCATTCCTTTCTTAGCCCCTCCTGTTTCTATTACCCGCCCATTTGGTCCAAAGCAATACCCGCATCACCCCAAATCCCAAATAATAAAATAAAAGACCTCGGCGACGCCCAAGGGGAACATGAACGCTTTGAGATTCGTGGGCGGCGCCCGTCTGCCGACGCCCACCGCGGTGGCCCCTCCGCCGCCAACCGTGGCATCTGTGTCCTCCTCACCGGTTCCCCCGTCGCACGCCGCCGCCGCCGCCTCCCCAGCCCCCGGCTTCCACTCCCCGCTGCTGCGGCTGTGCCCGCGCCGCGGAAGTGTCTCCGGGGAAGACAAGGCCCCGGGCGCCTCGGCCGAGTTGGCGCGCGGCGAGGAAGCGAGGGGGGATTGGCGCTGCAAGGCGGAGGTCGTCGCTGAGAAATCGGAGGAGCGGGAGGGCAACTGGGTGCTCCAGATACTGCGCGTGCAGTCGCGGTGGGCGGACGACGCGGACGCCATGGCGGCCAGCTCCCGTGGTGGCAACAGCGCGGTCCCTGACGCGGGCGAGGAGGATGACGGCCGCGAGCGGTCCGTGGGGTGCGTCATGGGAGGTGGGGATGGGGAAGGCTGTGCGGTGGGGGTGGAGGAGGACATCGATCGGGCGGCGTTCTCGAGGTTACTGCAGAAGGTGTCGCTCGCGGAGGCGAAGGTGTACTCCACGATGTCCTACCTCTGCAACTTCGCCTACATGGTGTCCCGGATCAAGGTAGAAACCCGAGAAATGCGAATTTCATTGTGGGATTGGAGTTTAATATTTACTCTTTGTCGAGTTTTATGATCTATTTGGGTTCATTTGTTGGTAAATTTCTTTTATCTGGGTTTAATTGTGCGAGAAAGTTTCCCTTGTTCGAGAATCACTTTTCTTTTTTCTTTTACCTTGTTTCGGAATATTTGCGTTTAATTTGGTTTAATTTTGTTAGCACTTTGTTTTTTTCCTTGCTCGCGTTTACGCTGCCGTTTGCAGGATTACTGCAACTATGAAAATTTATTAACTTTAGCTTCCTTCCTGGGTCCATTGACTCCATTCTAGGATCTCGGTTTTATTTAGCATCATCCGTTGACTACTGAAAAGTTGGGCCGTTCTGCGTGATTATTTTATTCTGGGATCTGCATGTAAAAGGCTTCGACAATCATTATAACAGGAGCTGCTCTAGATAATTTCGGCCGAATTGCCGTTCACTGTTCCACGACACCCTTTGATTCGCGCAATTTATGTCTCTACTTTGTGGTGTTGACATCCAATTATTTGGTGTTTTTGTTATTTATGTTTTATTTTATCTGGTGATTCATTAATCACTGATTGGAAATTTGGATACGGTATTGTTAAAAAAAGATAGAAACGAAATTTGGATATGGTCATGACATTCCAAATTGCACGTCTGTCTGTCTGTCACATTCATGTAGCTAGCATCCCCTGCCTGATTGTCATAATCTCATGTTTACTGCTTTTCCTTTTCAGCCAAAGTACCTCCAAAAGTACAATTTGCAGTTTGTGACGTCATCCGTTCAAGGGAAGGCAAAAGATCCAAACCATGATCAGAAGTATGAGCGGAAGCCCCATGATGGGGAGAATATGACTACAGGCACGGTTGTAAGACCATGTAATGACCAAAAATCATTGTGGGTAGCTAATGCTCAACCAGAAGGCATGAAGGAGAAAGAAAGTGGTCAGGGAATAAATCCATTTGCCGCTTATCATGTTGCTGCATCTGCTGCCTCCTATCTACAATCTCAAGCCATGGGAATCCTTCCCTTCCGTTCTGGGAATGGATGTAAGAGCGATCCGACTATCAAGGCCATTGTGAATGGTGAGCATGCTGAATGTCTTACTATTGACGAGGCTTCATTCGTGGCCACAACAAATTCAGTGACCTCAATGGTTGCTGCAAAGGAGGAGACAAAGCAAGCTGTTGCAGATGACCTGAACTCTTCAAGATCTTGCCCTTGTGAATGGTTCATTTGTGATGACAATCAAAGAAGCACAAGATACTTTGTAGTGCAGGTAAAGCTGCGATACATTACATGATAAAGCTGAGCCATCTCTGTATCTTTTTTCATCATCATTTAATTGTTCAAATTGGCAGGGCTCAGAGACAATTGCTTCCTGGCAGGCAAACCTTCTGTTTGAGCCTATTAAATTTGAGGTGCGTTTTAAGTCATATCAAGCATTTTTTGCAGGTTAAATTCACCCATAGTGTTTTAATATTCTATTTGATTATTCTTTAAATTCATTAAGGCATTGACAGAACATTTTTGAAAATGTAAATACTTGGTTCGTCATCTTCTGCTCCTTTGTCCAATGAGGAATGTAGTGGGCGATTTTGCAAATTCAATATAGTCCTGTGATTTTGGATTCCTGTTTGGGGGAGCTCACCCTAAAGTAGTGGCAGAACTAGAAAATTTTCAATGGTGGTGTACACATCACACGCATAACTTTATAGTCTTGTATAATGGGAGTACACACTTCACTTGCCTTTGCGGTTAGCTACCGACAACTAACAACCAAGTCTTTTGTCCCAAACAAGTTGGGGTAGGCTAGGAATAAAACCTAATCAAAGTCAATAAAATACCTAAATCCTTGTTTCCTATGTCATTCGTAACTCCTACTCCAACCAAATGTCAATCAACAGCAAAACTTTCAGAAAGTTTTAAATATGTGGTTGCTATGATGGGCATATCACTACTTTCATTGATATGTAGAACCCATGAATAATTGCCAGTCATATTTTTATCGATGTATTAATTTTGAAGTATAATGGGCGCATCGATCCTCTCACCATTAATTTGTTATAGCATCTGCAGCTAGATCGTTTATGATTCATCAAATGTTTATAATATCTTATCCAAAAAGAAGAATTCTTAAATTATGATATAATATCCATATCTTTGTGTTGCGAAACAGGACCTCAATGTACTCGTTCACAGGGGAATATATGAGGCTGCCAAGGGAATATACCAACAAATGTTACCATATGTCAAATCTCACCTGAGAAGTCGTGGTAAATCTGCAAGATTACGATTCACTGGTCATTCTCTTGGTGGAAGTCTGGCTTTGCTTGTAAATCTGATGCTACTAATAAGAGGAGTAGCTCCAGCTTCTTCTTTGTTACCTGTCATAACATTTGGTGCACCATCCATCTTGTGTGGTGGTGACTACTTGCTTCAAAAGCTCAGTTTGCCCAAAAGTCATGTGCAATCCATTATAATGCACCGGGACATTGTTCCTCGAGCATTTTCTTGTAACTACCCGGATCATGTTGCTAGCATTCTGAGGCTTGTTAACAGAAATTTCCGAAGCCACCCATGCCTCACCAACCAGGTAAATACATCTTTATGTTTAATAATCGAATTTTATTGATGCACCATAGAATGTATGTTTCCTGAATTCAACAACCAAGGTTATAAGAAAATCTCCATTGTTATGTTCCTTTCCTGAATTCAAGAATCAAGGTTATATAAGACATTGTCCAATGCTAAAGGTCACCTGTAACCGGCATATATTATAGATTATTGTACTGAACATGTTCCGAAGGATAGGAAGGTGTTTTCTGCACAGCAAAGATGATTTATCAGGTTTAGTCTATAGGCTACTAGACTCTGGCTACATTATAATTTCGTTAGGCTCTTTTTACTGCTCTGAGTATTGTTGTTGCTGTAGTGACCTACAGAGCGAGATGTTAATCCGGATCTTTTCATTTTAACTTAATTGCAGAAGCTTTTGTATGCTCCTATGGGCAAGGTGATTATATTACAACCGGACGAAAAATTCTCCCCACACCACCACCTCCTTCCACCAAGTAGTGGTTTGTATCTGGTTGGCGACCCATCAACGAATTCAGATACTTCGTCCAGAGTACTACAATCTGCAATGTCTTCTTTTTTTAACTCTCCACACCCCCTCGAGATCCTGAGGGACGGTGGTGCCTATGGTCCGAAGGGTACTGTCTACAGAGACCATGATGTCCACTCGTATTTGAGGTCAGTCCGAGCCGTTGTGCGGAAGGAAATGAGAGCAGAACGGGAGCGGCGGCGACTGCTTTGGTGGCCCATTGAGGTCCACGGTGTAGCCTCCAATGTTAACCGGAGACAAGCGTTTAGGCTGCTCCAGAGGCATGCGCACTTGCTGGTTGTTTTCTTGTTGCCAGCAAAGCTGCTCGTCCTGGGCGTCCTATCAGTCATTAGATCCAACTGACTGAGGTCATTTTGTGCATTTGATTCATTCATTCGTACATAATTCTTGTCTATTGTTAAATGTGAAACAATCTGTCTAGGAATTGTTCATAGTGTTTTATAAGCACAGGTGAAAGAAATAGCATTCAGATTTGTTGATACATGAAGAAATGTACTCATGCCGTTTAGAAATATAAGACCTATAGTTTATATAGTTTAAATATTTTTTTTTAGAAATATAAGGATTGCATGTAGATTTAATGAGCCTTTTTCTACTATGCCCCTATTTATTCTCTCAATCATACACATTTATTCATTACCACCTACAAAAAGTATTATCTCTTATCTTTCAACACAACTAAGTGGGGTATATAAGTCATTTTCTTTCGTATCTTTCTTAATTTCATCGCAATTCAAAATACGTCTTATATTTCTGAACGGAGAGAGTATACATTGATACCAAAAAGTTTTCATGGAAAGTTTTCATGGTTTCTCAAGGCATCATTAGCAAAATCTCTTGTGAAATGCCATTAAAAGAACATTGCAGAGTGCAAATTTACTGATCAAGCATTCTTAAGAATAGTACAAATTTGCATTACTAGTCAGCAGTTCAACATGAGTTGGTTAGAAGGGTATTGCTAATTTGAGGCTACCCTCATCAATCTTGGGTGAGTATTGGTGTTGCCATATGTCACCCCTCTCTTCACTCTCCCTTCTCCTCCAACACAGAAAATTTCAATTCAAAATTTTCAGATGAATTCAACCGAAAACTTTCGGGTTGAAAATTTTTGATTCAAAAAACATTCAGTTCGAAACTTTTGATTAAAAAATTTTAGTTTGATAAATTTCAATTCAAAAACTTTCGGTTTAAAATTTTGATTAAAAAATTTGATACCAAAACGTTCGATCCGAGAAATTCAAAAAACATTTAGTTCTAAAACCTTCGATCCGAAACTTTTGAAAATGGTTAAAAATACATTCTATTAAAAACCTAGGGAAAAATTATAAATAAAAATATTTTTGAGTTTGAGGGGAAGGAAAGGAGATGCTGCCAAGTGTCGCGACGAGAATGTTTGAGGGAAAGGAAAGTAGCGGAAGGAAGGAGCTATCTCCATATGTTAAAACGAGAGGGCGTTCTAAATTACTCCCTCCGTTGATAAATATAAAGCCTATAGTTTGAATGGTCTTGTTGAAAAAAATATAAGGTGTGCATGTAGATTTAATGAGTCTTTCCACATATACCCTTATTTATTTTCTCTCAACCATATGCATTTATTCATTACCACCTACACAAAGTATTATCTCTCACCTTCCAAGACAATTAAAAGGGATATGTAAGTCATTTTCTCTCATGTTTTCCTCAATTTCACCACAACCTTAATCCTTGTATCAAGTCAAAATACGCCTTATATTTATCAACGGAAGGAGTAAGATTTGATGAGAATACCCTCAAATTAACAAAACTGTGGTTAGAAACAATTGACTACTTCATTTTTTAGCATGGGATTGCTTTGATAGTAAGTTCTGGATGTTTTGTCAGCCGTCCCAAACATGTTGCTTTCTCATTTCAAGCTAGGTAGGCAAGGCACGGATCTTCCGCCGCTGTTTACTTGAAGGACACGTTTTTGCTACCGCTATCTTGGAGTTTGGGACATTAGTTGCGTATCACTGTCACTGTATGATAGTCTTCACTCTTGGGTGTTAGCAAGAGAATTTTTTTTAAATAATACTATTTTTATTCTATTTTACAAAAATAATATGACGAAAAAAAAATTACAAAACTACCCAGCTGTCGCCATTTCAAATGGCGACAGAAAGTCTGTCGCCATTTCAAATGACGACAGAAAGCCTGTCGCCGTTTCAGATAGGGATAGACTCTCTGTCGCCATTTCAAATGGCGACAGAGAGTCTGTCGCCGATTGAAAAACCGACAGACTTTGTGTCGCCATTTGAAATAGCGAAGAACTCTCTGTCGCCGTTTGAAACGGCGACAGAGAGGTTTAGCCCATTTTTTTATTCGAATTGCAATGTATGTAAATTATGAGCTGTAGTGTAGTTAATAAAAAGTCAGTATTAGTTGTTGTGATGTTTTATGAGAGGGAGATTAAAAAGAGTGCGAATCTGAGATCTGGGAGAATGATTTTTTAGACTTTTCGGCAGCCCGTAAAATTTAATGTTTAAATGTAATTTTTAGGAAGAGTAGACCAGATTTGCTCTTTGATATGTGCACTACCATATTCTGGGAAAATATTTAATTTACACCTTGCTTTGCATCTAATTTCCACTAGTGCAACAATCCTAAGTATTATAGTCGACAACAACGCATGTTATAAATAGTTCCCACGAAGCACTTAAATTATTTGTTGAACATATATATAAGGGCACATACATCGAAAGTTCAGATGATAAAATAAGCAATAGATAGATTATATTGCAAGGGCATTACAATAGTGACGAAATTGCTTGCCGAACTAACTAACGAAAGCATTGGTTGTCATGGTGGAACAAATGATCGTTCGCCTATCCGGTACAGCCGAATGATGTCCCACATTTTCTCGCATATTACCCGACCCGTAAATTTGGAGATTTGTCCTCTGACACCGCTCAATCCCCACTATGAAAGAACTCCATGGGGATCCGCAGATGTCTCTGTGTGTCGCCGAATGGGTGGCCTATGCCGCACGCTCGGGTGTGTAAGACAGAATTTTTGGTCTTTTGATGTGGATTGCCTCCCACATGGGCATGTCATCCCAATTCCCCGCCCCTTATGTTATTACCACCGGGTTCCTGATGGTCTCGCAGAACGCGCCAAGGATTTGTTGCGTGGTGCGGACCTCTCGCCCGCTTCCCTTGTCCCTTCCTCTTCGAGAGGAGGTACCTCTTGCACCTCGGTGTGTTGGCCGTTGGCGGACACTTGCGGAGACGCCGCTCTGCTTCGCTCGCACTCCACCGTATGGTGCAGAGGTGTGTGTTGGGCTTATCGTTGTACAACCGAAGCGTGCCTCGCATCAATGCAAGATGCCCGCGCTGGCCGCTGAATAACACCGTAGGCGCACTCGGGTCCGCTTTTCTCGACGGTAGTAGCACCACGGGAGGGTTGCTCCCCAGCTATCCCATACGGAAGTTTGAGATGTGGGTGGTACGCCTCCGGTCCACCCAGATTGAAGTAGCCGCACCATTCATCCTCGCCAAGGGCACCCAGAGAATCTCCGTCCGCTAGTTCATCGTGGCGGTATCAACCATCGCTCAAGGCCGTGTTCGCAAAAGTCGTGGCTTTGGGTGGCCCCGGGAGGTTTCTCCTTTGACTCGAGCAATTTTGCAATTTTCTTTTGAACTCTGTATGGGATGAACTGGTTTAGAATTACTACTTTGTGAGTGAAGCATGGGTTCGCCGCATGAAACTCACCGATTGGTTGGCCTCTTGCCCACCGCCCCAACTCGTCGCCTAGAACAGGACGATCCCGTGGCCCTCCCACCGGCTGAAGTTCTCGCGAAGCGGGTTCGGTCGTCGTGGCGCTTGTAGACAAATTCGTAGTCACGCCGCTCCGCCGCCGATCCATTGGAAGAAGCAACACCGGTCCTTCAGCCGAGAAAGGAAAGAACGATGCGTGAAATGGTACCGTTAGCTTTGTATTTTATGGATACAAGTAGGTTTACCGGTAGGCGGCACAACAAGAGTGAGCGCGCGCCGCTCTCCGTGGGTAGATTGCATCATCTTCGCGGAAGGTTGCGATCGATTTGGGTCCGCAACTCCGCAGAATCGGGCGCACGCCATCGTATCGGGTATTCGGGCGGATGACTTATGCTTGTCAAGAGGCGACGGTAGAACGACATCGTGCCCTAATTTGTATAGATTCGGATGGCGTGTATTGCTTGTTTGGTGGTGTTGGATGTAACCCTAGGCCGGTTTTATAGTGGTGGTGAGTGGTTACTCCGCACGACTACAAAGACTTGTCCGCTTTGACGCCCCGCATCCTCTGTGAAAAGCCGCACGACATGTCACCCATCATCAAAGCCGCACCGCTCGTCACCTTCTCGCGAAAGGTCGCACGATTTGTCACCATCGAGAAAAGCCACACGACTGCCATCACGAACAAAAGTAGGCGTGAGTGGTCACATTGAATCGCGGCTCGCATGTGTGACAAAGCTCGTAGCGAAACAAGAGAGGTCTGCTGCGTGTGGTCAAATCGGCTGAAAAGGTTGAAAGCATTGCGCCCGTGAGTTGTCTAATCACGCGTGGAAAGTCGCTACAAGGTCGTATATATGTCGAATGGTGTTTCGGCTATTACTCCATAATTTATCATGTAAACTCGTTATTTTACTAATCCACGAAAAGCTATAGTGATCATACCGTAATATAACATAACTTATGTAAACAAAATTTATAGCTGAATTTGACGTAATATGAGGAAATAAAGCATCATTTTGTGTTCATTATAAAATATATGAAAGGAAACAGCTAGTCGATAGTCGCCAAGAGCTAGGTCGTCGTCGATCGCGACCGACAAAGTAGCTACGTGTGTCTTTGTCCTATCGACGTGACAAAGGTAATCGTAGCATATTTACAAATAGCGCCACTAAGTAAAAGATTATATATAGCACAAAACTTCATAAATAAAACTAACATATGTGATATTACATGAGCTAAGGAAGTAAAAGACGAGATTGTTTACGGTACATCATGTGTAAAAGAAACAAACTAGCTAGGGCCCCGCTGGCGGTGCAACACTCGGTGGTCCCAGCCTCCACGACGACGCACATGTCCGCACGGATATGTGAGCTGGTCGTGGGCCCGCCCACGAGTACTCCTAGGAGGTCGGACCGGCCGGGAGTAGCGAAGGCGCTGTGTGTTTACCGAGATGGGCCGGGGCCGATGCGAGCCGCGACGTAGGAAGTACCACACCGCGGATCGTTGATAAGGATCGACGAAAGTCAAGTCCTCGCCCCGAAAGTACCGTAGTCCCCGAGGTGCTCGTGACTCGTCGTGGGCGGATCGGCCGTTGACAAACTTTTCAAGTTAGAACGACACGCTATGTGAACAACAAAATATATGAAAAAGAGACCACCGATGTACCGCGATCATCGGGACGACGTCGGGTCCGGTGACACCGAGCCCCCAGTGTGTCCGACTAGGCGATCGGGGTCGCCTGTGTCGACCTCGCATAAATGCATTTAACGAGGGGATCTGTACCACGCCGTTCGCTTCGGGCCGCCTACACGACATCGTGTGTACGCACGGTAAGTCAAGTCCTAAATATGGCGCGGCGCCCTCAAGGCCGTCGGCGTGACCCCTATCGTATGGGTGGCACCGATCATCAGAGCAACGCCGCGTTGCCTCGTGTGCCTCCTCGCAAGGTCGCTCGCGAAACGAAAAGAGGCTAGTTAGTTGGCATAATTTTCAAGACGTTACGTTGAATGACAAATGGAGGGAGTACGAACCGCGCGGTGGAAAGCGTAGTCCGGTGGGCGGGTACGTGTCGGAAGTGGTCGGATCGCGTTCGGAGGTGACTCCACGACACGCACAACTCGAACGCGGTGCGCGTCTTTGTACCACTCGATATATGCGCCGACGCGCCGTGGTCGAGGGGCGCCTCGCCGATCACATCCGCAAGAGCGATTGCGCTCATCGCCGCGCATGAGGTACCATGCGTACTGCCCGACTCTGCGTGCCGACGAAGCCTTTGCGCGTGTACCGCAAAACGAAGCGCAAAATTAATTCGCAAGCCACCGAGATCGTAAGTACTAGCGTAAGGGAAAATGTAGAAATACGAATGAGTGCACGGCTTTGGAACGACGGCGCCTATGGGTACGGGAACGCCGCCAGAGACCAAATCGCCTCAAGACGCGGTGGGCGGCGACGGCTCGACGAACACGCCGAACACCAAGTGACGTCGGGTCAACCAAGACGCCGCCGCCAGCAGTAATCGCAGCGACAGGCCAAGCGGCGCACGTGCCTGCACAAGCTCAGGAGCGTAGGGGCGCCATATGACGCGGTCGTCCGTGAGCTGGTCCAACATCGCTACGCATCGAGGGTACGGCGCGGCGTCGAATCGGGTGAACGCGGCCGCAAAAAAACACCGGCGATGAACGTTAGTACAACACGTGGAGAATTAAAAACAACATACGGCCACGATAAGTAATATCGACTGCCGGCGACACCACAATGTCCCCATCGTCGGACGATCAACCTCGCCCCCGGAACCTCAGAGAAGTCTGCGCGTGGTAAGTCGGGTCTATCGCTGGTCGTCCGATCCGAACCTCTCGAACGACCACGCAGCTACGAGAGCAAAGGGCAGCCGGCGAGAGTGGACGAGTCGGACACGCGACGACACCCGTCGCACAAAGCACGGTACATCGCGGCAAGTACCGCAGTCCCTGCCACCGCGGATCTCCTCCAAGTCGGCGTCGGCGATCGCCCTCATAAATCGGATCATGTGCTCGTCGACAAGGTCCCGCAACGAAAGCGTAACAAGACCCACCCAAGAGCCACGTAAGGTACGCCTCCAAGTGCGGGCGACGGCCGCTCCCCACTCCGTACCATCCTCTCGGCCGCAGAAAGTAATGGTTAGGTTGTAAATGCAATGAAAATCACACACGGTGAGTTAAATCGATACGACAAGGAAAAATCGTGCTTATGTAGAATCGCACAAGCCACCATTGCGTCGGACCGCGGCGCACTGCGAAAGTCGTGTATCGTGGTGAGGTAGCACCCTCGAACCGGTGGAGGATATCCGCCGCCACTGGGTGGACGTCTGCAGAACCACCGCATCTCCCGAGCAGGCAGGCCCGGGAGGTAATCGACGCCTCTAGTGTCGGCGCCATCTCACCACACGGCAGTGAAAGGTGTGGGTCTCAGCCGCCACCGGTCCACTAGAGCGCCAAGAAGCTCTCGCCGTAAGGGAACCGCCTAGAAGCACTCCGTCGGTCCTGCAGATCCGCGCGGTCGCCGACCATACGGCAATGTAGTAGGCCACCGCCTCAACCCGCAAAAGAATGTGAGAAGTATTATTGTGGTGTCGGGGACATGAGTACAACATCTGCGATTTAAATTGAACTAACCTCGGGATCCATCGCGATCGAGACGCCACGCCTCATGGTGGTGCGCAAGCGTAGGCCCCAAGCTCCAAGGCCGCCTCCCCATCCTGCGGGGCAACGCCGCTAAACGGCCCGGTGAGTCGCGTCGACCGACGGGTCAAGCAACTCGCATAACCGTCCGCCCGCCATGCTCGCAAATAAAAATGTTTATGTTACATAAGGTGTAAAAAGGTGCAAAATAAATACAACAAATACAAATAGAATATGAATGGAACGAGTCTTGCCATAATTTAGAGCACACGTAATACATGGAAGTAAAAATGTTCATCTATGTGCAAAGCGTTAAAAGATACAAAATGAATACAACATACTACACTCTCATTTAATCAAGTACAATAACATTCAGATATATATTTTGACCACACGCATTTAATTCGATACAAGCAAAATGAAATTCTAGTGCATCAAGTAAACCATAGTTCAAGATTTAAAAGAACATATAACACTTCACGGCTTCAATCTTGGGCAACTCTTGAAAGAGTGCCTGCCTCCTTGCAAGCGTAACATTTCTTTACTGGCGGCCACTTTCGTGCAAGGCCCATATCATTCCTTATACGCTGGATTGCCTTCTTCCCACTCCCTTTAGCCTCGCTCATGTCTGGGACCCAACATGTATCCTCCCGGCCTTTTGTGCTCGTGAATAAACCCACCACTCGGAAACCGTACATTTCAGCGCTCAAAGTTGCGACCAGCTTCCTTACTAAAGAATTGAGACATGAATATACCGATCCATGTGAATCATCGAGGTGCAGCCATAACATGGGAGCATGGCCTGTAATAGACGAGGCTTATTGCGGTGCGCATACAAGTTTGCTGTGTATGATGCATTCGTGAGCAACTTTTCGCTCGGTTCGTCCCACGACGGCTTTATCCTTGCACATCACCTCAAACGGAGCTCCCTCATACCCATCTTCGTTGTTCGCATCTCCCCTTCTTGCCTTTGTCCTCCATGTATGCATAAATCATCTCCGAGTACTTCATAGCAGATCGTTCATGCGCGTGATCGCCTTTGCATGGCGATCAACGAAGTACTTTGTGATGCCACAAAGAACACCCTCAACAATACCAACCAAGGAAGGGGTCTCAACCTCGCATCACCCGCTTGTAAACCTCCGCAAGGTTTGTTATCATGACACCATACCTCGCACCATCGGTGTCGTAAAGCGAGCCCATTTCTCCCTAGGCTCATGCTCTATCCATTCGAGAAGCGTTTGAGCCCTTCCATTCCTTGAACCAGGTGGGGAGGGTCGTGGTAACTCCTCCAACAGCGATCGGGCCTCCCTAAAGGTCGGGCTACCTCTTCGCTGCCTTTCTTTGTGTGCCTCGATGTCACTCATCCAATTTCTTCCAGAGTACATCAAACTTTCTCTGCTGGTTCTCGTGGCGAGCCTCTTGAAAAGCTTTGTTAGCTCCTTGTTCGAATCGCTTGTAGAAGTTGGCACCCATATAACGCTTGCACCACCTACTACGCAAATCGTGCCATGGATGAGTCTCATCCACACCTTATCGCAATCGAATAATTGCCCTCAAAGCCCGGAATGCCGATCGTATGATACACACTCCGGCCGATGAACGACACCGCTTTGACATTCGTAGGAACCAATGCCGCTATCTCGTGTTTTCACCCTCCACAAATGCGAAGCGCCACGGGAGAACTTGATTATTGCCATCCACTCCTATGGTAGTCAATATCCGCCTTTGTATTTACCACCAAAAATGTTCCATCGACACATAACAAAGGACGACAATGCCGAACGCATTGATGCATGGACCTAAAGCGAAGAATGCTCGCTTCAAAACCATCTTCCCGCAGAAGCGCGCAAGGATGCTCACAAATGTCCACATAAGTTCCGTGATTTGGTCCTTTATCACCAAGCAAACTCGCAAGTTCTCGTAGGAGTCTTCGTGACGTCGAACCGTGTTTCCAATGCCTTCGCTTTGCTCTCCATGCCTTCGCGTAGCTTATTGTATCTTCGAACCTCTGTTGTATTGCGAGTACGATGGCTCGTGGCTCTAAATCTAGGTTGCCTACAATCTCTCCGTACATTGCATTGGCAATAAAGCTCGATGATATGTTCGATGTGATCGCGCAGAGACCGTTAGTACACATGTATGTGGAACGACTATAGAACACTTCCAAATGGTGTCCCATTTAGGCCGGTACGCATGGACGCGCCACGGGCAACCCTCCATCTCGCATCTTACATCATACACCCGCTGATCGGACTTTACAACCTTGAAGGCTCTGCGCAACGATACTGACCATGCTATTACTGCTTCTTGAATCTCACTCTTATTCTTGTAAATTGCATCTTTTCTCACCTCATTCGATCATACCGCTAAGGAACTGCTCGTCATTGTTCACCACCACCGTCGAACGGATACTCATCCCACTCGGGGAATAGATCTTCACGCTTCATCATTACTTAAAGCCTCATAGTCCTCATTCTCTCGTGTCCATCGCCGACCATCGACTCAATGTTTTCGCCCTCGCCCGCCATGCCCATTGCTTCTTGAACCTCTCCGCTGCAACATCGCTCTCCCACCTTGCACTTCAGATCGACCCGAACCTACATCCTGCTCTACTAAGCCTTCTCTACTTGTACTGCTCTCCCTAACTTCCTCTGGTTCTTCATCAACAACCTCTTGCTGCGTCGCATGCCCGGTATTGACTTTCTCAAATGCTTGTGCCAATAACACTAATGGCCATCCTTTCTCAATTGCAATTTTACGCATTTAACTCCAAGATTTCGCCCTCTCATTTCCATTAACTCCCAAGACGTGCAATCTATTCTTGACAAACTACTCCATGTAACTTCAGATCATGCAATTCACGGTCCAAAGAGAACATGTGGTACAACCATCTCATAACCGTAGCCCATGAACGCTCCCTCGGCGTGGTGCTAGCCTCTACACTTGCGAAATGACTTAGATCTACCCTTCAACACCCATGTGCGAACTCCTTCTCCATAATATATTTTAAATTGCACTCTATCATCCATACTGCCATGCAAATTCATCGAATTCTTAACATTTGCACAATTTAACTCTACATTGTACGACTAATAATGATCACAAATTTTTAATCAAGATATTGCAATATTTCAATTCTTACAAATTCTTCAGATTCCGTGATCATTTTCAAATTTCTATGAGAACATAACTAAACTAATGTGTCAGAACCTCTCTGATTGAGTTATATTTCGTCCCGACAATTTTAGCCACCCAACTCTACATGACATCTCCGAATTCTCAAGACACAAATAACCGAATTTGGATTCTACATTTCCAGTTCATTTAAAATTTATCCATGATCTCTAATCAAAAATTATTATTACAATCAAAATTTTAATCCCTACCTCTAGGTCATCCCTACATCGAAAATTAATTACTAACTAAGTCGCATAACTAAACATCCGTCCATACCGACATAACTATAAATTCTTGACTAATTCATCTAACTAAACATCTATTCTTACCAAATAAATATAAATTTCTAACTAAGTCAACTAGCTAAACAACTTGCATCAGGTTCTCATTCCTAACTAAGTCATCTACCTAAATAACTATTATTACTCTATTTAATATGATTACTATATTACATATTCAACATTTAAATACTTAAAAAAATTAGTACTGATTTAAATGCGATCTTCAAATCCTCTCCCTTTCTCCTCCTCCTCCTTCTCCTTCTCCCTCTCCCTCTCCCTCTCCCTCCCCCTTCTTCTTCTTCTCCTTCTCCTTCTCCTTCTCCTTCTCCTCTTTTTTCTGTTTTTTTTCCTCTCGCGCTTTTGGCCGGCACGAGTGAGGCGGGGGCGCGCTTTATATAGCGTATGCCTGTCGCCATTTCAAATGGCGACAGACTCTCTGTCGCCGTTTGAAATGGCGACAGACAGGCTGTCGCTATTTAAATAGGCGACAGATATGACGTTTGCTCGCTGTCGCCATTTGAAATGGCGACAGAGAGTCTGTCCCTGTCTGAAACGGCAACAGGCTTTCTGTCGCCATTTGAAATGGCGACAGACTTTCTGTCGCCATTTGAAATGGCGACAGCTGGGTAGTTTTGTAATTTTTTTTTCGGCATATTATTTTTGTAAAATAGAATAAAAATAGTATTATTTAAAAAAAATTCGTTAGCAAGAATGCTTTGAATTTTTTTTTTGGGTATACATTCGAAGTTTTATTTTCTGAAACGGTCACTTCTTCCTACTTTCCTAGGATATCTCACACTCTTCTTGCTTTCGTAGGAAAAATTTGAGAAGGAATAATTTGTGCTCGCGTGTGACTATACGATGAAGTGACAATGGACCAGGTACATAATTGCAGTGATTGTCGCTATGCAGTATAAAACGAGTGCTACCTGCTTTGGATATGCCTAGCTAGGGAGACCATCAGGTTTCCCATCCTTTTCCCTTTCTTGCATATTTTTAACACTTCCGCAACTCCTACTTATAGAATGAGCTAGTGGATAATACAAAAAATTATAAAGAGTGTAATATACAAATATATATATTTTAGTCACTTCTATGGCATACGCCATTAGTTTTAGTAAATTGAAACATTTTCCTCACTATTGCCTTCTGATAATCGATAATTTTGTCTTATATTCTCTTAAAATCAAATGTAATATATCTAAAAATATCCTAACAATAAAAGTGATCCAGGTTAATGTGACCTTGCATATTACCATCTGAACAATAGGGTTTTTTTGCTTCATTGGTTTTTTTTATTTTATTTCCACAAATGGACCCACTGAAACTTTCTAGGAATGGGCCTTTTGCCGGTGCGAGCACGAACTATGCTAAGTTTTAGGAAATAATCACTTTCTAACCTAGTATGTAACGTTTTCTTTTGCAAACTTGACCCTTTTTCCAACACGGTTGTAAAAATAGTCTCATCTCCAATTGCGCAAATGTTGGAAGGTGACATGTGTCGGCTTCTGTGTTCTCACGCCGTGGAACGAGCTGACGCTATCCCCTACCATGCAAGCCACCGAAGCAATTAGGAATGGAGCAATTTTTGCAATTACGTTCGAAAGGGGGCCGATATATAAAAAAAATTGTCACATGGCTTGAAACTGATAAACAAAACAGCTAGAAAAAAAAATTAGCAAAATTTCGCAAAATATGGTTGTGAACTAAACATGCACCGACGTCTCAACGTCCTGATCACTAGGTATAGCTGCGCGCGATGCCGCGCCGCGCGAAAAAATCTAATCCGAATCGGTGTCCGTGTTGAATTTGTGGAAGAGATTTCTCTTTTTTTTTAATAAAATAACCGGATCTAAACGTAATTTCAAATCTTTCGAGTCGAAAGAACCGACAACCGTGTCGAATTTGCGAAACTACGGTTTTTTTTTGCAAAATAACCGATGGAAGGACCTGTTCTCGATTTTTGAATCTTCCCGGTCGAAAGAACCGGATTTCGCAAAACTACGGGGTCCTTTTTACAAAATAAATGATAGAAGGACCGGTTAGCGATTTCGGATTTCACGGGGTCCTATTTGCAAAATAACAGTGGAAGGACCTGTTTGCGATTTCGAAATTTCCGAAGGACTTTTTCGCAAAAAAATGTACCTTGTAGCCTCTATGCTCGGCAAATCTTCCTGGCATAAGATATATATTATTGGCACTAAAGTTTGGAGACACATCAACTTCTGCAAGCTCAACGCTAAGCATCGTGGCCGTTCCTAGAAATAGTTTTCAGTTAGATCTCTTTATAAAAAAAAAGAAAAAAAGACCAAATCAAGCAAAAATAAAGTACTTTTAAACATCGAGTAAAACAAAATTTGCAAGCTCCGTTTGCAGGCATTTTGAAGAACAAAAAATTGTTTTTGTAATTTTATATCAAAACTATTTCAAAATTAAAGTCTTACTAGAATTAGGAAATATTTATATCACCAACCAGATTGGAGAGCACAGTTGGTATTTGCGTGTCTCTTAGTCCCAGCTGCTTTCGTGTTAGTGACCTGCCCGGCTTCTCGTCATTGCTTAGGTAGCTGATGAAGAAATATAGTTAGGTTACGCTAATAGAAATTAAAAATTCCACCGTGTAAATCAGCATATCATGTAAGTGAGAGCTTATAGATCGTTAGCATTAGCCACGCGTGCAGTGAAAAGAGAGTTGAAGTGGCCTGATTCAACGTAGCGCGTGTCTTGGAGCAGTGATCGATCGTCCTCGAGCGGTGATCAGCACCGTAGTAGCAACAACGCCTCTACTAAAGTGCATATATTTGGGGAAGGAATGTCATGCGTCGGTTTGTTAGCACCAGCGTGCACGGCAGAGCCTGAACGGTGACGGCTAATATTTTTTATGGTTGCGGTGGTACAACAATTGCATCATCTTAGTCTCCCTTTATATTGCCTCTCAGTAGAACCCTACATTACGGAACTAACCAAGGTGCAAAGCCCACTTGAGCCATTAGTGACTGACCCAATCTGAATCAATGTCTTCTAACCCATTAAGTGCATAACCCTATAGGTTTATGCTCATTCAGCCACGGTCTAGAAACTCCTTTCAGCCTATGAGTCGATAGCGGTCCCTAGCAAGACATAACTACTTTTGAATGTACATAAAGATCATATCAAATGAACTTATATAGTGATCATGTATCGATCCCTTTGTCTCGTGATACCAGATAGAACTCAAAGCGAGAAATGTGCCATCCTATGATAGCTCGATCATTCACTCGTTTGTGGTAGAGTACTTGTAATTGACTCAACCACATTCGGTATGATCATACACTTCATTAATCCAATCACATCGAGGAACCCAGAGATATCCCTCCCGTTATATAGGAGGAACAAATTTCATCCTGTTCGCTCAAATTCCTAATGTTTCATAATGAAGGATAGAGATGGCGAACAGAGGGGGGTGAATAATCGCAACTTAAAATTTTTCTCCAAAAATAATCCAAACAAACCCACGAAGAAAACACACAAGAGGAGCCTTTTGTGCTGTCTGGCCGGTGCTACCGCACGAGGTCTGGTAGCACCGGAGACCGGTAGTACCAGGCTCAAGAACAGTCTGAAAAACAGGACGACCTAAAAGCAAATTTTAAGGAATCTTTTGATCGGCCAGACAAAAACTCACGAAACATGATAGATATGATCTTAGGGATGTTAGGAACTCATTCCAACCTTCAATCTCGAGGATTGACGTCAAAGTTATGACCTTTTTGCCCAGGAAGGAAGAACACAAAAAGTTTGTGCAAGAACCCAAGAAAACGACCTAAGGCTTGCTCGTGGGATTTTAATGATCATGATAATCTTGGATAGCTTCCCACATGTCACAGCAAGCAAAACAGAAGTCTCAACTTCCACAAATGCGATTTACAAGATCATTCATTTAAGAACGCAAAAACCGGTTTCTTGCAAGAAGAACGCATGAATTGCCTAAATGATTAGGATATGATCAAAGAGAGATTCATCCATCAATCAACATCCTCGGCATAAGAATCGTAAACATTTTAGAAGGAGAGGGGGGAAATCCAAAACCATGTAGAAGGAGGGAGGCAAATCCAAATTATATGAATGTAAATTCAAAGAGTGTAAGTGCGAAATTTAAATGCGTAAAAATAAATTTAGGCATAAGAGAAAATAATGTGCATTTCTGGAAGAAAGGTTTACAAAGACTCACAACAAAGTAGGAAAAGTTCAAAAGAGCACAAAACCTCTAAAACCTTCAAGAGGAGGAAAACCACCTCTCCCGCTCTATTTATACTACTCTTGAGCCACCTATCACCCTTGGATGAGTTCCTCAACCCTTGGACACTCAATCAAGGGTTAGGATTGATCCACTCACACAGTCATGCAAGGGCTAAGCCAAAACCCTCCGCACAAACCAAGTTTTCTTGCACGATTTTCAAAGCACAATAACTAGACCTGGTATCCTATCAACTAGACCGCGATCCGATGGCCCTCATTGATTCACGCAGCTTCTAGCTAGCATCTTATCTATTCCTTGTCTTCTTTAGCTTGCATTGGCTCCGTCTCCGATCATCTTCCAGTGATCCTCGACCGTTTGGATCTCCGACGCTCCTCGCCTAGTCCCGGTCATCCTCCGCCTCACCATGATCAAAACCCGACGTCCTGCAACTATAAAAATAAGGAAACACATCACATAGCAATGTCCCAAAAGCTATGCAATAAATTCATCAAAATCACAAGATTTAATACAATCTTGTTCATCAGGGTCGGTGCTACCGCTTTTAGGCCGGTAGCACCGCCCTACAGCCGAACCAGTAGAGGGTGCTTCTCTGGAATTTTCACATCGGCATTAGGGCCGGTGCTACCACTCGGTCGGTAGCCTACCATGGGCGGTAGCATCAGACCGTCAGAATGCCCAAAATGCATCTTTATGGAATTTCCACACCGCTCTGCGAGGCCGGTGCTACCGCTCGGCCGGTAGCACTGGACTGCCAAGGTCGTTAGCATCGAAAAAAGCAGATAGAGCTCAAATTGCTTCAAATTAAAAATCTAATTCAAATCAAACTCAAACCAGAGCATCACAAGCTCGAATTTAGTCAAATACTCATCACAAACATGGGTAGACCTCCACATGGTCTTTCACATAATAAACTCAAAAGCTACCTTTATGACTACCAAGTTACAAAGTAATGTTTAGCAACCCTTAAGTATGTTGTTACATATATAAGAAACTATGACGATCTCAGGTCTAAGGATTCTACATACACTATGTATGATATCAACCGATGATACTTAAAAATATATCAATTTCCACAATGTCTCGTAGTTGGTCACTCCAACACCATGTTCTCCAATATGTATCCACATTATTGATTTGATATCCCTATATCCATGATCCGTGAAATATGATTATCAATCAATATATGTGCTAACATATAAATCACAATTATCCCATATAATGATATAAGATCAGGGATAATTCAAAATAATATCAAAATATGAATAAAGATTTTCATGGACAATTCACATACTTGTTAACAGGGTTGGTAAAACAAATCTAGTTAAGGCTCAAATCAATATTGCTTCAATTACATTAGTTAATAAATTCAAAACTAAATAAGCCCATTTTGAAAGAAAAATGTTAATGAGGCTCGGTTTGATAGCGACTCATTAGCTCGAATTTGAAATAGCCACTTAAATGATAAAAAATATCATTATATCGAATTATGTTAATTTCGAAGAAACTCAACAGTAGCTCGTTAAGTTTAATAGTTAGCACTACATGTTAATCGATATTAATGATATTTATTTAAGAATAAAATAATTATATTATTCTATAAATATAGATGTGATACAATTATGTGGTTGCCTCTGGGGCATATGGCTAACATCCCGTTCCCGACGACCATTGAAACAGATCCGTGCATTCGGGCGGTCAACAAATCTTCATCGGCCGGTTGTTTTCTCGGTGATTTCGATTGGCATGGAAACGCGGAAATATCACGACGAAATTAGAGATGCAAATCCGCACCGGCTTTCCTCGCATCTGCGCCCGGCAACCCACGTGCCTGTATCGTGGACATGCGGGGCAGTAGACGATCCTGCAGCAAGTCGGACGCCATTGGGTCGGATGCGTACAAAAGTACGGTCCAAATCCAACGCCTCTACCGGATTGCGTGGCTCGGAGCGAAGCCTGAATCGATTGCGATGAGACCGCTACGTCTCGTACACGTCGGACACCACGACGTGCCTCGGCAAACCTTGCCGCCCGGTAAGGCCGACACGTAGTACGGTGTAGAAGTTTTTGCTTCTTTTTCCGTTTAAACCGGTAGGGTGGTTGTCTGTATTAAAATAGAGTGATACATATCATTAAATATAACAGAAAATCAGACAATGAACATTAATTTTGTCCTACGTAGTCATGTGCAAGCGCACATAAACTCATTTTGCACCAATAATCTATGTACAATGCGGATTATAACTGAGTCCGAAGCAAACACTTCACAAGAATGCACAATCATCAAGCATACCAATGGTCATAGTTTGTTACTAACTCCACATTACAGCGAACAATGACTTTTTCTTTCTTATTCAAATTTACATTGCAGTAAAAATTTTGTTTCTTCATTTGCATCCAAAAAAAGTAATCATCTTAACTAATAAAAAACAGGGCTTACCTCCACCCACGAGACAACACTGTCTCACTCACCTCTAACCTAAAACAAAACCGCCTACCACGGAAGAGCCATGCGAAACACGGGAACAACTCATAGGACTATCATAATTCTAGGTTGATTCCCTTCTGCCGCTGCTCCGACAATTGATTAGTCCCATCCTTTCAAATAGCATTGGAAAGGACGTACGTGAAATAAAAAAAAAGGAAACAATTAAATAAAACAAGGTCACAAATAATATCAATTGTAAAGTAAAGTTGGGGCTCTATGCAGTTGCAACTGGCAGTAGTTAAATATTGCTACACTGAATTCAAGAAACTTGACTAGTCCAAGTTCCATGGAAGTAAAACGACAGACACCAAACTTCAATTAATGAATAAAGTTAGTATTGCACAGTGCCGTAGTTTACACAATCCTGAACTTGAAGAACCTCTAACAAATAACTCAGAAATATGAAATTAATCTATCCTAGACAAAAACAATCCTAAACTTGGTTAACCCCTAACAAATAACAAAGAAAGAAGATATTCACCTATCATATACAAAATCCTAAATTTGGTGAACCCCTTGAAAACGATAGAGAAAAACAAAGGTTAACTTGTCCAATACAAAATTGCACACCAATTGAACTAAATTTGCAGAATAACCACTCAAATTTCAATAAAATGGATTGCTCGTTGTATCTATCAGGTAATGCGCTAGACAAAATTTAGTTCTAAAATAAATTAAAATGTAGAAATAGAGGGAAGGTACACGTACATTGAACTAAAATTGCGGACTAAGGCCCCATTTATTTCAGCTTAGGCTTTTTGCCTTATGGCTTAAAACTAGCTTTTAGGCTTAATGCGCTTATAAGAAATATGCTTTTAAGACAAGATATTTAGCATCCTAGTTTTTTGATGGGTTTGATGGTGTAGCTTATTTTTTGTAAAGTATGATATACCCTTTAGGGTTGTGAGGATTTTTCTTATGTATTAATTTATCTGATACAAATATTTTATGAGTTTTTCACCTCAACATATATTGAACACATAGATTAATAAAAAAATACACACCTAAGAGAAATTACCGAATATTGCCTTCACGTCACATGTACATACAATGTGATTCATTTGCTTATAGCATACAGTTCATATAACTACGTATTAACCTATCTGTCTATACTCTTACAGCCATCAAGGAATTAGCAATACTCTCGCGAACTATATAACTACGTATTAACCTATCTGTCTATACTCTTACAACCATCAAGGTAGAACTGCGCTTGAGAACAGCTGAAGAACTAACACGACATTCAAAAGCAAATCTTTATTAATCTTTTGATCGGCTGGACAAATACTCACGAAACTTGGTAGATGTGATCCTAAGGATGTCAGGAACTTATTCCAACCTTCAATCGCAAGGGTTGACGTAAAAGTTCTGACCTTTTTCACTTTGAAGGAAGAATACACCAAGTTTGAGCAAAAACTCGAGAACTTGATCTTGGACTTGCTAGTGAGGTTTTGATGATCAAGATGATCTTGGATAACCTCCCACACGTCACAGCAAGCACGAACATAAGTTCAACACCCCACAAACGCGATCCACAAGAATGATTCAATTAAGAACATAAGACCGGTTTCTTGCAAAAAAGATGCATGGATTGCCTAAATGATTGGGATATGATCTAAAGAAGATTCATCCATCAATCAACATCCTCGGCACAAGAAGCAAAAGCATTTAGAAGGAGAGGAGGCAAATCCAAAAGCATGTAGAACGAGGGGAGGCAAATACAAATTACATGAATGTAAATTGCAAGAATTTAAGTGCGGAATTTAAATGCATAAAGTAAATTCAAGTATAAGAGAAAATGATTTGTATTTCTTGAGGGGCATTTACAAAGCCTCGCAACAAAGTGGGCAAAGCTCAAAGGAGCACAAAACCTCTAAAACCTTCAAGAGGAGGAAGGCCACCCCTCCCCCTCTATTTATACTACTCTTGGGCCACCTACCACACTTGGATGAGTCCCTGAACACCTAGGGCACTCCATCAAGGCCTAGGATTGACCCACTCACACAGCTATGCAAGGGCTGACCCAAAACCCACCAAACAAACTGGGTTTTCTTGCACGGTTTTCAAAGGACACTAACTAGACCTGCTATCCTATCAACTGGACCGCGATCCGACGGCCCTCCTTGATCCACGCAGTGTTTAGCTAGCATCTTTTCCTTTCCTTGTCTTCTAGGCTTGCACCGACTCCATCTCCGATCATCTTTCGGTGATCCTCGTCTGTCTAGACATCTGACGCTCCTCGCCTAGTCACGATCATCCTCCGCCTTACCATGATCAAGCACTGACATCCTGCAACCATCAAAACAAGTAAAACCCATCACATAGCAATGTTCAAAAAGATATGCAATAAAACTCCCAAAATCCCAAATTTTGGATCATTTGCGCTCATCAGGGCCGGTGCTATCGCCTGCAGGCCCATAGCACCGCCCTACAGCCACACTAGGGAAAAACCACCCCTTGGAATTTACACACCAGACATTTGGGCCAATGCTACCGCTCATCCGGTAGCACCGGCTTGCCTGATCCCCTAAAACACCCTCTCGGTTTTTCCCACACTGCTCTGGGATTCGGTGCTACCGCTTGGCCGGTAGCACCGCGCTACCATGGCCGGTAGCACCGGGAAAAACAGATAGAGCTCAAATTGCTTCAAATTCAAAATCCAATTCAAATCAAAGTCATATCAGAGCATACCAAGCTCAAATTTAGTCAAATACTCATCACAAACATGGATAGACCTCCACATGGTCTTTCATTTGTAAATCTCCCTTCCAGAAATGAAAATTTAATTCCTCAAATCTGAATTTATTTTACGCATTTACATTATACTTTAAATTCAGTATTTAAATTCTACACTTACTTTTTGCAAATTACTTTCATGCAAGTTGGATTTGCCTCCACTCCTTCTACTTGCTTGTGTTTCTCGTACCGAGGATGAATGATTGATGGATGAATCTTCTTCGGATCATATCCAAATCATCTAGGCAACTCTTGTGTTCGTTGTTGCAAGAAACCGATCTTTTGCTCTTTCGAGGATCATTCTTGATAGATTGGGTTTTTGTTATTCTTGACTTGTGTTCTTGCTTACTTTGACATGTGTGTGGTCATCATAGGTCATCTTGATCATCAATACCCCACGAGCAAGTCCAAGATCAAGTTTTATGGTTTTTTCTTTTTCTTGGTGTGTTCTTCCTTCGATTCGAAAAAGGTCAGAACTTTGATGTCAATCTCTTGGATTGAAGGTTAGAATAGGTTCCTGACCTCCATACAAAGGTGCATTCTAAGTTTCATGAGTTCTTGACTAGCCGATCAAAAGTTACATCATTTTTTCTTTTGGAGTTCGTGATGATTTTTCTACTGTTCTTGAGGCCCGGTGCTACTGCCCCTAGTCCGTTGCTACCGGCCCAGAGTGGTAGCACTACCCTGACTAGGTCAGTTTCTCCCTCTTGTCTTCCTTTTGGTCGTTTCTTGTGAAGGCTTGGTTAGAGTGTTTTGAGTGGGGGAAAATTATAATTTGGGATCATTAACCCCCCTCTGATCACCATCTCGGTTCTTCAATTAGTATCAGAGCACGTTTTGCTCTTTTATAGATCTTGACCGGTATCTAGAGCTATGGCGATAGACAAATATTGAACCAAGCCTCCTATCTTTACTAGAGTTGATTTTCCCTTCTGGAAGTAGAGAATGGAGTCGTACATCACTGCCCAGGTCTTCCTATTTTGGCAGAAGGTGAAGCTCCCGTATGAGGTTCCTGTCGATGAAAATGTCACGGCCGCCAATATGACTGACATTGAGGCAAATGCTAAGGCAAGGACATCCTTATACAGGGTCTTAGCCGCAGTGAGTATGACAGGGTCTCTCACCTATGATCTGCTCACCAAATCTGGGTGACCCTCGATGCTTACCATGAGGGCACCACTAGATCAATATAAGCGTGACTACAACAAGTTTGAAGAGCACGCTGGTGAGACCCTTGATGAGTGCTTTGGTTGTTTTACAAGGATTTTGAGCAATCTTCGTGCGGTTAGTTGCACATACATTGACTCGGAGAACGCTCGACACTTCTTGACCGCACTTGATCTTTGGGTTTGAGAGATGAAGATGACTACCATCAAGGACACCATAGACTTATCGACCTTGACTCTTGATGGGCTCTATTCCCGACTAAAGACTCATGAGATCGACGTCGCCTCTCGTAAGACGAAGTCACAGTCGATGGCCTTGGTCACCGATCCCATTGGATCCTCTTCTGAGACTTCAGTTGGTTTTTCTCTTTCCGCCCTTTACGAGCTAAGCGATGAACAGCTCGAAAATTTTCCAGAAAGTGAGCTTACTCTTTGAGCTCGCAATTTTTCTCATACCTACAAGAGGGTGAGGGATAGAAAGAGAGGTTGCATCATCACTGGCTTCGAGTATGGTGGCCCCAACCACATTCGTGCGAACTGCCCCAAGCTAGAGAAAGGCAAGAACGACGCCGGTAGTTCGGGCAAGAACGACGACACTAACAAGAATCACAATAAGAAGCCTCCAGTTCGCCACTCGGCTCATGAGAAGAAGTACGGTAACTTCTTGAAGAACAAGAAGCTCTTCCACCGCGTCCTCACTGCACTCGATGATATTAACCTCTCTGACACGGAAACCTAGAGCGACGAGGGCGAGAATGATCCGCAAGAGAAGAACAAAGGCGGCGACGACTTCACCTGGTTGTGTTTCATGGCGGACGCCAATGACATCAGTGACTCCAAGCTCTACAGTGACTCGGACGAGGTACCCTCCTATGACCAGCTCAATGAAGCTTTCTGCAAATTAGGAAAATTTCATGTTAGTGCTAGAGCTAGGTATGCGAAGCTAAAGATGGAAGTAGGTACCTTGACTCGGGAGTTAGCTTCTCTTAGATCTTCTTCATCCCGAGCCTTTGATGACTGCACTCTTTGCGAGGCTTTGCTTGTGGAGCTTGAGAACCTAAGGACTATGTATTATAGTGTAGTTTCTGAGCTTGAGAGTCTTAGGTCAAAGAATGCTAAACTAGTTCTATTGATGATATTCCTATAGATTCTAGTTTTCTTCATGCTCACACTATCGTATCGTGTGTAAATTGCCTTAAATTGCTTGCTAAAATTGATACTATGAACACTCACCTTAGGAAGCTATGTACTAGATATAATGAACTTGAGTTGCATGCTTCTAAGGACTCAGTCAGCTCATGTGAGGGCTGTAGGCAACTAAAACTTGACAATGAATCCTTAAATGTCAAGTGTTCTAAACTTGCTAAGGACTTACTTTCGAAGGTTAGAAATCGACAATAAACTTATACTCTCGGGTACCTTCGGGTTATCAGAATCAAGCACAAAATCAGAGTCAAGCACAAACTTCTAGTTTTTCTCCCTCTCTTGAGGACCCCTACCCCCGGCCTTA
Organism: Otatea glauca; assembly: GCA_036346275.1. Lineage (NCBI taxonomy): Eukaryota > Viridiplantae > Streptophyta > Magnoliopsida > Poales > Poaceae > Otatea > Otatea glauca. The sequence goes on along the minus strand of CM070720.1, from coordinate 4,799,120 downwards.
TATAGTCAGGGTAGCCCGACCTCAAGTCGAGTTGTAGTCGGTTTGGTATACCAGATCATAGCCGATGGGAGTCTATCGTCAAGTGATCTTCGCAGCATATCCAAACTTCCCTGATTATCAAGCGTACGAGTTGGTTTCCTCGTAACGGGAATATGATCGAGTCCTTCCTAGTATGGAATTATCCTTTCCGCGCATATCTTATCCCATAGAACTGGGCCCGTGATATCTGGAGTCTCTGTACGTCGTTAGGAAATATCCTTCGTGTTTCATGCACATGCTCATACCCAATATTTAGATATTCGATATAGCCCTCGAACTATGTTCAGTGGAGGGTCTGCTTAAGCACTTGGTCGATTACTGCCAAGGCCTCGCTTGGTCGAGTGATGCCTCGCCTGCTTGTGGTTGAATGATTCGAGTAGATTGGGAATCATTGACTATCGAGTAGGGATGTGCTGGGTTGAGTGCCCTGCCATCAGCCCGTATCGAGTCCTCAGGGTAACCGCAAGTTACACGATGTCGACTCATCGATTCGACTCTGAGCAGAGTTGGAAAAAATTCAAAGAATCTACTCCAAGATGGGTGCAGCGTCATCATTCTGCCTTTCGCGCCGATCAAAGCACCATGCCATGGGGAATGTACATTCGCTTGGAGAGAAGATTATGGCCTATAAATTCCTCGATCTGGAACTGTAACCATTATCATCCCTTTTTGCCTTCAGTCTTGCTCTTGAAACCTCTGTCACTCTCCTTAAGCGTAAGCGCTGCCTTCTTCAAAGAACTTGTCTTACCTTTTCCTTAATGGCATCCAACCCTTCAACCAATGCCAAAGTTGCTCCACCGTTGGAGAAGAAACCAAAGATGGCCAAGGCGGCCTTCGAGGAAGAGGCTCTCGAGAGGGTGTGGTAGAAGTCGATCATGATGGAGAAGCGTCTCGCCCATTTAGAGAAGGATGGCTTCGTTCCTCCTCGGGAGTTCTTCCACTCGAGGCCATCACAAGGTGAACTCTATCCCAACCCCAAGAATGAGGATGAGACCGTTGTGTTCGAGGCCTTTTTTTGCTGCGGACTTAGTTTTCCCACTTCTCCGTTTTTGCTTCCAGTTCTTGAGCTCTACCAGATCCAGCTTTTCCACCTGAGCCCCAATTCTATCACGATGCTCAGTGTCTTCGTTCACCTTTGTGAGGCTTTTCTGGGGATCAATCCCAGCCTCAACTTGTTCCACCAGTTCTACAATCTGAAGAGGGCAACGAAGAACGAAGCTGTTGGGAGGCCGGTTTCCACCTTAGCAGCGGCGTGTCAAACTCTTATATTTCTATCCCCGTTACTTCCTCCTGGTAGTCGAAATGGAAAAAATGTGGTTTTACATCACCTCTTTGGACACCGTGAACTTCCCCATAGCTTATCGATCACTCTTCATTCACCCGATTGACCTCTGGATGAAAGTCCCTCCTTTGACCTCCCGAAACGCTTATTATGTCTGGAAGATCAAGGAGCTAAGGAAAACCGGGCTGATTGGGTGGCACGTCGCTAGAGACTTCCTCACGTGCCGACCGAGTCCGCTGAAGTGCCGAGACCACTTGGCCTAGGACTACTCTGGAGTTGATGATGCCACCAGGGACAATCCTGGAAGTAAGTACTTATAATATCTTGATTTCTTTGCTTTAGTCGATGAATAGTAAGCTAACTTGCTTTTGCTAGATCTATCGGACTCGGACATTTCCTCTAGGCTGAGCAAGATATTCCAGGGCTCGGAACCTAGCGCTTGTGGCATCGAGGTGTATTCGCTTGCCAACCCTCGGCCAGAGGTGAGTGCTTTGTCACAGTTCTCAATGCATCGTTCGTGCATCTGTTACCTGCTTTGACCCATCATCTACTCAGGAGGCCAAGTTCGATGATGACAGTGGGCCGATCGAGGGAGTCATCGACCTAGATAATGATGAGCCGATCCGAGATGATGATCAAGCATCAGGCTCTATCTCCGCCAATGCTGGCTCTCCTCTGAATGACCCGGCACCCACTACCATTCCAGATGAGGGTGAAGCGGCCTTGGAACAAGCAGTGGTTGAGTCTCCCCGGGCGAGAAGGTCAGTATCTCTAGTGCACCATTGACTAGCCAAACGGCCTCGAACCTCATCGTCAAGGCCATTCGACCAGGTGATCTTCAATCGCTCACTTGGATGTTATGAAATCTCTTCTGAAGTAATCCAACAAATGCTGGATGATCAGCGGGCCACCTTGGGGACCGATACGCAGAAGTTGGCAGCTCCTGCACAGACGTCCCCTCAAATGGGATCTCCATCGACCCAAGTGGTCGAGCAGGTAATATCTCCATCGAGCAGCACTTGTCGTAGTCATTCTTTGAGAAACTTCAGTTCATAGTAACTTCTTATTCACAGGTTCCACCGTTGGTCGTTGATTCGCCGGTGCCATCTCCTCCACCGGTGGCGCCGGTCAAGAAGCCAGTTGCCAGGACCAGACCGGTCTTGGTGAAAATAGCTGCGCAAAAGAAGAACGTGCACGCAAAATATCGGCTCGCGAAGTAGGTTTTCTTTCTTTCTTTACGATTCTTTCCTCTTTTGGAGATGTCATGCAGAAAATCTCCAGTAGGAAAGGGGCATCTAGCTACGCGGTCGATGACATCACTGTGGTTGCCTTATCGTCTCTCGGCATAGTTTCCACCATCACAGCTCCCTCTTCGGCGGCTGCTACCACAACAACAGCTCCACCTCCTCCAACTTCTCAAGCGCCTCTGGAATATTGGTCTGTCCTGAAGCCCCAATTTCAGGTATGCAATTACCACCAATCCATTTCCCACACTTTGCTTTATCCTTTGCTTTGCTTTTTGACACCTCTTGGCTTCTTTCTACAGCACGTTACATATACCTTGCGCAAGGTTGAAACTTTCTGCGAGCAGGCCAATCATCAAAATGAGCGACTCATGGCTTCCAGCCAACAAATGCTCAAGATGAAAGATACCGAACTGGCAGCACTCAGGGTCGAGCTGAGGACTGCCAAGGCTGAGGCCGAAAAGCAGAAGGGGGTGGTGAAGAAGTTGAAGGCGGAGGCAGAGAAACTGAAGGCCGAGAAAGCTGATGCCGATGCTGCGTGGCTCAAGGCCAAGGTCAGTCGAGATAAGGCGGAGGCAAGCAGGAAGGTGGTTGAGGCTGAAAAGGCCTGGACCTCCTGATATTAAACAAAGGATTTGCATACGAGGCGAACGAGGTTGCCGATTACATCGAGTCCTCAAAAGACCTTGCTGAGGGGTTCATGGCCCAGTTGGAGCTGTCTCTTGATGGTGTTGAAGATATGCCAACCAGGACCCTTACGCCAAGTCATGTTGATGTAAAAACTGAATGTTTGCTGTTACTATAGTCTTTCATGATAATACCAATTAATTTGATTGTCCATTGTGCTTTGCCTACTATTTCCTTATCAATGAAATATAGTAGCACAAGTAGATGCAAATTTAACTTAGTATTTATAGACCCTCAGTAAAGCGCGTACCTAATTGTACCTGCACACAGGGCTAGAAAAACGTTCATCAAATGCCTTAGCCCCTGAGCAAGTACTCGGAGTGGCCACATATAACATAAACACTATATTAGTTAGAGTAAAATGACATGGTTTTTGCAAGTCTTAATCGACCATATAACTTAGACTTTGTAACAGACATGAACATGCTGAGCAGCGTATGTAGAATTGACTAGAGGTCTCATCTCCCGCCGTCCGCTGAGCGTTAGATGTCCAACAATCTAGTGCTCGTATGCGCGCAGGATAGAATTGCACCTCATGGGGTTCAGGCCACACATTGGTTTTGTTTGCTGACATGCTAAGTGTGCAATTGAGTAAATGCGTACAAAACATCGCATGTAAAAGAAAATAAAGAAATTGTGCCTACAGCGCTCCGCTCGATAACAGTATCGACCAGGAAATAGAACAAAGGTTCAAAGTTACCTGTAGCCCCCGACTCCTTACTCGATGATGTGTCATCGGGTAGGGAGTAGATTGACGTAAGAACAACATCATGATGTAGCTCCCAACTCCTTACCCGATAGCTGGATCGAGCAAAAAGGAGTGAAGCATTAGCATCATGGATACCTGTTGCGACTCCGAACCCCTTATTCGATAGATGTATTGACCCGAGAGTGGAGCCAGGTAAAGAAAAGGTCGAGCGATGTAGCCCCCGACCCTCTACTCGATGGGTGCATCGATTAGATGGTAGAGCATATGCATCGAAAAATACATGATGTAGCCCCCGACTTTCTACTCGATTGCTGCATCGAGAAGAGAGCAAAGCATAAGCATCAGTAATAATAGCCCTCGATCATACACTTGGGGGCATGAGCCCCCGAGCATTTTGGAGAGGCCCAGAAAAATCCAAACGGTCGGAGTAGATGAACAATATAACTCCATTGCAGTGATTGAATTCTGTTACAGTTTTCGCGCCCCTTCAGCTTCCACGTGGCACACCATAGAGTAGCGTCTCTTCGGTTTCTGCACTCATGTGGAAGTGCAACAGACGCCTCGTGGATTGGGACCGACGCAAATTTAAACGGATTCATTGCTGTAGTATGACTTGTTCCCAGAGCTATAAATAGACGGGACTCGTAGTCGCATGCTACAACTCATCTTCTTTCTTGCCCTCTTGCTCGCGACGCTCTCGCTCTTCAATGGCCTCCACTCCACCATCGTCCCAGTCCGTGATCATCCTTGGAGATTCCCCTCCCCCTACACTGCTAGCCGTAGTTTCTCCGGGGAGGTTGATCATCTCCTTTGATGAGGAGGAGATCGACTAGGAGGGTGTCGAGAGGGAAGTTTGGCCGAAGGAGGAAGAAGAGATGACTAGCAAGCTAAAGGTCGTCGTCGAAGAAAATGACACCGCCCCTGCTCTTTTCGTGAGAGCAGATGCCACCGTCGGCACAAGAGGAGAAGAAAGTGAAGCCATTGACGCCGGAGAAAGTGGTGAAGCTCACAACAGCTTCATCAGCCCGACGCTTGCTCGCCCTCCAAGCCATCCCGGTGCTCGGAGACTGGAGAGGTCGCCTTTTCCATCAACTGGCGGTCGGGTCTTCGCGTCCTCCTCTGGTCCTTATAGAGGGCACCGGCCTATCCCAGGGACCATCCTTTTCCAGTCCCCATGGATGCATGGGAGGCGGCGCGATGCCTTTCGAGGACAAGTAGTAGTAGAGTACCTACTTTAAGATGTAATAGGATAAACTTTTGTTAGTAAAATTTTATTGAAACCGTACTTAACTGAATTTTGGTTGGAATGCATTTTCTGTCTTATTCATGTATGAAATCTCCTCAGTTGATCGATGTTCCACTAGTTGTCAAGTATCACTCCTTCTGATGTCGATAGCCGTACCGATCTAGGTCGAGTCACTTCGATCACCACATAGGGACCTTCCCACTTAGGCGATAGCTTATTACGGTTATCTTGCTTCTGCACCTTTTGTAGTACTAAGTCCCCGGCGGTGAGTGCTCTTTCTTGCATTCTCTGGCCATGATATCCGTGCAAGGCTTGCTGATACGTGGCCACTCGAATGGATGCCCGATCCCTGTACTCTTCGAGTAGATTTACATCATCAGTTCGCACTTGCTCTTGTTCCTCTTCCAAGTAGTTGTCCACACGAGGTGACCTAAATGTTAACTCAGTCGGAAGCACTGCTTCTGCTTCGTAGAACAAGAAAAATGGCGTTTCACCAGTGGCTCGACTAGTCGACGTACGAGAAGCCCACAGCACCGAGGGGAGTTCTTTCGCCCACCGGGTCGACTAAGCCTTGAGCTTATCGAACAAATGGGTCTTAATCCCTTGCAAGATTATGCCATTGGCAAGTTTGACCTAACCGTTACTCTGAGGATGAGCTATGGAGGTGAAGCAAAGTTTGATATCCAATTCTTCGCAAAAGGCTATGAAAGCATTGCTTTTGAACTGGCTACCATTGTCTGTAATTACTCGATTAGGGATGCCGAATCGAGTAACGATGCTCCTCATGAACTTCTTATCTGCTTCTGAGGTGATGTTCCTGGCGGGTTCAGCTTTGATCCACTTGGTGAACGTGTCGATGGCCATGAACAAGAACTTGTAACCTCCTTGGGCTCTTGGGAACGATCCCAAGATATCCAAGCCCCAGACGGAGAAAGGCCAAGACACAGGAATAGTTTGCAGGGCCTGGACTGGTTGGGTGGTTTTCTTACCATAAAATTGGTAGCTCTCGGACTTTGTCACCAGCTCGCAAGCATCCTGAAGGGCAGTCAGCCAATAGAACCCCTGTCGGAAATCTTTTCCAACTAAGGTGCGATAAGACGCATGGTTGCCGTAGATGCCTCCATGGACATCGAGCAATATCTTATTGCCCTCTTCTTGGTTGATGCACTTCATCAAGATTTCGTTACTCCCCTTTCGGTAGAGCTTGCTGTCTACCAATGCATATAGCTTGGACTTAAGTGCAATTTTCTCAGCTGAGGCATCATCGTCAGGGATCTCTTGACCTTCGAGATAGGCTTGGAATGGAGTCATCCAAGTTGGCTCACATTTGATTAGTGCAACTTTCGTGCCTGCAGGTTCTGCCTCGCTGACTCGACCAGGCTTCTGGTCAAGTTGGGCAGCATCAGCCTCACATGCGAGGGAGATGGATGGTTTGAGGAGTTTCTCGATGAAGACTCCTTTGGGCGTGGGCGAACGAGGCGAAGCAAGCCTGGCAAGTTCATCGACGACAGAATTGTCACATCGCCTAATGTGCTTTACATCAAGCCCTTTGAACTTGTGCTCTAGCTTGCGAACCTCGTTCAGATATGCCGCCATATTGTCGTCCGAGCACTGGTACTCCTTTTGCACTTGGTTCATGACTAGATGCGAGTCCCCTTTCACGAGTAATCGTCTGATGCCAAGTGAAGCAGCCATGGGGAGCCTATTAACTAGTCCCTCGCATTCCGCAACATTGTTGGTGTTAGTGTTATGCCCTTGAGGCAATCATTTAGATGATTGTAACATGACTATGTTTGTGAATAATAATATGATTATTGGTAATGAATGTATATCATTATTGATCAACAAGTATGTGACTTGCTTATGAAGCTCTTTACTTATTGATGTAATTCGATAAATATCTCTGATCGGATATCATCGTATAGGACAACGATGAATAGATCAGCACATGTAGTGATCGATGATCATGCTTCATAGATCATGGGATATGGAGATATCATCTATACATTGTGGACGCATGTTGAAGAACATGGGTTAGATAGACCCACAATGGGACACTGCGAGAATGTTACATTCTTATGTGTCATCAGTGTATCTCATACATAGTAGATGTATGATCATAGTATATTTGGGAGTTTGTGAAGAGAAATGCGGTATGCTACACTAGCACAAAAAAAAATCTACCGCATAACTAGAAAGCTACTCGCAAGAAGGGGATCATAGATTAGATTACCACTAGACATGCAGTTGTGGAATCCTTCACGCGTCGATGTAGTGGATCGACCTTGCCGCAGTTGTTGCGTCGATGGAGTGGATCGTCCTCACCTCGCTGTGGATCGTCCTCCCACGCCGCAGTCGTAGCAGTGTCACCGCAGTAGTCCACACGTCCGGGGATGGAACGCCGTACGTCGGTGTGCAAGCACTTGGTCGCTCGGCAGGGGCAGCGATAGGAGGAGGTTAGGGTTTCGTTTGAAACACTTTTAAACTGTGGAAAGCACACCCTGCGCCCAGCTCCTCCACTCCTTATATAGCCACGAGATTAAACCCTAAACCAGGGCCCGAAAGTGTGCTAAGCCCACGAGGTCCATTAATTACGGATCCAATCCAAATTAATGCGTCCCAGCCCATTAAGTGTTTGACCCTGCAGGTTCATGTATGTTTGGACATGGATTCGGAAAACTCCTTTGCAATGCAATAGTTGGTAGCGGCTCCTTGCAAAGCTTGCCAACTCCCAAACATACTATAATCAAATCAGACAGAACCTATCAAACGTACTCATGTAATAATCCCTTTGCCAAGTATATGAAGATTTAACTCAAGGAGAGAAGCATGTCATCCTTTGATGATTCAATCCAACTCTCGTATCCGTGATATATTAATATGTTGTGATTGACTCCTCAATCACGACATGGCCATGCACTTCCTTAATCATATCACACGAGTGGCCTTGTCATATATCTCCGTTTCATTGGAGTGGGAAATTCCATCTTGACTGCTCACTTCCCTCTGCACGTTTCATAGTAAAGATGAAAGATACTTTTATAACTATCCGGTTAGGAAGTAGTGTTTGATAGCTCCAAGGAAAACTATTACACATGTAGGGAATATGACAATCTCAGGTCTAAGGATCATACATCTACTATGTATGAGATACACTAATGACACATAAGAATGTAACATTCTCGCAGTGTCCCATGACGGGTCTATCTAACCCATGTTCTTCAACATGCGTCCACAATGTATAGATGATATCTCCATATCCCATGATCTATGAAGCATGATCATCGATCACTACATGTGTTGATCTATTCATCATTGTCCTATACGATGATATCCGATCAAAGATATTTATCGAATTACATCAATAAGTAAAGAGCTTCATAAGCAAGTCACATACTTGTTGATCAATACAATTATATACATTCATTGGACCAATAATCATATTATTATTCATAAAAATAGTTATGTTACAATCATCTAAATGATTGCCTCAAGGGTATAATACTAACAGTTGGCATACTTTGCAAGGAGCTGTAACAACTATTGGATTGAAAAGGAGTTTTCTGAATCCATGTTCAGACGTACGTGAACCTGCAGGGTCACAAACTTAATGGGCTGGGATGCATTAATTTTGATTGGATCCGTAATTATTGGACCTCGTGGGCTTAGCACACTAATGGGCCCTGGTTTAGGGTTTCATCTCGTGGCTATATAAGGAGTGGAGGAGGGTGGGCGCAGGGTGTGCTTTTCACGGTTTAGAAGTGTTTCACCCGAAACCCTAGCCTCCTCCTCTCGCTGCCCCTACCGAGCGACCAGGTGCTTGCACACAGACGCACGGCGTTCCATCCCTGGACATGTGGACTACTACGGTGACACTGCTGCGACTGCGGCGTGAGAGGACGATCCATGGCGAGGCGAGGACGATCCACTCCATCGACGCAACGACTGCGACGAGGATGATCCACTACATCGACGCGCGAAGGATTCCGCAATTGCGCATCTATTGGTAATCTAATCTATGATACCCTTCTTGCGAGTAGCTTTCTGGTTATGCGGTAGATTTTTTTTGTGCTAGCGTAGCATTCCGCGTTCCTCTTCAGTTCGAAGCTTAAAATTCAAGTTGGATAAGATATTAAACTCCTCACCTATCGGGGATTTGAGCACGATGCCAGCCCCAGAGTCGTGAAGCGTGAGTGACCCATTGAAGAACATAGTCTAGTGGTCATCGACCGCCTTATGCTCCTTTTCCTCAATGTGCGTCCATTCCACGATGAAGTCTGCCAAGACTCCTGACTTGATGCTGGTTCGTGGTGCGAAGTCAATCTTGAACTCGTTGAGTTCGACCGCCCACTACGCAATTCACCTTGTCAACTCTCGGTTGCGTATTACCTCCTTCAGCGGATACGTTGTCATAACTGTAATCTTGTGCGCTTAGAAGTAGTGTCGTAGCATTCGAGAAGTCATCAGGACAGCGTACAACATCTTCTGCACCTGAGGGTATCGCAGCTTGGCGTCATGCAAGACCTCGCTCACATAGTACACCGGCTTCTGGACCTTGGCCATTTTCTCGGGGCAATCTCGCTCGACCGCCAGGACTGTGCTTACTACTTGAGGGGTAGCTGCAATGTACAAAAAGAGCTCGTCTTTTTTGTTAGGCAAAGTTAAAACTGATGGAGATGAAAAGTACCTTTTCAGATCTCGAAAAGCTTCTTCTGCCTCTTTGGTCCACTCGAAAGTGACATGCTTCTTGAGTAACTTGAAGAAGGGTAGCCCTCGTTCGCCCATCCGAGAGATGAATAGACTAAGGGTTGCGATGCAGCCCGTGAGCTTTTGCACTTCCCTCAGTGTCCGTAGAGAACGCAGCTGGTCAATGGCCTCAATTTTGCACGGGTTGTCCTCGATGCCTCGACTGGACACCAGGAAACAGAGAAGCTTGCCGGATGGAACGTTGAACGTGCACTTCTCGGGGTTAAGCATCATTCGATACTTCCTAAGGTTGTCGAATGTCTCCTCGGGGTCACTGATTAGGGTGTTCCCGGTTTTCGATTTGACTATGACATCATCGACATACGCTTCTGCATTTTGGACTTCAGGCAGTTTTGAATACATCGTTGATATATAGCACCAGCACACTTTAAACCGAAAGGCATCTCAACATAACAGAATACACTGATGGGAGTAGTGAAAGCAGTTTTCTCCTAATTCTCTGCAGACATGCTAATTTGGTGATACCCCGAGTAGGCATATAGAAAACTTAATAGCTCACAACCCGCAGTAGAATCTACTATCTGGTCGATGTGGGGGGAGAGGAAAAGGATCTTTAGGACAAGCCTTGTTGAGGTCAGTGTAGTCGACGCACATCCTCTACTTGCCATTGGGTTTCTCGATGAGTACAGGGTTCGCCAGTCACGTCGGATGACGGATCTCTCGGATGAAGCTAGCCTTTAGGAGTTGGTCGACCTCCTCTTGTTTGGCCTACTTCCTGTCTTTCGCAAATCTACACTGTTTGGGCACCACAGGCCTGGCACTAGGTTCTATAGCTAGTCGATGCTCGATAACCTCCTTGGGGACCTCGGGCATGTCACATGGTTGCCACGCAAATACATCGTGGTTTGCTCGAAGAAAGGTAACGAGCTCGAGTTCCTATTTGGAGTCAAGGTCAACGCCCACCTTGGCCGTCTTGGAAGGCTCTAACAGGTCTAGGGGCACTGTCTTGATGCCTCCATCGGTCTTCTTATGCTTCTTGGCATCGTCGACTGAGTCTTTGGTGGCACCGTTCGACGTAGAGGCCTGGTCGATGCCCACAGACCTTTGGCGCTTAGCTCCCTCATCGTCGGCACTGGTTGCCGACCCGCAGTGATGCTCGGCCATCTCCAGGCTCTTCCTATCACACCGGACCGCAGCGCGCTGGTCCCCTTTGATTGTAAGCACTCCCTTTGGCGTCGGCATCTTGACGGTCTGATATGCGTAGTGCACCATGCCCATGAACATGGCTAGCATTGGGCGGCTAAAGATCACGTTGTAGGCGGTCTCAAAATCCGCCACGTTGAAGAGGATCTTTTTAGTGTGGAAATTGTCTGGTGTACCGAACGTGACTGGCAGCTCGATCCGGCCAAGTGGCATCGAAGATAACCATAGAGTTATGCCATGGAATGCCTCTGCTCTGGCCCTGATCTCTGTCCGGGGAATCCCCATGTTCTCCAGTGCCTTCGCGAAGATGAGATTTAACGAACTACCTCGATTGATCAAGGTTTGAGCGACCTTAATGTTGAAGATGGTGGGCTCGACCACCATGGGGTATCGATCCGGATGCGGGACCACAGCTGGGTGATCCGACTGGTCGAAGGTGATCGGTACTTTCAACCACTTAAGGAATCTGGGAGAGCTGGTGTGGCCAGATTGACCTCCCTTTCGACTGCCTTGTATTGCCTCTTGGACTCATATATGGTAGATCCCCTGAAGATGTGTGCCAGCTTATGATTAGCTCCGCGGTATTCAGCCTCGTCATCCTGGGGCTTCTCTTTGGCCTGCTCGACCCTACGCTCAGCGAGGGCAGCCTTGAGTTTCTCCTGGACCTTCTTGCTGATCACCTGGCACTCATCGAAGTCGTGTTTGTCCGTGTGATGGACTGGGCAGTATTTGCCTCCCCCACGGCTTTGAGCCTTGTTGTCGCCAATGTTGCGCGCCTTGCCCCTTTTGACTGCGGCTACGGTGGAGTCACCTTTTTGCTTCTCCCCGCGGTTCTTATTCCTCTTTGCCCCTTGCTTGGATGACTCGGGCTTGTCGTCGCCAGATTTGGGATCATCGAGATGGTCTTGAGCCTCGGCACGTATAGCGTATTTGTCTGCCAACTTGAAGAGCTCCTTGGTGGTTCGGATCTTTTGAGTGGCAAGCTTTCCTTTTAACTCCCTATCCTTGACACCGTTCTCGAAGGCCACTATGACTGCCTCGTTTGAGATGTTAGGGATCGAGTTTCGCTTGTCGTTGAAGCGTCTGATGAAGCTGCGCAACGACTCACCTGGCTTTTGTATCACCCGATGCAAGTCGCTGCACGTTCCGGGGTGTTCATACGTGCCTTAGAAGTTGGCGATGAACTGGGCCCTCAACTCTGCCCATGAGGATATCGAGTGAGGTAGAAGGTTGAGCAACCACGACCTCGCCGCACCATCCAAGGTGGTGAGCAGGTAATTGGCCATCACCTTCACATTTCCCCAGCAGCCGTCATGACTGTAGTGTAAATCTGCAGTCACTCGACGGGGTTGATTTTGCCCGAGTACTTCTCGATGGGGCCTGGCTTGAACTTATCCGGCCACCTGACTGCGCGTAGCTCGGGGGTGAAGGCCTTGCATCCTTCATCGACATCCTCAGGGGTACAGGCGAGCGGCCCCTCGAGGGCGGAGATTTGCCCCATCGGGCCTAGCGAGTGGGAGATCGGCCCCTCAAAGGTGGGGACTCATTTTCCCATCATTCACGGTCTTCCCGGTCGCATTCCTCCCTTCGATCACGAAGGACGTCACGCAAATCATGCCAGTCGTGAGGAATACAATCTCGAAGATCCTCGGGACATCCTCGATGGGGGTTGGTGCGAACCGACCTAGAAGCGCGTTGGTTGGAGCTAGCCACCACCGATCCTACTGCTCGATGGAGGTGGGATAGTCCCGACAGCTGACACCAGGCACCCTGTTCGCTGGGGCATCCAAGCCTCAAGGTTGCTGCTTGAGCGGTCTGGGCTTGCGCTGCATCGAACAGCGTCTTCATCTGGTCAAACACTGGAGTCATCGGGTTGCTCGGATCCAGTGGCGAAAGGGATTTTAGCGGCATGTGAGCGCACTGGATATTTGCCTCAGGTGTGCTGAAAATGTCGCTGTTGTGGCTCGGATGGGACGCTACTCTTGGAGTGCAGTCGGGCCTGTCGTTGTGGTCGAGCTGTCGAGGAATTTGCTATCCCTGAAGATCCCTCGCTCGCGGGTGGGGCATCGTCGGATCATCGAGATAAAGTTGCCTCCACAGATTGGCCACGATCTTGGCTGTGGTGGCGGCTGCTAGATCACGCCGATGATCTGTGGTATTGGGAACAACAGCCTTTGCAGGATCTTGAAGCGAATGTAGGGGGATTTGTCATCCACGATCACTGCGCGCTTGCCTCGGGTTCCTTTTGGGAAGGAAGCATGAATCGTTGTTTTCATCTTCACTCTCCATGTCGAAGCACATGAGGACGTTGCGCTCCATCGGCTCAAAGCCGCTGAAACCTACCTGATGAGGACATCACTACTATGGATACGACCACACCTGGTTGGACCAACTCCAACATGTCATCCATGGGCCAAGAAGAGAGAGAGAGATCAAATCCATCACGTTCTGGAATCCAAATCGGCCACTAGATACCAGCCTAAAGTAAAATGACCATAACTTTGTATACAACATCCGATTGGAGAGTTATTGTAGTTGATTAAAAGCTTAGTTCGAGATCTTTCCAATGGATTTAACCACCTAAAAATTCCTTCGGAGCACTCCGCAATCACCAAAACAAGTCAGGTCAATTTTCCAGTCTGAGTCAAACTTGGGCCTTGGGCCTTGTAAGAGTCTTATTCAGCCACTTCTTTGTGCTGGCCGAATCCCCCTTCTCTTTTGCCTATATATTGCCAGGCAGTCCCCTAAAATTACTTGCGTTTTGTTTAGTTGTAGTTTTCCTTGGTGAAACTATTTGGTATTCTATTGTTCGACGAGATCAACAGCAATACCGTGCTTCAAAACCCCACATCAATACTTCAATTATATTTGCAATTTCAGATTGCTTTTGCTTTGTTCTTGCTTGTTCTTCAATTGCTTGTAGGAATTGATCTTCGTGACCAGGTCAACCGGGTTTTGGCACGGTTGCTAACAACTTGGAATTTGGTTCAGCGATTACTTGGCATTGATCGTGTTTTAGTCGTAGTCTGGATCGTGAGGGTTGCCTCCACTAATCGATAGTTATCCATCTCTCCGAAAGATCGAGACATCCTTTAGCCTCATCAGGTAGTATCAAAGCTTTCGTTTATCAGTGAGAATTCAGTACCTTAGATTAGTTTTTGTTTTCTGTCCTAAATTGAAAATTACTCCATAAAATTTAATGTTTAGATTCAATCTGGTATTTTAGTGTGTTTTGTTAGGTTTTGATCCAGTAGAGTCCTTGTCTCAGTTGCTGATCGTTTTTCCTTCGCGTAGGTTATCTTTCAATCTGTCTAGTACATTGTTTTGTCCATAACTTTCGCATAGGAGCTCGGATTATAGTGTTTCTGTACTTTCTTGAAACCTTGGAATGAACTCTACAAAAACCTAGTTGGGCATAGACTCTAATTGTGTACCCAAGTTAACCTAATCTGGACGTCAAATTTGTTGAAGCAAGTTGTACTTCCAATCTAGATCGGTTGTTATTTTGATCATAATTCTCACGTCCAAACTCCGATTGAGAAGTTTTTATACTTTCGTGAATCCTTAAAGAGTCTTCTACAAAAACGTTTTTGGGTGTCCTATGTGATTCGGACTCTTTCAAACTAAATTTAATTTGGATTCGGAATCGGTCTCGTCAGGCTAAAATTGGGACAATTTTGGGTGTTCGGTTTTTGAGCCATAACTTTCACACCCGAGCTCCAAATTGCATGTTCTTGTACTATTGAAAGCTGAGGACACAAGCTTCAATTCTTTCCATAGTAAACCTTCCAAATTCGGTCATTTTTGAACTTTAATCTGGGTGACAACTCTACTACCCTACAAATACTGAATTAGGGTTTCTTAGATCGTTATGAGATTAAGCTTGTTCCTTTGAGTACAATAGCATCTTCAAAGCATAAAATCCCAAAAATATTAGTACACCTACCATTGGGAACCAATTCATCCCTTTTGAATACTTTAATCCTACTTGAGACTAGCTTGTTGATATTACTGAGGGCTGCTCTACTTGATACATTGCATAATCTTGAAATATCATATCATACCATGTTGTGACATCGAGTTAGGGATTTTAAAACTTTGTTCATACTAGTGTTTGCCCAAGGACACCAAAAAAATGAAAAAAGAAAGAGCCAGAAGGCCAAAAAAAAAGAAAAGAAAAGAAAACAGAATAGTGACCAGCAGCAGTACATTAAGCAAAACCCTAATTTGTGTTCATTATTTTCAGATTGTGCAATTGTATTAATTAGTGAGCAATCTTGTGCCCTTTTACCTTTTCTTAAGCAATTAGCTAGTGTCTCTCCATAACTTATGCAATATGAGCTTTGGTGTTTAAATTATTCTTATTTAGCTCATTCTATTGGTTGCATTAAGTTCCATCATCTTTGCATGTGTGTTGTATTGAAATTCACTTATATCGTTGTGATCGGCAACTAGGGCTTGTGAATTCTAGTTTGGATCATTACTTATCATTACAATAACTAGAATTATCAGATTGTATAGAAAATAAATATTATCTGTCCAAGCTCCACCTTCTACTAGCCAAATAGGTACCGTTCTCCTTGCAATCGCTTTGCCAAGCTTGATTATGTTTATCACAAACCAGCCATCGGTTACCACCTGTTTGCTTGGTAAGAATTGGTAAGAACTTGGTAAAAGTTTTATTGTGAGAGACTTTGAATCACTAGATCCTAGTACTTGATAGGAACATATACTTATGATTTGTTTCTTTCTTCACTAACAATGGCAGGTTCTCAACGTCGTAGTGCTTGGGCCAACAGCATCCTAGGAGAAGGGGTAGTTCACACTCCGACAAACGAAGAACGTACGAGCACATCTTCTCCACCACGGGAGGTACGACGGCATAGCACACGTAACAAAAATATGTTCATCGTACCCATTTTTAGTGGCAAATATGATCCTAAAGGTTATCTTACTTGGGAATTAGCTGTAGTACAATCATTTCATAAAAATGGAATTCCTGAGCATGATAAGGTTTGGGTTGTTACTAGTAGATTTACTAATTTTGCTGCTCTTTGGTGGAATGATTATATGCGTAAAAATTAGGACATCCCTAGCACGTGGATTAAATTGAAAAAATTATGAGAGCTAGATTTGTTCCTTCATATGTTGCTCGCCAATTACGGAATGAATTACAACGTCTAAAACAATGTAGTAAAACTATGGACGAGTACTACCAAGAATTTCAGCATAGATCTTTGCGTTGTGGGTTAGAAGAGACCGAAAAGACTAGGATGAACAGTTTTTATTGTGGACAAGATTTTGATTTTCAGATCATGATATCTTGTAAAAAATTCAATTCTATGTCATGCTTGCTTAATCTTTCACGTAAAGCTGAAAGAAAAATACAGAGAAGACAATCAACCACAGTTCAAGTTCCTACAGAGTTAAATGCTAATCCTAGTGCATGCACTGCACCAAACCTTAATGAGAGCAAACACCCTGAGCATGCGAAAGAAATACCAGAAAATTCAAGTGAAGTAGAGGATAGCACATGTGAGGATGATTGTACTAACGTAATCCAATCTACCTCTATTATTTCTGTTGTTGCTATTCCATGTGATATGCAGGTTACTTCTGAAGAAAGGAAGCTAAAAGCTGAAAACCCTGCATTATTAATTGAAAGTTTGAGGTACCTACTTCTTCTGAGGAGGATGCTAATGACCATGGTACAGATCTGATTTTACATCTAGAAAGGGAGCAAATTTGTGAGTATATTCCTGCTGTACTTAATTCTAGTGAGTTACCATCTTGTGCCATAATTGTAGAACCATGTGATGAATTGCATGATTATAATTTTGATCATGTCATGCTGATTACGCATAAAGAAGTGATAGCTAGAATATCCCCTGCCACTGTTTTGTGCTATATCATGTTAAATGAGCCTGTTAGCTTGAATTATGCTATGGATAAGATTTCTGAAATTTTATCTCTTAAGTCTTTATCTAACATATATGCCTACTGTTTTAAATTAAATTTATTTGGGGATTATGGCATAGATGGCAAGTTTCTTCTCTACAGAATATGCATAACTTGTGATAAACTTGCTGAATTGAAGCTTGCTGTTTTGGGCAATCCTGGTTGTATGCAACAGCTTATTTCATGTGTGGTACCATCAAATTTTCCTGATATGTGTGATACCCATAGCTTGCTACCTCATTGTTCGAATTTTAGTACATTGACTTGTCTTACAAATCAGCATGTCGTAGTTAATGAGTGCAAGCACATTAAAATTGTGTCACCATTGTTGGAATGATTTGATATTGCTTGTTTACAATCTGATCATATTAATGAGCTATGCTTGTTTCCGAAACTTTTAGTTTTTCCCATCTATGTTATTGAACGAGTCTTACAAAACATGAGTATTCTTTATCCAAGGAAAGGGATAGATATGTGCTTTACTTATATTTGCAAATTAATTTGCCAGCTGAATCATATTAATTTTTTTGTTATATGCTTCACTTATAACTTGAGCTGCAACATTGTGAGGAAAGGTGCTTTGCTTAAATTTGATTCCCTCATTTGGTGTTATGTAAATAGCATTATGCGAAACAAAAAGAACAATGAAATATGGGATATATACATATATGTTGCCTAAATGTTGTTCTTTTTGTTGCTTGTTTCTTTTCTAGCTTATTCAGAACCGAGGATGGTTTTCCTTCAAGGATGGGAGGAAGCATTTAAGAGTGCTAGCATTCATCATGCCTTTATATGCTGGAAAGAAGTGTTGAGCTATGTGGATAATTATCAGGTGAATCCTCTGAAAGTCTTTCTTGTCTTTAAAATATATAAAGAGGCGGAGCTACTATTTTATTTAGTTATATGAAAGACCTATATGAGGATGTTTGGTGTTGAGGACGAGCCAAAAGGTGAGCTTGAGACGAGGACGACTCAAATTTAAGAAGGTGAGGATGATGAGGACATCACCACTATGGATACGACCACACCTGGTTGGAGCAACTCTAACATGTCATCCATGAGCCAAGAAGAGAGTGAGAGATCAAATCCATCACATTCTGGAATCCAATTCAGCCACTAGATACCAGCCTAAAGTAAAACAAGCATAACTTTTGCATACTGCGTCCGATTGGAGAGTTCGTGTAGTTGATTAAAATCTTACTTCGAGATCTTTCTAATGGATTTAACCCCACCTAAAAATTCCTTTAGAGCACTCCTCAATCACCAAAACAAGTTAGGTCAACTTTCTAGTACGAATCAAACTTGGGCCTTGGGCGGCCTTGTAAGAGTCCTTTTCAGCAACTTTTAGTGCTATGCCCTTGAGGCAATCATTTAGATGATTTTAACATGACTATGTTTATAAATAACAATATGATTATTGGTCCAATGAATGTATATCATTGTATTGATCAACAAGTATGTGACTTGCATATGAAGCTCTTTACTTATTGATGTAATTCGATAAATATCTCTGATCGGATATCATCGTATAGAACAACGATGAATAGATCAGCACATGTAGTGATCGATGATCATGCTTCATAGATCATGGGATATGGAGATATCATCTATACATTGTGGACGCATGTTGAAGAACATGGGTTAGATAGACCCGCCATGGGACACTGCGAGAATGTTACATTCTTATGTGTCATTAGTGTATCTCATACATAGTAGATGTATGATCCTTAGACCTGAGATTGTCATATTCCCTACATGTGTAATAGTTTTCCTTGGGGCTATCAAACACTACTTCCTAACCAGATAGTTATAAAGGTAACTTTCATGTTTACTATAAAACGTGCAGAGGAAAGTGAGCAGTCAAGATGGAATTTGCCACACCAGTGAAACAGAGATATATGACAAGGCCACTCGTGTGATATGATTAAGGAAGTGCATGGCCATGCCGTGATTGAGGAGTCAATCACAACTTATTAATATATCACGGATACGATAGATGGATTGAATCATCAAAGGATGACATGCTTCTCGCCTTGAGTTCAATCTTCATATACTTGGCAAAGGGATGTACTTTTGATAGGTTCTGTCCGATTTGATCATAGTATGTTTGGGAGTTGGCATGCTTTGCTAGGGGCCGCTACCAACTATTGGATTGAAAAGGAGTTTTTCGGATCCATGTCCAAACGTACGTGAACTTGCAGGGTCACACACTTAATGGGTTGGGACGCATTAATTTGGATTGGATCCATAATTAATGGACCTCGTGGGCTTAGCACACTGATGGGCCCTGGTTTAGGGTTTCATCTTGTGGCTATATAAGGAGTGGAGGAAAGGGGGCGCAGGGTGTGTTTTCCTACGGTCTAGAAGTGTTTCACCCGAAACCCTAGCCTCCTCCTCTCGCTGCCCCTGCCGAGCGTCCAGGTGCTTGCACACCGACGCATGGCGTTCCATTCCCGTACGTGCGGACTACTGCGGTGACGCTGCTACGACTGCGGTGAGGTGAGGACGATCCACTCCATCGACGCAACGACTGCGGCAAGGACGATCCACTATATCGACACGCGAAGGATTCCGCAACTGCGCGTTTAGTGGTAATCTAATCTATGATCCCCTTCTTGCGAGTAGCTTTCTGGTTATGCGGTAGATTTTTTTTGTGCTAGCGTAGCATACCGCGTTCCTCTTCAGCCACTTCTTTGTGTTGGCCGAATCTCCCTTCTATTTTACCTATATATTTCTAGGGAGGCCCCTAAAATTACTTGGGTTTTGTTTATTTGTAGTTTTCCTTGGTGAAACTATTTGGTATTCTCTTGTTCGGCGAGATCAACAGCAATACTGTGCTTCGAAACCTCATATCAATACTTCAATTATATTTGCAATTTCATATTGCTTTTGGTTTGTTCTTGCTTGTTCTTCGATTGCTTGCAGGAATTGATCTTTGTGATCAGGTCAACCGGGTTTTGGCACGGTTGATAACAATTCGGAGTTTGGTTTAGTGATTGCTTGGCGTCGGTCGTGTTTCGGTCGTAGCCTGGATCGTGTGGGTCATCTCCACTAATCGATAGTTATCCATCTCACAGAAAGTTCGGGACATCCTTTAGCCTTATCACTAACTCTCGGCGTGGATTCCAAGAGCGGGACTCGGTGAAGCCGATGTGCACTAGATCTCCGCTCGGTACGCATCGATAGAGCATGGTTCCGAAGGCGATCTTAGATCTGATCGCATGTGCTTGGTCGATGGAGGTGAACGAGTGAAAATTGTCGCACGAGTACTCACCGAAAAATCCAATGTGAGCGCTCACCGAAGATATGCTTGATTTGCAAAAACAGTTGAAGGCCCTTACCTGGCGCGCCAACTGTCAAAGGTTAGAAATTGACAATAAACTTATAACTTCGGGTACCTTTGGGTTAACAAAGTCAAGCACAAAATCAGAGGTTCAGGCCCTCTGGTGGAGTAACACCCTACTTCCTTTGTGGATGATATGTGTATATGGTGTATGGAATACAAAGCAAGTCTAGCCCTAGTTACAAGGAAGATTGAACATAGGCTACGGCTAAGCTAGGGTGGGAGGTTAACAAAGCGCGGGTCGCCGACTCCTGGTTGCTCTGTGTAAAAGGTCTAATAAGTCTTCTCTTCTTCTGGTCTAGAAGTCCTTCGTTCCCCCTTGAGGATACTAGCCCTAGGCTTATATAGTCGAGGTAGCCTTGCCCCAAGTCGAGTCGTAGTCGGTTTGGAGTACCAGATCGTAGTCGATGAGGAGTCCATGATCGCGTGATCTTCATAGCATATCCAAACTTCCCTAGATACTAGACGTACTCGAGTCAGTTTCCTCGTAACGGGAAAGAGATCAAGTCTTTCCTAGTGTGGAAATATCCCCTCCGCGTATATCTTATCCCGTAGGATCGGGCCCGTGATATCCGGAGTCTCTGTACGTCGTTAGGAAATATCCTTTGTGTATCTAGCATGTGCTCATACCCCACATTTAGATATTCGATAGTCTCCCTTTTGGATCGTTTCTTGTGAGGGCTTGGTTAGAGTGTTTTGAGTGGGGGAAAATTATAATTTGGGACATTCACCCCCCTCTGATCACCATCTTGGTCCTTCACTATGGACTATTTCACTTGACCTCTTGAAGCAGTTCGAGACCTGGCTAACTGACTTAGGGGCCACCAACTACCCACAAAACATAGCTAAATATTCTGTAGAACTGATATCCCTAGTTGATTTCAAGCCATACTTTGTAATCAAGGGTTCATGCAAGCTGTAAAATACATCCTTACTCATTCTGAACAAGATGTAACAATCTCTTTCATCGCTCGATTGCCCCATAACCCACTCATACCCATTCATCAGTGGTTGTCTTCTCTCTTTCTTGTTCAGGTGTCATAGTAATACATACCAACAAAACAAGTTGCTACAATAAAATCTTTAAATTGAAACTTTCTCTTTTCTTATTGTGAACTTCACCTTCGCTAGAACCACTATCTGTTGTTGAAAAATCAATTTCACTAGATGAGCTCATCTACAAACAATTTAAATGATCAATAATGTAGAAAAGGACAGCATGACATGATTTAACTGGCAAAACATGATCACACATGAGAAGGTAACAACATTGCACGATAAAGAAAGAAAATGCATAGAATATAAAGCATGACCCGTTACGGGTACATAATGCGTACTCGACTCAATAGTTCCAATTTCATTACATAATTGATGAATTAAGAAATTAATAAGGAAAAAAAAGTTCTAATTTTTCTTCATCTTGAGATCAAACATTCTCGAGCCAGTTAATCTTTTCTTCATCAGTCTTTATAATGACAAACATTTATCTATTTTCTTGTTTAAAGAAGAGCCTTACTGTAATGAAGTGTTCATCAGTTCCTTCAACTACCCCAGCTTGGATAGCTATATCCATGACTTTTGCCATGGATGGACCAGTTTGAGTAGGGCTACTAGCCATAATGTCCGCCATACGCTTGAAATCCCTCCCCATGAGATTTTTTCCTATTCTTCTATCGGCTTGGAGTAATACTAGCGCCCCTACGCTTCGTAGGGCCCTTTGGTTTCTTGCATTGTCCTCATTGGTATCCGCTTGTCGGGACCCGAATATACAAATCCGAACCCTTTGTGTATATCGCACTAGTCCAGGATCACACTAGAGCACACAAGCTCAACATAGATGAACATCGCAATCATACCAGTGGAAACATAATGAAAGACTTCATATAATAAAAATTAACGTGTTGGCTGACCTTAAGGTCGAACTTACATGAACATGCCTCGTAAGGCTAAATGGTGAATAACAAATTAAACTACAGTGGAATGAAAATATAGATAAACCGCTCAGTATACCACAAGCAATTATAAAGGCTCGCATCCTAAATATTTGTCTCCTCGTGGTACTCATCCTCCAAGCTAATGTAGATTCTTCCTTAACTCATGTAACATCCCAAAAATTTGAGTTTTGGAATGTTTGAATTTGAAAATAAACCATTTGCATTTTTCTTGAATTAATCAAAGCTTAATTTGAATTTTCTATTAATGAAAGGATTTAATTTGAATAACTATACATCAAACAAAAGATTTATGAATTTATTTTCCGTTTATTTGAATTTATTTTCTTTTATTTGATTTTTTGGAATTTTCTTAATTGGAAAATGTTTTACTTTCAACAAAATTGTCTTGGGCCGAATCCTCTCTGGCCCATTCCTTTCTCCCCGCCTTGGCCCACTTTGCTCGCGTGCCAGCCCGCTTCATTGCGCGCAACCTAGCCGCACGGACCATCGAATCCGCACCACATGTGCGGTTCGGATGTAGCCGCGCGCACCGCCGCCGCCAGGAAACCCTAGCCGCATCCGTGACGCGTCCATCACCGTTTTTGGCGTTCGTGCCGTGCACGCCTCCCCAGGCCTATTTAAGGCACCGCCAACCCACGTACGAGGTTCTCCGCTCCGCACTGCCTCTTTTGCCCAATGTCTCATCGCTCAAGTCACCGCCGTTGCTTCGCCCAAGCTCATCGGAGTTCGCCGCCACAACCGAATCCTTCTGCCACCTCGATCTCCTCCGTTGGATCCTCTCCGTCGCTGCTGTTTGTGCTGTCGAGCTCGCCGCACCGTCTTCTTCCAGATCCGCACCAATCCGCTCCCGATTTGATCAAGTTTCACCGAAGCCCACATCATCTTCTTTATTCTGGTGAGATGCGCCGCCGTCCTCACCTTCGCTCCTCGCCGTGAACCCAACTGTCCGATCGACCTCCAGCGTTCTGGATCTGGCCAGGTCATCACTGACTGCATCTGTGGTTCTCTACTGTCAAATTCAATCGAGCCGTTGGATGTGCCATCAGTGTGGCCATTCACATTAGCCACCTCGTCAACGCTCTGTCAGTAGTGATGTCAGCCCTAGATCTGTTTCGCAGACCTGGTACACCGTAGACTAGCACAAACCCATGGACTCGGTCTATGGACCAGGGGTCCCACATGTCAGCCAAATGCGAATTTTCGGATTTATTTTTATTTCGGGAAATTAATTGCTGACGTCAGCAATGCGTCATTAATTGATTTTCCAGTAGAGAAATAAATCAGAAAATTCAAATTTTCTCTTTTTCAGTCTTTTTCGCTGAATTCGATCTTTCGAATGCTCGTTCTCTCTCATACAAACTTCGATTGAGGCAATTCAAATTTCTAAATTTTTCTAAAATCAAGCTCTATCTTCGAGAGCCATTTATTTTCAGGTTGTTTGAGTCTCTGTTTGGTAATTATTTGGTTTCATTGCTTTCTTTTCCGGTAGACGCTAACCTCGAGGGAGCGAACGGAGACTTCGAAGACCAAGACTAAGCAATAGATCAGCAAGGAAAGTCATAAGATTTGATCATATTAATCTTATGTTTGCAAAGTAATTTGTTTTATACAATTGCATGATATTTGTGTATCGATGATTATTTCATGGGAATAGCTATATACCTAGTTGACATTATACCACCTTGATTATTGGAATGCCATGTATCCATTGTTAACTCTAGGTTGGGACATTACTAGTTGGACATGATTATATTACCAACACTGGGTTGTACGATGGGATACATATCACATGTGAATTAATGTTAATTTTGACTTAATGAGATATTGAATTGTGGCCGTTAGCCACTATTGTAAAATTTGTTGTACCATGGAAGGGTTTGCCATTGGTCTTGGTTGAACAAAGTTGTTTTCCGTCGGGCAAGTAATCGTGCAGAAAAGGGGGTGCTGTTTAGCACATTGGGATGTGGATGTCTTGCCTCATACAACTTAATGTTGGGACCCGAATATGCAAATTCGGACCCTCTGTGTATATTGCACTAGTCCAGGATCACACTAGTGCACACAAGCTCAACATCGAAAAATATCACAATCATACACAGCGGAAATATTATGAAGACATTATATATTAAATAATACTAGTTGAGTGACCTTATAGTCAACTTACATGACTATGCCTTGCAAGGCTGAACAACAAATTAAACTGCAGTGGAATGAAAACGTAGACAACCCTTCAGTATACCACAGGCAATTGACAAGGCTTGCGCCCTAAACATTCGTCTCCTCTTGGTACTCCTTCTCCAGCATGGATGTAGACTCCTCAACTGGTGATGTTGTTGTGGGCAAGGGTGAGTACTTAAAAGCACTCAACAAGTTGTGCACAGAATACAATTCTATGTAACTATATGCAAGGCTTATTCCAAAGGAAAAGGGCTATTATGGCTATTTTGCAATAAGCAGCATTTATGAACAAATACAATAAATAGATTGTAAAGACTTGTAAAACAAATAACAGTAAATAGATAGATTCAACATTTCTCAAGTAAACCAAGTTTCCAATCCTATGTCAAGTTCCAACCTTCCATATGGCAATCACGCCATCACAACCAAGTTTCCATTTTATTAATCTCTAACCCTTAACTGTAATTCCCGAGCTATGCTCAATACCGCGAGCATGGCTATTTGAATAGATTCACACTTTGCAGAGGTTATGCACTTTACCCACATGACATGATCGTCTCTTGGTGCAAGATCATTAACACACTTCCTTTGGTGTGTCGCAGAGAGATCATGACAAAGCCTTTACAATGCTATGGCTTAACCCGATACTACCCGCTAAGGTTTCAACACTGGTGGGTCTAAAAACCACAACCAGGGCCCCCCTCTTGCGCCATGTGAATTACTCTATAACTCGGGAACTCACACCGCCATTGATAGTACCAAGCTAAGACATCACAAATTAATCAGTTAGGCTGTCCCATGCTAGACATGTGGTTGCATGATTGACTCAGGTCAAAGGCTTGCAAGGTTAAGTCCTTAGGGTGATCGAAGCAAGACTTCCACATACCCACTGCCCATCGGGCCCACCTTGGCATTCTCGCCCCTTGTCACTTGCCCAAATCTAAGTGTTTACAACCCCAGTTGATTACCAAGACCACGTGCCATCAACAATTCAACATCATTGCGTGACATGACTCGCCACTACAACTCAATCTCATTGTGTGATCTCACATAACACACAAGTTCATATCATTGTTTCATATTCCATTTGTCAACATTAATTATCAATGATTCAGGTACATGTGATGTTGTGGCATGGCTAAGCAACTAACACGGTCTAACCATCCATGTTGATTTCAATACGAACCAACTATAGTGAACCAATCTAGGGTGACAATAGATCATGGCATACAAATGACAAGGTAGGGTATAGTCAAATTGGTATAATAGCTAAGTCCCAATTTAATTTGAAACAATTGTATACTTGAAATATTATGCAATAGGGTAAAACAATATAACATCCTTATAAACATGGGTTCAACATGATCAAAACACAACTTACCTTATAAAAGCCCTTATTCTTGCTCTGGACCTTGGTCTTGAGTCGACGGATCTTCCTCGAATAATCTGCACAATTCGACGTCTACACGAAACGAGAGAGAAAGCCAAATAAACACCAAAACAGAGAGAACATAAACTCCAAAAATTAAATAAAAATTTCAATTAACTAGATCTCAATTTTATGAATTTTTAGAAATTTGAATCACCCAAATACGAGTTAAAATGCAAAAGTTATAGCCTTTTGAAGTTTGAATAAATACTAAAAATACAGAAATTAGAATATCTGAATTTCCCGATTTATTTTTATTCTGAAAAATCGCATTTATTGCGTCATGCTGACATCAGTACCGAGCCGAACCAATCGCATAGCGACACGTGTTGCGGTCCATGGACTTAGTGCACAGGACCCCCTCTGGTCCACCGTGGACCCAATTCACGTGAGCCTGGATCGCAGCCACGCGGGTCCCACACGGCGCTGACTAGATGCCACCTCAGTGCTTACTCGACGCGCCACAGTGCGTCACGTCGCTTCCCGATCTGATCTGATAGCCACGTGGATGACACGCGTCAATGAACTAACAAGCCACACCAACGGCGGCGGTGCGGGGACCTAGGGTCGTCGGCGACGAGAACGGAGAGTACCTACAGACGCGTCTCATCGTCGTGGATCTGATGACGTGATTAGTTTCTCCTCTGGTGCACTGGAACGACGGCAGCGAGGTCTTGAACGGCACGATAGCTAGGTCTTCAACGGAGATGGCGCTTCGGCGGGGTCCCGGCGTGACTGTCGTGCGCACGGGCTGCTCCTTGCGACGACGAACTCGAAGATATAGTTGATGACCCGAAGCGACCACTTGCGGTGGCTAATCGGTGATGAGAAGCTTGCGGCGACACTTGACAAAAGTTCGCGATTGTGGTGATTGCACAGTGAGTCTTGGACCTACACCTTAGGGTTTACATTCTATAGCTTGATAGGGTTCCGGTGCGCGCGCTATACAGCCGCAGAGTCCACTAACCGCACGGGATGATCTCTGAGAGCCTGGAGAACACGACGAGGACTCGGAGTAGAGTCCATCCAAAACACGCGAGAACGATGACTGAGACGCTGACACATGTCCCGATCTGCGGCCACGATGACTTCGGCGTGGCTCAATTCGAGCCGAACGCGAAGATCAACGGCCCACACGCGTTAGGGTTCACAATTATCATCGACTGCACGCTCCTCATCCAACGGTCACGGAGCAAGTTTCTAGAAGATGGGCCACGCACGCACAGTAACTGGGCTCGGCCCATTACTGTTCAAATGAATTCCGTGAATTTCTCATTTAAAATAATTCCCAAAATTAATTTAAATACTTTTAGGTAGTATAAATATCAATAAAATTCCCAAAAAATTCTCATAAATACTTTGAGATATTTTGAACTCAAATAAAATATTTTTGGCAAATATTTATATTAACTTTGTATATATTTAATTAATTTTCCTCAAAGGCCAATATACAAAATATAAATCTTATTCAATTAAAATTCAAAAAAATCCAACAAATTCCAGAAAATCACAAATTGCATAAAGAGCAATAAAATAATATTATAGGCAAATTTTGGGATGTTACACTTAAGGACTTAATCTTGTGCCCCATTGAACTAGGCCTAACCGTACTACCACATGTCTGGTATGGGACAGTCCTTGCTGATTAATTTGCAATGTCTAGCCTTGAGTACTGCCAATTGGTGGTGTGGGTTCCGGGATGGATGGGTAGATTCGCGCGGCGCAAGGGGGCCCTCAGGGGTGAAATCTTATTGGGCAGTATCGAGTTTAGATAGTGCATTGTAAAGGCTTTGTCATGATTCTCCGCCGACACACCAAAGGAAGTATGTTTATCGCGTGGTAATATGAGAATATCATGTCTTGTGGGTAAAGCTGTACAACCTCTACAGAGGTAAAACTATTCGAATAGCTGTGTCCATGGTCATGGACATGCCCGGAAATTTCACATGAGGTATAGAGTGTTTCATGAAATGTTGGATGGTAGAATTGTTGGGATGTGAACAAGGAGTTCACTATTGTTTTGTTGTCTAAATTTACATTGTTGAACTTAGTGGTTTGATAATTGTTTTGGATGGTGTAGGGTGCTGCCTCGCCATTCAGTTCATGTTGTCTACCATTGATTTACCAGTTATTTACTATCTTTTCATAAATATGTTTTCAATCTATTTACTGTACTTCAATTCAAGCTATTGCTTTCTGCAAAAAGAACCATATGACTATCCTTTGTCAATCCTGCATTAATATATTGCATCATTTCCCTGTGGCTTGCTGAGTACTTTTGTACTCATGGCTATACACCTTTGTTGATCAATTGCTGAGGAAGGATCAGGAAATGCTGAATATCATGAGAAAGAATATTATGAAGACTACGTGGATTAGGAAGGCGTTCCCCAGACGATTGCCTGTGGCATGTCGAATGGCCTAAGTTATTTTTTTATTTCCGCTACAACAGTTTATTTGTTTCTTAAGCCCTTAAGGCATAGTGGTGTAAACTTTGACCATAAGGTCTGATGCATTATTTAATAATAGTTTGTTTCTTTCTTAGTTATTTCGTTGAATGATATGGTATAGCATCTATGTTTCCACTGTGTGCACTAGCGTGATCTTGAACTAGTGCAGTATACATAGAGGGTTTCGAATTTGCAAATTTGGGTCTCGTCAACTAGTGATTTGTTGTTGGCAAGGGTGAGTACTTAAAGCACCCAACAAGTAGTACACATAATGCAATGCTAACATAACTATATGCAAGGGTTATTCCAATGGAATGGCTATCATGGTTATTTTACAGTAAAGAAGCATTCAAATGGAAAACGATAAGTAGATTAAAAGGACTATAAAACAAATAACATTAAATAATAACCTTCAGCAATTTCTGAAGTAAACACGGCATTTGCCCAAAGTCAAATTCCAAACCTTTCAACAGCATCCAGCCTTCCCATCCAAGTTTTTATTTTATAAAATCTAACCGTTGACTGTAATCCCCGAGCAGTGCTCAATACCGCGAGCACAGCTATCTGAATAGATTTTACACTATACAAAGGTTATGCGCTTTACCCACACGACATGATAATCTCCTTTTGCCTGGCCATTAGCACACTTCCTTTGGTGTGCCGACAGAGAAATCATGACAAAGCCTTTACAATGCTCCGTCTTAACCCAGTAATTCTCGCTAAGGTTTCAACACTAAAGGGAATGGTTACCACACTCGGGCCCCCTTGCACCATGTGAGTTCATAAAAAGGCAAACCTCACATCACCACTGGTAGTACTAAAACTAAGACATTACAAATTAATCAGCTAGGTCCGTCTCATTCCAAACATGTGGTTGCATGTTTGACTCAGATCAAAGGCTTGCAAAGTTAAGTCCTTAAGATGACTAGGGCAAGACTTTTCCACATACCCTCTACCCTTCTAGCCCACCTTGGCACAATGCCCCTTGCCACTTGCCCTAATCTAAATGATTACCACCCCAGTTGATTACCAAGCACCACGTGTTATCAACAAGTAAACATCGTTGCATGACATCCCTCGTCACTACAACTCAACATTATTGTGTGACAACACCAGACACACCAATTCATAATCATATTCCATATTCCATTAGTCAAGATTAACTTTTGATATTTCATAAGACATGTGATGTACGTGGCATGGCTAAGCAAACTATCACGGTCTAACCAATCCATATTGATTTTAATATTAACCAACTAGTAATGAAACAATCTAGGGTGACAATTGATCATGACATATAAATGATAAGGTAGGGTATAGTTCAATTGGATAGATTAACTAGATCCCAATTTAATTTGAAACAGTTATAGACATAAAATAACATGCATAACGTAAAACAACATAGCTATTTTATAAATTAGGTTCAACATGATCAAAGTGTAACTTGCCTTAGAAAAGCCCTTATTCTTGCTCTGGACCTTGGTCTTGAGTCAACCAATCCTCCTCGGATGCTTTGTGCACCGAGAGAGAATACAAAATAAATGCCAAAAAGTAGAGCAAAAAAACTTCAAAAATAAAATAAATTCACCTTTAAGTAGATCTCAATTTTACAAATTTTTAGAAATTTGAATCGCCTCAATCAAAGCTTGTATGAGGGAAAATGGGTTCTCAAAATATTCAAAAATTATAAAAATCAGAAAATTAGAAAATACCGAATTATTTTTATACTAGAAAATCCTAATTATTGCGTCGTCACCGAACTAGCCAATCATGGCTTGCTTGTGGCAATGGTCTATAGACTTGGTTGAAGGACCATGTGGAGTTCTACCCAGGTTTGTGATAAGTATTTGACTAAATTTGAGCTTGGTTTGCTCATGTTTGAGTTTGATTTGAATTGGATTTTCAAATGCAAGAAATTTGAGGTCTTCTCTGTTTTCCCGGTGCTACCGGCCATGGTAGTGTTGTGCTACCGGGCGAGCGGTAGCACCGTACCAAATGGCGGTGCGATATTTCCAGAGAAGGTGTTTTTAGGGATTCTAGCTGGGTGGTGCTATTGGCCATGGTAGCGCGGTGCTATCGGGCCAGCGGTAGTACCGGACCCAAGTGCGGTGTGGAAAAACCAGAGAGGGTGGTTTTTCGGGTTTTCGGCCGGGCGGTGCTACCGGCCATGGTAGCCCGGTGCTACCGGGCGAGCGGTAGCACCAGACTTTGGAGCGGTGTGAAAATTTCAAAGTGGGGTGTTTTCTGGTTTTAATGAATGGACTTTGATGAATTTATCGCACATCTTTGTGGGCATTGCTATGTGAGGAGTTTCCTTATTTTTGATGGTTGCAGGTCGACGATGCTAGATCGTGGTGAGGGGAAGGATGACCGGGACTAGGCGAGGAGCGTCGGAGGTCCAGACGGTTGGTGATCGCCGGAGGATGATCGGAGACGGAGTCGTGGCAAGCCATGAAGACAAGGAATGGATGAGATGCTAGCTAGGCGCTACATGGATCAATGAGGACTATTGGATCTTGGTCTAGTTGATAGGTTAGCGGGTCTAGTTAGTGTGCTTTGAGAACCATGCAAGAAAACCCATTATGTGTTGTGGGTTTTGGGTGAACCCTTGCATGGCTGGTTGAGTGGGTTAATCATAGCCCTTGATGGATGCTCTAGGGTTTACAGGCTCATCCAAGGGTGATAGGTGGCCCAAGAGTTGTATAAATAGGGGTGGAGGGGTAGCCTTCCACCCTTGAAGGTTTTGTGGTTTTTGATGCTCCTTTGAGCTTTGCCCACATGAATGTGAGGCTTTGTAACCTCTCCTTCCAGAAATGAAATATTCTTCATTTATGTTCATGTTTCATTTCCTTTACGCATTTACTTTACGCATTTAAATTACACAATTTAAATTCCGCATTTACTTTCTTGCAATTTACATTTACACAATTTGGATTTTCCTCCTCTCCTTCTACATGCTTACGAATCTTTGTTGAGGTTGATGTTTGATGAGTGATTCTTCTTCTGAACTTATATTCTCAATCATCTAAGAAATCCATGCGTTCTTTTTGCAAGAAGTTGATCTTTTGCGTTCTTGAATGCTTGATCTTGTAGATTGCGTATCCTTGAGTTTCTTTGTATTCCCTTGCTTGCTGGGACGTGTGGGAAGTCATTCAAGATCACTTTGATCATCAAAACCCCACGAGCAAGCCTCGATCGAAGTTCTTTCGATTTTTGTCGAAACTTGGTGCGTTTTCCTTCCCGGGCAAAAAGGTTAGAACTTTGACATCAATCCCTTGTATTGAAGGTTGGAATGAATTCCTGACATCCCGAGGACCTTATCTACCAAGTTTCATTGAGTTTGGATCAATGGATCAAAAGATTCATCAATTTTCCTTTTGAATCCGTGCTAAAAAGGTTGTTCACATACGAGATTTTACTGTAGCTACAGTTATCCGGTAGTACTGGCCCCAGAGTGCGGTGGCACCGGCCTCAGGCTGATTTTTGTGAAAATTGACCCTTTCGGTTCCATTTGATATCTAAGGGTTTTGGCTTGGTTTCTTTGGGTGAAAATATGCATTTGTGATCTTCCTTACGGGATATATTTTAATTTGGGATCATTCACCCCCTCTTATCGCCATCTCGATCTTTCATTGGTCCATAGGACCCCTTGGATCCAAGGTGGAATCGATCCACAAGGACGCTGACCGACGACTGACGCATGGCAGGGCTGACGTCATCCGGTGATGTGGGCGCTGATGCAAGCAACACGTCTTACACAACGAGAAATCGACATACGGCGCACATCCAACTATCCTGTTAGATCCAATGGTGGAGATTGGTTGTGAGGGCAACAATACGTGGCAGCATCTCTGTCGATTGGTCTAGATCCAACGACAGACAAGTAGCAAAGGCGACGGCAATGGAGAGACACGTGGCATGATCCGAACTGCATGCAGGTAAATGTGACGGTTGGGACAAGCGGCGAGAGCAGCTGTAACATCCCAATTTTTGCTTTTTATTAATTATTTGTATTATTTGTGCATTTTATGGTTTTTCTGAATTTATTGGATTTTATTTGCATTTATTTTAAATTAAGTATACTGGTTTTTTGTGAAAACTTATTAATTATAGATAAAATTAAAATAAAATTTGGCTAAAAATATTCTATTTGAGTTCAAAATGTCTCAAATTATTTTTGAGTTTTCTCTTGGATTTTCCTTATATTTTTTCCTTAAACTAATTAGTTTATTTAATAAAACTATTTTAAATAAAAAATGTTTGAAAAATCCCCTAAACAGTATTGGGCAGGTGCCCACTACTGTGGGTGGGGCCTAGTGGACCGCTGAGTCAGCCTGCCTTCTGGAAGAAGTAACGTGATAGTTAGATCGCATTCGCGTGGTCATTATGAAACCACGACCTATGATAAAGTCGTGACCGTTGGATTTGCATCGGATGGCCATTTTCACCAGTGGAACCCTAGATGTCAACAGCCGTTGGATCATTCTTGAACGTTCGATATTTATTGTGATGGTTCGCCCCTGATCCGATCCGAACCATTACGATTCGACGCGTGTGAGGGTAGGATTGCGCTGCGTGTGGTCGCATCGTGGCCGTTCGTCTTCGATCGTGCGGTCGCTGTGTGTTGTCCCCAACACGTAGCCACCGCCACCTCAGAGGTGGTTTCCTCCACCGTGTTGACGAAGAACTCCGGGTCGTGCACGCTCGCCTAGGCTATAAAGGTCTCATTAGCTCGCAATTCGAGTTCAGCAAACCCTAGCATAGATTTTGGTCAGAGCCGTTTTGCCCAAGTCGCCTTTGTCTGTGAATGGGAGCTCGTCAGAGTTGAGAAAGGAGGCATCGTCGGTTTTAGAGAAGCTACACCATCGTCGAGCTGAGTTTGTCGATTTAGCGCTCAGATATGAACTCCCCGTGTCGCACTGCACAAGATCCGTGACTTCCTTCCGCCGAATCATCGTCGGAGCTCTACGCGAGTGACCATCTTCTCTGTCTCCGGTAAGCTTCGCCACCACGTCGCCATCACTGACTTTGGAGCTCTGTCGTATGTCAGATCGACATCGGACGCTTAGGATTGTGCCACACCTTTGCTCTGAGTGGAAACCTCACCGGTAACATGGGCCGCTAGATCTGAATTGATCAACCGAGATGATACCACATCTCGTGCAACTTGTAGCCGTTCGATTTACTTTGTACAGATTAGATCATGCCGTGCGCTTCAGCCAATCATGTCGTGTCACGTGTCATGGATGGAGTCCAAAGGGTCATGGACCGGGTGCACCACAGACGATGCGCTGTGCTATGGACTCGGTGCATGGACCAGTGTGACGTGTCGCACCGTGATTATTCCGAGGTGACGCCGACGTCATGGTCACGTCATGCTGACATCATAAAGGGAAATTTCATTTTGAAAATAATTCAGTTTATTATTTGATTTTCCAATTTTTTGATTTTTGGATTTTTGAATCTTTTGAGAGGCCATTCTCCCTCATATGAGCTCCGATTGAGGCGATTCAAATTTTTGAAGTTTGTTTGCTCTCTGTTTTTGTATTTCTTTAGCATTCTCTCTCATTTCAAGTAGACGTCTAATTGCTCGAAGCATTCGAGGACGATCCGTTGACTCAAGAGCAGGTCCAGAGCAAGAACAAGACCTTTTCTAAGGCAAGTTGTGCACAAAGAGATGTTCATGTCGTGTGGGTAAAGCGCATAACGTCTGCAGAGTGTAAAATCTATTCAGATAACCGTGCTCGCGGTATTGAGCAATGCTCGGGAATTACAGTCAGGGGTTAGATTTTTGTAAAATGAAAATTTGGATGGGAAGGGCTGGATGCTGTTGGAAAGTTGGAACTTGACTTAGGGTTGGATGCCATGTTTACTTGAGAAATACTTGAAAGTTATTATATACTGTTATTTATTTTACTGTCTTTCAATCTACTTATTGTATTCAACTATAAATGCTGCTTTACTTCAAAATAGCCATATCAGCCAATCATTTGGAATAAGCCTTGCATATAGTTATGTTAGAATTGCATTCTGTGCACAACTTGTTGAGTGCTTTAATTACTCACCCTTGCCAACAACTAAATCACTAGTTGAGATGGAGTCTACATCAATTCTTGAAGAAGAGTACCAGGAAGAGGCGAATTTCTAGGGTGCGAGCCTTGTCAGTTGCCTGTGGTATTCTGAGGGGTTTATCTACATTTTCATTCCGCTGTAGTTTAACTTGTTTTTCAGTTTAGCCTTGCGAGGCAAATTAATGTAAGTTTGACCGTAAGGTTAGTCAACAGTTTAATATTTAATATATGATGTTTTTCACTATGTTTCCGCTGTGTATGATTGTGATATCCATCTATGTTAAGCCTGTGTGCATTAGCGTGATTCTAGACAAGTGCAATATACACAGAGGGTCTGGATTTGCATATTCAGGTCCCGACAGAGGTGGTACAGAGCCATACTGACTGTAGGTCTTGGCCCTAGATAGTCTGGTCGTCTGTTTAGTTCCTTCAAAATTATTTTCTAAAGGAAAGACTTAACTACAAAGACTAAAAAGTTCTTGACTTATCTTATTCTCCTATTCTTTTCCCTTGCTGAAAATTCTTTCCCTTTCCCTTGCTGGATTGAGTTAAAATCTTACCTGAGTTGTCTTGAGTAGTTGAAGATATACCACATCTAAGGTGAATGCACTGAGTGCCCTGCTGCTACCATGAAGATCACAGAGAATGGAATCGTCGAGCTCATGGAAGAGTGGATCGATGAAGTGTTCTAAAAGCTAGAAGACCCAGTGCTTCGAGTAGCCGGTTAAGACTCATGTTTGGGAATCGCGTTTGTTTAAGTTAAGTTAGGAGTATCGTCCATTTAGGCGGTAGTTTTGTGTGCTTAGGCTTAATTGGTTCTTTCATGGTTGCTAAGTGTGCAGTATGTGTTGCATAGCTCTCATGATTTGTAAGCAACCATACCAAGTTATTAATATTGTTTGCTTAAGTTGTCAGGGTAAACCTATCTCACCTGAATTAGGATCCCTACTTCTTAACTATGCTATTTCCCTCTTCCCTAACCCTTGTGAAGTGATCAAGCAGATGGTCCAGACACGTAGAAACAGCTGAGTCAGTGGAAGTGGTAACCAACCTAGAGAGAATCACAATGATGGATCAGCTCCCCAACCGCCACTACAAATGGATATGCAAAGTTTTGGACTGTTCTTGGCTGTTCAGACTCAGTTGATGCGTGCAATGATGAAGCAAATGCAGAATATGACCAATCAAGCTAACGTCAATAAAGCATCTTATACTGCTACCAATCTCTGTTCTTACTCGAGGTTATCAGAATTCATAAGGACTCGTCTGCCAACGTTTTCTGGAAATGTTTCACCTTCGGAAGCGAATGATTGGCTCAAGACCACTGAGAGAAAGTTACTCATGGCTTAGTGTAAAGGTGATGAGAAGGTTATGTATGCTTCCTATCTGTTGGAAGGAATTGCTGCTGAATGGTGGAAGAAATATTGTGCTGTCTAAGAAACCCCGTAGAATATTTCTTGGAATGAGTTTGTTACTGTTTTTCGTTATCTTTTTGCTTTACCTGAGAATAGTGTGATCACCGTGAATTCAAAGAAGAATGCTACCCTTACACCTTGTATGATACCTAGACGTTGTTCTTTGAAGTGTTGTCAACCAAACAAGTCAGGAGATCATGCGTGCATACGCTGTAGAGAAATAGGACATACCGCTGAAGAGCATACGATCAATTACTCCAACTGTGAAGGAAATCATCCCTTTGGAGAGTGTCCTATGAGCAACATTACATGT
Organism: Otatea glauca; assembly: GCA_036346275.1. Taxonomy (NCBI): domain Eukaryota; kingdom Viridiplantae; phylum Streptophyta; class Magnoliopsida; order Poales; family Poaceae; genus Otatea; species Otatea glauca. The sequence continues at coordinate 4,762,891 of CM070720.1, read as the reverse complement.
TACCTCTGTGGAAGTTGCGATCATTGCCTAGCTTAATGGCCCTTGGATCTGATAGTTACCGCCGTAACCCAGCATCACCAAGAGAATCTCCAAGCCACAGTTGCTCAAGAGCTATCAAAAGGATGTGGAACACCAGTTGTAAGTGCCATGTCGCTTAAAGAGTCAAAGAAATAGTGCTCCAATCCTGTCAGGCCACTTCTGGTAAGCGTCAAGCTGTTATCACTGACAACTTGTTTCTTGTGTGATAAAGAAGGTCATTGGTCCAGGGAGTGCCCTAAGAAACATAAAATTGAGATCCACAAGAAGGACAATATTGAGCACACAATTGCACCCAATAAGGCACAACGATGCAAACGTTTGAGCTATTATTGTCATGAGGGAGGCCATTTTGTTAAACAATGCCCACAAAGAGGACAAGTATTTTCCGCAGCCGTGGTCATACCGGAAGTCACCTCAGTCAAGTACATAATGCCAAGAGTGAGTGGTGAAGTTGTGAGAGCCGCTTGCCAGAAAATCAGTTGAAGAAGAGGCGTTTGAACAAAGACACTACCCCGTATAACAATGCTCAAGGAGGAAGTTTGCTCCTTAAACTTTGCTATACCTATCATAAGCCCGCATTTTGCCAATAGCTGCCCTCAGAAGGAAACGATCACACTGGTTCATTTCAATCTCAACTCCATCCCTGTCAAAATTTCAACGCCAATGCTAAATTGATGAAGTCGAGAACAACGATTTTACCCTATGCAATGTCATAACTCTACTTTTAAAGGAAAGTGATTAGTGATAAATTCTATGTAAGGATTTCCCTGTTTAAATAAATAAAATAAGGATGGTTTATATGCTGGTATGTGAAGTTTTGGAATAAAAGCATTAATAATAAATGAAGGGTCAAATGCTTTTGAGTATTCAACTATGTTGATGGTTCACCTGAAAATGATGCGTGTTCAATGAAGGTCAGTTCAGTGGTATTCAGCTATTGTCAGAAAATACTCAGTTATTGCTCGATCTAGCCTAGGATGTTTGGGAGATAAGTTGTTTATTGATAGAATAAAGTTTCTTGCGAACCTTATATATTGGATACCAGACCTTAGACGTTATTCTTGGAATTAATTAGTTGTCCAAACAAAAGGCTATTTTGGATTGTGACCGAAGGGTTGTGTCAGTTGAGAGCCCTAATGGCGAGAAAGTGGAATCTCAAGCGACCGCAGTACGTGAGATGGTCAGTTGATGGTAAACAGTGTGAAGGTGGCCAGCATAGAAGATGTGCTAGTTGTTAGAGATTACCCGGATGTTTTTCCTAAGGATTTGCTTGGTATGCCACCAGATCGAGATATTGAGTTCATTATCGAGTTAGTTCCTGGTACAGCAGCAATAGCGAAGAGACCATATCGAATGCCTACGAATGAGTTGGTTGAGATAAAGAAACAGATTTAAGACTTACTAGAAAAAGGTTTTGTGAGACCAAGTTCGTCTCCACGGAGAGCGCCTGTTTGTTTGTCACGAAGAAGGACAGAAGTCCGAGAACATGTATTAATTATCGAGCACTTAATGAAGTAACGATGAAGAATAAATATCTGGTACCTAGGATCGATGATTTGTTTAATCAGTTAAGAGGAGCTAGAAATTTCTCAGAGAAGGATCTTCGATCAGGATGAAATCAGTTGAAGGTTCGTGAGGAGGATGTTCGTAAGACTGTGTTCTCTAGTCGATATGGACATTATGAGTTCATGGTCATGTCTTTTGGATTGACCAATGTCCTGCATATTTCATGAACACGATGAATAAGGTTGTCATGGAATATTTGGATAAGTTTGCGGTTGTGTTCATAGATGATATTTTGGTATACTCTAAGTCTGAAGAAGAGCATACAGAGCACTTGAGATTAGACCTTGAAAAACTTCGAGAGCAACAGCTATAAGCTAAGTTTAGCAATGTGACTTTTGGAAGGAGAAAGTTGAATTCCTTGGACATATGATGACTGCTAAAGGAGTTGATGTTAACCCAAGCAAAGATGAAACAGTGCTGCATTGGGTACAACCGGAGTCAGTTACTCAGATTCGTAGTTTTCTGGGGATGGTAGGATATTACCGTCGATCTATCAAAGGATTCTCGACAATTGCTAGACCACTTACACAGTTGTTAAAAAAGGAGAAGAAGTTCGCATGGACGCAAGAGTGTGAAAAGAGCTTTCAGGAGTTGAAGAAGCGTCTGACGACAACACCTATGTTAGTGTTGCCAGCTGTGTGGAACAATTTTGATATATATTGTGATGCTTCTAGACAAGGTCTTGGATGTGTATTGATGCAGAACAGCAAAGTTGTTGCATATGTGTCAAGGCAATTGAGGCCACATGAGGAGAATTATCCTATGCATAATTTGGAGTTAGCTGCCGTAGTGTATGCTTTGAAGTTGTGGCATCATTATCTCATTGGAAATAGATGTGAGATATATACGGACCATAAGAGTCTGAAGTATATATTTACTCAATCGATTCTCAACATGAGACAGAGGAAATGGATGGAGCTGATAAAGTATTATAATGTTGGAATTGTTGGGGAACAGGTAGGCGCTACTCTAGCGTAAAATCAAAATTTTTCTACCTCATAACCAAAGAACCACTGCAAGTTATAGATCACAAAATTACCACTGGACGAGCAGACCTGTTGGGACCCGGATTTGCAAATCCGAAACCCTCTGTGTATACTGCACTAGTCCAGGATCATGCTAGTGCACACAGTGGAAACATAGATGAAATACCATTCCATACAACGAATTAACTAAGAAGAAACAAATTATTATTAAATAAAGCAAACGACCTTATGGTCAATGTTTACACCATTATGCCTTAAGGGCTTAAGAAACTAATACTATTGCAGCGGAAAAGATAACTTGAGCCATTCGACATGCCACAGGCAATCGTCTGGGGAACGCCTTTCTAATCCACGTAGTCTTCATAGAATTCCTCCTCATGATATTCATTATCTCCTTCAACAACTTATCAACAAGGGCATAAAGCCGTGAGTACAAAAAGTACTCAGCAAGCCGTAGGGAAATGTTGCAATATATTCATGTACAGCTTGACAAGGATGGCTATATGTTTCATTTGCAGAAAGCAATAACTTGAATTTAAATACAATAAATAGATTGAAAGCATATTTATGAAAAGATAAATAAATAACTGGTAGATCAATGGTAGACAACATGAACAGAATGGCGAGGCATCACCCTACACCTTATAAAACAAGTATCAACCAATAAATTCAACAGCAATACTTTAGACAACGAAACAATAGTGAACTCCCCGTTCACATCCCAACAATTCCACATTCCACATTTCATAAAACACTCTATACCCTGTGTGAAATTCCTGGGCTTGTCCATGACCGCGGACGCAGCTATTCGAATAGTTTTACACTCTGCAGAGGTTGTACAACTTTACCCACAAGACATGAATATCTCTTTGTGCAAACGTTACTGACACACTTCCTTTGGTGTGCCGCAGAGATATCATGACAAAGCCTTTACAATGCACTGTCTAAACTCGGTACTGCCCGCTAAGGTTTCGCCCCTTAGGGCCCCCTCTTGCGCCTTGCGAATCTACCCGTCCATCCCGGAACCCACACCACCAACTGGCAGTACCAAGGCTAGACATTGAAAATTAATCAGCTAGGTCTGTCCCATTCCAGACTTGTGGTAGTACGGTTAGGCCCAATTCAATGGCGCACAAGATTAAGTCCTTAAGTTGTCTCAGGCAAGACATCCACATCCCAATGTGCTAGAAAGCACCCCCTTTACTGCACGATCACTTGCCCGAGGGAAAACAATTCGTTCAACCAAGACCAATGGCAAACCCCGCCACGGTACAACAAATTTTACAACAGTGGCTAACGGCCACGATTCAATATCTCATTAAGTCAAGATTAACATTATTCAATGTGTGACATGAATCCCAACTTATTTCTAAGCACATCTAAGCATAGCTACGATATCCCGATGTTGGTATAATGATTATGTCCAACTAGTAATGTACCAACTTAGGGTTAACAATGGATACACAGCATACAACTAATCAAGGTGGCATAATGTCAACTAGGTATACATCTACTCCCATTAAATAAGCATTGATATACAAAATAGCATGCAATTGTAATAAAGTAAATTACTTTTGCAAACATAGGATCAACATGATCAAAGGATTACGACTTGCATTGCTGATCTAATGCTGAGTCTTGGTCTTCGAAGTCTTCGTTCGCTCCCTCGGAATTAGCGTCTACCGGAAAAGAAGCAATGAAACCCAATAAATACAAAACAGAGACTCAAACAAGCTCAAAACTGAAAATAAATGGCTCTGGAAGTTAGATCTTGATTTTAGAAAAATTTAGAAACTTGAATCGCCTCAATCGGAGTTCGTATGAGGGAGAACGAGCTTCTGGAAAATTAAATCAGAGAAAAAGACTGAAAATTCAGAACTTCTGGATTTATTTTTATACGGGAAAAATGATTTATTGCGCAACGCTGATGTCATCCGGCTTTTGGTGGACTCGGTCCACGGCACGGGCTCGATTCACCGTGCACCAGGTGCACAGATGGCGTCAGCGCTGACGAGGCGACACGCGGCAACAGGGCTGACGCGGCGGCTGACGCTGACGGACACGCGGACGGACACGTGTCGCGCATCAGGAGGCTACGATCGGATCCGACGGCAGAAAGCGAGGGCGCGTTAGCGACGACGTGGCGCGTTCCAGAGCGTCGGCTGGCGATCGGACAGCCAGGACCCAGCAAAGACGAATGACGGCGAGCGGCGGCGGGAGCTTACCTGTAACAGGGAAGACGACGCGGCACACGGCGGTTTAGCGCCAGATCGAGCGCGAGGTGGCACGGATCTGAAAGAAGATGATGCGGCGAGCTCGGTGGTGCAACCAACAGCGGCGGAGGAGAACCGACGACGGAGATCCGTGCGGCGGAAGGTCTCAGGTACGGCAGAAACAACGACGAGCTCGCGCGGAGCGACGGCGGTGGCTCGGGCAGCGAGAGCTAGGGCCAAAGTGGCGCGCGTGAGGAGGGGATCCTCGGGAGGCGCGCGGCGGCTTAAATAGCAATCTCTTAGGCCGTGTCTGACCCAGACTCCAAGACGGCGGCGGACGCGGTTTCGACGCGGCGGCAGCTAGGGTTAGGGCACGGAGCAGCGGGCACGCGGGAGTTGGGCCAACTGGGCTGCGCGGTGAGCGGAGCGGGCCGGAGGGAGCGGGCCGATGGGCCAAGCGACGCGTAAAAGATGGGCCGCGCGGGGGAAAAGGAACCGGGCTGAAGGGAGATTTGGCCCAAAAGAAATTTAGAAAATAAAACGTTTTTCGATTTAAGAAATTTCCAGAAATTCAAATAAATATCAAATAAATTCATAAAAATCCCCCAAAATAAAAAAAATTCCTTGCAGCATAATGAACCCAACTAAAACTGAAAATCTTTAGTTTGATGAATAGTTTAGTCAAATTAAATCCTTTCATTAATAGAAAAATCAAATTAAGCTGGGATTAATTCAAGAAAATTGCAAATGGTTTATTTTTGAATTCAAACATTCCAAAACTCAAATTTTGGGATGTTACAAGACCCATAGCGGAAGTAGAGTCGATGTAGCACGGTGGTGCAGATGTAGTCGTACTAGCCTCGCACCTCCTCCAACAGCTCCTTGCGACTGTCGTAGGTTGCGGATCGTCCTAGCGTCCAAGGTATCCATACTTACAGGGCAGGAACACCACGCGCCGGCTACATGGTTCTGGGCGGACGAGGGGTGGTGGCTAGGGTTTCGGGAATTCTAAATTCCTTTTGTCTCTCTTAACCCTAAAGCCAGCATCCCCTCCCTTTAAATAGATGCCCCATAATGGGTTCTATATTAGAAGCCCATTAGGAACTTATAACCCATCAGAATTTGGATCACCATCTGAATTAAGTCACAACCCTTTAAGCGTGCGACCCTATAGGTTCATGTATACCTAGACATGGCCTGAGTACTCTTACTCGACCATTAATCGGTAGCGGTCCCTAGCAGGACTTGCCGACTCCCGAGTATATGTAAAGATCACATCAAACGAACCTAAACAATGCTTAGATATATGCATTTCCCTTTGCCTCATGATATCGGTCAAACTCAAGGCGAGTACATGCCATCCTTGTTTAGTTACCTCGACCAATCTTTCTCGATCATGAGACTCGAAATCCCCAACTACGGTTAACTCTTTAGTCACAATTAGCATGGCCATGTATTTCCATAATCCGGTCACTCGAGAGGCCTAGAGATATCTCTCCTGTTGAATGGAGGGGCAAATCCAATCTTGATCGACCATGCTTCGCAGCATGCTTCATGACAAACCCGAAAGGCACCTTTATAACTACCTAGTCACAGAGTAGCGTTTGGCAACCCTTAAGTAAGTCATTACACATCTCGAGTACATGTGCCAACCTCAAGTCTAAGGATATAGCATACACATTGTATATGAGACGAACTGATGACAAGAAGATTACAACGTTCTCGTAGTGTCTCAAGATGGGTCGATCCAACTCTATGTTCTCTAACATGTGTCTATATTATTGGTTTGATATCTCCATAACTATGACCCGTGAAATATGGTCATCAACCAATACATATGCTAGTCTATTCATATGTGTCCTCATAGGTTTATCAACTAGGGATTACTTTAGAATAATCATCACAAAGTCATATATAGAGTTTCACAAACAAGTCACACTTGCGGATAAATAATAATGATAATATTCAAGGAACAAATAATTAATCATGAACATAAGGAAATATAATCATCTTTATGATTGCCTCTAGGGCATATCTCCAACAGTGTCCCAAATGCACTAGAGTCAATCATTTAAGTATCTAATACCCATAGCTCTTATGTGCGCCTCGTGCTTTGGTTGTGTGAGTGGCTTTGTCAACGGATTAGCAACATTTGAATCCGTGTGTACTTTGTATATCTTTACAATCCCCTCTATCCACAATCTCGTGAATAAGATGATATCGACTTAGTATGTGTTTGGACTTTTTATAGGACCTTGGCTCCTTAGCCTGCGCAATGGCTCCACTATTATCACAATAGAGATTCATTGGGCTAGAAGCACTAGGGACCACACCTAGTTCCGAAATGAATTTATTTATCCAAACACACTCCTTTGCAGCTTTAGAAGCCGCAATGTACTCGGCCTTCGTCGTAGAATCATCAACCGTGTCTTGTTTGGAACTTTTCCATCCCACTGCCCCTCCATTTAAAATGTATATAAATCCAGATTGAGAACGATAATCATCCTTGTCGATTTAGAAGTTTGTATCGGTGTAACCATTTATAACGATCTCTTCGTCACCTCCATAAACTAGGAACACATCCTTAGTCCTTCTCAAGTACTTAAGAATATTTTTAACCATTGTCCAGTGACCTTCACCTGGATCAAGCTGGTATCTGCCCATAACACTTAGAGCATATGATACATCTGGTCGAGTATATAACATGGTGTACATGATAGACCCAATGGATGAAGCATATGAAATCTTACTCATACGGTCTCGCTCATCAATAGTTAAAGGACATTGAGTCTTGCTAAGACATATTCCATGCGACATAGGCAAGAACCCCTTCTTGGCATCATGTATGTTGAATCGATTCAACACCTTGTCGATGTAAGTACTCTGGCTTAATCCAATTAGCCTTTTATCTCTATATCTATAGATCTTTATGCCCAATATATATGCTGCTTCCCCTAAGTCCTTCATAGAAAAACTATTTTTCAGTGAGGTCTTAACAGATTCCAGCATAGGAATGTCATTCCCAATCAATAATATGTCATCCACATACAAGATTAGAATTACAAGTGCGCTGCCACTAACCTTCTTGTAAACACAAGGTTCTTCTACGTTCTTGATGAAGCCAAACCCTTTGACTACCTTATCAAAATGAATATTCCAACTCTGATATACTTGCTTCAACCAAATGGATTTTTGAAGTTTACATATTTTACTAGTGTTCTTTGGATCAACAAAACCCTCAGGTTGTGTCATGTACACATCCTCACTTAGGTTTCCATTAAGGAAAGCTATTTTGACATCCATTTGCCATATTTTATAACCGGAATATGCAGCAATTGTTAGAATGATCCGTACAGATTTAAGCATCGCTACTGTCGAGAAAGTCTCATCGTAGTCAACTCCTTGAACTTGTCGAAAACCCTTTGCGACAAGTCTAGCTTTATAGATGTGAATATTTCCATCCATATCAATCTTCTTCTTATAGACCCATTTGCGTTCAATGGTTTTTACACCATCAGGTGGTTCGACCAGGTTCCAAACCTGATTGTCTCCCATGGATTCTATCTCGTATCTCATGGCTCCAAGCCATTTCTCAGAGTCTGGGCCCATCATCTCTTCCTTATAAGTCGTAGGCTCATCGCTGTCCAACAACAATATACCACGCAAATACGGTGCAGGTACTTTGCGCAGCTTATCTGACCTACGTGGCATTAGTGCCTCCTCGATCGGGGTCCCTCCAACTAGAGTTTTCTTGACCACGGGTTCTTCAACCAGATTTTCCACGACAGGGGCGTCTCCAACCAAGTCCTCCTCGAGTAGAGTAACTCGAATTTCTTTCGCGAGAGAAACCCTTTCTCTAGAAAGACACCATTCCGAGCGACAAACACTTTGCCCTCTTGTCGGTTGTAGAAGTAATATCTTAACGTCTCCCTATGATATCCCATGAAAAAGCATTTATCTCATTTGGGTGTGAGTTTGTCGAACGTCTGACGTTTAACTTAAACATCACAACCCCAAATTTTTAGAAAAGAAAATTTGGAACTCTTCCCAGTCCACATCTCATGTGGTGTCTTATCTACAGATTTAGATGGTACCCTATTTAGTGTGAAAGCTGCAATTTCTAGAGTGTAACCCCAAAAAGATAGTGGTAAATCTGTCTAACTCATCACTAACCAAACCATGTCTAACAATGTCCGATTACGCCGCCCAGACACCCCATTCCTTTGAGCGTGCCGGGAGGCGTAAGTTGTGGAACAATTCCGAAACTCTTTAGATGATCATTAAACTCATGACTCAAATATTCACTTCCACGATCAGATCATAGAAACTTAATTTTCTTGCCTCGTTGATTTTGTACTTCATTATGGAATTTCCTGAACTTTTCAAAAGTTTCCGACTTGTGCCTCATTAAGTAGACATAACTGTATCTACTATAGTCATCGGTAAAAGTAATGAAATATTAAAAATCACCTCTAGCTGTTGTGCTCATTGGTCCAAATACATCAGTATGTATGAGTTCCAATAAGTCAGATGCCCTCTCACAATGCCCTGTGAAAGGTGTCTTGGTCATCTTACCAAGTATACAAGACACACATGTTTCAAATGATTCAAAATCAAATGATTTTAGAAGACCATCTCTATGGAGCTTCATCATGTGTTTTTGACTAATATGACCCAAGCAGCAATGCCAAAAGTAAGTGGGATTCAAATCATCTGGCCGAAGCCTCTTAGCATCAATATCATAGACAGGTGCATCATCAAGATTTAAAATGAACAACCCATTCACAATGGGAGCATAGCCATAAAACATCTTATTCAAAATTATAGAACAACCACTGTCCTTAATATTGAATTTATAACCTTCTACCAACAAACATGAGGCAGAAATAATGTTTCTACTTAATGCTGGAACATAATAACAATTATTTAATTCCATAATAAATCCTGAAGGTAAATGTAGTGGCAAGGTCCTGACCGCGAATGGAGCAACCCTTGCTTTATTCCCAACGCGGAGATCAACCTCGCCTCTTGCAATGCTCCTACTCCTTATTAACCCCTACATCAAATTGCAAATATGAGCAACCGATTCGGTATCAAATACCCAAGAGTTATTAGGAGAATCGGCAAGAAATACATCTATAACATTAATAACTGAATTTGATGGCTTAGATCCACCATTCTTTTTTAGATCTGCCACGTACTTTTTGCAATTCCTCTTCCAATGGCCTGACTCTTTGCAGTAGAAGCATTCACTCTCTGAAGTTGGGCCAGACTTGAAATTAGGCTTAGGCTTGTTGCTGGGGATCTTATCCAAAGCTTTAGCCTTACCTTTTCCTTTAGTCTTAGCTTTCTTCTTGAAGATAGTACTTTTCTACACCATCATCACTTGACTAGTGCTTTTCTTAATGCTATCCTCTACTGTCTTGAGCATCATATGCAGTTCGGTGAGATTCTTGTCCATGTCATTCATACGAAAAGTCATAATGAATTGCCTAAAGCTTGAAGGGAGCGACGCAAGAATCAAGTCAGTAGCCAACTCTTGGCTAAAGTGGAAAACCAAGTTTTTCCAAGCTCTATGTGTAACCAACCATCTTGATGACATGAGGGCTCACCGAACTGCCCTCGGCTAGCTTACATCCAAACAAGGACTTTGAGATCTCATATCTCTCAGTCCTAGCCTGGGTCTCAAACATGCCCTTAAGTGCCACAATCATATCGTAGGCCTCTATATTCTCAAACTCCTTCTGAAGGTCCAAGTTCATAGCAGTAAGCATGAGACAACTAACATCAAAGGACTCATCAACCGCCTTTTTGTAAGCGGTTTTAATAGCATTGGAAGCATTCTCGTTAGGCACATCTGGAATTGGTTGCTCTAGAATGTGTTCCTTTTATCTTGTCTGAGAACAATTCTCAAGTTGTGAGACCAATCCGGAAAGTTCGTTCCATTAAGTTTTTCCTTTTCAATTATCGAACGCAAAGCATAATTGGAAGTGGGTCAGCAGGTGGTGCCATGATCTAAAACATAAAATATATGCAAAAACTGAGACAAACATGTAACGACCCCCATTTTCGCATAAATGCAAAAATAGAAATCTAATGTGCAAACAGTACTAGTCCCATGATCAGTAGATAGTACGCACATATTCAACAATTCGAACCACAACCATACAACATTTTATTAAAGCGGAAGCTATTATACAGAGCAATATTACAACTCACTGCATTTATATAGCGGCAGAAGAAGCAAAGTTTTGTAGTGTGCCCATCAAACCCGCATGCAACTAACAAGGCATAATCCCTAAAAAGATCGCATCATCGAAACTCCTGCAACCTGCGACGGAAAGATATCTTTGAAGCTTTGCTAACTTTCCCACCTAAACAACATATTAAGCAAGGGTGAGTACTTTACGTACCCCGCAAGACTTTAGCAAAACCTATAATATATGCTAGCAATTTCGAAGGAAAGGCTTCTACTGTTAATTTGCATAAAGCAAAATTGAAATTATAAATCAAGTTGTCATTTGCAAATGGAATTGTAAGAGCAAGTTTGACTGATAAGAAATAAGTAAAGAATAAGTAATTTTAACAGCCCTTCACGAGCAACAAATAATCCAATCATGAAGTCCAACAATGTCGGCCCTTTGACATAAAGTAACACTTGCTAAACAGGTTAAAACCAAAACCCATTTTTAGAAAATATCAAACTTTTAACTAGTGCCAGTTCACCAACTTTCCCATAACCGAGGGGACGGCTAATCGATTAGATTTACACTCTGCAGAGGTGTACAACTTTACCCACAAGTTATGACCTTTTCTTTTTGCCGCATGTTTCACACTCCTTTGGCGATGTGGCCAGAATGTTCATGAAGAAAACCTTTACATTACCTAGGTTAACTTTGCACTAGCCCAGGACGTTAAGCCCTCGCCATGAAAGCAGAAACACACACCCAAGACATGGATCCATTCACTCCGTACCCACACAACGTTTCTGCTCATAGCAAGGCGTACACCGTTGCATTGGTAAGTAGAAACCCATACAAGCAGACCTAGAAAGGAATGCCTGTGCTATTTCCCGCATTCCATAAATGCAAAGTTAAACTAGATGAATTAATTGGGTTAAGGTTGTCCCATACCAACACTTGTGGTTGTACGGATTTTTCTTGGATCATACAACACTATGTTCGGTCCTTAATTCGACACGGGCGATACTTCACCCTACACTACGTGCATTTCCCTCTGCACAACCGACTATTGCCAATAATCGCCCACATCAAAAGCATAGTTTTGATTTTGGGTTTTTAATCAAAGTACCAGTAACCAACAGTGTCCTAACCAATATTTTCACTTTCCCAAGAAACAATTTTGATCTGATCATTTCCATCGTTGGTTCTAAAGCATGGGTAAGCATGGTTAAGAAGTAATCGCATATTCCCATGATGACATTAAGCAATGTCTATCCTTACTCTATGGTTATCAAGGTTCACATATCCATACTTATCAAGGAAGTTTCATGAGAAAACAGGTATATCTACCAGTACCACAAAATAGAGAATTTACAGAATATAAGCGCATGCATGAAACAATTTGATAAACATGAAAATTAAATACTGGGATCAATATGATCAAAGGGGGTGCTTGCCTTGCTTATTTATTGTTTACGATGAAGTCACGGTCGCAACTGATGGAGACGACGATGGAATCAGAGACGTCAGATTCTACACGTCGTTCAACGGAAACATAGCAAATAACAAACTTTAATAATGGCAAAAAGAAAACAGATAGAAAACTAAATAAAGATTCACTACAGAAAATAGGAATATTTTAGGGTTTAAGTTGCATGATTCCACATTCTTGTGTTCCAGTTGATTAAGCATTCATATTGTTAACGGCTTTTATGTTGAACAAAGCATGGTTTCTTTTATAGATTATCTATTCTTGTTTTATTAATTCAAAAGGCTAAAATTATGTGTTCTTGTATTTGTAATTTTGAATTCTAGATGCTAAAATTATTTGGATTAATAGAATTAAAACATTAGATTGTTATGTTCAATGCTATGAATGAATAGCTCTTAATTCCTTAAGTGATTTTGCATAAGAAGCGGTTTTGAATATGTTGGATCTGTTGAGTTAGGTTACTGGTTACATATTCATGGGTTTTAAGAAGGTTCTGGTGATACAAATATCTGAACTACAAATTTCTTTATTATTACTAAGTTTGCTTATTCATATTATGAAGTTCAGAAATCATAATACTTAAAGTTATTCTGTTAACAGGATTTATATGCAAAGCACGATGAAAAGGGATTATTTCTGACATATTTAGGAGCCCTACTGCCATATTAGTATTTAGAAATCAGTTTTATTTATTTTAGATTCCTTTTACATAGATTATGCATTTTTGAATATTTAATGTATTGAAATTAATCTTTAACAGAAAATGATGCAAACAAAGTTGAAACTCAAATATTTTTATATATTTGGGTTTATGGAAGTATAAGTATTCCGTTAAAATTTGGTTTCATTTAATTCCTCATATGTTAACAAAATTTTCATATATAGCATATATTTAGGCCTTTCCTTTAAATCTGAATTTCAAAGATTCACAGAGCTATTTTCCAAAGTATTTTTACATATTATGAAAGTTCTTGATTTTATATGATTTTACAAATTTGTTTTATTCAAATTGGAGTTATAATACAAAAGTTACAAATAGTTGAATTATTTCGGGTATGTAAAATTCTAGAGAATTAGAAAATACTCTTCCGCAGAATGGAAAGCGCCTTTCTTCAGTTGGCGTGAGAGCCTTTGAATTTGGCTTGCAGCCACTGATATCGGGCCCTGCTAGTCAGCGACAGAGAATAGGGTAGTCTATGCTTTGGGGAGCATTCCTAAGCTGATTTTATAAACTTTTGGATTTAGACGAGATATTTATTCTTTGCCGAAATAGCTTAAATGGTATTAAGCTTTACACTATAAGGAATCAGATTAGTAAGGTGAAGTGTACGATTAATACTTAGCCCTATGTGTTTTGCATGCAAAGTGATTTATATATGTTGGGATCTACAAAATAAGGCTACTAGTGGCATTTACATGGTTACACAATGATTCTTGCGACACACGAACATTATCTAAAGGTTCTTTAAGCTTAACAATTCATATATTATGTTTTGCCGATCATAATACTTAGGGTTATTGCACTAATAAGATTTAGATGAAAAGCAAGCTGAAATAAGAATATGTTTCTAGAATATGGTAGACCATATCCTAAAGAACATTTCTAGCCTAATATTCATAAAATTTACAATTAGATGAGACATTTTATAGGCTGCTAAAATGGCTTAATTGTTTCTAAATTCTACACGATAAAGGTTCAATTTTCGATTTAAGTATGCGACTACGCCTTATAATATTATTTATCCATTTTTTAGGCATTATCAGTGTCGGGACTGGATTTGCAACCAACCTTCCTGTATAAACTGTGCTAGTCCAGAAAAGCTAGCACACACAAAGGAAAACAAAGTGATGACAACACATCCATATCACGAATCAAATAATATTAATTAAGCAAAAGAGTATTAGCCTTACGACCAATTATTACAAATAAGCAGCATCATAGCTTGAGTTCAATAAGAAACAGCGGAAACGAAATAACAAAAGCAGGATAAGCCCATCCATTTGCCCAACAAGCAATCGACTGGGGTTCGCGTCCTAGCATTCTGGATCACCTTCGTCGTAACCACAAGCGTAGAAATCGTAGTCACCTTCAGCTTCTACGAACTCTTCTGTGGAAGGTTGGGGATGTTGTAAGGGTGAGCATAGAATGTACTCCGCAAGTCATGGAAACATAATGCATGATAACTATATGCAAGGCTAAACAATTGAAGGCATAATATGGCTCTTTTAGCATAAAGCTAAGTTTAACTGTAAATACCAATAGTAATTTCACAAAGCATCATTTGATCAAAATGTAATTGTATAGTAATTGAATTTGATATGACAATTAAAGCAGGTTCCATCTACCTGACTGGCTCCATCCGCCAAACCATAACCCGAGAGTTCCATCTGCTCACGGATTCCCAAAACAACCATTTTCCTTTAAAACAAAAGCATGAAATCTACAATGTGCAAGCGTACCTCACCTGCCCTTGATCGTGGGCACGGCTACTTAAGTAGTTTTAACTCTGCAGAGTGTCTACACTTTACCCACAAGACATGATCGACTCTTGTTGCCACGCAATTAACACACTTCCTTTGGTGTGTCGGCAGTGAGATCATGACAAGGCCTTTACAATGTACAACCCCACTATTAACCTCACCCGCTAAGGTTTCACCGCTGTTAGGGTTCTAGCTGCCCAAAGATCTGAAGCCCCTATTGCGCTCGCCAACATCCGCACTCACCAATGGCGGCGGCTAATAATGAGACGCACAAATTATTTAGCCAGGTCGTACCCATATAGACTTGTGGTTGTACGGTAGTGCTCGGTCCATGGTAACACACGCTTCGGTCCTTAATTGACTAGGGCGGAACATTCACATACCAAGGTCTCGTGCTTTCTGCACCCACCAAACATCCGTCCGCCCCGGTCTAAACCATTTCCACTTTATTTTACTTAAATCACAGTAGCAACACCAATTGCCGCGATTTCACAAATAAGTTTAAACAACATTTGAAATGATTCCCATACTGGCACAATACCGAAACGTTTAAGCTGGACTAAGCAATTCTACCGTTCCATGCTAATCTACTGGATATCACCAAATAAAACAGCTAGTATATATCATCTAGGGTGTAAATGGTTCGACATGATCAATACCAATGAGGGGATAACAAACTGGAATTTAACTAAACCTTAATACTACATTTAAAGTACTTTGCATAAAAGTAAGCATGCATAATTTAAAAACAACATAACATTTTTATAAAATTTGGGATCAACATGTTCAAGGAAGACTTGCCTTCGTTGCTTCTCTTTGGATCTACTCTTCATCGTTGATTTGCTTGAGTTTCGACTGCGTCGTCTACACGCGAAACGAGAGCAAATAAATAAAAAAAATTCAAATAAAATTCAAATACTTGAAAAGAATGGTACTGGAAGATAGATCTTGAATTTAGATGAATTTAGAAATTTGAATCGCTGGAATCGGAGCTCGAACGAAGGAGAACGGGCTCTGGGATGATTCCAGATCAGAAAAATCAGAAAAACAGAGAGGCTGACACGTGGCAACACGTGATTGGTTGGATTTTCGGGTTTTCTGGAAAAGAATAAAAAGAAAGAATTTGGCTGACAAGCGGGACCCACGAGTCAGAGACTCGGTCCATGGTGAACCGGGTGCACCGAGACGGCTCAAGGTGACGCGGCAAACCGGCTGAGGTGGCGTGCCACGTGAGAGGCTAGGGCAGACGTGGCAGCCACGCGGCGGCTGACGCGGCACTGGCGTGGGGCCGAGGTGGCGGCCGACGTGGGCTTGCCACGGGTCGTGCATCAAGCGGCCCGATCGGATCGGACGGCTGGAACGCGGGGCGAGGAGGTCGCGACGTGGCGGATCCCGGGCGCTAGCGGGCGATCGAACTACCGAGGCGCGTTGAGCGGCGGCGACCAACTCGGCGGCGGCGAATGGCACAGCCGACTCACCGGAGCGGAGAAGAAGGCGACGGCACCGGGCAAAATCGCGACGATCCGGCGGGCGTAGGGCAAAGGAGAGAGGAGACGCAGGATCTCGGCGACCAAAGCGTAACGAAGCTCACCGACGACGGCAAACGGCGACGGAGAAGCGCACGGGCACGACGGAGAGCTTCGGCGAGGTCGTGCGTCAGGATGATGGCACCTCAGCTACGCGGAAAAGGGCGGCGGGTGCGGCGCGTTGAATAGGCGCGGACGCTGATGGAGTCCCGCGCGGATACGGCGTGGCGGGCGCGGAAAACGCGGCGGCGGTTGCGGAGATAGAGTCCAGCGAGGAGACAGCGGGGATGAAGTCGCCGGTCGCTGACAGGTGGGGCCCGCGCGTCAGCATGCGCGGCGTGGAGGTGGCTAGGGTTTCTATGGCGACGGCGCGAGGTGACGCGGCGCAATCGTAGCCGCACGCATGTCGCCGATCGGACGGCCGCGGCATAGCGGGCTGGTTGGGCCGAGCGCGGAGCGGAGCTGGGCCGACGACGCGAGCGGGTGAAAAAGAAACGGGCTGGGGAAATGGGCCGGCGAAAGGATTCGGCCCGAAAAGGGTTTTTGAATTAGAAATCATTTTCCGAATTAAAGAAATTCCAGAAATTCAAATAAAAACAAATAAATAGCAAATAAATTCAGAAAAATCTCCAAAAATACAGAAAAATTCTTTTGTTTGATGAATAGATTAGTCAAATTAAATCCTTTCATAAATAGAAAATTCATCTTAAGCTGAAATTAATTCAAGAAAAATGGAAATGGTGAATTTTGAAAATTTAAACTTTCTAAAATCCAACATTTTGGAATGTTACAAACCTCCCCTCCTTAAAAGAAATCTCGACCCCGAGATTTGGACGGACTAGGGAAAAAGGTTGGGGTACTCTTCTCTAAGATCCTCTTCTCGCTCCCAAGTTGCTTCCTTTTCAGAATGGTTGCTCCACTGAACCTTGCAAAACTTGATTGTCCTGTTTCTTGTTCTGCGTTCTGCCTTATCCAAAATTCTGATTGGATACTCTGGGTAGGTAAGATCCTCTTGCAGCTCAACATTCTCAAACTGCATTTGCTCTTCTGGTACTCTCAGACACTTCTTCAGCTGTGACACATGGAACACATTATGCACATTTGACAACTGCGGTGGGAGCTCCAACTGATAAGCCACTTGTCCACTTCTAGCTAGGATTGGAAACGGTCCAATAAACCTTGGTGCTAACTTTCCACGAACTTGAAATCGACGCATTCCTCTGAGCGGTGAGACTTTCAATTACACATAGTCACCTGGAGCAAAAGTTAACTCTCTCCGACGATTATCAGCGTAGCTCTTTTGCCTAGATCACTACTGTTCTCAATCTTTCTTGAATCATTTTACTTGTTCTTGAGCCTTTTGCAAAATATCAGGACCAAAGACTTGGCAATCTCCTGTTTCATTCCAACAGAGAGGTGTTCTGCACTTTCTTCCATACAAGGCTTCAAATGGCGACATCTGCAAACTTGCTTGATAACTATTGTTATATGAGAACTCTGCATAAGGTAAACTTTGATCCCAACTTGCCGCATTGGACAATGCGCAAGACCTTAACATATCTTCAAGGATTTGGTTTACTCGCTCAGTTTGTCCATCAGTCTGAGGATGATAAGCTGTACTGAAATTCAGGTTGGTACCCAATGCTTCTTGCAACTTTTGCCAGAACCTTGAAGTGAATTGAGTGCCTCGATCTGATACAATTCTCTTTGGCACACCATGCAAACACACGATTCGTGACATATACAACTCTGCAAGTTGATCTCCCTGGTAAGTTGTTCTCACAGGAATGAAATGTGCAACTTTTGTCAATCGATCCACTACAACCCATATTGAATCATAACCTGATCTGGTTCTCGGAAGTCCTGTAATGAAATCCATTCCAATTTCTTCCCACTTCCATTCAGGCACCTTTAACGGCTGTAGCAATCCTGCGGGTCTTTGATGTTCAGCTTTAACTCGCTGGCATACATCACACATAGCTATATACTCTGCGATTTCCTTTCTCATCCTTGGCCACCAATATATACCACGAAGATCTTGATACATCTTAGTATTGCTCGGATGAATTGAGTACGCTGACTCATGCGCCTCTTTTAATATCAACTGCTTGATCCCTTTTTGATTCGGCACATATATACTTTTTCCAAGCCAAATGGTTCCTTCTTCATCTTCCGAAAATCCTGGGGCTTTACCTTCCTTTATTCTATCCTTGATCTTAGCAGCTTCTTTATCTGACTTTTGCAGCTTTTTGATCTAATCCTCCAAAGTTGGTTGAATCTCTAAAGCAGCAACGAGACCTTCCTCTACTAGTTCCAAATTCAAACGCTGAAACTCCTTGTGAAGAGCAGGTTGACCTTCTTGAGTCATCAAATTATTGCAGTAGCTCTTCCGGCTTAAGGCATCGGCAACTACATTAGCCTTGCCAGGATGGTAATGTATTTCCACATCATAATCCTTTATTAACTCTAGCCATCTTCTTTTCTTAGGTTGAGGTCTGCTTGAGCGAAGATATACTTCAAACTCTTATGATCTGTGAAAATCTCACATCGATTCCCGATGAGATAATGCCTCCACAACTTTAGTGCATGCACAACTGCAGCCATTTCCATGTCATGGGTTGGATAATTTTCCTCATGTGGTCGCAATTGCCATGAGGCATATGCAACTACTTTGCCTTCTTGCATCAAGACACATCCAAGACCCTGTCTTTTCTTCTGAAAATCTGGTAAAATGAGCACCGGGGCTGAGGTCAATCTTTTCTTTAATTCCCGAAAACTTTGCTCACAAGCTTCAGACCATTCAAACCTTTTTTCCTTCTTCAGCAATTGGGTAAGCGGTCTTGCAATATTTGAAAATCCTTCTATGAACCTTCGGTAGTATCCCGCTAAACCAAGAAAACTTCTGATATCAGGCACTGACTTTGGTTGCCTCCAATCAAGTACACCTTTCACTTTTTTAGGGTCTACTGAGACACCTCCAGCAGAAATTACATGACCCAAGAAAGCAACTTCTTTCAACCAAAACTCACACTTGCTGAACTTAGCATACAACTGATGATTTCTGAGCTTTTCTAACACCATCCTCAAATGACCTTCATGTTCAGCTTCATCTTTAGAATAGATAAGAATATCATCTATGAATACTACCACAAACTTGTCCAGGTATTCCATAAATACTTTATTCATCAGGTTCATAAAATAAGCTGGTGCATTGGTCAGACCAAATGACATAACTGTGAACTCATATAGTCCATATCAGGTAGCAAAAGTTGTCTTCGGAATATCTTGTGACCTTATTTTCAACTGATGGTATCCAGATCGAAGATCGATCTTTGAGAAAATACATGCTCCTTTTATCTGATCAAACAAGTCATCAATCCTGGGCAATGGATACTTGTTCTTAATTGTGACTTCATTCAGGGCTCTATAGTCTACGCACAAACGCAAACTATTATCCTTCTTCTTTACAAAAAGAACTGGCGCTCCCCAAGGTGACGAACTTGGACGAACGAATCCTTTTTCTTGCAACTCCTCAATCTGTTTCTTCATCTCGGCGAGTTCATTGGCTGGCATACGGTAGGGTCTCTTTGAAATAGGAGCTGTACCAGGGACTAGCTCTATGACGAACTCCACATCTCTATCAGGAGGCATACCTGGCAAATCTTTAGGAAATACATCTTGATATTCTTGCACCACAGGCATACTTTCCAAAGTTGTTTCCTCCAAACTGTTCAAAGCGCACTTCTTACTTGAAGACTCATCAGGCATATACTCCACTCGAATGCCTTCTGAATTGGTAAGAGTGATGGCTCTACTGGCATAATCTATTTGACCTTTATACTTGGTTAACCAATCCATCCCTAGGATGACATCTATTCCTTTAGAATCCAAGATGATAAGATTCGCTAGGAATTCTACCCCATTGATTTTTATGGTTGCACTTGGGCATACTGAAATAGTTCTCAATTCTTTTCCCGGTGATTGAACTATCATAGGGCTCTTAAGGGTAAAGGTTTCCCAACCAAATTGTTCAACAAAATTCTTCGATATAAAAGAATGCGATGCTCCAGAAATCAAATAATACGAGGCAGGTATTGAGTTAACAAGGAACTTACCCAAAACCACATCCGATGCCTCCTGAGCTTCTTGGCGGTCACATGGTTGACACGCCCTCTTCCAAAGGATTGCGGAGCTCTTGGCGTCAGGGTGTTCCACGACCTTGTCCTTGCGTAGGAGCTCGCGAATTGGATCCCAAGTTGAATGGCATGGGTCACTTGTCGACGCTTCGAGGACAAGCATCGCATAATGTCCCATCCGTGACAATGGAAACACCGAATTCTGCAGCATTTGAATTCCCTTTCGGTACCGAGCACTGACATTATGCTGGGGTCCTTGAGCAACTGGGCGAGGTCCAGAATTAGGAGTACGGGGTGCTCCTTGAACTGGTGTTCTGTTGGCCTACTGAGGTTGAAAGCGCTGACGAGAACCACTCGCTCCATGCTGAGACTGGAATGCCATCCTCCTCTTGCAGGACTCCCGCTGTTGGCGCTGGGCATCCTCTTGTACTAGTGCCTTGTTCACCATATGCTGAAAATTTGGAAAATCCAAAGCAACTAGCTGTACCTTGATGTCAGGGTCAAGTCCTTCCATGAACCTCCAAATCTTGGCACTTTCAGTAGCCACATCCTCTGGTGCATACCTCGACAACTGGGTGAACCGGTTAAGATACTCAGAAACACTCTGGTTTCCCTGATGCAGCTTGTGAAATTCTCTTTTCTTCATTTCAATAATGCCGGCAGGCACATGAGCAGTACGGAAGGCTTCAGAAAATTCCTCCCAGATTATAGCTTGAGCATTCTGATGGGCAGCACAAAATTTATCCCACCAAGTAGCAGCTACTCCTTTTAACTGATGACTCGCGTAGAGAACCTTTTCACGGTCATCACACTGTGCCAAGTGGAGCTTTTTCTCCACATCTCTTAACCAATCATCTGCCTCCAAGGGTTCACCTGCTCCCGTGAAGGTAGGCGGTCTAGTTCTCATGAATTCTCCAAGCTTTGACTGGGACGGCATCACTGGTGCTGCGACTGGTGCTGGCTGAGGATTATTTACCATATTCTGAGCAAGGGCCTGCAACAACTAAAGCTGCATTGCCATCATCTGCTGGATATCTACGACTGGGGGTTGGATTGGTGGCGGAGGCGGTGGCACTTGCTGCTCTTGCTGATCTTGAACATCCTGCTGCTCTTGTGGCTCTGCCTGACCACGACCACGACCTCCAACACGACCTCCTCTGCGACCAGCTCCACGACCTCTGACTTGACCTTCCATCTGAAACAAGGCCAGGGATAGGTTAGCAATAGATGAGAGGGAAAGAGCAAAAGATGAGAAGACTAGGGAGGTAGCCATTCCAAGACCAAACAAGCAATAAAACTCCAAAAGAAAGGTGGCTACAATACAATGCTAGGGCAAGTGTACATCACACCCAACAAACAAGCAACAAAAATTCTAATACCCTCGAACTACACGTTGCTAAACTAGAAAGGGTGACCTTGAGCACTATAAACCTATCTTATATGGTAGTCTTCTCGGATATACTCTTTGACGGCTTGATCATCTTCTTCCTTGATCTGGATTCTTGCAGAAGGCTCGAGGCTTTGAAAAGTTTCAAGAGATAAGATCAAATTAAAATTTTAAAATAATATTTTAGCAAAGGAAAGAAGTAAGAACCTCAGAATAAGATGAGATGAGATAATATATTCACAGCAATTCATTGGTTTGATTTAGAAAATAATTTGAAGTTCTTGCTAAGAAGACCAGACTATCTAGGGATGCGACCAACAGTCGATATGGCTCTGATACCACCTCTGTCGGGACCGGATTTCAAAATTTGAACCCTCTGTGTATAACCTGTGCTAGTCCAGGAAAAGCTAGCACACAAAGTGAAAACAGTGATGACAACACATCCATATCACGAATCAAATAATATTAATTAAGCAAAAGAGTATTAGCCTGACGGCCAATTATTACAAATAAGCAGCATCATAGCTTGAGTTCAATAAGAAACAGCGGAAACGAAATAACAAAAGCAGGATAAGCCCATCCATTTGCCCAACAGGCAATCGACTGGGGTTCGCGTCCTAGCATTCCGGATCACCTTCGTCGTAACCACAAGCGAAGAAATCGTAGTCACCTTCAACTTCTGCGAACTCTTCTGTGGAAGGTTGGGATGTTACAAGGGTGAGCACCGAATGTACTCCGCAAGTCTTGGAAACATAATGCATGATAACTATATGCAAGGCTAAACAATTGAATGCATAATATGGCTCTTTTAGCATGAAGCAAAGTTTAACTGTAAATACCAATAGTAATTTCACAAAGCAACATTTGATCAAAATGTAATTGTATAGTAATTGAATTTGATATGACAATTAAAGCAGGTTCCATCTACCTGACTGGCTCCATCCACCAAACCATAACCCGAGAGTTCCATCTGCTCACGGATTCCCAAAACAACTATTTTCCTTTAAAACAAAAGCATGAAATCTACAATGTGCAAGCGTACCTCGCCTGCCCTTGACCGTGGGCACGGCTACTTAATTAGTTTTAACTCTTCAGAGTGTGTACACTTTACCCACAAGACATGATCAACTCTTGGTGCCATGCAATTAACACACTTCCTTTGGTGTGTCGGTAGAGAGATCATGACAAGGCCTTTACAATGTACAACCCCACTATTAACCTCGCCCGCTAAGGTTTCACCGCTGTTAGGGTTCTAGCCGCCCGATCTGAAGCCCCTCTTGCGCTCGCCAACATCCGCACTCACCAACTGGCGAAGCTAATAATGAGACGCACAAATTATTTAGCCAGGTCGTACCCATATAGACTTGTGGTTGTACGATAGTGCTCGGTCCATGGTAACACATGCTTCGGTCCTTAATTAACTAGGGCGGAACATTCACATACCAAGGTCTCGTGCTTTCTGGACCCGCCAAACATCCATCCGCCCCGGTCTAAACCATTTCCACTTTATTTTACTTAAATCACAGCAGCAACACAATTGCCGCGATTTCACAAATAAGTTTAAACAAAATTTGAAATGATTCCCATACTGGCACAATACCGAAACGTTTAAGCTGGACTAAGCAATTCTACCGTTCCATGCTAATCTACTGGATATAACCAAATAAAACAGCTAGTATATATCATCTAGGGTGTAAATGGTTCGACATGATCAATACCAATGAGGGGATAACAAACTGGAATTTAACTAAACCTTAAGACTACATTTAAAGTACTTTGGATAAAAGTAAGCATGCATAATTTAAAAACAACATAACATTTTCATAAAATTTGGGATCAACATGTTCAAGGAAGACTTGCCTTCGTTGCTTCCTGCTGGATCTACCTCTGACTGTTGATTTGCTTGAGCTTCGACTGCGTCGTCTACACGCGAAACGAGAGCAAATAAATAAAACAAATTCAAATAAAATTTAAAAATTGAAAAGAATGGTACTGGAAGATAGATCTTGAATTTAGATGAATTTAGAAATTTGAATCGTTGGAATCGGAGCTCGAACGAAGGAGAACGGGCTCCGGGATGATTCCAGATCAGAAAAACAGAGAGGCCGACACGTGGCAACACGTGATTGGTTGGATTTTCAGGTATTCTGGAAAAGAATAAAAAGAAAAAGAATTTGGCTGACAAGCGGGACCCACGAGTCAGAGACTCGGTCCACGGTGAACCGGGTGCACCGAGACGGCTCATGGTGACGCGGCAGACAGTTTGAGGTCGCGTGCCACGCGAGAGGCTAGGGCAGACGTGGCAGCCACGCGGCGGCTGACGCGGCGCTGACGTGGGGCCGAGGTGGCGGCCGACGTGGGCTTGCCACGGGTCGCACATCCAGCGGCACGATCGGATCGGACAGCGGGGACGCGGGGCGTAGGTGGCTGCGACGTGGCCAGATCCTGGGCGCTAGCGGGCGATCGAACGGCTGAGGCGCGGTGGAGCGGCGGCGACCAACTCGGCGGTAGTGCAATGGCACAGCGACTCACCGGAGCGGGAGAAGAAGGCGACGGCCTGGGGAAAACTGCGACGGATCCGGGGCAGGGCGTAGGGCAAAGGAGAGAGGGAGACGCGGGGATCTCGAAGCGACCAAAAGCGGCGACGGAGGCTCACCGACGACGGCAAACGGCGACGGAGAAGCGCATGGGCACGGCGGAGAGCTTCGGCGAGGTCGTGCGTGAGGATAACGGCACCTCGGCTACGCGCAAAAGGGCGGTGGGTGCGGCGCGTTAAATAGGCGCGGACGCCGAAGGAGTCCGGCGAAGATACGGCGCGGCGGGCGCGGAAAACGCGGTGGCGATTGCGGAGATAGATCCAGCGTGGAGACGGCGGGGATGAAGTCGCCGGTCACTGACAGGTGGGGCCCGCGCGTCAGCAGGCGCGGCGTGGAGGTGGCTAGGGTTTCTGCGGCGACGGCGCGAGGTGACGCGGCGCAATAGTAGCCTCACGCATGTCGCCGATCTGACAGCCGCGGCAGAGCGAGCTGGTTGGGCCGAGCGCGGAGCGGAGCTGGGCCGGCGACGCGATCGGGTGAAAAAGAAACGGGCTGGGGAAATGGGCCGGCGAAAGGATTCGGCCCGAAAAGGGTTTTTGAATTAGAAATCATTTTCCGAATTAAAGAAATTCCAGAAATTCATATAAAAGCAAATAAATTCAAATAAATAGCAAATAAATTCAGAAAAATCTCCAAAAATATTGAAAAATTCTTTCGTTTGATGAATAGATTAGTCAAATTAAATCCTTTCATAAATAGAAAATTCATATTAAGCTGAAATTAATTCAAGAAAAATGCAAATGGTGAATTTTAAAATTTAAACATTCTAAAATCCAAATTTTTGGAATGTTACAATCAGGGGATGAGTCTAAGAGTGTTTTAAAGTTGGTTCCGCAATATTTTGCTTTTATCCGAGATGTTTCTCATAGAAGTGATCATTAAGGCCTAACGTAGACTTATTTTAAATTTTCACAAACATAAGATATTTTTACATAACCAGCAAGGTTATTATCTTTTAGGGTCATAGGATTTGGTTTTCTCAAATTTGAAGTTAGTTTGTGAAAGATGTAACTATTCGGACTATGCAAGTATTGGGACCTCAATTATTTGGTTAAGTGTTAATTACGACTTTATGGTAATGATTCTTGCTGGATCAAATAGTTTAGATATTTAGAATCTAGTTTCTTATTATGACTTTACTTTTTATTATATATATATATATATATATATATATATATATATATTCTTTTACATGGAGAATGCTTATGATTTTTATGCAAATTAAATTTGTGCCTATGTAACTTCAAGTGCCTTTCACTCAAAAACATTTCGGTAGTAACAACTCAATTTCATAATCCATTCTAAAATATATTCATTTATACATATGAGTACTACTGCTAGATACTCATAATTTTACATATATATATTTTTATCTTCTACTTTAGGATCATATGCAATTCATGAAACTTTTCAAGTTAAGATCATTATTTAAATATTCTGACATATTTAGGAGCCCTACTGCCATATTAGTATTTAGAAATCAGTTTTATTTATTTTAGATTACCTTTTACATAGATTATGCATTTTTGAATATTTAATGTATTGAAATTAATCTTTAACAGAAAATGATTCAAACAAAGTTGAAACTCAAATATTTTTATATATTTGGGTTTATGGAAGTATAAGTATTCCATTAAAATTTGGTTTCATTTAATTCCTCATATGTTTACAAAATTTTCATATATAGCATATATTTAGGCCTTTCCTTTAAATCTGAATTTCAAAGATTCACAGAGCTATTTTCCAAAGTATTTTTTACATATTATGAAAGTTCTTGATTTTATATGATTTTACAAATTTGTTTTATTCAAATTGGAGTTATAATGCAAAAGTTACAAATAGTTGAATTATTTCAGGTATGTAAAATTCTAGAGAATTAGAAAATACTCTTCCGCAGAATGGAAAGCGCCTTTCTTCAGTTGGCGTGAGAGCCTTTGAATTTGGCTTGTAGCCACTGATATCGGGACCTGCTAGTCAGCGACAGAGAAGCAGAGCTGAGGCTTGGGCAAGTTGCCAGCGGTGGAGGCGCGACAGAGTCGGCCAGTCCGGGCTTCTGAGAGTACCAGTGGGCTATTGCGCACACGCCGATGGGGTTGGTTGCCGGTGGTGATGGTCGGAAGTACTCCGCCACCGTGTGGGTGCGACGGCGCCACGACAGATCCAGAGAAGGCTCAGAAGCTTGGCTCATTTCACCGGATGATCGAGGACTCCATTTTACCTAAATATGGAGTGCAAGGACTCCATTTTACCTAAATATGGAGTCAAAGAGTAACTGAGTCAAGCTGCCACCGGTCGCCTGAGCCGAGAAAGAAGAAGAGGGGTGCGGCGGTGCTTCAGGAGAGGAAACATGAAAATGATGATTGATGAGTAAACTAGGATGCACAACAAAGCACTGGATTGAACCTATCCCATAGATTGTTACCGATTTTGCTCGAATTGAAGCTTTCCCCTCATTCGGGTTCTTACAGCGAAGACAAAGATGGAAATCTTTGGCTGAGCTGCTCGGTTCGGGAGGTGTTCCAAGAGAGTGAAGGGGTCCATTGCGACGCTAGTCTAGTATTTACAGGCTGGATAGGTCGGTCTCGCCAGTGCTTGAACGCACACGCGGCGTTCAGCTCCGCTCTACATAGAAATGGCGAGGAGGCGCGGGGCTCTAATGGAGGCAGTATGGGTAGCTGAGGCCATGGGGGGAGATATGGAAGGAGGATAGGGAAATGAGCACATGGCTTCTACGAGCTCGGGGATGGCCTTTATAGCTGGCAAGGTGTGTAGGTAAGCCCGGCTCCGGTTGAGTTCTTCACCAGGTTCTTGCAGTGCGGCACAGGAGAGGGCATGGGCAGCTGGCTCAAGAAATGACCAGGTATGGCACTTATCTACTCACCATTACTTGCGCCAGAAGGGCTCGCGACTTTGCATCGCCACTGGCTTGCCACAGTGGAGTGAGAGAGGTAGTGGTTATATCGCAGGCGTCGAAGTGGTGCGGTCAAAGCTCGAGCGTGCTATCTCAGCTGGTGAGGAGAGGTGTAGGAAGGCTGAGGCAACACGTGGCAGTAGTGAGCCAAGGCGACATGACTGAACGAGCCGAGAGGTGGCTTGACTGGGGAAGAATCGGGAGAGAACGTGCTTGACTGGGGAAGAATCGGGAGAGAGCGCGTGTCGGGACCCGAATTAACCAATTCGAACCCACTGTGTTTGCCGCACTAGTCCCAGGATCAACGCTAGTGCACACAGCTTAACATTGGTACATATCACATCACACTTAACTATAATAATAATAATCCTCCATTTATTGATATAGATAAGTGTATGATCTTATGACCAACTTACTTTATTAAGCCACGTAGGGCTAGACCTGAAATATAAACTAAGACATATGCAGCGAAAAATAGAAGATGTAGATGACTCATCTGTTCACCACAGGCAACTAACACGGCTTCGACCCTAACAACTTGTGTCCTCCTGGAACTCCTCCAAGAAAGGTGTAGACTTCTCAACTGTTGATTATGGTAGTTAGCACGGGTGAGTACAAAAAGCACTCAATAAGTTGTGCACAGAATGCAATTCTATGTAACTAAATGCAAGGCTTATTCCAAAGGAAAAGGCTATATGGCTATTTTGCAAGAAGCAGCATTTATGAACAATTACCATAAGTAGATTGTAAAGATAGTAAAACAAATAACAATAAATAATAATTTCAGCTTTTATCAAGTAAACCAAGTTTCCAATCCTAAGTCAAGTTTCATCCTTCCACATGGCAACACTGCCATCCCAACCAAGTTTTCATTTAATTAAAACAAACCTTATCTATAATTCCCATGCTTTGCTTAATACCGCGAGCACGACTATCCGAATAGATTTACACTCTGCAGAGGTTATGCACTTTACCCACATGATACAACCATACACCACAAAAGTGAGTAATTATAACAAAGCCTATACAATGCGCTACCATAACCTAGTACTACCCGCTAAGGTTTCAACACAGGTTGGTCTGCAAACCACATCCAGGGCCCCCCTCTTGCGCCATGTGAGTTGCTCCATAACTTGGGAACCCACACCGCCATTGATAGTACCAAGCTAAGACAATGCAAATTAATCAGATAGGCTGTCCCATACCAAACATGTGGTTGCATGATTGACTTAGGTCAAAGACTTGCAAGGTTAAGTCCTTAGGATGATCGAAGCAAGACTTCCACATACCCTCTTCCCATTGGGCCCACCTTGGCATACTCGCCCCTTGTCACTTGCGGCAATCTAAGTGATTACCACCCGAGTTGATTACCATGCACCACATGCCATCAACAATTCAACATCGTTGCGTGATATCTCTCGCCACTACAACTCAATCTCATCGTGTGACCACACATGACACACAAGTTCATAACATTGTTCCATGTTCCATTAGTCAATATTAATCATTGATGATTCAGGTACATATGATGACGTGGTATGGCTAAGCAACTAACACGGTCTAACCACCCCATGTTGATTTTAGTATTAACCAACTATAGTGAACCAATCTACGGTGATAATAGATCATGGCATACAAATGACAAGGTAGGGTATAGATCAAAAGGTATATTAACTTAGTCCCAATTTATATTGAAACAATTGTATATTTGAAATAATATGCAATAGGGTAAAACAATATAGCAATTTTATAAACATGGGTTCAACATGATCAAAGCACAACTTACCTTGGAATAGGCTCTGGTCTTGCTCTCGAACTTGCTCTTAGGTCGGCTGATCCTCTTCCGAACCGTCGCACAATTCAACGTCTACACGAATCGAAGGAGAAAAGTAAATAAATACCAAAACAGAGAGCAAATGAACTCCAAAAATCAAATACAATTAACCATTAAATAGATCTCAATTTTAGAAATTTTTAGAAACTTGAATCACCTCAATTGGAGCTCGTATGAGGGAGAACGGGCTCTCAGAAGATTCAAAAATTCTAAAAATCAGAAAAATGAAAATCAAGAGCTAACCGAATTATTTTTATAAAGAAAATTCGCATTATTGCGTCATACTGACGTCACGCTGATGTCAGCCCTGACCCGAGCCAACCAGATGGCGACACGCGTCCCTCGGTCCATGGACTGGGTCCATGAACCTCATTGGGTTCACGGTGAACCTGGTTCAGACGGGTCGGGTTTGTTGGACAAGCGGGTCCCACGCGTGCCGACTCATCGTCCACAGAAAGACACACGCAATGTGCCATGCAACAGCCATGCACATGCCATCTCAGCTTCATATCCGATCTGGCTGCCACGTGGATGACACGTGTCAATGAACTATCAAGCCACGTCACCGCCACCGGCACAAGACCCTATGGTCGCCGCGGCCGGCCGGCGAAGGCACCTCCAGAAAGCTCTCGACGTCGTCTACCTAGTGACGTGATCAGATTGATCTGTTGAGCACTGGAGCGACGGTGGTGAAGTCTTCTTCTTCGGCGGCGATGGCCCCCACGGTGATCTCTCTCTCTCAGGTGACGCTCTGGTGGAACGGATGCGCGCATGAGATGCTCTGGACGAAGACGAAGCAGATGCGACCAGCCTTAGTCTTTGTGATGGCTCGACGACGATGAATCGGCATTTTTCTTCTTACGGCGGCGCTTAGTGTTCTTCGCAAAATCCCACGAAATGACGGTGCAGCCTTCTCGAAAGACCTAGGGTTTTGATCTCTTGAGGCCTTGCGCAGTCGATGCGCTCCTTATATAGCCCGGCCACCCCTCTCTGCTGGTGACTCGGACAAGGAGTCCATGGAAGCCACGACACCTAATTCTTCGTGAGGACAACGACGCGGCTTCGTTCGATGGCGATCCAACGATCAGAAAACACTCCCGACGCCACACGATCCTAACCGAACACGCGTTTTTAGCAACGAACTAATGGCCCAGATCAGATAAGCTCGAAATGCTATGATCTAATCTACGCCATGCGATAATGATCCAACGGTCATCGTCGCTAGGGTTTCCAATCCAATCCTCGCTTGTTCGATCGCGATCCGACGGTGTCTGCTAAGCTTCTAGAAAATAGGCTGGCCAAACTGGGCCGCATGCGTCGCACAGTACTTGGGCTCGACCCAGTACTGTTCATGGGTTTTTCACCGATTTTTCCATTAAAATAATTACAAAAATTACTTTAATTTGTTTTAGGCAGCAAAAACACTAGGAAAAATCCAAGAAAATTGTCAAAAATACCTTTAGACATTTTGGGCTCAAATAGAATATTTTTGGCAAAAATTTATATTTACTTTATATATGTTTAGTTAGTTTTCTTAAAAGGCCAATATTCTTAATTTAAAATAAATACAAATAATTCCTGGAAAAATCCAATAAATTTAGGAAACAAAATGCACAAATAGCAATAAATAATATTAAAGGCAATTTTTGGGATGTTACAAACCTCCCCCCTTAACAGAATCTCGACCCCGAGATTCAAGGCTGACTAGAGAATAGGTTTGGGAATTCTGACTTCAGATCCTCTTCACACTCCCAGGTTGCTTCATTCTCTGAATGGTTGCTCCACTGAACTCTGCAGAAGTGAACAGACTTATTCCTAGTCTTGCACTCCATCACATTGAAGGACCATGTGGAGGTCCATCCATGTTTGTGATGAGTATTTGACTTTATTTGAGCAAGGTGTGCTCAAGTTTGAGTTTGATTTGGATTGATTTTCAAAATGAAGCAATTTGAGTTGTCTCTGCCAGGAGTGGCAGTACCGGTCGTATGGACGCGGTAGTGATGAGTTGGATGGTTTATTGCACATATTTGTGGGCATTGCTATGTGAGGAGTTTCCTTGTCTTTGATGGTTGCAGGGCGACGGTGCTAGGTCATGGTGAGGCGAAGGATGACTGGGACTAGGCGAGGAGCGTCTGAGGTCCAGACGGTTGGGAGATCGCGGGAAGATGATCGGAGACGGAGTCCGGGCAAGTCAAGAAGACAAGGAAAGGATTTGATGCTAGCTAGATGCCGCGTGGATCAATGAGGGCCGTCGGATTGTGGTCTAGTTGATAGGTTAGCGGGTCTAGGTAGTATGCTTTGAAAACCATGCAAGAAAACCCGGTATGTGTGTGGGTTTTGGGTTAGCCCTTGCATGGCTATGTGTGTGGGTTAATCCTAGCCCTTAGATGAGTGCTCTAGGGTTGAGGGACTCATCCAAGGGTAGTAGGTGGCCCAAGAGTAGTATAAATAGGGGTGGAGGGGTAGCCTCCTTCCCTTGAAGGTGTTGAGGTTTTTGATGCTCATTTGAGCTTTGCCCACATGAATGTGAGGCTTTGTAACCTCCCCTTCCAGAAATGAAAGTTTTATCCATCCACCTCTGAATTTATTTTGCGCATTTACATTATGTCTTTACTTTACGCAATTTAAATTCAGCATTTACTTTCCCGCAATTACATTCTAAATGCTGCTGATCTTGGATGTTTTGAGTGTGTTCATATGGTTTTACATCTCTTTTGCACTCTTGGATTGAGTAGAGAACATCTTTTCTTTCAAGTTCCAACTTTGTTCAGAACTTGTTCTTCGCGCAGCAGTCAGTGTTTGATTTTTGTAAAACTATAGAAAAATCATTTTTTAGTGATTCTTCTTGGAGGAGGTGCGGGACTCTGATATACACCTGCAGAAAAATTTTGGAGTTCACTTGTTGCACCGTTTGGGCGCCATGAGGTGAAAACCGAGCCCCAAACTTTCTGCTCTAAGTTCTTGAGCATACTGTGTTCTGAGATTTTTCCTGTTTTTTCTGTAATTCATTTTGAGGATAAATTTGGTGGAGTTCTTCACGACTCTGATTCTCATAGGGAGAAAAATTCTAAGAATTTTGTGAGCTGCAGAAACCCACCAACCTCCTTTGCAAATTGAGGACAAGTTCTGGAAATTCTGCTTTTGCTTTTCTGAAAGTGACTTTTGTGATTTGAATTGATGTCCTTTCTAAAAGCAGGAGTTTGAATTGATTCCTCTTTATCTTGGACACTAGACAACTAGGATTGTGACTCAAAAATCCCCACATATTTTATTGTACTTATCCATGCAAGCTTGGGGTACACATAGTTGTCTAGTTTTTCGGGTTTTTCACAATTTCCTTTGAGCGATCTTGTCGAGGTTTTTGTTGGAGTATTTTGGGGGAATTTTTATTTGCGACCATTCACCCCCCCTCTGTTCGCCATCTCGGTCCTTCAATTGGTATCAGAGTCGGTTCTGCTCTTTCTAGATCTTGACCGGTCTCAAGAGCCATGGCGACGGACAAATATTCCACCAAGCCTCCAGTTCGTGAGCCGACGCGTGAGAAGAAGTACCGCAACTTCTCCAAGAACAAGAAGCTCTTCCACCGTGTCCTCGCCCGGCAGCGATATCAACCTCTCCGACACGAGACATGGAGCGACGAGGACGAGGATGAACCGCAAGAGAAGAAGGGCAGCGACGACTTCTCGGCATGTGCTTCATGGCCGACGCTAACGGCATCGGCTACTCGAGTCAGACAAATGACACGGATGAGGTACCCACCTACGACGAGTTAAATGCGCCTCAGTAAATTAGGCAAGTTTTATGCTAAGGCTAGGTCGAGGTGTTACGAGTTAGAGAAGGAAGTAGGTACCTTGACTCAGGAGTTAGCTTCACTTAGATCTTCTCCTCCCGAGTCACGATGATTGTGTTCTCTCAGAATCTTTGTTCTTGTGGAGTTGGAGAACCTAAGGACCATACATGATAGTGTGCTTCTTGAACTTGATAGTCTTAGGTTGAAGAATGCTAGCACTAGTTCTGTTTCATGCTATTCTGTTGAGGCTAGTTTTCTTCATGCTCACTCCACTCCATCATGTGCTAATTGCCCTAAATTGCTTGCAGAAATTGATGCCATGAGCGAACATCTTAGAAAGCTTTCTTCTAGAAACGATGAACTTGAAATGCATGCTTCTAAGGAACCGGTCACTCATGTGAGGGTCAGAGGCAACTAAAACTTGACAATGAATCCTTAAATGTCAAGTCTGCTAATCTTGCTAAGGACTTACTAGATAAGTCACAAGAAAGTTGCTTGCGATGTTCTATGATTGAGGGGGACTTGGATAAAATCCATGTCGAGCTTAGGAAGAAATTAGAAGACCAAGCCCATAGAATTAGAAATGCGTCTTGCGTTTCTTGTGAGGCCCTCAAGATTGAGGCGGTAGTGCTAAGGGAACAAAAGCACGTCTTGAGAGATCTTCTCTTTACAGTTCTTCTTCTTCCTCTCCTTCCCCTGTTCTTCTTGTGCTTCTTTCTTCCGAGATTGCCAGTATCTTATGAGCACTCTCGAGAAGTTTGTTGGAGGCAAGAAGAAGCTCAATCTTATTCTAGACCAATCCAAGATTAGTAGATTCAATCAAGGTCTTGGATTTGATCCCTTGAGCACGCTCGGCGCATCCTCCCACCATTGTGCGTGGCTCCAAGAGTGGTGAGATTGTGGTAGCTCCCTGAGTGAGTACCACCGTGTTTAGATCTCTTTGGGTTGTCCATAGGACTTCTTATCGGAAGGGTGTTACTCCTATTGCTACGCCTCTAGCAAGGCGAAGTACACATGCACCTTCCGTAAGAAGGATGGTCACCTAGTAGATTTACGCTTGAGCGCGCCAAGATCACTCGGCGTGGCGTGTTCACGCCCTTAAGGGTATTCAAGGTCATCCCGGACTTTGAGTGCTCCTAAGGCACACACCGCTTCTAGACAAGTTAGAGAGTCGCTTTGTTTTGGGCGGCGTCCGGGACTCGGTTTTCATGCTAGTTATTTGAGTTTTAGTCCCGGAGCTGTTCGAGTCGATCTTTCGCCGTCCTCTTGATATTCCTCGTTTTCCCATCGAGGTAGATATCGTGGCGTGAGGTGTTCTCGTAGAAGATCCAGCAGCCTTCTTGGGATGGTCCGACTTTTGCACCGGCGTGCTAACCTGATTCGGCTCCTAGATCATCTACTAGAGTTACTACCGATCTTGTTAGAGTTGAGCGTCGGAGAGACACTCGAGTCCGATCTTCTTACGTGGTGGTACTACGAGGTGTCGTATGGTTGAGATTGGGTTCCTAAGTCTTCACTCTATCCCGATCGAGTCATCTTTCCTCTTGTGTCAATTCCTTGTGTCATGTCTATGAGATGATGCTTTTAAGTGCCTTTTGCCTTTCTCATGGCATGAGTCGCTTGAGGCCGCTTGAGGATGTGATCACCGCCTAGTGGAGTGGATTTGGGTCATCTTGTGGACTTGTCCTTTCTTAGTTCGATTCTTAGTCCATGAGTTGTCCCGAGGCATCATCTTCGCGTGCATAAGTAGTGGACCTCGTTTTCCTCGAGGTACCCACTCACGGCAAGAGTTGCGAGTAAGTATGTTGTTCATGTTGATCCTTACTAATCTCATCTAGGATCGCTTTGTCGCTTTTCAATGTTGGCACTCGATGTGAATTCGAGTTGGCCTTTGCGGCTTGTCTCTAGAGGATTGGATCTTCTGCATGACCATCATGAGCATCATGCTAACTCGCATGTACTTTCAACTTTGTTTGCCTCGTGTTTCGCTCCACAAGTGTTGAGCTTCATGATAACAACATTGGGGACTTCCACTTCCATGGTTAGCTATCTCATACCCTCATGTCGGTTATACTTGTGATCATCATTTCCATGACATGTTGTGATTGCTCTTGCTCCCATGTGTATTATATGTACTTTGCTAGGTCTTGTTAGTTTTATCTGTCTTGTTTTGTGCCATTGCATGTTTTCCCCAACCATCTTTGTGCTTCATGTATTATATCCTAAATTCATGAGCTCTTTCCCAGCATGTGATTCTCTTGTTTTTATCCTGTCCATGATATTGTTCATTTGGTATGAGCATTTGTATTAACTATGGGCACGTGCTATATATCATTTACTTTATTTTGTCATGAGTAGTATCTAGGTTATATGACCCTGATTTTCTATTACATCCATGATTAGCTTTGTTTAGACTTTGTTTGTCAGACTTTGTGCTACATGTGAGTGCCTTTCATGAGATTAGGGTCATATGATCTAGCTGCCGCTGTATGACTTATATTGTTCATGATCACCTTTTATTGTCCTTCATGCTTATATGCTTCATACCTATTTTGCATGAGCTTGTGTTCTACATTCATGGCATGTATTCATCATCATGCATAGAGTGTTGCCATAAGTAGCTTCTCATCTTTGTGTCCATGGTCACCATTTACTTTCATCTTGTCTGTGTCCTCATGACCTTTTGTTTGGTCTTGTTTTGTGGGCCTTTTTCGACATATAAATATTGTTATTGAGACTATGGATAAATGGATCTTGATGTTGCTAATTGGTTTGTTTTATGCATGATCCTCTTTGGTTGTCTTCATTCATCTTGCTCATGTTATATCTAGTAGCATGTTGTTGTGCTTCATTGTGGTATTTCTTCATTTACATGCTCATTGCCATGTTTAGAGTAGTATCTTGATCCGTGTATTTCTAGGCTTGCACATGATCCTGCTAGCATTTTGTTCTTTGTCATGCTCCTTGCTTAGCTTCTTCTTGACAAAGATGATGCTATGATGCACCTTCTTCGTTGTTTATCATGTGGATATGTTTTCACCGTTGTCTATGGATATATGGATCTTGATTCTATCTTTAGCTTGGTTGTGATCATGATCTTACTTTACCTTACGCATCACGTTCATGCTCTAGATGATCATTTGCCACACTTTTCTGTATCTTGTCCATTCGTGCCTAGGGCTGGATCCGCCTAACTTGATTTGAAAGCATAGATTTGTTGGATGCATGTGTGTAGGCTTTACGGTGAGAGACCATCATCCTAGGAATATCTCTAAGTCTTCTTCCTCTGCTTTTGGATCCACTTCAAGTCATTTGCCACTACTTGCACTACACTGCGAAGAGGTAAGTACCTCTGAAAATGTTGATGATAGTGATGGGTCTCTTAGGAGGTTGTGGTTCTTTTGTAGGTAGAGCTTGTGTCATGTTTGTCTAGAGTCTTTTGGTTGGACTTCTAGCATAGTTAGGTTGCTTCTTACCTTGAGCTGTCTTGCTCCTTAGAGACCATGTGGTTTTAGATCTTATCTCTTCTCCTCTAGCTTTCTACCTATCTCTTGTGAGGTGAGAGTTTTAGAGTGTGCCTCAAGGGGAGTAGAGTGTGTTCAGGGGGATTTGAGCTTGGAGTCGTGAGCCCATACGGCTTATCTTGAGGGGGAGCTGGTGGAGTTCTTCAAGACTCTGATTCTCATAGGGAGTTCTTTGAGGATAAATTTGGTGGAGTTCTTCAAGACTCTGATTCTCATAGGGAGAAAAATTCTAAGAATTTTTTGAGCTGCAGAATCCCACCAACCTCCTGCGAAAATTGAGGACAAGTTCTGGAAATTCTGCTTTTGCTTTTCTGAAAGTGACTTTTGTGATTTGAATTGATGTCCTTTCTAAAAGCAAGAGTTTGAATTGATTCCTCTTTATCTTGGACACTAGACAACCAGGATTGTGACTCAAAAATCCCCACATATTTTATGGTACTTATCCATGCAAGCTTGGGGTACACATAGTTGTCTAGTTTTTCGGGTTTTTCACAATTTCCTTTGAGCGATCTTGTCGAGGTTTTTGTTGGAGTATTTTGGGGGAATTTTTATTTGCGACCATTCACCCCCCTCTGTTCGCCATCTCGGTCCTTCACACATCCAAAATCTTGATCGGCTGCTCCTTGTAGGTTAAATCCTCTTGTAGTTCAATTGCTACTAACGGCGTCTATTCTGTTGGCACTCCGAGACATTTCTTAAGCTAGGACACATGAAACACATCATGCACTCCTGCCAACGACTGCAGCAATTCCAACTGATAAGCAACCTCTCCTCGATGGCTCAAAATCTTGAATGGACCAACCTATCTTGGCGCAAGCTTCCCTTTAGCGTGAAATCTTTTAACACCTTTAAGAGGGGTAACTCTGAGATACACATAATCATTTGACTCAAAGCTCAAATCACGACGACGATTATCAGCATAGCTCCTCTGTCTTGACTGTACTTCCTTGAGAATCTCAGGTCCAAATACCAAACACTCTCCCGTTTCATTCTAATTCAACAGGTTACGACAAGGACGACCATACAAAGCCTCAAATGGAGACATTTGCAAACTAGCCAGATAACTCTTATTATAGCTGAATTTTGCATACGGCAAACGCTCATCCCACGACGTAGCATAAGCTAATGCACAAGCTCTTAACATATCCTCCAAAATCTGATTAACCGTTTCAGTCTGACCATCTGTCTGTGGATGATACACTGTACTAAAATTCAGACGAGTTCCCATTGCTTCATGCAACTTATTCCAAAATCTCGAGGTAAATTGGGTACCTCTATCTAACACAATCTTCTTGGGTACTTAATGCAAACACACAATCCTCGACATATACAATTCTGCCAAACGGTCACCTAAATAAGTCATCTTCACTGGAATGAAGTGAGCGACTTTGTTCAATCGATCCATGATAACCCAAATAGAATGATAACCTCTTTGAGTCTTAGGCAAACCGATAATAAAATCAATTCTGATTTCCTCCCATTTCCATTCTGGAACCTTCAATGGCTGTAACAAACCAGCGGGTCTTTGATGCATGGCTCTTAGCCTTTGACATAAGTCACACAGAGCAACGTGCTCAGCTACTTTCACGCTTTATGTTAGGCCACCAAAACATTTCCTTAAGATCTTGATACATCTTAGCACTTCCTGGTTGAATCGAGTACTTAGAATCATGAGCTTCCTCAAGAATCAATTGCTTAAGTTCCTTCTTAATTGGTACACAAATCCTTCCTTTAAACCACATGGTACCTTGCAGATCTATGACAAAATCATCCGCTAAACCTTCATCCTTCTTAGAATTGATTCTGCTGATTTTCTCATCATCCTTCTAACCTTCTCTGATTTGATCTTCAAGTGTCGGTTTTACTTCCAACGCAGCTACAAAACCTTGT
Source organism: Otatea glauca (assembly GCA_036346275.1). Taxonomy (NCBI): domain Eukaryota; kingdom Viridiplantae; phylum Streptophyta; class Magnoliopsida; order Poales; family Poaceae; genus Otatea; species Otatea glauca. Next base: position 4,724,337 of record CM070720.1, on the reverse strand, counting down.
GGAACAACTTCTAATTTCAGCTTTCGCAACTCACTGCACAACTCCGTATGTTCACTTGATATCAGCATATTTGCACTATGGCTTTTGTGACTCAAAGCATCGGCTACCACATTAGCCTTACCCGGATGATAATGGATTCCAACATTATAATCTTTAATCAATTCCAACCATCTCCTTTGCCTCATATTGAGATTTGACTGAGTGAATATATACTTTGGACTCTTATGGTCTGTATATATCTCACATCTGTTTCCAATGAGGTAATGTCGCCATATTTTCAAAGCATGCACTACGGCAGCTAACTCCAAATCATGCGTAGGATAATTCCCTTCATGCGGCCTCAATTGTCTTGACGCATAGGCGACCACCTTGCCATTCTGCATTAACACACAACCAAGACCTTGCCTTGAAGCATCACAATATATATCAAAACTATTTTGTACATTCATCAATACTAACACATGTGCGGTCGTTAAATGCTTCTCCAACTCCCGAAAAGTCTTTTCGCACTTTGGCATCCATGCAAACTTCTTCTCTTTCTTCAACAACTACGTAAGGGGTTTAGCAATCGTCGAGAGTCCTTCTATGAACTGGCGGTAATATCCCGCCATTCCCAGAAAACTACGAATCCGAGTGACTGACTTAGGTTGCTCCAATTGTAACACAGCTCCGACCTTGCTCGGATCAACGGTAACTCCTTTTGCAGTCATCACATGACCAAGAAATTCAACCTTATCATTTGAAAATTCACACTTACTAAACTTAGCATACAACTGTTGCTCTCGCAACCTTTCTAAAACCAATCTCAAATGGTCTGCATGCTCGTCTGTCATCTTGGAATACACAAGAATGTCATCTATAAAGACAACGACAAATTTGTCCAAATAGTCCATAAATACCTTATTCATCATGTTCATGAAATAGACCAGAGCATTGGTCAATCCAAAATACATGACCGTGAACTCATAATGTCCATATCGCGTAGAAAACACAGTCTTGGGAACATCTTCGGAACAAATCTTCAATTGATGATATCCTGAAAGAAGATCTATCTTGGAGAAAACTCCAGCCCCTCTCAACTGATCAAACAAATCATCGATCCTGGGCAATGGATACTTATTCTTAATTGTCACTTCATTAAATGCACGATAATTGATACACATTCTTAAACTCCCATCCTTCTTCTTGACGAACAAAATTGGTGCTCCCCACGGCGAAGAACTTGGTCTTATAAAATCTTTTTCTAGCAACTCCTCGATTTGCTTCTTCATCTCAACTAATTCATCTGTTAGCATGCAATATGGTCTCTTTGCTATTCGTGCTATACCAGTCACTAAGTCAATACCAAACTCAATATCCCTATCTGGCGGCATACCCGGCAAATCCTCAAGAAAGACTTTCGGATAATCCCTTACAATTGGCACATCTTCCATACTAACAACTTTCACACTGTTCACCATTAACTGACCATCACGAACGGCTGTTGCACGAACCTTCACGTTCTTGCCACTAGGGCTTTCTAATGACACCACTCTTTGGCCAAAATCCAAAATAGCTTTATGCTTGGATAGCCAATCCATTCCAAGAATGACATCTAAGGTTTGAGTATCTAACAAGATGAGATTCGCTAGAAATTATATCCCATTCATGTGCAACATAACTCCCAAACACCCAAGGCTAGATCTAAACTCAGATCCTAATGCTTGGACTAAAAGCACACACTTAAGATTCTTAACATCAAATCCATTCTCAGTTGCAAAACTCTGAGAAACAAACGAATGCGAGGCTCCAGAATCAAATAAAACTGTAGCAGGTACTGAGTTAACCAAAAACTTACCCAACACAACATCTAATGCCTCCTGAGCTCCATCTGCAGTGATATGATTGACTCTACCACGCACTGTTGCTTGAGGTGCTGCTCTAGCTTGTCCCAATACACGATTCCCTCCTGATGTAGGTGCCTTAGCAGGTGTCGTTCCCAAGTTGAAGCGGACCGGCGTGATTCCTCCTTTCTGCGGATACTTGTTAGCAAAATGTCCTGGCTCATTACAAGTATAGCAATGTCTGATAGCAGACTGTTGATTCCCTCCTGGTGCATTGTTCCCTTGAGCTGGCATCTGAAAATTCTAATTAGCAGGGCGAGGTGCAAGGGTTGATGACTTATTTGCTACTTGCGGCTGAAACGTAGCAAACTGTTGTGGAGACATCCTTAATCTAAACTGGTTTGGTCGCCCTCCTTGGCGAACCATCCCGCGCTTGCGATCCTCACCAAGCTCTTTACGCTTATCCTCCAAAATCAAAGCTTTATTAACCAACTCTTGGAAATCAGGAAAGTTGTGAGTGATCAATCCCACTTGCAGTCCAGAGTTTAATCCCTTCATAAAGCAAGCCTGCTTAGCCTTTTTTGTAGCCACATCCTCTGGAGCATAGCAAGATAACTAGGTAAATTTGTTCAAGTAATCGGCCACTGACTGGCCTCCTTGCTTCAAAGCCCTGAATTCCTCCTTCTTGAGGTCCATCATGCCTTCGGGTACATGGTACTAACGAAAGGCAATGGTGAACTCATCCCACGTGATCTCCTATGGGGATTCATGTGTGGCACAATAGTTCTCCCACCATTCTGCAGCAGTTCCTTCTAGCTAATGAGAGGCATAAAGCACCTTGTCATTTCCCTCACATTGGGTGATGTGCAACTTCCTTTCAATAGTCCTAAGCCAATCATCGGCTTCCAAGGGGTTGAATTTGCTTGAGAATGTCGGTGGACGAGTCCTCATAAAATTAAATAGCTTAGAATAAGAAGACGATCCATTGTTGCCATGTTGAACACTGTTGTTGTTGATAGCTGCTTGGCTAGTCATACCCTACATCTTTTGCATCATCGTCTACATAAGCTGAGTCTGTGCTGCAAGGAAAGCTCCCAAATTCTGCATGTCAACCGGTGTGGAATATAGGTTCCAGGGGGTCCTCAGGACAGGCCCAAGATGAAGGCCCAGAGGATACTCTCCACGTCAGGCTTCATAACTGTACGGAAAGGGATATACCCTAGAGGAAAGTTGAATTTATGTTTAGATATGATAGATACAGTTGTAATCCGGGTCGTTAGAAGGATAGAATAAAGATGTAAACTATTTCCTATAACCGACTAGAATCTTGTAACCGATCGGAATCTCTTAACCGATTGGGACTCTGTAAGCCACCTCACCCCCACTATATAAGGGAGAGGGCGGGCAACAACGTGGGAATCAAGCCACAGAGCATAAAACATCTCGTATCGCCCAGAGCACATAGCGCTTTGAGCAATCTTAGGTCCAAGAAACCTTCATAATCCCAGCACACAGGATTAGGGTATTATCTCCTTCGCGAGAGCCTAAACCTGTCTAAATCCCTTGTCTTGTGTGACCTTCGAGTTTGAGATCGGGCGCCTACCCCATAAATTCATTGCCGACTACAAAAATTGACAGTTGGCGCGCCAGGTAGGGGAAGCGCTTCAATATGTTCCCACAGACTCGATGGCATCAACCGGCGGATTTATCGCCACCTTCATCTCCGGCCAAGCTTTCCGCTTCGGAAGCCTGGATTTCGTCGCCAATATGCATGGAGAGCTTGTCAACCTGGATAAAAACAAGATCCAATCTGGCAGAATCAAGGGCGAACCATCTCAGGTACATTACTCTAACTTACCTAGGAAACCAGTCGGCTCCATTAGGAGCGGCTGCGATTCTCGCAGCATTTTCTCAATTGAAAGACAGAAGACCGATCTCCATCAAGAAGAACGTGATGTCACGGAAGAAGATCGCCGACGTAAGGGTAAGGAGGTCCAAACGCGGACTCTCCGATCTTTGGGTCGCAATGTCCGGGAGGACATCCTGCAATCTAAGTTGGGAGATCAGTCCGTCTTCCGCACACCGATGCAAAACGTCGTCGCTTCGAAGACGCTCCTCGACGCACTGGACCCGATGATTGCATCAGACAGTCCGGCGGCCCCGATTGTGGCTCACATCAAGGCCATGGTGACGGCGGCAGCTATCCAGCAAAATCAGGAGAAGCCGGTTGGAGAGGCGCACTCGCGCTCCCACGCGGCCACTCGTGTCGCCAACAGTCGGACTACAACAGTCGGAACGTTGACAGTCGGCGCCATGCACCGTCTACTGGTGACGCTCGACAGATCCTTGACCGCGACCTTCGCCAGGACATCACGGCCAGGCGACGAAAACGAAACGAGGAAGAAAGACACGGACACCACGACGACTACGAGCGTTTCGGCATCAGCTACGATCGGCGGAACGACCGAATATATGGTGACCGCGACGATCGCAGAGTTCATCATCGCCGGGGTGGGAGTGACGACGAACGCCGAGTCAATGACTCGCCGCGCCAAACCTCACCCCGACATTTTAACGGTCATCACCAAGCTAGAAGATCGCCACGCCGGAGCCCCCCCTACAAGATGAAAGATCCATCGATGGGATCCGAGCGTTCACTCCCCGGCTGCGCCGAGTGGTGTGGCCCGAGGGGTTCAACCCCAAAGGCATTGTAAAGTTCGACGGGGAACGAGACCCAGAAGCTTGGTTGCAAGTCTACGCCCTGGCAGTCAAGGCCGCATGGGGAAATCAGATCGTCATGGCGAACTATTTGCCGATCAATCTCAGTCCCTCGACACAAGCATGGCTCACGGGCCTCCCTGCCAACTCGGTAGACTCCTGGAGTGACATGTGCGAGCAATTCATCGCCAACTTTCAGGGGACCTATGAGAGGCCCGGTACCCCGTGGGACCTGTATCAACTGCACCAGAAGAAGGATGAAACGCTGAGAGACTTCATCCGGCGCTTCATGTAGAAGAAGAACACCGTCAGAGACGTGTCAGAGGCGGTGGTTGTGGCGGCCTTCCAGAAAGGGGTAAGCGATCCCGATCTTTTTAAAAAAATATCCAGGAAGCCCCCGACCTCCGTAAAAGAAATGTTTGCGTTAGCCGACCGCTACGCCACGGCTTCAGATGCTCTGGCCGAGCGACAAGAAGATCATCCCCCACAAAAGAGCAAGGGTGATAAGCCCGAGTCCTCTAAACACAAGGATAGGAAGCGCAAGGGTGAGGAGATGGTCGCGGTAGCCGAGCATAACCGGCCCCGAGCCGCTCGGAGAGAAGCACCCGACGACAGCACCGTCATGGAAGCGATCTGTCCTTTCCACCCCAAGGGAAAACATGCGACCAAGGACTGCTTCACTCTGAAGCGTTTTGCGCGCAAATGTCAACGGCAACCAGCCCCAGCCAAGGGCGAAGTTGCTCTAGCAAAGAAGAAGGAACTCCCGGATGAAGAAGATTTCCAGGAGCCCGAGCAGGAACTGAACTACATCTACGGGGGCTCAACTGGATATGAGTCCAACCGGAAGCAAAAACTTACCGCTCGGGAGATCAGCGCAGTGGAAATAGCGACTCCTCAATATCAAAAATTGTCTGAGGTCCCGATCACCTTTGACCATAGAGATCACCCCAGCCGGGTCCCACATCCGGGTAAGTTTCCTCTCGTACTTGACCCGGTTGTGCGCAGCGTGAAGCTCAAGAGGGTTACGATCGGCATGAAGTGGGCTCAACGTCTGCTCGCCAGACTTTCGACGCATGAGCATCCCCGTTCGAGCCGAGGCCAAGCACCCACCTTTCCACGGAGTAATCCGGGCGCCCTCGCCCCTCTGACATATTTCATTACCCGCTACGTTGGAACCAAGGATAATTTCGGACCGAATTCATCAATTTTGTTGTAGCCAATTTGAGACGGCAGTATCATGCCATCTTGGGAAGGCTGGTCTAGCGATTCATGGCCATACCTCATTACATCTACTCGGTGTTGAAGATGCGGGACCCAAAGGAGTCATCGTGACGCCGTGGCGACATCAAGCAATCATCGCAATGCGACCGGAGAATCATGAACTTACCGAATTGCGATGGCGGTACCGGGCAAAAACATCCAGCCGAGGTCGCCACGCCCAAGATGAAGGAGATGTACCATCAAAAAGCAGCCACCTCGGGAATTAAGCCCGCGAGGGAACCAAAAGGATCATTCTTGACCCGTCTGACACGTCTAAAACAACCGTGATCGGGACAGGGCTCGAGGACAAATAGGAAAGCGCGCTCGTCACCTTCCTCCAAGCTAACAAGGACATTTTTGCCTGGAAACCATCACATATGCCAGGTGTACCAAGGGAGGTGATCGAGCACTCTCTCCATGTTGATGAGAAGTCAAAACGCGTCAAACAAAGGCTTCGGCGGTTCGCTCCGGATCGTTGGGACGCCATAAAATAGGAAATCACGAAACTCCTAGCCGCAGGTTTTATCAAAGAAGTGTATCATCCTGATTGTTTAGCGAATCCTGTATTAGTTCAAAAGAAGAATAAAACTTGGCGCATGTGAGTTGATTATACTGATCTCAACAAGGCGTGCCCGAAGGACCCCTTTGGGCTGCCCCGAATCGATCAGGTGGTTGACTCGACTGCGGGTTGTGAAATTTTGAGTTTTCTTGACGCATATTCGGGCTATCACCAGATTCGCCTAAAGGAGGAAGATCATATCAAGACCTCGTTCATCACGCCTTTCGGAGCTTACTGTTATACCACGATGGCATTCGGGCTAAAAAACGCTGGCGTGACTTATCAACGTGCGATACAGCGGTGTTTTCACACCCAGCTCGGGCGCAACGTGGAGGCGTATGTGGATGACGTTGTCGTAAAAACTCGGGAAAGGAAAGATCTTATCATCGACTTAGCCGAGACTTTCGAAAGTTTAAGAGCTTTCAACATGAAGCTGAATCCTGAGAAGTGTGTCTTCGGAGTATCTTCGGGAAAACTGCTCGGATTCATCGTGTCACAACGAGGCATTGAAGCCAACCCGGAGAAAGTCAAGGCCATATCAAATATGGAACCACCAGCTAGCCAAAAAGACGTCCAGAAGCTTACAGGGTGTATGGCCGCTCTAAGCAAGTTCATCTCCCGACTGGGTATGCGAGGTATGCCCTTCTTCAAACTACTCAAGAAACAAGATAAGTTCCAGTGGACGTCGGAAGCGCAACAAGCACTTGAAGATCTAAAGACCTTCTTGACGACACCTCCTGTGTTAGTCTCGCCAATGCCAGAAGAACCCCTGTTACTTTATATCGCGGCAACGGCACATGTAGCCAGCGCTGTGATCATCGAGAGAGGAGGAAACGGCTCAGTACGAGTCCAAAGACCCGGTATGCCGTCTGAAGTCCTAAGTGAATCCAAGGTACGGTATCCACAAGTGCAGAAGCTACTATATGCCGTACTCCTTACATCTCGCAAGCTTAAACACTACTTCCAAGAGCATGTCATTTCGGTAGTCACCTCCTTCCCGATCGGAGACATACTTCACAACCAGGAGGCCAATGGGAGAATTGCCAAATGGGCAGTTGAACTCGGGGCTTTTGACATTCAATTCAAGCCCCGCACGGCCATCAAATCCCAAGCACTCGCTGACTTTACGGTCGAGTGGACAGAACTGCAGCACCCGGCGATTACTAAATATCTCGAGTATTGGACGATGTACTTTGACGGTTCCCTCACGCTCAGCGGTGCGGGGGCTGGTATGGTGCTCATATCACCAAGTGGAGAAAGATTGAGGTATGTCCTCCAAATATTTTTTCCTGCATCCAACAACGCCGCCGAGTATGAGGCACTCATTCATGGACTCCGCATCGCCATATCTCTCGGCATTCGACGACTGGCGGTTCGCGGAGATTCAATGCTCGTGGTCAATCAAGTGCGTATGAATGGTCTTGCATCGAGGACAACATGGCAAGATATTGCCAAGAAGCGCAAGCTAGAAAGCAACTTCGATGGACTCGAGCTCGTTCACGTGCTTCGACGGGACAACGAAGCAGCTGACGAATTGGCGAAGATGGGATCCTGCCGGTCCAAGGTACCCGTGGGAATATTTGTAGAAGAAATTCATAAACCCACGATTAGCGCTCGGCCAAAAGCAGACAGTCCAGTAGAAAAAGGGGAAGAGGCAGAGGTCTTGATTATTACCCCAGATTGAACATCTCCATACCTGGACTACCTGATAGAAGACAAGCTACCCGAGGATCGCGTCCAAGCCGAGCGGATCATGCGCCGAAGCAAGAGTTATGTAGTCGTTGGAAAGGAGCTTTATCGTAAAAGCTCCTCTGGCATACTGCGACGATGCATATCGGAACAAAAAGGGAAAGACCTGCTCAAAGAAATCCACTCGGGAATTTGTGGGAACCATGCGGCGTCATCGACCCTGGTCGGAAAAGCCTATCGTCAAGGGTTCTTTTGGCGATTGCCGTCAGATGCGGAGGACATCGCCGGCATCACGAAGGATGTCGCTTTTTGCACGCCAAATGAACAAGCGGTAGTAGAATTACAGACTATCCGATTACATGGCCATTTGCGGTCTGGGGGCTCGACATGGTGGGACCTTTGAAATAGGCTCAAGGAGGCTATACTCATCTCTTCGTTGCCATTGATAAATTCACCAAATGGATTGAGGCCAAACCAGTCGCCACCATTACGGCGGCAAAGGCCAGAGAATTCTTTCACGAGATCGTGGTTAGATTTGGCGTGCCCAACCGAATCATCATGGATAAGGGCACTCAGTTCAGAGGCGAAGTATTTCAAGATTGGTGTGAGGAACTGGGCATAAAAATTTGCTTCGCGTCAGTCGCGCACCCCCGAAGTAACGAACAGGTTGAGCGAGCTAATGGCATGGTGCTCCAAGGCATAAAAGCAAGAATTTTCGATCGACTCCAACCATATGCTACTCGGTGGGTCAAAGAACTGCCCTCAGTACTCTGGGGGCTACGAACCACCCCCAGTAGGGCAACCGAATAGTCACCTTTCTTTCTGGTATATGGCACAGAAGCGGTATTACCAACCGAGTTAGAATTCGGATCCCCGCGGGTTCGGAGTTATGAAGAGATCGCTTCAGAAGACAGCCGGCTAGAAGACCTCGACAGACTGGAAGAAGCCATGGATATCGCAACAATTCGTTCGGTGAAATACCTCCAAGGCTTACGACGTTATCATGGGCGCAATGTAAAGAGCCGCGCGTTCTCCAAAGGAGATCTAGTCCTAAGGAGGAATCAAAAAAGCGAACATAAACTCTCCCCAAGTTGGGAGGGCCCTTACATCATCGATTTAAATAATTCGTCCGGAGCTTATAAACTTAAGCGAGAAGATGGATCGACAATCAGCAATACTTGGAATATAGAACAGCTACGTCGCTTTTTCACTTAAGTTTTTGTACTTCTTTTTTCCTTTGTGAATAAAAGTTCGATTGAAAAAGTCGTTTTCATATAACCTCTTTTATAATCATGAATTCGAGTGCTTCGCTCTTATGTTAAGACTCAGGGACAAGATCCATGAATCATATCCCAGAGCCTGGGGGCTGGAGTCAGATGAACAAAGATATATACTTTCATGAAGGAGAAACAGGGAATACTGTAACGTCCCAAAATTTGAGTTTTGGAATGTTTAAATTCTAAAATAAACCATTTGCATTTTCTTGAATTAATTCCAGCTTCATTTGAATTTTCCATGAATAAAAGGATTTAATTTTACTAAACTATTCATCAAACTGTATTTTTGGGGATTTTTATGAATTTATTTGATATTTATTTGAATTTATTTGAAATTCTGGCAATTTCTAAAATCGAAAAATTATTTTAATTTCAAAAAAAAACCATCTGGGCCGAAACTTCTCTCGGCCCAGTAGCCCAGCCACTTTGCTCCACCCCGGCCCGCTCCGCTCGGCCCACCTCTCGTGCGAAGGCAGCCCGCCAGCCCGCGCCACGTTGGCCGCCCGATGCGCGACACGCGTGTGGACGCGATTGCGCCACATCATCGGTCGCAACCAAACCCTAGCTGCCGCCTCCGTCGCTCGGAGTCCGCCTCGCTCACGCCTTGGCATCTGTGCCGCGTCCGTTGCGCATCCCACGAGGCAATAAAAGCTGTGCCGCGCGCCTAACGAGGATCCCCTCGCGCCGCTGCTTCTTTTGCCCCCTTCCTCGCTGCCCGAAGCGCCGCCGTTGCGCCGCGCGAGCTCGCCGTAGCTCCGCCGTCGCCGCCGTAGCCTTTTTCCGTTGCCTCGCCGCTTCGATGCGTCTTCGTCGTCGCCGTTTGCTCGCCCGAGTCCGCCACGTGGCCCTCGCCGATCGCCGTCTTCTTCCCTCAACCTCCTCCGCCGCTTGCGGGTCTTCTTCCTCGTCTCCGGTAAGCTTGCGCTGCCCGCCTCACCGCTGTTCTCGCTATAAACCCGGCCGTCCGATCCACGGCGGTGCCTCGATCGCGTGCGCGTCGCCTCGTCCCGCCCTCGTCCTCGGCCGCCGATCCGATCGCGGCCGCCGATGCGCGACGCGTGGCTGCCGCGTCGCCGGGCGTGGGTCGCTGCGTCGGCCGCCGCGTCGACCGATCGCTTACGTCGCCGATGACGTCAGCCGTGCGCCGAGCGCAAGGTGAACCGAGGCCGCGCCGTGGACCGAGTCCACCGAGAGCCGGCTGACGTCAGCGTTGCGCAATAAATCCTTTTTTCGTATAAAAATAAATCCAGAAATTGCTATTTTCTGTATTTTCTCTGAATTTAATTTTCCAGAAGCTCGTTCTCCCTCATACGAACTCCGATTGAGGCGATTCAAGTTTCTAAATTTTTCTAAAATCAAGATCTATCTCCCAGAGCCATTCATTTTCAGTTTTGAGCTTGTTTGAGTCTCTGTTTTGTATTTATTTGGTTTCGTTGCTTCTTTTCCGGTAGACGCTAATTCCGAGGGAGCGAACGAAGACTTTGAAGACCAAGATTCAGCACTAGATCAGCAAGGCAAGTCATAATCCTTTGATCATATTGATCCTATGTTTGCAAAGTAATTTGTTTTATACAATTGCATGCTTTTTGTGTATCAACGATTATTTCATGGGGAATAGCTACATACCTAGTTGTTGTTATGTCACCTTGATTAATTGGGATGCCATGTATCCATTGCTAAACCTAGGTTGGGACAATACTAGTAGGACAAAATCATTATATCAACATTGGGTTATTATAGCTATGCTTAGACATGCTTAGTTATACATTGGGATTCATGTCACATATTGAATAATGTTAATCTTGACTTAATAAGATATTGAACTGTGGCCGTTAGCCACTGTTGTAAAATTTGTTGTACCATGGCTGGGTTTGCCATTGGTCTTGGTTGAACGAATTGTTTTCCCTTGGGCAAGTGATCGTGCAGTAAAGGGGGTGCTTTCTAGCACATTGGGATGTGGATGTCTTGCCCGAGACAACTTAAGGACTTAATCTTGTGCGCCTTTGAACTGGGCCTAACCGTACTACCACAAGTCTGGTATGGGACAGACCTAGCGGATTAATTTGCAATGTCTAGCCCCGAGTCTTGCCGGTTGGTGGTGTGGGTTCCGGATGGACGGGTAGATTCGCAAGGCACAAGAGGGGCCCTAAGGGCGAAACCTTAGTGGGCGATCGAGTTTAGACAGTGCATTGTAAAGGCTTTGTCATGATATCTCTGCGACACACCAAAGGAAGTGTGTTAATATCGATTGCGCAAAGAGATTTCATGTCTTGTGGGTAAAGTTGTACAACCTCTGCAGAGTGTAAAACTATTCGAATAGCCGCGTCCGCGGTCTTGGACAAAGCCCGGGAATTTCACACGGGGTATAGAGTATTCATGAATTGTGGAATGTGGAATTGTTGGGATGTGAACGGGGAGTTCACTGTTGTGATTATTGTCTATCATTGATCTTTTAGTTATTTATTTATTTATGTTTTAATAAATATGCTTTCAATCTATTTATTGTATTTCAATTCAAGTTGTTGCTTTCTGCAAATGAACTATATAGCCATCCTTGTCAAGCCGTGCATGAATATATTGCATCAATTCCCTACGGCTTGCTGAGTACTTTTGTACTCACGGCTTTATGCCCTTGTTGATCAGTTGCTGAAGGAGATAATGAATCACATGAGGAGGAATTCTATGAAGACTACGTGGATTAGGAAGGCGTTCCCCAGACGATTGCCTGTGGCATGTCGAATGGCTCAAGTTATCTTTTCCGCTGCAATAATTATTTGTTTCTTAAACCCTTAAGGCATAATGGTGTAAACATTGACCCTAAGGTCGTTTGCTTTATTTAATAATAATTCGCTTCTCTTAGTTAATTCGTTGTATGGAATGGTATTTCATCTATGTTTCCACTGTGTGCACTAGCGTGATCCTGGACTAGTGTAGTATACACAGAGGGTTTCGGATTTGTAAATCCGGGTCCCGACAGAGATGGTATCAGAGCCATATCGACTGTAGGTCGCTATCCTAGTTAGCATGGTCTTCAAAATTATTCTCTAAATCAAACCAACAAAATTGGTACTTAATAGTTTTCGTCTCCTCTCGTCTTATTCTTAGGTTCTTATTTCTCTCCTTTCTAAGACATTGATTTGAAATTTAAATTGAACTTATCTTATGAAACTTCTCAAAACCTCGATCCTTTTGCGAGGAATCAAATCAAGGGAGACGATGAATCAAGCCATCAAAGACTTATCCGAGAAGACTACCATATAAGATAGGGTTTTGTGCTCAGCGATGTTTGAGCATGTTTTTCCCTTTTCAGTTCAGTTACGTTTAGTCCGCGTATACTAGGATTTTCATTGCTTGTGTGCCTGGTATGTTGTACCCCTTGCCCCAAGCACGGTGTGGCAACCATACCTTTAATTGGAAAAGCTTTATTTGCCTCTTTAATTTGTAGCCTTTTCGGCTGTGTCCTTTTGTTCTTGGGTATTACCTTCTCCCCTAGATGATCTTACCACTCGTCTACTGCTTTCCCTCTTCCCTATCAACCCTTGTGCTGCATCTCAGATGGTTGACACTCGTTCTGGAGTCGGTCGCAGTTCTCCAGCGGATGCCAGTGCTAGCGCCAACCCCAATCCCAATGCACCACCGCCACCTCCAGCAGTGACAGACCAGAACATGGGACATTTTCTGGCAGCTCAGACTCACCTAATGAATACAATGATGCAGAACATGAACAACATGATGAATCAGCAGAACCAGACTACAGTTGCCCTAGCAAATCTGTTGAACCAGTAGAACCAAGCTGCTGCTGCACCTACTCAAGCTCGTCCCCAGTCCAAGCTAGCAGAATTTATGAGGACTCGTCCACCAACTTTCTCCAACTCTTCAGAACCATTGGATCCGCTCCATTGAGAAGAAGCTTGAAATTGCCCAGTGCACCAATCGTGAGAAGGTTCTCTATGCCACTCACCAGCTGGAGGGCACCGTCGCTGAATGGTGGGAGAACTACAGTGCTGCCCATGATGACCCTCAGACTATCACTTGGGCAGAGTTTTCCATTGCTTTCCACCACTCTCATATCCCTGATGGAAAGGTAGAAATGAAGAAGAATGAGTTCCGAGAGCTTAAGCAGGAAGGAATGTCAGTGAGTGAATACCTCAATAAGTTCACTCAACTTACCCGCTACGCTCCAGAGGATGTAGCTACAGATGATGCTCGCCAAAAGAAGTTCAAGCGTGGACTCAATCCAGGACTAAAGGTGCAAGTCATTGGCAAAGACTATGCAGATTTCCAGCATCTGGTAGATAAAGCTATGCTTATTGAGGAATCTCGTCGGGAATTGGAAGAATCCGTAAGAGAAAGATGATGACATGGAGCCCATCGAGTCACCCAGAGAGTCGTAACCAATTCTCAACGACCTACTCGCTTCACTCCTCCATGCATCCGGGACCCTCGCACCAAAGACTCGCCCGACTCCTCAGCAATCGCAACCTCAACACCAACAAAGAATCCACCTCGGAGGAACAAGAATCCGGTGCAGGAGTCACATGTTTCAATGTCATGAACTCGATCGCTATGCCAATAATTGCCCAGAAGCAAGCCGTGACGCGGTCCGTTTCAACTTGGGATCTACGCCACCAAGACCGCCGCACAGATCGGGACGTGGGCGCCCTGCACTCCTAACCAAGCCACCAGACTCCGCCACTCTTTGGAAGAGGTCGTGTGAATTACGCCACCACCGAGAACGCCCGACCGCACGGACGTCATACTAGGTAAGCTCCTAGTCAATTCAAAGATCCGCCATGGTTTTGTTTGATTCTCGAGCTACGATTCGCTTGTTTCTGAGTTTTGCCGCAAATCATCAATTAAAGACAATGCCTCTTAAGACTATTTTATTAGTGCAATCTCACAGTTACGATTTGAGTACGAACCAAGGTTGCCCCGAAGTTAAGATATTAATTGGAGGGGTAGAATTTCTAGCCAACCTTATTGTCCTAGACACCAAGTCCCTAGATGTGATCCTAGGAATGGATTGGCTTTCCAAGAACCAAGCAGTTTTGGATTGTGGGAATAGAGAGATCACCTTAACCAGTCCAGATGGAGCCAAGTTAAAAGTTCAAGCCGATTCAGATCAGTCCGAAGGGATTAGAGTTTGCAGTGCCAAAGGAATAAGTTTGGAAGATGTACCAGTCGCCAGTGAATTTCCTGATGTGTTTCCGGATGAGTTGCCTGGGATGCCACCGGATCGAGATATAGAGTTCTTGATAGAACTAGTTCCTGGAACGCCACCCATTTCCATGAGACCTTATAGGATGCCTGCTAATGAGTTAGCCGAAGTAAAGAGACAGATTAAAGAGCTACAGGATCAAGGTTTTGTTCGACCAAGTTCTTCGCCATGGGGAGCACCGGTTCTTTTAGTTGAAAAGAAAGATGGAACTCAGAGAATGTGTGTGGATTACCGCTGACTCAATGAGGTTACCATCAAAAATAAGTACCCTCTGCCAAGAATCGATGATTTGTTTGACCAACTTCAAGGAGCCGGAGTGTTCTCGAAGATTGACTTAAGATCGGGTTACCACCAGTTGAAGATTCATCAAGAGGATATACCCAAAACAGCTTTTGTTACTCGGTATGGACAGTATGAGTATACTGTGATGTCTTTTGGACTGACCAATGCCCCTGCCTACCTAATGACCTTGATGAATAAGGTATTCATGGAATATTTGGATAAGTTTGTTGTTGTTTTCATTGACGACATTCTGATCTACTCCAAAAGTGAGGAAGAACATGAGGATCACTTGCGCCAAATTTTAACGAAGCTAAGAGAGAATCAGCTTTATGCAAAGTTCAGTAAATGTGAGTTCTGGATGAAAGAAGATGCTTTCCTAGGACATGTCATATCAGCGGAAGGAGTCACTGTTGACCCTGGAAAGGTACGAGATGTGCTAAGTTGAGAGTCACCCAAGATGGTACCTCAAATCCGAAATTTTCTTGGAATGGCGGGATATTATCGCCGTTTCATAGAAGGATTTTCTAGAAAGGCTAGACCGCTCACTCAACTCTTAAAGAAGGAGAAGAAATTTGTTTGGACACCAGAGTGTGAGCAAAGTTTTCAAGAACTTAAGAAGTGTTTGACAACTGCCCCAGTGCTTATCCTGCCAGATAATAGGAAGGATTTTGAGATATTCTGTGATGCATCTCGACAAGGATTCGGTTGTGTGCTAATGCAAGATAAGAAGGTTGTAGCGTATGCTTCGCGACAACTAAGGCCATATGAAGTTAATTATCCTACCCATGATTTGGAACTAGCAGCCGTAGTGCATGCTTTGAAGATTTGGCGACATTATCTCATTGGTAATCGTTGTGAAGTTTATACGATCACAAAAGTTTGAAGTATATCTTTACCCAAGCCGACCTCAATATGAGACAAAGAAGATGGTTGGAATTGATCAAGGACTATGACATTTGGATTCATTATCATCCAGGCAAAGCCAATGTCGTAGCCGACGCTTTGAGTAGAAAGAGCTACTGCAACACTTGATGATTAAGGAAAGTCAGCCAGCCCTTTATAAGGAATTTCAGAAGCTCAGTTTGGAATTGGTTCAGGAAGGGTATTTAGCTACTTTGGAAGTACGCCCTACGTTGGAATATCAGATTCGAGAAGCACAGGTAGATGATGCTGATGTCAAGGAGATTAAGAGCAATATGAAGAAAGGAAAAACCCCAGGTTTCTCTGAAGATGAACAAGGTACTATTTGGTATGAGAAGCGTATTTGCGTACCAGATCAGAAAGAGCTTAAGGAGTTGATTCTCAAAGAAGCGCATGAGACTTTATACTCCATTCATCCTAGAAGTACTAAGATGAATCAAGACCTCAAGGAAAGGTATTGGTGGCCTAGTATGAAGCGTGAGATTGCAGAATATGTTTCACTTTGTGATGTCTGCCAGAAGGTCAAGGTAGAGCATCAGAGGCCAGCTGGATTGCTGCAGCCATTGAAGATTCCAGAGTGGAAGTGGGAAGAAATCGGTATGGATTTCATTACCGGATTTCCTAAGACCCAAGCAGGTTATGACTCGATCTGGGTAATAGTGGATCGATTGACTAAGGTAGCTCACTTTATTCAAGTTAAGACTACCTATGCAGGAGATAAATTAGCAGAATTATATATGTCAAGGATCGTCAGTCTTCACGGAGTACCTAAGAAGATAGTGTCTGATAGAGGAAGCCAATTTACCTCTCGTTTTTGGCAGAGTCTGCATGAAGCCATGGGAACTCATCTCAGATTTAGTACTGCCTATCACCCTCAAACCGATGGACAGACTGAGCGTGTGAATCAGATTCTTGAAGATATGTTAAGAGCTTGTGCCTTAACTTATGGTGCTAAGTGGGACAAGTGTTTGCCCTATGCCGAAGTTTTCAGACAACAATAGTTATCGTGCCGACCGCAAATGTCGTCTTTTGAAGCCTTATATGGAAGAAAGTGCGAACCCTCTCAACCGGAAGGAGTCGGAGAAAGACAATTGTTTGGCCTGCCATATTGCAAGAAGTCAAGAGCAAGTCCAATTAATTCGAGACAGGTTGAAGATAGCTCAAAGGCATAAAAGAGTTATGCGATAATCGTCGCCGAGATTTGAGTTTGAGCCCAATGATTATGTTTATCTCGAGTCACCCTCTCAAAGGAGTTAAGAGATTTCAAGTAAAAGGAAAGCTTGCCCTAGATATGTGGGACCGCTCAAAATCTTGGAACGAAGAGGAGAGGTTGCCTACAAGTTAGAATTGCCTCGATCTTTTGCGGAATCCATGATGTGTTCCATGTATCGCAGATTGAAGAAATGCCTGCGTGTGCCAGAGGAACAGATGCCATTGGAAGCCATTGATTTGCAAAAGGATCTTACCTACAAGGAGCAACCAGTGAAAATTTTGGATATAGCAGAGCGTATCACGAGAAGCAAGATCATCCGTTTTTGTAAGGTCCAGTGGAGTAATCATTCAGAAGAGGAAGCAACTTGGGAGCGAGAAGAGGATCTGAAGTCCGAGTTTCCCCACCTATTCCCTAGCCAGCCTGAATCTCGGGGTCGAGATTCCATTTAAGGGGGGGAGGTTTGTAACATACCAAAATTTGAGTTTTGGAATGTTTCAATTCAAAAATAAACCATTTGCATATTCTTGAATTAATTCCAGCTTAATTTGAATTCTCCATGAATAAAAGGATTTAATTTGACTAAACTATTCATCAAACTCAAGAATTTTTCTTTATTTTTGAGGATTTTTCTGAATTTATTTGATATTTATTTGAATTTATTTGATTTTATTTGAAATTCTGGCAATTTCTAAAATCGAAAGATGTTTTTAATTTCAAAAACAAAACCCATCTGGTTGAATCTTCTCGCCAAAGAAATGACCTGCCAGACTTCGCTCCGCTCGACCGCTCGCTCGGCCCACCTCTCATGTAAAGCGACCTTGACCGCACCGCGTTGGCCGCCCGATGCGCGACACGCGTGTGGACGCGATTGCGCCACGTCATTGGTCGCAGCCAAACCCTAGCCGCCGCTCGGAGTCCGCCTCGCTCATGCCTTGGCATCCGTGCTGCGTCCGTTGCGCGTCCCCGGAGGCTATAAAAGCCGTGCCACGCGCCTCCCGAGGATCCCCTCGCGCCGATGCTTCTTTTGCCCCCTTCCTCGCTGCCCGAAGCGCCACCGATGCGCCGCGCGAGTTCGCCGTAGCTCCGCCGTCGCCGCCGAAGCCTTTTTCCGTTGCCTCGCCGCTTCTGTGCGTCTTCGCCGTCGCCGTTTGCTCGCCCGAGTCCGCCGCGTCACCCTCTGCCCGGTCTGCATTGTCTTTCGCCTGAACCGGCCCTCCTCCGCCGGTTGTCGGGTCTTCTTCCTCGTCTCCGGTAAGCCCGCGCCGCCCGCCTCGCCGTCATTCCTCACTATAAACCCTGGCCGTCCGATGTGCGAAGGGTGCCCTGGATAGTGCCGCGTCGCCTCTGTCCTCGCCCTCGTCCTCGGCCGTCAGATCCGATCGCAGCCGCCGATGCGCGACGCGTGGCTTGCCGCGTCAGCGCTGGCGTGGCCGCTTGCGTCAGCCGCCGCGTCGATCCGATCTCGCCGCGTCGATGACGCGTCACCGTCGCCGAAGCGCCACGGTGAACCGAGGCCGCGCCGTGGACCGAGTCCACCGAGAGCCGGCTGACGTCAGCGTTACGCAATAAATCTTTTTTTCGTATAAAAATAAATCCAGAAATTCTGATTTTCTGTATTTTCTCTGAATTTAATTTTCCAGAAGCTCGTTCTCCCTCATACGAACTCCGATTGAGGCGATTCAAGTTTCTAAATTTTTCTAAAATCAAGATCTATCTCCCAGAGCCATTTATTTTCAGTTTTGAGCTTGTTTTAGTCTCTGTTTTGTGTTTATTTGGTTTCGTTGCTTCTTTTCCGGTAGACGCTAATTCCGAGGGAGCGAACAAAGACTTTGAAGACCAAGATTCAGCACTAGATCAGCAAGGCAAGTCATAATCCTTTGATCATATTGATCCTATGTTTGCAAAGTAATTTGTTTTATACAATTGCATGCAATTTGTGTATCAACGATTATTTCATGGGGAATAGCTATATACCTAGTTGTCGTTATGTCACCTTGATTAATTGGGATGCCATGTATCCATTGCTAAACCTAGGTTGGGACAATACTAGTTGGACATAATCATTATATCAACATTGGGTTATTGTAGCTATGCTTAGACATGCTTAGTTATACGTTGGGATTCATGTCACATATTGAATAATGTTAATCTTGACTTAATAAGATATTGAACTGTGGCCGTTAGCCACTGTTGTAAAATTTGTTGTACCATGGCTGGGTTTGCCATTGGTCTTGGTTGAACGAATTGTTTTCCCTCGGGCAAGTGATCGTGCAGTAAAGGGGTGCTTTCTACCACATTGGGTTGTGGATGTCTTGCCCGAGACAACTTAAGGACTTAATCTTGTACGCCATTGAACTGGGCCTAACCGTACTACCACAAGTCTGGTATGGGACAGACCTAGCGGATTAATTTGCAATGTCTAGCCTTGAGTACTTCCAGTTGGTGGTGTGGGTTCCGGGATGGACGGGTAGATTCGCAAGGCGCAAGAGGGGGCCCTAAGGGGCGAAACCTTAGCGGGCAGTACCGAGTTTAGACAGTGCATTTTAAAGGCTTTGTCATGATATCTCTGCGACACACCAAAGGAAGTGTGTTATTATCGATTGCGCAAAGAGATTTCATGTCTTGTGGGTAAAGTTGTACAACCTCTGCAGAGTGTAAAACTATTCGAATAGCCGCGTCCGCGGTCTTGGACAAAGCCCGGAAATTTCACACGGGGTATAGAGTATTTCATGAATTGTGGAATGTGGAATTGTTGGGATGTGAATGGGGAGTTCACTGTTGTGATTATTTTCTATCATCGATCTATTAGTTATTTATTTATGTTTTCATAAATATGCTTTCAATCTATTTATTGTATTTCAATTCAAGTTGTTGCTTTCTGCAAATGAACTATATAGCCATCCTTGTCAAGCCGTGCATGAATATATTGCATCAATTCCCTACGGCTTGCTGAGTACTTTTGTACTCACGGCTTTATGCCCTTGTTGATCAGTTGCTGAAGGAGATAATGAATCTCATGAGGAGGAATTCTATGAAGACTACGTGGATTAGGAAGGCGTTCCCCAGACGATTGCCTGTGGCATGTCGAATGGCTCAAGTTACCTTTTCCGCTGCAATAATTATTTGTTTCTTCAACCCTTAAGGCGTAATGGTGTAAACATTGACCCTAAGGTCGTTTGCTTTATTTAATAATAATTTGCTTCTTCTTAGTTAATTCGTTGTATGGAATGGTATTTCATCTATGTTTCCACTGTGTGCACTAGCGTGATCCTGGACTACTGCAGTATACACAGAGGGTTTCGGATTTGTAAATCCGGGTCCCGACAGAGATGGTAGATGGATTTGTGTGTTTTTGTACTTCTTTTTTCCTTTGTGAATAAAAGTTCGATTGAAAAAGTCGTTTTCATATAACCTCTTTTATAATCATGAATTCGAGTGCTTCGCTCTTATGTTAAGACTCAGGGACAAGATCCATGAATCATATCCCAGAGCCTGGGGGCTGGAGTCAGATGAACAAAGATGTATACTTTCATGAAGGAGAAACAGGGAATACTTTTTTATGCCTTTAAAGGTCAAGAGTCTCTACAATCGACAAAGAAGTATGCTTAACTTCCTCCCAAAGCTCGGCAGCCCGATCTTCGTCAACATAGCGAGCGTAGCCTTCCCTAAGGGCCTCAAGATCCACTCGGGGATAGAGGGACTTGGTGATGGCAGTGGTCCTGCTGGCACCGCTGGGCATTGCTTCCTTCAAGAGTTCTTGAGGGCCCCCGGGGCTTCCTTTAGCCGGACGACGACTTCACCCCTGCTGAGTGGCCTCTCGCCATTTGGATGAAGCGAACTCAGCAGGGGGCTAGAAGCGTCCTGGAGCTCAGCGCAGGAAGCTTCGAGAGCTTTAACTCTCTCACCGAAGACGGTGTACTGCGCCTGAGTTTTGTCCTTATAGTCTGCGAGGCAAAGCATTAGAGAGGATAGTAAAGGATGAAGCAAAGACTAGCTGATAGCTACACCTTCAAAATACTTCTCGGCTTAGCTCAGGAATCCTCCATGCTTTTAGTTTTCCTTGAGCTTCACTTAAAGCCGAGTCCCGAGCCGAGCAAACACAAGAGATCGGCAAGATAGTCGACTAAGCAAAAAACATGAAACAACCCAAGAGATAGCTACCTCGGAGGGAGCCGGTGATATCCAGATTCTCCTGGCGCAGAGCGTTTTGTTCCGTCCGCGATGTCCGAGCTCGGGACCGAAGGGATCGCAGCTCGGCCGCCTACTCGGCTTTGATGCGTTCTAGGTCGGCGGATACTCGGGCGCGTCCGTATTTCGTGGAGCATCCTTTGAATGTACTCGGACTTTCGTCAAGCGCCCCTATTTTCTATAATCATCATAGCAAAGGTAAACGCGTGGCGTATGGGCTAAAGAGGACACAATGTCTTGGAGGAATGCTCACCGGGCGGCATTCGCACAAGCCTTGGCATGGATGAAAAAATCGTCCCTCTCTTTTTGCTCCTCCTCCGGGTCATCCAAAAGTTTCAAACCCTCGTCATCGGCAAAGACGGTATCTGTTATTAGCTGGGGGCGAGCAGGGGCTGGTGGGACTCGATGAATCTCTTCAACCTCAGGGGACGAGCAGGAGGCCGGCTTAGGAGCAACGGGATCATTGCGGGGGCATGGCGGAGGTGAGACGGCACCGGAGGACTAGGAGTCACTTCGGCACCCTCAGAAGTAGTTTCCCCTATCGAAGTACGAATTCCAGCGAGTCCAACCTCAGCAGGGCCCCCGGGCAGAGACCCGACGAGCGTATCGAGCGAAGGGTTCCTGTGAAGAAGAATCGTCAGCAAGATCGAAGAATAAAGAAGGAGTCAACAGAGTAACGGACCTGTTGGACTTCCTCATTTTCATCGGGGCTTCTTACGAATAGCCGCCCACCCGGAAGAACCACTCGGACCACCGCCGACTGGTGCCCCGGGCTTCTCTTGAAAACCCGAGTCCTTCGGTTCGGGGCGCGTCAGAGCCACTGGCTCACCAGTGAGAGGAGCAAAAGGCGCCGAAGCTCGCGCGGATGGATCTTGGATTTTAGGACCGCCGACCGGGCATCGGGGGGCCACATGGTCATCGGACACTATTTTCTTCCCCTTTTTCGCAGCGGGGCTCCCTGCTGGAGACCGCGCCCGGCGCTTCAGAGAACAGCCTGGGCGAGGAGGCATTTCTGGAAGGGGAGGAACACTGAAGAACGCGATGCGATCCTGAAGATGAATGTCAAGAGTTAGCAAAACTTCAGAGAACAAGGAAATGTAAGATTCCCAATAAAATTCGCCAACCGCAGGAGGGGGGCGTGAGATGTTGAAGGATTTCGGGCACTTGACAGATAATATGTCGACGCTTAGGATAAAGAGTTCTCCAGCCCTGGTGCATAACTTCTCCCTTGGCAAGTCGTCAGGCCGTTCCCGGGTCGGGTCATCTTTTCCCTATGTTTAATCCCGATGAACTCGCTACTTGTGGGTGGACGTGGCGATGAAGTGGAGGGCCAAACCCACTCCTGTAAGCCCGCTATCCTTCAGCTTTCCGATCAATGCCAAGAGTTCAGACACTTGATCCATGTCGGAAGAATCAGGGGTAGAACCCAGAAATAGACATTTTGGGGCGGCGCCCGGTGAACGGAGGCAAAGATGACTCAAGGTTGAGACAATAAAACCATTCCCTATGCAGCCCTTGTTGGAGGTCTTGACAGAATGGCAAAGTAATCCTTCTTGACCCTTCCCGCACTGAATCCAATACCGATAACCTTGGGGTCATTTTTGGAGGGATAGGGCTTCAGGAGATAAAGGTAATGAAAGAGGTCGAAATGGGGGCTAATGCCCAGAAAAGCTTCACAAAGGTGGACAAAGAGGGAAATTTGAAGGATAGAATTGGGGTTTAGATTCACCAATTCGATTTCATAAAAGGAAAGAAGGCCGAGAAGGAAAGAATTGATCGGAAGACCAAGGCCGCGGTGGAAAAAGGATTCGAAGACCACCACCTCCTCGGAGCGAGGGGTCGGGACGG
Source organism: Otatea glauca (assembly GCA_036346275.1). NCBI lineage: Eukaryota > Viridiplantae > Streptophyta > Magnoliopsida > Poales > Poaceae > Otatea > Otatea glauca. The sequence continues at coordinate 4,701,341 of CM070720.1, read as the reverse complement.
ATTCACCGGTGGCCGGGCGTGCGGAGATCAGGGCCAAATATGGCAAGATCCCATCATCTACCATGGATTTCAGCTTCTCTTCGGTTGTTGTCGAGGTCGTCCAATCTTGTGGTGAAGGCGGAGAAGGAGTAGAGGAAGACATTCTTGCAGAAAGATTGACAGCGACTCGAGAAGGCAAGAACAGCGAAGGTTAACCTTGGTGGCGGAGAGTTCAGGGAGGCGAGAAGGTGAAAGGAAAAAAAGCTCGGTGGAAAGATGAACTGTCGGGCATCATACGACCTAGTTTTTAAAGAGAGAACAATAAGGTCTCTGCCAAATCGGCGGGAAAAGGCTGCAAAACGTCTCACCCTTTCAGATTCCTCATAAATGATTTACAGGCCTGTCGCCTCGACTTACGGGGTTTGACATGATTTGACCGCCTTGGATCCCACTTACCGTATTGAACGGGATGTGGAAAGTTTCCAACTTGAATAAAAACTTATCTTCTTGCGGTACGCCCCATGTTGGGCCTTTGGGTGGTTACCGCATGGCGGAATCATGTACCGCAGGATTAAGCCCAAGCGGGCACAGATCCATGGGCGTGCTCCACGAGGGCCGAGAATGCTGTGCGTCGTTTTAAACAAGTACAGACGCCTTCGGATCTAAATGTGATACGCTCCAAGAGAGCTTAAGCGGGTCCGACATCGGTCGGAAAGGGTATCACTCGCCAAGCGCCGTCAAAGTAATATGCTCCAAGAGAGCTAAGCTGAACTCGACATCGATCGGAAAGGGTATCACTCGCCATGAGTCGTCTAAACGTGATACGCTCCAAGAGAGCCTAAGCCGCTTCCGATATCAGTCGGGAAAAGATATCACTCGGCCGAGAGCCATATGAAATCGTGATACGCTCCAAGAGAGCCTAAGCCGCTTCCGATATCAGTCGGGAAAAGATATCACTCGGCCGAGAGCCATATGAAATCATGATACTCTCTAAAGAGAGCCTGGCCGTATTCTTAGGACATGGGTATCCTTGGGCCATGAGCCAAGAAGAACCTCGACATGACTCAAACTGAATTACGGACTATGCTTTGCAGCAGCTGGACGCAGGACCACTTGGCCAGGCCCACGATACACTACGAATTGGCGCTAAGCTATGTCCGTCGAAAGTCTGAGTTGAACGTCGTCTAACCTTGAGACGGCGATGAAAGCCGCACGACTTGGGACTACGCAGAGTCAGACGAACTTCGTGTTGACGCTAAACTACGTCTCGCAGTGGACAAAACCCAGGATGCCGTATAACTGGTCCAATCCACAACCGAAAGGTCAAACAGAGATTCTTCGACAAAAGGTATTTTATTACTTTATATAAAATAACCTAAGTGCTATATGTAGAAATTGTATGCCACAGCAGGATTATGCTTCCCTACGGCGCACCCGGCCCAGCATCTCGACGAGGGGTTCCCTAGCCCTGCTAAGGACGGGCACGACCTCGAGGAGAGTGTTAATTGTCTCGCGGTCACGCAGCTTCGCCTCTTCCTCCAGCAGCGCTTCGAAGGCTCGATCAAACTCCTCCCAACGCTTGACTAGCCTGGGGTCCGCCTTCACTTGATGATACCACCGTGGCATGATGAAGGTTTAAGCTAAAAGCAAAAAGATGGAAGATAGAAAGCAAGAGACACATTTCCAAGCATTGGAGCGCCTTTTTATAGCCAATTCGCATTTAAATCAAGCAAGCGTCGGGATATTAAGCGTAGGAAGCTGAAGAGATTTGGTGTTAATGCGACTTCAGAAGACAAAGAGTTTTTTTTTCGACTGAACAAAGTTGGCCCAGGAAAACGAGGCGACCTCGAAGACAGCCAAATGACTATCAAAACGATGAAAATTAAAGACTTCGGGCGGGAAAAGTATCAAATCCACGTTGGTGATGGGATGAGAAGTCCGTGAGGCTACTCGCAATAAAATTTGCCCAGTAAAAGATTTGCACTTGAGAAAAGCAAAGGATGGAATTTATGATCGAGTTCTTCATAATTCGCCTGTTGTAAAAGGAAGATTTTTTGATTGGATAAGGAAACAATCGGGATTTCGTAGGAGCCACGAGTAAAGCAATGATCATGAAGCACTCTGGGCTCTTTGTGGAATATAGGTTCGTGGGGTCCTCGGGATGTGCCCAAGATGAAGGCCCAGAGGATACTCTCCACGTCAAAGCTTCATAAGCTGTGCGGAAAGGGATATACCCTAAAGGAAAGTTGAATTTATGTTTAGATATGATAGATACATTTTGTAACTGGTCGTTAGAAGGATAGAATAAAGATGTAAACTCGTCCTATAACCGACTAGAATCTCAGAACCGATCGAATCTCTTAACCGATTGGGATTCTGTAGCCGCCTCACCCCACTATATAAGGAGAGGCGGGCAACAACGTGGGCATTAAGCCACAGAGCATAAAACATCTCGTATCGCCCAGAGCACATAGCGCTTTGAGCAATCTTAGGTCCAAGAAACCTGCATAATCCTAGCACACAGGATTAGGGTATTATCTCCTCCGCGAGAGCCTGAACCTGTCTAAATCCCTTGTCTTGTGTGACCTTCGAGTTTGAGATCGGGCGCCTACCCCATAAATTCATTGCCGACTACAAAAGTCGACAACCGGCGGCGATGGTTGCGGCGGTACTCCATCATTGGGGTTGTCACCATGGCGAAGACCACTTCCTGAAGCACAATTGCTGCCACGAGTGTTCACCATCTGCTGATTGCTTCTTGGGTTAGGAAGGTAGATGTAGCATAGAAAAGATGCAAGAATTTCTAAGGTTGGGAAAACAGGTTAAACCCAAACTCAACAACTTTATTAATACTTCGTATGGTTGCTTATAAAAGCTTAAGGGCTACACAACACATACTGCACACCCAGCAAACAAAGATCCAAACTAAACACACAACCTTAACGATTGCTAAAATGGTAAAGAGTATCTTAAAGACGCGACTCAACACTCTAGTCTCAACTCAAACTAAGACTCTCACTCATCCAGCCACCCTGACTGAGGCAGACCCGGTGCATACACCGGTGGGTGGGCTGGCATGGGTGCGAACCTATCCTGGTGACCCACAGTTGGAACCTCCACGACCATGTGCACGCCGCACTCCTCTGGCTCAAACTCAACCTCCTCGGGGTCCTCCTCATCTTCTTCAGCTACCTCGACTGGCTCCTGAACGTTCTGAGCTCCCTGAGCTGCTTGGTCTTTAGCCTCTCGCAAAGCCTCTTCTAGCTCAGCGACCACCTCAGCGGCTGCGGCACAAGTCTCACGTAGCTCCTGCTCGGTCACTCTCAGCGCCTCTTACACCAACTCCAACTCTCGCACAGTGTCCCTCATGTGCTCCTCCTAGGCAACAGCAAACTCCGTAAGGTGTACCGCTGTGGCACACTCCTCCACGATCCGCTGACAACAACTCGCTCGAGTAGTAGGGTGAAGTCTGAACACAGTATCTTGAAGCTCGTCGGCGTAGTAGTGACAGACGCAGCGAAGTGCGAGTCGAGCAGCCTCCTGGATCCCAACCTCAAACAAGAACCTCCTCACGGTGATATAGACCAGCCTACTGGCTTCCTCGTTCTCCCGGGCGTAGATGATTAGCTTGCAAATGTACCCTCGTTGCACTCTGTTGACTGTCCAACTGCTACCTCTGTAGAGTGGCCGAGAAAAACCTCCAAGAATTTGAAGAACTCTCCACAGCTCTGTGGCATAGCCTCCCTCTCTCTCTTCGAAAGTCTGGTAGATTAGCATCTATTCCAAAATAAACTTTGAATAAGTCCTCCACTTGAAACGGCAATGGAAAAACGGTAAATTCAGCAAAGGCGAGAAGTAGAGAATAAGAAGAGTCAAGAGTGTCTTGTTAGTCAAATTTAGTTTTTTCTTTAGAAAATAGTTTTGGACACACCTAGGACACCACCATGCTATCTAGGGCCAAGACCTATAGTCAGTATGCTCTGATACCACCTCTGTCGGGACACAAAATCACCAATTCGAACCCACTGTGTTTACCGCACAAGTCCCATGATCAACGCTAGTGCACACAGCTTAACATTAGTACATATCACATCATACTTAACGATACTATTAATAATCCTCCATTTATTGATATAGCTAAGTGTATGATCTTATGACCAACTTTCATTATTAAGCCACGCAGGGCTAGACTTGAAATATAAACTAAGACATGCAGCGAAAAATAGAAGACGTAGATGATTCATTAGTTCACCACAGGCAACTGACAAGGCTCGGACCCGAACGACTCGTGTCCTCCTGGAACTCCTCCTCCAACAAAGCTGTAGACTCCTCAACCGTTGATTGTGGTTGTTGGCAAGGGTGAGTACATAAAGCACTCAACAAGTTGTGCACAAAATGCAATTATATGTAAATAATGCAAGGCTTATTCCAAAGGAAAAGGATATATGGCTATTTTGTAATAAGCAACATTTATGAACAATTACCATAAGTAGATTGTAAAGATAGTAAAACAAATAACAATAAAAAATAATTTTAGCTTTTATCAAGTAATCCATGTTTCGAATCCTAAGTCAAATTTCATCCTTCCACATGGAAACCCTGCCGTCCCAACCATGTTTCCATTTAATTAAACTAACCCTTATCTGTAATTCCCGAGCATTGCTCAATACCGCGAGCACGGCTTCTGAATAGATTGAAACTCTGCAAAGGTTATGCACTTCACCCACATGATACAACCATACACCACAAAGGCAAGTGATTATAACAAAGCATTTACAATGCACTACCTTAACCTAGTAAGGTTTCAACACTGGTGGGTCTGAAAACCACATCCAGGGCTCCCCTCTTGTGCCATGTGAGTTGCTCCACAACTCGGGAACCCACACCGCCATTGATAGTACCAAGGTAAGACATTGCAAATTAATCAGCTAAGCTGTCCCATACCAGACATGTGATTGCATGATTGACTCAGGTCAAAGGCTTGCAAGGTTAAGTCCTTAGGATGATCGAAGTAAGACATCCACAAACCCTCTACCCATCGGGCCCACCTTTTCATACTCGCCCCTTGTCACTTACCCCAATCTAAATGATTACCACCCCAGTTGATTACCAAGCACCACATCCAATCAACAATTCAACATCGTTGTGTGACATCTCTCGCAACTACAACTCAATCTCATCGTGTGACCACACATGACAAACAAGTTCATAACATTGTATCGTATTCCATTAGTCAATATTAATCATTGATGATTCAGGTACATGTGATGACGTGGCATGGCTAAGCAACTAACACGGTATAACCAACCATGTTGATTTTAGTATTAACCAACTATAGGGAACCAATCTAGGGTGACAATACATCATGGCATACAAATGACAAGGTAGGGTATAGATCAAAAGGTATATTAACTTAGTCCCAATTTATATTGAAACAATTGTATACTTGAAATAATATGCAATAGGGTAAAACAATATAGCAATTTTATAGACATGGGTTCAACATGATCAAAGCATAACTTGCCTTGAAATAGGTTCTGGTCTTGCTCTGGAACTTGCTCTTGGGTCGACTGATCCTCTTTCGAAGCGTTGCACAATTCAACGTCTACGCGAACCGAAGGAGAAAAGGTAGTAAATACCCAAACAAAGAGAAAATGAACTCCAAAAATCAAATAAAATTCATCATTAAATAGATCTCAATTTTACAAATTTTTAGAAACTTGAATCACCTCAATTGGGGCTCGTATGTGGGAGAACGGGCTCTCAGAAGATTAAAAATTTCTAAAAATAACAAAATTGAAAATCAAGAGTTAACCGAATTATTTGTATAAAGAAAATTCACATTATTGCATGATGCTGAGGTGACGCTGATGTCAGCCCTGACTCGGGCCAACAAGATGGTGACACACGTCCCTCAGTACACAGACTGGGTCCATGAACTTTATCGGGTTCACGGTGAACCTAGTTGATGCGGGTCGGGTTTCTCGAACAAGCGGGTCCCGCGCGTGCTAACTCAGCTTCCACGAAAATGCTCATGCAATGCACCATGCGATAGCCACGCAGATGTCATCTCAGCTTCTGATTCGATCTGGTTGCCACATGGAAGACGTCAACGAACTATTAAGCCATGTCACCACCATCGGCACGGGACCCTAAGGTCGTCGCTGGAGGCCGGTGAGGGAACCTCCAGAAAGCTCTCGACGTCATCTACCTAGTGACGCGATCAAATTGATCTCTTGAGCACTAGAGCCACGGTGGCGAAGTCTTCTTCTTCGGCGGCGACGGCCCCCACGGTGATCTCTCTCTCCGGCGGCGCTCTGTGGAACGGATGAGTGCATGAGATGCTCTGGATGAAGACAAAGCAGATGCGACAAGTCTCAGGCTTCACGACGGCTCGACGACAATGAATCGGCATTTTTCTTCTTGCGGCAGTGCTTAGTGTTCTTCGCAAAATCACACGAAACGACAGCGCAGCCTTCTCGAAAGACTTAGGGTTTTGATCTTTTAAGGCCTTGCGTAGTCGATGCGCTCCTTCACCCCTCTCCGTCGGCGACTCAGACAAGGAGTCCATGGTGACCACGGCTCCGAATTCTTTGTGAGGACAACGATCACAAAGCACTCCCGACGCCGCACGATCCTAACCGAACACGCGTTTTCGCAACGAAATAACGACCCAGATCAGATAAGCCCGAAACGCTACGATCAAATCTACGCCACGCGATCATGATCCAATGGTCATCGTCACTAGGGTTTCCAATCCAATCCTCGCTCGTTCGATCGCGATCCGACGACATCTGCTAAGCTTCTAGAAAATTGGCTGGCCAAACTAGGTTGCACGTGCCGCACATTACTTGGGCTGGCCTAGTACTGTTCACAGTTTTTTCACTGTTTTTCCATTAAAATAATTATAAAATTACTTTAATTAGTTTTAGGCCGCAAAAACACTAGGAAAATTCCAAGAAAATTCTCAAAAATACCTTGAGACATTTTGGGCTCAAATATAATATTTTTGGCAAAAATTTATATTTACTTTATATATATTTAGTTAATTTTATTAAAAGGCCAATATTCTTAATTTAAAATAAATGCAAATAAATCTAGGAAAAATGCAATAAATTCTAGAAATCACAAAATACACAAATAGTAATAAAATAATATTAAAGGCAATTTTTGGAATGTTACAGCACGACACAGAGTGGGGAGTGCATCGGCTCAGAGAGGATGGAGGAGAAGGAGACTGACAGGAGGGACCGAGGTCCACCGAGCAGTGAGACAGAAGCTTTTGCATTACTTCCAGCGAACGGAGTTAGCACAGAGGACAGGCCGACTTGTTAGCGAGAGGAGACGGCTAAAGCGATTACTCCGGCTCAGACAGCACATGACCTGAATTTATTTGGCTGTCAAACCTTGGAGAAAATTTTCCAAACTTTTTGACTTGTGTCCCCAGATAAGGGTTGTCAGCTGGTAAAAATTCTGGGTTAAAACATTTTACTAGAAAATTGTAAATATTCTAACAACAGTGACTGGTTTAAAGTCCTCTTTCTAAATTTATTTTATTTGAGCATATAAATGATATTAATTATTTTGGAAACTTTTTATTAGGGTTATATTTTATTTTATAATTATCCCATAAAACTTTCAAGTCGATATATTGTCTATTTATTTTCTACAAATTCTGACATTTTGATTTTCAGATTTTTAGAGTTTCAATTTCTGAATTTCAAAAAGTCCTAAATTATGTTATTAATTTTTGATATTTTTACCAGAGATAAATAATGCATTTAGGATATTATGGTAAATGTTTTAGCTAAATGTAAGGTTCGAACATTTTATATTAATTCTGACTATGCACTGTTTCCAGTCAAAAGAGATGTCTTTTCAATTATCGTCTCACATTTTGTCATTGAAATTTATTTACTAGCTGAAATGATTCACTTGAGTGCTTAAGATTTTTATGGTAAATTTTCCAAAATTTTGCTTTTACCTTTTTATCTTTTTACCATTATCTATTCATTAATTCTATTTGTTTGATTTTTCACACAAGACATAAATCCAAGAAAAATTCAAATAAACTCCAATAATGCCAGGAAAACTTAGAAATAATTATATTCAAATTCAAAATATTTATTTTCATTTTATTGCATTTTTTGGATGTTACAAAACATTCATGAAAAGTAACTTGTATTAAACAATTTAATAAAGATGCTCCCACTAAATTCCATATCCCTCTTATGGTACTTAGTGATTCAAGACCAACAATTAATTAGTCTACTAGTGAGCTTTAGTATCACTGCTAGAGGGTTAATGAATTCGGTAAGCAACCCTTTGCTAATCATATAATTATATGACTCTTGTTGTTGGCTGGCATCTGTATGCCCTGGCCCCAACCCTATGCCCCAAGAACCATAACCGTTACGATGACCTTGTCAAGTGTAACCAATGCTTATGCGTGTGAGTGTCCGACACAAATCCATCTAATCAAGGAAAGTTAATGGCCCCCTACTTTAGCAGACCTACCATTAATTTACATTATTTTGAATGGTGTAGCTAATTGGGAGGGCATCAATTTTGCTTAATATTACGTTAGAGATCTTTATTTCTACCTTGTTAAAAGCATTCGGAACAACTATATAACATGCATAGAAATAAATAAACAGGAACATAAAAGCAATCACAGATAATCACATTAACGGTGACATAGTATGGCCCTTCACATGGTGATCTCCATCGCCACATTTCCTGTTCATCATGTCTCCAAGTACTGCCACTAAGCTATTACTCCTAATAGCACTACCAATAAATTACGAGTGAAGAAATATCACAAGTCGACACACATGCCATTCATATAGATATAGATAGCCTTGAGCTGCAATCAAGCATGACACGTAGGCCATGAAAATTACACAGATGCACATATATATACACAAGGGGCCATACTATTCACATCAATCCTGCAAAAACAAGTTATGCATAGAATCGCATTCTACGGAACGATGTGAACTCGCAACGAACTATAAGGCACTGTAAACATACATGTGTCCATATTATCGATTTGATATCTCCACAACTATGACACGTGAAACATGGTCATCAATCAATACATATGCTAGTCTATTCTGTCGACGATCGGGATCGCCTGACCGCAAGAGGAAGGAGGGTATGGTGTAAGAGTGGAAACCGAGATCGTGCTTGCCAGGGGGAAGAAACCTGATCGTTGCTAAGGATGAGAATAAGAGAGCGGTTGACACGAAGAATTATACTAGTTCGAGCCCCCAGCAAGGGTAATAGCTCTACTCCAGTCTTGCCCGGGGGCATAAGGTAGACTATGATGTAATGTAGTTGAATACACAGTTCTGTGTCGTGTTGCTTTTCCCTCTCCGTTGTCCCACGTAGGGGAATGTTTTATACCTCTAATATAGACCGTTGTAAGAAACGACTTTGCTTTGGAAAACTCGGGATCGTGGAGTTAAACTCGTATATGGGACGTAGTAAAGTTGGGTGGTTACTGCCCCGAAAATGTAGTCTCCATATTTGGCTTGACTCTGTCTTAAAAGCCCTTTACTTGATTTGATAACCGTCGGCTTCTTTAAACCCAGCCTAGCCCGATTTTGCTATGTCAAGCTTGGCCCTCATTTTTCTACTCGAGCTTGAGCTCGTTGGTCAAGAGCTCGAGCTTGGGAAGTGCATGCTCGAGCTCGGGGGGTACTGAAGAGGAACACGGTATGCTACGCTAGCACAAAAAAAAACTACCGCGTAACCAGAAAGCTACTCGCAAGAAGGGGATCATAGATAAGATTACCACTAGACGCGCAGTTGCGGAATCCTTCGCACGTCGATGTAGTGGATCGTCCTCGCCGCAGTCGTTGCGTCGATGTAGTGGATCGTCCTCGCCTTGCCGTGGATCGCCCTCCCACGCCGCAGTCACAGCAGCGTCACCGCAGTAGTCCACACGTCCAGAGATGGAACGCCGTGCGTCGGTGTGCAAGCACCTGGTCGCTCGGCAGGGACAGCGAGAGGAGTAGGCTAGGGTTTCGAGTGAATCACTCCTAAACCGTGGAAAGCACACCCTGTGCCCTCCCTCCTCCCCTCCTTATATAGCCACGAGATGAAACACTAAACTAGGGCCCATCAGTGTGCTAAGCCCACGAGGTTCATTAATTACGGATCCAATCCAAATTAATGCGTCCCAGCCCATTAAGTGTGTGACCCTGCAGGTTCACGTACGTTTGGACGTGGATTCGGAAAACTCCTTTTCAATCCAATAGTTGGTATTGGCTTCTTGCAAAGTATGCCAACTCCCAAACATACGATGATCAAATCGATGTAACCTATCAAAAGTACTCATGTAATAATCCCTTTGCCAAGTATATGAAGATTGATCTCAAGGCGAGAAGCATGTCATCCTTTGATGATTCAATCCATCTCTCGTATCCGTGATATATTAATAAGTTGTGATTGACTCCTCAATCACGGCATGGCCATGCACTTCCTTAATCATATCACACGAGTGGCCTTGTCATATATCTCCGTTTCATTGGAGTGGCAAATTCCATCTTGATTGCTCACTTCCTCTGCAGACGTTTCATAGTAAACATGAAAGCTACCTTTATAACTATCCGGTTAGGAAGTAGTGTTTGATAGCCCCAAGGAAAACTATTACACATGTAGGGAATATGACAATCTCAGGTCTAAGGATCATACATCTACTAGGTATGAGATACATCGATGACACATAAGAATGAAACATTCTCGCGATGTCCCATTGCGGGTCTATCTAACCCATGTTCTTCAACATGCGTCCACAATGTATAGATGATATCTCCATATCCCATGATCTATGAAGCATGATCATCGATCACTACATGTGTTGATCTATTCATCGTTGTCCTATACGATGATATCCGATCAGAGATATTTATCGAATTACATCATTAAGTAAAGAGCTTCATAAGCAAGTCACATACTTGTTGATCAATACAATGATATACATTCATTGGACCAATAATCATATTATTATTCATAAACATAGTCATGTTACAATCATCTAAATGATTGCCTCAAGGGCATAACACTAACAATCTCCCAATTGCACTTGAGTCAATCAATTAAGTATCTAATACCAATAGACCTTGTGTGCGCCTCATGCTTAGGTTGTGGCGGTGGCTTTGTCAACGGATCGCCACATTGGCTTCGTATGTACTTTGCATATTCTCACGCCACCTCTATCCACAATCTCGCGAATAAGGTGAAAGCGACGGAGTATGTGTTTAGACTTCGATGTGATCTAGGCTCTTTGCTTGTGCAATGGCACCACTATTATCACAATAGATGTCCATTGGACTAGAGGCACTAGCGACCACACCAAGCTCGCGTGATAAACTTCTTAATCCACACGCTTCCTTGCGGCCTCCGCCGCAATGTACTCCGCTTCGTCGAGAGTCGGCCACCGTGTTTTGCTTGGAACTCTTCCACCATCGCTCCTCCATTAAGTGTAAACACAAACCCGGATTGCGATCGAAAATCATCTTTGTCAGTTTGGAAGCTTGCATCGGTGTAACCCTTTGCAACCAGATCTTCCTCACCTCCAAAAACAAGGAACATACCTTTAGTTCTTCTCAAGTACTTCAGATATTTTTACGGCTATCCAATGACCATCACCAGGATCCGCTTGGTATCTGCTCGTGACACTTAGAGCATATGAGACATCTGGGCGTGTACAGATCATGGCATACATAATAGACCCAATAGCTGAAGCATATGGAATCTTGCTCATCTGTCTCGCTCTTGGATGTCGAAGGACACCGATTCTTGCAGATCGATGCCATGTGACATTGGCATGAAACCTCTCTTGGATTCATGCATATTGAACCTTTTCAATATCTTGTCAATGTACGTTTCCTGACTTAATCCAATTAACATTTTTGATCTATCTCTATAGATTTTTATGCCCAAGATATAGCATGCTTCTCCCAAGTCCTTCATTGAGAAACTCCTTTTCAATGAAGTCTTAACATCTTCAAGCATAGGAATGTCATTCCCGATCAATAATATGTCATCCACATACAAAATCAAATACAAGTGCGCTCCCACTAGCCTTCTTGTAAACACAAGGCTCTTCTTCATTTTTGATAAAGTCAAAACCTTTGACTACTTCATCAAAACGAATGTTCCAACTCCGAGATGCTTGCTTTAACCCATAAATGGATCTTTGAAGCTTGCATACCCTTTTAGCATATTTAGGATCAACAAGACCTTCAGGTTGTCTCATGTATACATCCTCAGATAGATTCCCATTAAGGAATGCTGTTTTGACATCCATCTGCCATATTTCATAATCAAAATATGCAGCAATAGCTAAAATGATCCAGACAGACTTGAGCATGGCTACCGGTGAGAAAGTTTCATCATAGTCAACTCCTTTAACTTGTTTGAAACCCTTTGCCACAAACCGTGCCTTATAGATCTGAACATTTCAATCTACGTCTATCTTTTTCTTGAAAATCCATTTGCACTCAATGGTTTTTACACCATCAGGAGAGACGACCAAGTTCCAAACTTGATTGTCATGCATGGATTGAATTTCGGATCTCATGGCTTCAAGCCATTTTTCGGAGTTTGGGTCCATCATTGCTTCTTCATAAGTCGTGGGCTCATCATTGTCCAACAATAATATGTCACTCCCATATCTTATAGGTACATGACGTGGCCTCCCCGACCTACGTGGGGCTGGAGTCTCTTCCACAGGTTGTACAACACTTTGTACATCTTGTGAAGGTTCAGTGGTAGCTTGAACATATTCATTTGATTCTCGAACTTCATCAAGATACACATCACTCCTCTGATTTTTTTGAAAGAAACTCTTTCTCCAAAAGACACCATTTCGAGCAACAAAAACTTTGTTCTCGTTTCTTTTGTAAAAGTAATATCCTTTTGTTTCTTTAGGATACCCCACAAAAAGCATTTTTCCGATTTAGGTGCGAGTTTATCTGATTGTAAACGTTTTATATAAGCCTCACATCCCCATATCTTGAGAAATGACAACATGGGTCTTCTCCGGTCCATATCTCATATGGCGTCTTTTCAACGGATTTTGATGGGACCCTATTCAAAGTGAACGCAATTGTCTCTAGAGCGAAACCCGGAAGGATAATGGCGATCTGTTTGGTGATCATTGACCGAACCATATCTAATAAAGTTCGATTACGTCGTTCGGACACGCCATTCCATTGAGGCGTTCTGGCGGAGTAAGTTGCGAACGATTCCACATTGCTTTAGATGATCACCAAACTCTTGGCTCAAGTATTCGCCACCACGATCGGATCGTAAGTGTTTTATTGTTTTGCCAAGTTGATTTTGTACTTCGTTCAAACTCTTTGAACCTTTCAAAAGTTTGATTTATACCTAATTAAATAGATATATCCATATCTCTCAAGTCATCGGTAAAAGTTACAAAATCTGAAACCCACCCCTAGCAATGAGCTCATTGGTCCACATACATCTGTATGTACTAGGGCCAATAATTCACTTGCTCTCTCACTAAAACACGTGAAAGGGCTTTTGTCATCTTGCCAAGTAAACAAGATTCACATGTTTCAAATGATTCAAAATCAAATGAGGTTAGAAGTCCATCACCATGGAGCTTCTTCATGCGTTCTCATTTATATGACCTAGCGACAATGCCACAAAAAGGTAGGGTTCAAATCATTAGGGCGATGCCTTTTACATTAATATTATAGATGTGTTTTTCTTGAGTTCAAGGACGTACAACCCATCCACCATGGGGCAACGACCATAATACATATCATTCAAAAATATCGAACAAACAAAGTTCTTTATTCTCAAATCATAACCTTCATGTTCCAAACAAGAAGATGAAATAATGTTCTACTCAAAGATGGAACAAAATAACAATTATTAAGTTCTAAAACTAACTCAAGGCAAATGCAATGGGTATGTGCCAACAGCAAGACCAGAACTCTTGCTTTATTCCCACGCGAAGATCCACTTCTCCTTTTGCCAAGTCTCTACTCTTTATCACCCCGCAACGAATTGCAAATGTGAGCAACCGAACCGGTATCATATACCCATGAGCTGAGTGAAGAAGTAGCAAGATTAATTTCTATAACATTAATACCAAGTGGAAACCACATTTCCATTCTTCTTATCTCGCTGTACTTTTCGCAGCCCGCTTCCAATGCCCTGATTTCTTGCAATAGAAACATTGGGTATCAGGTTGAGGGCCAACTTTAAGCTTCTGAAGCTTAGTTTTGAGGCTTGCGATCTCATCTTGAGCCTTGCCCTTGCCCTTGCCCTTGCCCTTGCTCTTTCCTGTTCCCCCAGCCTTAACCTTCCTCTTTTTGAAAGTAGTTGTTTTCTGAACCATCATCACATGATTGGGTTTTTTCTTAATGCTTTCCTCGGCAGCTTTGAGCATCCCATGTAGCTCGGTTAGGCTCTTCTCCATGCTATTCATATGAAAATTCATAATGAATGGCTCAAAGCTCGAGGCGTAGACGGAGAATAACATCGTGGCCAAACCGAGGCTAAGGGGAAACTCAAGTTTTCCAATCTCCCAATGTAACCAATCATCTTGATCACATGAGGATCGACCGGATCGCCTTGACGACACAAGCAAATAAAAGCTTTGAGATACCATACCTCTTAGCTCTTGCTTGATTCCCAAACATGCCCTTCAAGCCCACAATCATATTGTAAGCATCCTGGTCCTCATATTGCTTTTGGAGCTCGAGTCCATGGTGACTAGCATGAGACAGTGACCTCTGAAGCATTAACATGCTTTTCATATTCAACCTTCAAATTGCGAGCGGCATTTTGGTGGTTCATCAGAATTGGATTCTCTAGAACATAGTCCTTATTTTCATGTTTGAGAACAATTCTCAAAGTTGCGATACCAATCAACAAAATTAGTTCCATTCAGTTTTCCCTTTCCAAAACCGATCTCAAAGCAAAACCAGTGTAGCAGGAGTAGGAGAAGGTGCCATTGAACTACAACAAAAACATGCAAAGATTCTAAGCACTATGTTTATGTAAAACTTTTATTAAACTTTTAATTAAAGACACTTCTATTTTATGTCCCTTTATAGACACATAGTGAGTATTCAAGATCCATATTCATCAAACACTAGTGAGCTTTGGCATCACTGCTAGAAATTTAATGACATAGGTAAGCAACACCTTTGCTAATTACATCATATGTAACTCTTGTTTGTTGAGTATGAAAACAAGTAATGAATGCCTCCATCAACTTGACTCATGGCCAGTCAACCTGCCCCAAGGGCTCACATGAGGAGGAGCACTTCCGTATTCGGTGCCAATTAAGAAACCTGCCTCATGTGTGTTTTCCTAGACACCACTTGTCTTGTATAGGTTCCTTCATTTCTGAAATCAAATCCCAACCACTTATGTCCTCAAGCCCAAAACCGTTTTGATAGCTTGATTAATTCTACCATTGTTATGCGTGATGTGTCCAACACATCCCTATCATCTATTGAGATAGCCATTGATATACTACTTTGGCAATCATATCAATAACGATCTAAATTCTTGATAGGTGCAACAATTGGATGGACAATTTGATTTAAAATTTTTAACTATAGGGATGAACAAAGATTACTATGAACATGGCATCACATGCAATGAGCATAAAGAAAATAGCAAGGATTAAACACACATCCACGTAAAATCAAAATAAGTCGTGAAATAGCATGGCCCTTAGCATTAAGATCTCCATCATCATGCTTGTTTGTTCACCTAGCCACCTTGCTTGATTTGTTCACCTAGCCATCTTGCTTGATACCATCGTCTTCATCATTATGAATGCAACTCCTTACAACTTTTGATAATGAATTTTACATGAGGGTTTGAAGCATCACAAGTCGACACGCAGGTCGTTATACAATTTAAATAGCCTTATGGCTTGACACGGCACGCAGGCCATGTGGAAATTACATGCATCACATACACATAGGCCATACCATTTCACATAATTCCCTGCAAAAACGAGTTAAACAAAAGCAATCCTACGACTCCGAGGTCCGAGGGGCAGCGCCCCTGGCGGGGTCCAAGGGGCAGCAGTCGATACCATTTTTTAGAGGCATGTCTTATGACATTGGAAAACACCCTCAAAATTTCCACGGATCAACCAGATTGACCCAATCCGATTTAACATGATTGGCTTGGTCCCATATGGATACGTTTCAGAAACCCTGATGGCGGTAACCCGACCTGTAAGGGTAATGTCGTACCATGAACGGACTCACCCAAATCAATATTGAATCTGTTTGCGCTTACCATGGATCAACCAGATTGACCCAATCCAACTCAATCTGATTGGCTTGGTCCCATATGGATACATTTCAGAAACCCTGATGGCGGTAACCCGACCGGTAAGGGTAACGTCGTACCATGAACAGACTCACCCAAATCAAGATTGAGTCGGTTTGCACTTTCCTCAAACCGTAAACCGATCGATCTCATCGATGGCTGCCGTCACCAATTCATCACATGAACTGGCTGAACATGTAATAGATCCAATCTACTAACCTTACACACCATATGTGCACCATCCAGATCACAAATCTATACGAGATGGCTCTGATACCACTGAAGAGGAACGCGGTATACTACGCTAGCACAAAAAAAACTACCGCGTAACCAGAAAGCTACTCACAAGAAGGGGATCATAGATAAGATTACCACTAGACGCGCAGTTGCGGAATCCTTCGCGCGTCGATGTAGTGGATCGTCCTCGCCGCGATCGTTGCGTCGATGTAGTGGATCGTCCTCGCCTTGCCGTGGATCGTCCTCCCACGCCGCGAGCCACAGCAGCGTCACCGCATAGTCCACACGCCCGAGATGGAACGCCGTGCGTCGTGTGCAAGCACCGTCGCTCGGCGAGGACAGCGAGAGGAGTACGCTAGGGTTTCGAGTGAATCACTCCTAAACCGTGGAAAGCACACCCTGTGCCCTCCCTCCTCCCCTCCTTATGTAGCCACGAGATGAAACCCTAAACTAGGGCCCATCAGCGTGCTAAGCCCACGAGGTTCATAAATTACGGATCCAATCCAAATTAATGCATCCCAGCCCATTAAGTGTGTGACCCTGCAGGTTCACGTACGTTTGGACGTGGATTCGGAAAACTCCTTTTCAATCCAATAGTTGGTATTGGCTTCTTGCAAAGTATGCCAACTCCCAAACATACTATGATCAAATCGGACAGAACCTATCAAAAGTACTCATGTAATAATCCCTTTGCCAAGTATATGAAGATTGATCTCAAGGCGAGAAGCATGTCATCCTTTGATGATTCAATCCATCTCTCGTATCCGTGATATATTAATAAGTTGTGATTGACTCCTCAATCACGGCATGGCCATGCACTTCCTTAATCATATCACACGAGTGGCCTTGTCATATATCTCCGTTTCATTGGAGTGGCAAATTCCATCTTGACTGCTCACTTCCCTCTGCATGTTTCATAGTAAACATGAAAGCTACCTTTATAACTATCCGGTTAGGAAGTAGTGTTTGATAGCCCCAAGGAAAACTATTACACATGTAGGGAATATGACAATCTCAGGTCTAAGGATCATACATCTACTAGGTATGAGATACTGCGATGACACATAAGAATGAAACATTCTCGCAGTGTCCCATTGCGGGTCTATCTAACCCATGTTCTTCAACATGCGTCCACAATGTATAGATGATATCTCCATATCCCATGATCTATGAAGCATGATCATCGATCACTACATGTGCTGATCTATTCATCGTTGTCCTATACGATGATATCCGATCAGAGATATTTATCGAATTACATCATTAAGTAAAGAGCTTCATAAGCAAGTCACATACTTGTTGATCAATACAATGATATACATTCATTGGACCAATAATCATATTATTATTCATAAACATAGTCATGTTACAATCATCTAAATGATTGCCTCAAGGGCATAACACTAACAGGTACACCCCTCGAGCTTGAGGGCTGTTTATTTGCACAGATGTTATTGATCCCGACATATTCATTTGTGTCCTCATATGTTTATCGACTAGGGATCACTTTAGAATAATCATCACAAACTCATATATAAAATTTCACAAACAAGTCACATACTTACTGATAAATAATAGTGACAATATTCAAGGAACAAAATAATTAATTATGAACATAAGGAAATATAATCATTTTTATGTTTGCCTCTAGGGCATATCTCCAACTGGAATCCACTATCATCCTCGTAAGGTTAATGTTGTAGCCAATGCTTTGAGTCGTAAGAGCCATAGTGCTAGTATGTTAGTCTTAAATGATCAACCAGGAGTTATGCTAGAAATTTTAGAAATTGAAGCTGGAAGTTGTTCCACAAGGATTTTTAGCTGCTTTGGAAGTGAAGCCGACATTAGAAGATTAGATCAGAGATGGTCAGAAGGATGATGAGAAGATTAATAGAATCAAGTCCAAGAAGGACGAAGATTTAGTGAAGGAATTTGCTTTGGATGATCAACGTACTATGTGGTTTAAAGGTCCAATCTGTGTACTGAACAAAAAGGAGCTTAAGCAGTTGATTCTTGAGGAAGATCATGATTCTATGTATTCGATTCATCCTGAAGGTGCTAAGATGTATCAAGATCTTAAAGATAGGTTGTGGTGGCCTAATATGCAATGCGAGGTTGCTAAGCATGTTGCCTTATGTGATGTCTGTCAGAGAGTAAGGCCATGCATCAGAGACCTACTGGTTCATTACAGTCGTTGAGGATTTCTGAGTGGAAGTAGGAGGCAAACCGTTTATAAAATCCATAGCACTAAGAATTTGCCTAGAACTTAGAAGGGATATGATTCCATATGGGTTATCGTTGACCGATTGACTAAGGTGGCTCATTTCAGACCTGTATAAAGACTACGTACTCAGGAGATCGCTTGGTAGAGCTGTATATGTCAAGGATTATGTGTTTACATGGTGTGGCTAAGAAGATAGTGTCAGATAGAGGTACCCAATTTACCTCGAGGTTTTGGGGTAAGCTGCATGAAGCAATGAGAACTCGTTTGAATTTCAGTACAGCGTATCATCCGAAGACAGACGGTCAGACTGAGAGAGTTAATCAAATATTGAAGGATATGCTAAGAGCTTGTGCGTTAGCTTACGCTACTTCATGGGATAGATGTTTGCTGTATGCAGAGTTTAGCTATAACAACAGTTATCATGAAAGTTTGCAAATGTCACCATTTTAAGCTTTGTATGGTCATGCCTGTCGTACTCCATTGAATTGGAATGAGACGGGAAAGCATTTGGTGTTTGGACCTGATATTCTCAAGGAAGCCGAGGAGCAAATTGCTATGATCAGAGAGAGGTTGAAAGTAGCTTAATCAAGGCAGAAAAGCTACGCTGATAATCGTCGTCGAGAGTTAAGCTTCGAGCCAGATGATTTTGTGTATCTCAGAGTTACCCCTCTTAAAGGTGTTAAAAAGTTTCATGCTAAAGGGAAACTTGCACCAAGATATGTTGGTCCGTTCAAGATCTTAAGCCGTCGAGGAGAGGTAGTTTATCAGTTAGAGTTGCCGCAGTCGTTGGCAGGAGTGCATGATGTATTATTACATGTGTCAGAGCTTAAGAAGTGCCTTAGAGTGCCAACAGAGCAGACACCTTTGGAAGTAATTAAGCTACAGGAAGATTTGACTTATAAGGAGTAGCCGTCAAGATTCTGGATGTGATGGAGCACAAAACAAGAAACAAGTCAGTTCGCTTTTGTATAGTTCAGTGGAGCAATTATTTAGAAAGTGAAGCAATCTGAGGGCGTGAAGAGGATTTGAAATCAAAATTCCCTAACCTATTCTTTAGTTAGTCCTGAATCTCGGGGTCGAGATTCTGTTAAGGGGGGATTGTAACATCCCAATTTTTATTTTTATTAATTATTTTTACATTTTATGGTCTTTTTTGAATTTATTAGATTTTTTCTAGATTTTATTTGCATTTATTTTAAATTTAGTATATTGTCTTTTTGAGAAAACTAATTAATTATAGGTAAAATTAAAATAAAATTTGGATAAAAATATTCTATTTGCGTTCAAATCATCTCAAAGTATTTTTGAGTTTCTTCTTGGATTTTTCCTAATATTTTTTGCCTTAAACTAATTAGTTTATTTAATAGAATTATTTTCAATCAAAAATGTGTGGAAAACCCCTAAACAGTATTGGGCCGAAGCCCACTACTGCGCGCGGCCCGGCTCGTTCACTGTGCGGCCTAGTGGACACCAAGTTAGCCCATCTTCTAGAAGAACAATCATGACCGTTAGATCGCAATTGCGTGGTCATTATCATGCCACAAGCTGTGACAAAGTCACGACCGTTGGATTTGCATTGGATGGACATTTTCATCGAGGAACCCTAGAGGTCATCAGTCGTTCGATAATTCTTGAATGTTTGAGATTTAGCATGACGGTTCAGGACTCATCTAATCCGAACTATTAGGATTCGACCCATGTGTGGGTAGGATTGCGCCGTGTGTGGTCGCATCGTGGCCATTCGTCTCCGATCGTGCAGTCGCTGTGTGTCGTCGATAATATCATGCCATCCCCAGAAAACTACGAATCTGGGTAACTAACTTCGGTTGTTCCCAATGCAACACTGCTTCCACTTTGCTTGGGTTAATAGCCACTTTTTTAGCAGTCATCATATGTCTAAGGAATTCAACCTTTTCTCTCTAAAAGTCACACTTGCTAAACTTAGCATACAACTGTTGCTCTCACAGCTTGTCAAGAACTAATCTTAGATGTTCCGCATGCTCTTCTTCCAACACATCCTCTAAACTTCCATCTTTCTTGTTGATGAACAAACATGTGCTCCCCATGAAGATAAATTAAGTCTCACGAAACCTTTCTCTAGCAACTTCTAGACCTGCTTCTTCATCTCTACCAACTCATTTGTAGGCATTTGATATGGCCTTTTTACTATTGGTGCTATACCAGGCACTAACTCAATAACAAACTCAATATCCCGATCTGGCGGCATACCAAGCAATTTCTCACGAAAGACATCCAGGTATTCTCTAACAACTAGCACATTATCTAAGCTGACAACCTCCACACTGTTAGCCATCAGTTGACCATCACGACTACAGTTGCTTGAAATTCACTTTCTCGCCATTGGCTTTCAACTGGCACAACTCCTTAACCACATCCAAAAGAGCCTTATGCTTAGACAACCAATCCATTCCAACAATATCGTCTAAAATATGGGTATCTGATATAATAAAGTTCGCCAGGAACTTTTCTCCATCCATAAGTAACTTAACTTCTAAACATCCGAGGATAGATCGAACAATACCGGGGTATTTTTTTTGACAACAACCATTCTTCTAGGATGACGTCTTTCACTCTGAGTATCATTGAATTGTCGATCATTATGCATGTGTCATTATCAAGAAAACCATCTAAACAGGGCGAACACTCATAGAAACATCTGACCCTTCATTTATCATAATGCCTTAATCTGAAACTTCACATAGTAGCATATCAACCATCTTTACTTTATTTCTTCAAACAATGAAATCTTTACATGGAATTCATCACTAGTAGAGTTTTGACATTATGCAAGGTTAAACCACTTTCTAGACCAACTCGATTTAGCGTTGGCACTGGGATTTTGACAGGGGTCGAGTTGAAATTGAATTGAACTGGCGTGATCGCTTTCTTCTGAGGCCAGTTATTGCCAAAATGCTCGGGCTTATGATAGGTATAGCAAAGTTTAAGAGGCAAACTTTCTCCTTGAGCATTGTTGACCGAGGTAGTTTCTTTGTTCAAACGTCTCTTCTTCAACTGATTTTCTGGGCAAGCTACTCTTGCAATTTCATCGCTCACTCTTGGCGCTATGTACTTGATTGAGGTGACTTCCGGAATGACCACAGCTACAGGAGATGCTCGTCTTCTCTGTGGGCATCGATTATAATAATGACCTTTCTCGTGACATATGTAGTACACATTGTTAGTGTTATGCCCTTGAGGCAATTATTTAGATGATTGTAACATGACTATGTTTATGAATAATAATATGATTATTGGTCCAATGAATGTATATCATTGTATTGATCAACAAGTATGTGACTTGCTTATGAAGCTCTTTACTTATTGATATAATTCGATAAATATCTTTGATCGGATATCATTGTATAGGACAACGATGAATAGATCAGCACATGTACTGATCGATGATCATGCTTCATAGATCATGGGATATGGAGATATCATCTATACATTGTGGACGCATGTTGAAGAACATGGGTTAGATAGACCCTCAATGGGACACTGCGAGAATGTTACATTCTTATGTGTCATCAATGTATCTCATACATAGTAGATGTATGATCCTTAGACTTGAGATTGTCATATTCCCTACATGTGTAATAGTTTTCCTTGGGGCTATCAAACACTACTTCCTAACCGAATAGTTATAAAGGTAGCTTTCATGTTTACTATAAAACGTGCAGAGGGAAGTGAGCAGTCAAGATGGAATTTGCCACTCTAATGGAACAGAGATATATGACAAGGCCACTCGTGTGATATGATTAAGGAAGTGCATGGCCATGCCGTGATTGAGGAGTCAATCACAACTTATTAATATATCACGAATACGAGAGATGAATTGAATCATCAAAGGATGACATGCTTCTCGCCTTGAGTTCAATCTTCATATACTTGGCAAAGGGATTATTACATGAGTACTTTTGATAGGTTCTGTCTGATTTGATCATAGTATGTTTGGGAGTTGGCATGCTTTGCAAGGAGCCGCTACCAACTATTGGATTGAAAAGGAGTTTCCGAATCCATGTCCAAACGTACGTGAACCTGCAGGGTCAAACACTTAATGGGCTGGGACGCATTAATTTGGATTGGATCCGTAATTAATGGACATCGTGGGCTTAGCACACTTACGGGCCCTGGTTTAGGGTTTCATCTTGTGGCAATATAAGGAGTGGAGGAGGGTGTGCGTAGGGTGTGCTTTCCACGGTTTAGAAGTGTATCAAGCGAAACCCTAGCCTTCTCCTCTCGCTGCCCCTGCCGAGCGACCAGGTGCTTTCACACCGACACACGACGTTCCGTCCCCGGACGTGTGGACTACTGCGGTGACGCTGCTGAGATTGCGGCGTGGGAGGACGATCCACGGCGAGGTGAGGACGATCCACTCCATCGACGCAACGACTGCGGCGAGGACGATCCACTACATCAACGCGCGAAGGATTCCGCAACTGCGTGTCTAGTGGTAATCTAATCTATGATCCCTTTCTTGCGAGTTGCTTTCTGGTTATGCGGTAGATTTTTTTTTGTGCTAGCGTAGCATACCGCGTTCCTCTTCACACATGTATCCCTCGTTGGGCATAATTGTATGCTCAATATTGTCCTCCTTGTGAATTGTGGTTTGTCGTTTCATAGGGCATTTCCTAGCCCAATTACTTTCTTCATCACACAAGAAACATGCTGTTGGTGATGACTACTTACTGCTTTCCTGATGAAGACTTACAGGATCAAAGTGTTGCGTCTTTAGCTCTTCAAAAGATTTAGTATATACAACTGGTGTTCCACATCTTTTTGATGGTTCTTGAGCAACTACGTCTCAGAGATTCTCTTGTTGATGTTGGGTCACATCAGTAACTATCGAATCCAAGTGACACTGAGCTGGGCAATTATCTTGACCTTCACAAAGGTAACATGTGATGTTGCTCATATATAGAACACTCTCCAAGGGGATGATTTCCTTCATAACTTTACCAATTAATTGTATGCTCATCAGTAGTATGTCCTAATTCTCCACAACAAATGTACACACGATCTTCTGACTTGTTTGGTAGACAACACTTCAGAGAATAACGTCTAGATCTCATATAGGGTGTAAGGGTAGCATTCTTCTCCGAATTCACTGTGATCACACTGTCCTCTAGTGGAGCAAAGAGATGATGAAAAGCAGCAAAAAACTCATTCCAAGAGATATTCTGTGAGGCTTCATAGGCAGCACAAAATTTTTTCCACCATTCAGCAGCAATTCCTTCCAACTGATGAGAAGCATACAAGACCTTCTCATTACCTTTACACTAAGCAATGAGTAACTTCCTCTCAATGGTCGTAAGCCAATCTTCCGCTTCCACAGGTGAAACGTTTCTAGAAAAGGTCAGCGGACGAGTCCTTATGAATTCTGATAACCTTCAGTAAGACCAAGGATCATTGATAACAGCCTGAGACGCTTTATTGACATTAGCATCATTAGTCATATTCTACATTTACTTCATCATTGCATGCATCAGCTGAGTCTGAGCAGCCAAAAACACTCCAAAACTCTACATATTCATCTGTAGTGGCAGTTGGGGAGCTAATCCATCATTGAGATTATCTCTGGGTTGATTACCATTTCCACTGACTCTGTTGTTTCTACGAGTCTGAACCATCTACTTGATTACTTCACAAGGTTGGGGGAGAGGGAAAATAGCATAGGTAAGAAGCAAGAGTCTTAATGTAGGGGAGATAGGTTTAAGCCAACAAGTTAAGCAATCAATAATATTAACTTGGTATGGTTGCTTACGTAAGCCTAAGAGCTATGCAACACATACTACACACTCAGCAATCATAAAAGAACCAATTTAACCTAAGCACACAAAACTACTGCCTACATAGGTAACACTACTATCTTAGCAGATGTGACTCCACACATGAGTGTCAACTGGCTACTCGAAGCACTTGGTCTTCTAGCTTTTAGAACATTTCATCAATCTACTCCTCAAGCTTGACGATTCCTTTCTTCATGATCCTCAGGGTAGCTCCAAGGCACCTAGTGCTTTCTCCTTAGGTGTGGAACTTCGTCAACTACTAAAGACAACTCAAGTAAGATTTTAACTCGATCCAGCAAGGGAAAGGAATGAAATTTCACCAATGGAAAGAATAGGAGAATAAGATAAGAACCTAGTTTTATTTCAGATTAAATATTAATTAAGAAAATAATTTTGAAGATCCTAAGGAGAGGAACAGACTATCTAGGGTCAAGTCCTACAGTCAGTATGGCTCTGATACCACCATTGTCGGGAACCAAATATGCAAATCTAGACCCTCTGTGTATATCTCACTAGCCCAGGATCATGCTAGTACACACAGGCTCAACATAGATAAATATCACAATCATACATAGCAGAAACATAATGAAAGACTTCATATAATAAAAATTAACATGTTGGCTGACCTTAAGGTCAAACTTACATGGACATGCCTCGTAAGGTTAAACTGTGAATAACAAATTAGACTGCAGCGGAATGCAAACGTAGATAAACCCCTCAGTATACCACAGGCAACTGATAAGGCTTGCACCCTAAATATTTGTCTCCTCCTTGTACTCCTCCTCCATGATGATGTAGATTCTTCCTTAACTAGTAGTTTGTTGTTGGCAAGGGTGAGTACTTAAAGCACTCAACAAGTTGTACACAGAACGCAATGCTAACATAACTATATGCAAGGCTTATTCCAATAGAATGGCTATCATGGTTATTTTGCAGTAAAGCAACATATGTAAATGAATATGATAAGTAGATTGAAAGAGCTGTGATGTGAAGTTGTGTCCCGATCTTTCGATGAGAGCGATAACTATCGATTTGGTAGAACCGACTTTGACGATCCGACTACAACGTATGACGATGATGCGCCTTAGCAACCGCTAAACCAACTCCGCAGTGTTATTGATCTTGCCGTGGGCACGATCAACCTGAACACGAGGTTCAATTCCTGCAAGCAACCGAAGAACAAGCAAGAACAATAGTAAAAGCAATCTGAAATTGCAAATAAGAATTGAAGGCAAAATCAAGGTGGGGTTCTATTGAAGATCTTGACAAGGTGGCTGTCTAGCACAACTTCAAGACGCAAAGTTTGCACTTGGCTAAACTAATCAAACAAAACCCAAGCCCTAGAGGAGGGTGCGGCTGGCTATTTATGAGATATAAGGAGGAGGTCGTCCAAACCGTAGGGAGACCGAAAACAACTCAATTACAAGGCCCAAGGCCCACTTTGACTCGGACTGGAAAAGTGATGTGATTTGTCTTGCAGTTTCCAGACAGCTCAGATGGAATTTGAAGGTGTGACTGGATCCATTTGAACGAGGGCGATGTAAGCTTTCAATCAAGTACTCATGTGCCCTGAACACCCTTCTGGATCAAAAGTTATGGTCGTTTTAAGTTGGTGCTGTCAGGAAGGCCGAATCCGAGTGGAACTCGTGCACATAACGATCTGGTTTCATGCTTGGCGTTTTGAGGTTCTTCTCCTTGGTTACTAAGGACAATAAGATCATCACAAGGATTAAATAGCATTCTATTCCGGGAATCTCTTTTATCAAAACTTAGGAACGTATTCACCTGATAATTAAGTCGACGTGCTCGAGCAGGAGTAATTGGTCCTTGTAATACGGGTTCAGATTGTTGTGTATGAGATGAGTGACTAGGCGCGGTTGTCTCAATAGAAACGATGTCCTCATCATCCTCCCCTTCTTTGCATTTGAGTCATCCTCGACTCAAGCTCATCCTCTTCTCCCAAATATGGCTTCAAATCTACAATGTTAAAGGTGGGACTAACCCCAAAATCTGCAGGCAACTCAAGCTTTTATGCATTATTATTAATCTTTTCTAATACTTTGAAAGGACCATCAGCTCGAGGTATCAACTTTGATTTTCTTAATTCAGGAAATAGATCTTTTCTCAAATGCAACCAAACTAAATCTCTAGGTTCAAAAGTCACATGCGTCCTTCCCTTACTACCAGCAAGTTTATATTTAGCATTCATGTGCTCTATATTTTCTTTAGTTGTCTCATGCATTTTCAACATCAAATCAGCACATTGTTTAGCATCAAAATCTACCTTCTGTGAAGATGGAAGAGGTAACAAATCAATAGGAGCACGAAGCACAAACCCATACACAATCTCAAACGGGCACATCTTTGTAGTAGAATGCAGTGAACGATTATAAGCAAACTCAATATGAGGCAAGCATTCTTCCCATATTTTTATGTTCGTTTTCAAAATAGCCTTAAGCATGGTAGATAAAGTTCTATTGACAACTTCAGTTTGTCCATCAGTTTGGGGAAGAAAAGTAGTAGAAACTAAAAGCTTAGTCCCCAATTTAGCCCATAAAATTCGCCAAAAGTGACTAAGGAACTTGGTGTCACGATCTGAAACTATTGTGTTGGGCACACCATGCAAGCGAACAATTTCACGAAAGAACAAATCAACAATATTGGTAGCATCATCACTTTTATGACATGGTAGGAAGTGTGCCATCTTAGAAAATCTATTCACAACAACCAAGATGCTATCCCTCCCCTTCTTTGTTCTAAGCAGTCCTAAAACAAAGTCCATAGAAATATCTTCCCAAGGCACGCTAGGAACAGGTAAAGGCATATACAAAC
The DNA here is from genome assembly GCA_036346275.1 of Otatea glauca. Taxonomy (NCBI): domain Eukaryota; kingdom Viridiplantae; phylum Streptophyta; class Magnoliopsida; order Poales; family Poaceae; genus Otatea; species Otatea glauca. Next base: position 4,673,915 of record CM070720.1, on the reverse strand, counting down.
CATGAGGGTTAAGTCGTGACTTAGCTTTTTGACATGTAGTACAGCGAGCAACGTAGCGTTCCACATCCCTTCTCATTTTTGGCCAAAAGAAATGACCAACAAGTATGTCCTCCATCTTCTTCACACCAAAGTATCCCATCAGCCCACCTCCATGCACTTCCTGTAACAACAACAAACGAATAGAGCTAGCTGGAATGCATAGTTTGTTAGCTCTAAACACGAACCCATCTTTGAGGACAAATTTATTCCATGTTTTCCCCTCTTTACAATTCAGCAACACATCTTTAAAATCGTTATCATGTACATATTGCTCTTTAATCTTCTCTAATCCAAGGATTTTGAAATCAAGTTGTGAAAGAATTGTATATCTTCTAGACAAAGCATCAGCAATAACATTCTCCTTTCCTTATTATGTTTTATAACATAAGGAAAACATACAATTCAATGAATTCAACCCACTTTGCATGTCTACGATTCAATTTTGCTTGACTGCGAATATGCTTCAAAGATTCATGATCAGAATGTATGACAAATTCTTTGGGCCATAAATAATGCTGCCATGTTTCTAAAGTTCGAACTAGAGCATATAATTCCATATCATAATTAGAATAATTCAAGCTAGGCCCACTCAACTTCTCACTAAAATATGCAATAGGTTTTCCTTCTTGTAACAACACGCCACCCAAACCAACTCCACTAGCATCACACTCTAGTTCAAAAGTCTTAGAAAAATCTGGAAGTTGGAGTAGTGGTGCATGTGTTAACTTATCTTTCAATGTGTTGAAGGTGTTCTCCTGTGCATCTCTCCAAGCAAATGGCACACCCTTTTTGGTAAGCTCATTCAATGGTGCAGCGATGGTGCTAAAATCCTTCACGAAGCGACGGTAGAATCCAGCAAGTTCTAGAAAACTTCGCACCTGTGTGACCGTGTTAGGAGTTGGCCAACTGTGTATTGCCTCAACCTTGGCCTGATCAACTTCAATGCCCTGGGGAGTAACAACATAACCAAGAAAAGAGACTCGATCCGTGCAAAAGGTGCACTTCTCAAGGTTACCAATAAGCGTGCATCTCGTAAAGCATCAAAAACAGCACGTAAATGGTCAAGGTGTTCCTCCAATGATTTTCTATATATCAAAATGTCATCAAAATATACCACCATAAATCTGCCAATGAAAGCACGCAAAACTTTGTTCATCAATCTCATGAAAGTGCTAGGTGCATTAGTTAACCAAAAAGGCAATACTAATCACTCATATAGACCGAATTTAGTTTTAAAAGCCATTTTCCATTCATCTCCTAGCTTCATACGAATCTGGTGGTACCCACTACGCAAATCGACTTTAGAGAACACTGTAGAGCCACTTAATTCATCAAGCATATCGTCTAGCCTAGGAATAGGGTGACGATACCTAATGGTGATATTATTGATTGCCCTATAATCCACACACATGCGCCATGATCCATCTTTCTTGGGTACTAAAATGACCGGAACAGCACAAGGACTAAGAGACTCACGTACGTACCCTTTATCAAGCAATTCTTGAACTTGACATTGTATCTCCTTAGTTTCTTCCGGATTGGTTCTGTATGGCGCACGATTGGGCAAAGATGCCCTGGGAATAAGGTCAACTTGGTGCTCAATTCCTCGAATTGGGGGCAGCCACAGTGGTACATCCTTTGAACAAATGTCAGTGTACTCCTGCAAAAGGTTAAATGACAGCAGGAGGCAAAGCACAAGATATATACTCAAATAAAAACAAAACTTCTTTCCAAACGAATGCATAGCAAATTGAACTTGTAACATCCAACTCATTCACATCAAATTTGGTAGCAAGAAAACAAGCACCTTTCAACTTAATCTCATTTATCTTCTCATGAACAGGCTTAGATTCTTTCTTGTTTTGTTTGTCAAGATCCTTTGCTACAATCTGATTTTCACTCTTAGCATGCTCCTCGTTTCTCTCTCTACTAGTTCTAGCAATGTCATCTTTTTAAAATAGCATTAGGAGACATTGAATGTAACACAATTTTCTTCTCTTTATGCACAAAAGAGTATTGATTTGTTGTACCATGATGTAAACAATCTTTATCATATTGCCACGGTCTACCTAACAACATAGAACATGCTTGCATAGGTACGACATCGCAATCGACATAACACGATAAGAACCTAAAGCAAAATGTACTCTTACTATACGAGTTACCTTAAGCTTGCCGCTGTTGTTGAACCATTGGATGTAGTAAGGCTGAGGATGCGGCTTAGTGGAGAGTGCTAGCTTCTCTACCATGTCCATGCTGGCTAGATTATTGCAACTCCCACCATCAATGATTATTTGAATCGATCGCTCTTTGACGACGCCTTTAATGTGAAACAAGTTGTGGCGCTGATTTTGCTCGGCACGGATAATCTGAGCACTAAGCACACGTTGCGCAATAAGACTTAAATATTGGTCAGCATCACCAGCGCTCACGTGCTCTTCTTCATGTTCTGAGATTGGATCACCGTCTTCATTTTCAGCAAGCAAAGCATACGTTTCTTCATCGAGATCGCTTGCTGAATCGTACTCGCCGTCTTCACGAATTATTAGCAAACGCTTGTTTGGACACTCCCTCATGATGTGGCTGAAACCCTTGCAGCGATGGCATTGAATGTCTTTTGTACGTCCCGTTGAGGCGACTGATGACGTCGAACTTTCTGTGGGAGGTTGTGTGGCAGTTTTCGTCGGTGCCGGTGCTCGTGGTGCTGAATGTGAAGTAGAGGATGTCGTTTTGTTGTTGGAGGAGCTCGGTGTAGTGGTATGGTCGGACGGGGCAGCGGGGGTGTGAGGCGTCCACGAAGTAGTACGACCTGCGAAAAAGTTAGCTTTTGTCCTCGATTGTCGTCCCTGCACTTCACATTCAGCTTTACAAGCAAGATGGAATAAACGAGTCATCGAATTATAATCCTTAATAGTCTAGAATGTCCTGGATTTCTCGATTTAAACCACCTAAGAAACGAGCCAGAGAAGCTTCCTCATTCTCAACTAAACCACAACACAACATGCCAATTTGCAATTCTTGATAATATTCCTCTACTGAACTTTTACCTTGGCGTAGGCGCTGCAATTTATTTATTAAATCTCTAGCATAGTATGAGGGAACAAATCTATGTCTCATAATTAGCTTTAATGCTTCCCAAGTGGTGGGTATATTATTTGGATGAACGCGGCAATGCTCTCTCCACCAAACAGAAGCAAAATTAGAGAATTCACTAGTGGCAGCCCTAACTCTTCTATCCTCAGGAAAATCATGGCATGCAAATTTTTGATCAACAAGTAATTCCCAACTGAGGTAACCATTAGGATCATATTTACCTTCGAAAGGGGGCATATTGAATTTTACTTTAGCGAAAACGTCATCACGATCACGTACCTCACGTTGTTGTGGATCACGTCGCATACCTTGCTGATTTAAGCGTAGCCGACGATGGTCGCGGTCTTGGTGGAAATTGATGGTATGGTCATCCTCCAAATCAGTGGCGTAGTCAGCATAGTTCTCACCGTCTTGTTCTTCCACCTCACCTCCCGAAGCTAGGGTAGCCCTAGGTTGCCGAGCCGAAGTGTTGGCGATGTGTGTTTGAGCAGTCGAGATAGTGGGGCCATGCTGGGAAGTCGGGACAGCAATGGGAACCCGTTGTGCACGTAGTACGCTATTGTTGTTGCTTAGGAGACGAGGCGGAGGACTGGAAGTTCCAGGAGCAGCAGCTGCAAGCATATCAAGTCTAGATAAAATAGTAGCAAGGGTAGTGTTAGCAACTCCTTGAGCAGTCTCGATGGATCGGAGACGATCTTCTTACAGTGACATTCGCTCATTAGTGAGTCGTACATCCTCACTAAGGCCTTCGGTGGTGACCCTCGTTATCCTCTCAAAGTGAGCAACAATGCCCTTTGTGCGTGGAGAGTGATGCAGCGAACTCTCGTCACCTGACATGGTTAGTAGAAAACAAGAAACAAAATCACAAGTATATTGTTCCTATCACTACGTAGGATGTGGTGAAAAAAAATCACTCAACTCTCAAGCTGGTACCAAAGCTCTTACGAGTTCTTATCGTGAAGCAAGGGTTGTCGGCCGTTGGCGGTGTCAAAAGATCTCCGAAGCTTGGATAAAGCAATCGCCAAGGGATCGAACAAACACACGTTGTAGAATATGTGGAGCTAGGTAGGCTTCAAAACGGTAGCAAGGATTAGCAACAATCAAATCAGTAAATACAAAGTGAAAATCCGTTCAAAGTACTAGTCAATGTTGGTGATCCTAGCCCAGACCGATGAAAAGCAAATCAATATTAGCAAGTAGGGGAGTGCTGCGGCAGATAAAGGCAGCGATCTACCAGGAGTTTGATAGCTTGGATTGGCGAACAGTCTGCGGGGCAGTGACATACACAAAACTAAGAAATAGCAGCAAAAATTCCAGCCAAAACGGAGACAATACAATTTTCCGAACTTCCGGGGGCGTTTTGAGGCCCTAAACGATGTTTTTTGGGGTCGAACAAATTTTTCGAAGCCTCGGGAACCAAATCAGACTTGTCAATTTTTGGATGTAACTTTCTGTTCTAGTCGTTTTGAGTACTCGAACAGCCCAATCGGACGTCGTATGCAAAAGTTATGGCAGTTTTGGTGTAGTGCGCCCGGAGAGGATTCCGAATTGACTTCAAATATGCTGAAACCGAATCAAGAGAGGACTCCGGCTATTCCTTCTTATAGGCAGAGCTTTCCTTATCTCCTCAAACCGAAAACAAATGCAAAGAGGGCTTTCCTTGTCTCCTCAAACCAAAACAAAGATGCTAGAAATTTTTTTTCGTTCTTCTTCTCTGTTTTTTTTCTTCTTCTCTACTCCGAATTTTTTTAATGGAAAGGGGCGACAGGGTTGGCAAGGTGGATGTGGTTGTCTCTGCAGGAGTTGGATGGCGATTCCTTGCCATGGCAGCGTTGCTTGCGGCAGGGCTGATTTGAAGGAAGGTGATGAACCTGCAGCAATTTGGTGGCGACAGCAAGGGCGACAACAAGAGGAAAAGACAAGAGGAACCGTCCACCAATCTAAACTAAGACCAGCAACTCAACAAGACAATGCAACCAAAAATTCACTATGCAAAATTGACAAGAGAGATGCAAGGCACAGATGGTATGGATAGCGGATGATCTACTACTATTTTTTGTTACCTTTTCTGGACTCTAGGGATGAATCAAGCTACTACTAATGAAAACAGGAAATCTCTCACCGAGCAACCTGAAGCTCTAATACCACCTGTTGTGAAGTTGTGTCTCGATCTTTCGATGAGAGCGATAACTATCGATTTGGTGGAACTGATTTTGACGATCCGACTACGACGTACGACGACATGAGCCTTAGCAATCGCTAAACCAACTCCGGAGTGTTATTGATCTTGTCGTGGGCATGATCAACTTGAACACGAGGTTCAATTCCTGCAAGCAATCGAAGAACAAGCTAGAACAATAGTTAAAGCAATCTGAAATTGCAAATAAGAATTTAAGGCAAAATCAAGGTGGGGTTCTATTGAAGATCTTGACAAGGTGGATGTCTAGCACAACTTGAAGACGCAAAGTTTGCACTTGGCTAAACTAATCAAACAAAACCCGAGCCCTAGAGGAGGGTGCGGCTGGCTATTTATGAGATATGAGGAGGAGGAGTTCGTCCAAATCATAGGGAGACCGAAAACAACTCAATTACTAGGCCCAAGGCCCACTTTGACACGGACTGGAAAAGTGACGTGATTTGTCTTGCAGTTTTACAGCTCAGATGGAATTTGAAGGTGAGACTGGATCCATTGGAAATAGGGCGACATAGCTTTCAATCAAGAACTCATGTGCCCCGAACACCCTTCTGGATCAAAAGTTATGGCCGTTTTAAGTTGGTGCTGTCAGGAAGGCTGAATCCGAGTGGAACTCGTGCACATAACGATCTGGTTTCATGCTTGACGTTTTGAGGTTCTTCTCCTTGGTTCCTAAGGACAATAAGATCATCACAAGGATTAAATATCATTCTTTTATGGGAATCTCTTTTATCAAAACTTAGGAACGTATTCACCTGATAATTAAGTCGATGGGTTCAAGCTCGAGTAATTGGTCCTTGTAATACGGGTTCAGATTGTTGTGTATGGGATGAGTGACTAGGCATGGTTGTGTCAATAGAAACGATGTCCTCATCAAGCTGTAAAACAAATAACAGTAAATAATAACATTTAGCATTTCTCAAGCAAACACGACATCTGCCCTAAGTGAACTTCCAAACCTTTTAGCAGCATCCAACCTTCCCATCTATGTTTTCATTTTATAAAATCTAACTCTTGACTGTAATCCCCGAGCATTGTTCAATACCGCGAGCACAACTATCCGAATAGATTTTACAATCTACAGAGGTTATGCGCTTTACCCACACGACATAATAATCTCATTTTGCCAGGCCATTAGCACACTTTCTTTGCGGTGCCGGTAGAGAAATCATGACAAAACCTTTACAATGCTCTGTCTTAACCCAATACTTCCTGCTAAGGTTTTAGCACTGAAGGGACTGGTTACCAGACTCAGGGCTCCCCTCTTGCGCCATGTGAGTTCATAAAAAGGCAAACCTCACACCACCATTGTTAGTACCGAAGCTAAGACATTACAAATTTATCAGCTAGGTCCGACCCATTCCAAACATGTGGTTGCATGTTTGACTCAGATCAAAGGCTTGTCAGGTCAAGTCCTTAGGATGACTAGGGCAAGACTACCACATATCCTCTACCCTACCAGCCCACCTTGGCACACTGCCCCTTGCCACTTGCCCTAATCTAAATGATTACCACCCCAGTTGATTACCAAGCACCATGTGCTATCAACAACTCAACATCGTTGCATGACATCCCTCGTCACTTCAACTCAACATCATTGTGTGACAACACCTGACACACCAATTCATAATCATGTTCCATATTCAATTAGTCAAGATTAACTTTTGATATTTCATAAGACATGTGATGTACGTGGCATGGCTAAGCAAACTATCATGGTCTAACCAATCCATGTTGATTTTGATATTAACCAACTAGTAATGACTTGGGCTTTGCACGTTTTGGTGAATTGAAATATTTTTAGTAGCATTTTTCATACTCATTGTGCAATAATTTGGTGTGTTCATCGCAGTAGCAAAAGTATATAAAAAAATGAAATCAGAACCAAAAAAAGAATAAGAAGAAAGAATGAATAGTGCTAAGATCACCACATTGATTGGTTGTACTTGTTGCAGATCAGAACTTTTCTTTGTTATTTTTTGTGCATATCTTGTAGCCCATTCAGTGTTTGAGAAATTAGCTATAGCGTCTCTCTTTGCACTTTTGCAACACGAGCTTTAGTTTACAAATTTCAGATTATGCTTGCTCTCTCTTTTGTTGCGTAAGTCCCATTATCGTTGTTGTGTTGAGTTGCTCCATACTTCACTTATATCTTGTGATCAGCAACTAGCCATATTGTTCTAGCTTGGATTATTACTTAATGAGACAATATCAAGAATCCAGATTTGCTAGCACAAACAATAAACCCTTTAAGCTCCATATATTTACTACTTGTGTAATTACTCCTGAACTTTGACTTCGCTTAATGTAACATCATAAAATTTGCAAAAAATATTTCATTACTTATTTATATTTTTCTGCTATTTTTGTTGAATTTTCTAGAATTTATAAAACAGTTTTTCTATTTTCAGTTTTACGAAAATAATACTGTAGCAAAATGACAAATCACAAATTTTTGAACTTTTTTACAGTAAGATGAAAATGTCTCAAGGTATCTTTGATAATTTTTCCAGAATTTTTGAACTTTATTTGCTATTGTTTCTAAACCTTTTATTTTCAGGATTAATTAAATTAAAAAATAAATAGTAAACTGGGCTCACATGTCATATGTCATCTTCAACATCCAGTAGCTACATCAAGCACGCACGGTTCTTCTCCCTTGCCACAATGGCCAATCTTTTGGAGCCCCATCCAACATGTTTTTACTTCCGAATTCGTGTTCAATACGTGTGCCACCTTATCCTCAACCAATCCCCGTGATTCTTTCGTTCTAATCCCCTCTTTTTTGGGAGAAATTCGAGTTTTTTCCGGTACAGACTCCTGTTGAAACGTGCTCGTATCTATCTCTATGAGCCAACCAGAGGCTACATAAGGTGAGCACCGAGATCCTCTTGAAGAGGAACGCGGTATGCTACACTAGCACAAAAAAAATCTACCGCATAACCAGAAAACTACTCGCAAGAAGGGGATCACAAATTAGATTACCACTAGACGCGCAGTTGCGGAATCCTTTGTGCGTCGATGTAGTGGATCGTCCTCGCCTCGCCGTGGATCGTCCTCCCACGCCGCAGTCGCAGCAGCGTCACCGCAGTAGTCCACACGTCCAGGGATGGAACGCCGTGCGTCGGTGTGCAAGCACCTGGTCGCTCGGCAGGGGCAGCGAGAGGAGGAGGCTAGGGTTTTGGGTGAATCACTTCTAAACCATGGAAAGCACACCCTGTGCCCACCCTCCTCCCCTCCTTATATAGCCACGAGATGAAACACTAAACCAGGGCCCATCAGCGTGCTAAGTCCACGAGGTCCATTAATTACGGATCCAATCCAAATTAATGCATCCTAGCCCATTAAATGTGTGACCCTGCAGGCTCACGTATGGTTAGACATGGATTCAGAAAACTCCTTTTCAATCCAATAGTTGGTAGCGGCTCCTTGCAAAGTATGCTAACTCCCAAACATACTATGATCAAATCGGACAGAACCTATCAAAAGTACTCATGTAATAATCCCTTTGCCAAGTATATGAAGATTGAACTCAAGGCGAGAAGCATGTCATCCTTTGATGATTCAATCCATCTCTCGTATCCATGATATATTAATAAGTTGTGATTGACTCCTCAATCACGGCATGGTCATGCACTTCCTTAATCATATCACACGAGTGGCCTTATCATATATCTTCGTTTCATTGGAGTGGCAAATTCCATCTTGACTGCTCACTTCCCTCTGCACGTTTCATAGTAAACATGAAAGCTACCTTTATAACTATCCGGTTATGAAGTAGTGTTTGATAGCCCCAAGGAAAACTATTACACATGTAGGGAATATGATAATCTCAGGTCTAAGGATCATACATCTAATATGTATGAGATACACTAATGACACATAAGAATGAAACATTCTCGCAGTGTCCCACGGCGGGTCTATCTAACCCATGTTCTTTAACATGCGTCCACAATGTATAGATGATATCTCCATATCCCATGATCTATGAAGCATGATCATCGATCACTACATGTGCTGATCTATTCAACGTTGTCCTATACGATGATATCCGATCAGAGATATTTATCGAATTATATCAATAAGTAAAGAGCTTCATAAGCAAGTCACATACTTGTTGATCAATACAATGATATACATTCATTGGACCAATAATCATATTATTATTCATAAACATAGTCATGTTACAATCATCTAAATGATTGCCTCAAGGGCATAACACTAACAATCTCCCACTTGCACTTGAGTCAATCAATTAAGTATCTAATACCAATAGACCTTGTGTGCGCCTCATGCTTAGGCTGTGGCAGTAGCTTTGTCAACGGATCGGCCACATTGGCTTCCGTATATACTTTGCATATTCTCACGTCACCTCTATCCACAATCTCGCGAATAAGGTGAAAGCGCCGGAGTATGTGTTTAGATTTCTGATGTGATCTAGGCTCTTTTGCTTGTGCAATGGCACCACTATTATCACAATAGATGTCCATTAGACTAGAGGCACTAGCGACCACACCAAGCTCTGTGATAAACTTCTTAATCCATACAGCTTCTTTTGCAGCCTCCGAAGCCGCAATGTACTCCGCTTCTATCGTAGAGTCGACCACCGTGTTTTGCTTGGAACTCTTCCAGCTTACTGCTCCTCCATTTATTGTAAACACAAACCCGGATTGCGATCGAAAATCATCTTTGTCAGTTTGGAAGCTTGCATCGGTGTAACCCTTTGCAACCAGATCTTCCTCACCTCCAAAAACAAGGAACATACCCTTAGTTCTTCTCAAGTACTTCAGGATATTTTTTACGGCTATCCAATAACCATCACCAGGATCCGCTTGGTATCTGCTTGTGACACTTAGAGCATATGAGACATCTGGGCGTGTACATATCATGGCATACATAATAGACCCAATAGCTGAAGCATATGGAATCTTGCTCATCCTGTCTCGCTTATCAGATGTCGAAGGACACTGATTCTTGCAGAGACTGATGCCATGTGACATTGGCATGAAACCTCTCTTGGATTCATGCATATTGAACCTTTTCAATATCTTGTCAACGTATGTTTCCTGACTTAATCCAATTAACCTTTTTATCTATCTCTATAGATTTTTATGCCCAAGATATAGCATGTTTCTCCCAAGTCCTTCATTGAGAAACTCCTTTTCAATGAAGTTTTAACATCTTCAAGCATAGGAATATCATTCCCGATCAATAATATGTCATCCACATACAAAATCAGAAACACAAGTGCGCTCCCACTAGCCTTCTTGTAAACACAAGGCTCTTCTTCATTTCTGATAAAGTCAAAACCCTTGACCACTTCATCAAAACGAATATTCCAACTCCGAGATGCTTGCTTTAACCCATAAATGGATCTTTGAAGCTTGCATACCCTTTTAGCATATTTAGGATCAACAAAACCTTCAGGTTGTATCATGTATACATCCTCAGATAGATTCCCATTAAGGAAGGCTGTTTTGACATCCATCTGCCATATTTCATAATCGAAATATGCAGCAATAGCTAAAATGATCCGGACAGACTTGAGCATGGCTACCGGTGAAAATGTTTCATCATAGTCAACTCCTTGAACTTGTTTGAAACCCTTTGCCACCAACCGTGCCTTATAGATTTGAACATTTCCATCTACGTCTATCTTCTTCTTGAAAATCCATTTGCATTCAATGGTTTTTACACCATCAGGAGAATCGATCAAGTTCCAAACTTGATTGTCATGCATGGATTGAATTTCGGATCTCATGGCTTCAAGCTATTTTTCGGAGTTTGGGTCCATCATTGCTTCTTCATAAGTCGTGGGCTCATCATTGTCTAACAATAATATGTCATTCCCATATCTTATAGGTACATGACGTGGCCTCCCCGACATACGTAATGGAGTCTCTTACAGGTTGTACAACACTTTGTACATCTTGTGAAGGTTCGATGGTATCTTGAACATATTCATGTGATTCTCAAACTTCATCAAGATACACATCACTCCTCTCGATTTCTTTTGAAAGAAACTCTTTCTCTAAAAGACACCATTTGAGCAACAAAAACTTTGTTCTTGTTTCTTTTGTAAAAGTAATATCCTTTTGTTTCTTTAGGATACCCCACAAAAAAGCATTTTTTTGATTTAGGTGCGAGTTTATCTGATTGTAAACATTTTACATAAGCCTCACATCCCCATATCTTGAGAAATGACAACATGGGTCTTCTCCCAGTCCATATCTCATATGGCGTCTTCTCAACGGATTTTGATGGGACCCTATTCAAAGTGAACGCAGCTGTCTCTAGAGCGAAACCCCACAAGGATAATGGCAGATCTGTTTGGCTCATCATTGACCGAACCATATCTAATAAAGTTCGGTTTCGTCGTTCGGACACGCCATTCCATTGAGGCGTTCCTGGCGGAGTATGTTGCGAAACGATTCCACATTTCTTTAGATGATCACCAAACTCTTGGCTCAAGTATTCGCCACCACGATCTGATCGTAAGTGTTTTATTGATTTGCCAAGTTGATTTTGTACTTCGTTTTGAAACTCTTTGAACCTTTCAAAAGTTTCATATTTATGCCTCATTAAATAGATATATCCATATCTACTAAAGTCATCGGTAAAAGTTACAAAGTACTGAAACCCACCGCTAGCAGTCGAGCTCATTGGTCCACATACATCTGTATGTACTAGGGCCAATAACTCACTCGCTCTCACTAAAACCTGTGAAAGGGGCTTTTGTCATCTTGCCAAGTAAACAAGATTCACATGTTTCAAATGATTCAAAATCAAATGAGGTTAGAAGTCCATCACCATGGAGCTTCTTCATGCGCTTCTCATTTATATGACCTAAGCGACAATGCCATAAAAAGGTAGGGTTCAAATCATTATGCCGATGCCTTTTTACATTAATGTTATAGACAGGTTTCTCTTCGAGTTCAAGGATGTACAACCCATCCACCATGGGGCAACAACCATAATACATATCATTCAAAAATATTGAACAAACAAAGTTCTTTATTCTGAAATCATAACCTTCATGTTCCAAACAAGAAGATGAAATAATGTTTCTACTCAAAGATGGAACAAAATAACAATTATTGAGTTCTAAAACTAATCCTGAAGGCAAATGCAATGGGTATGTGCCAACGGCAAGACCAGCAACTCTTGCTTTATTCCCCACGCGAAGATCAACTTCTCCTTTTGCCAAGTCTCTACTTTTATCACCGTGATCGAATTGCAAATGTGAGCAATCAACCGGTATCATATACCCATGAGCTGAGTGAAGAAGTAGCAAGATTAATTTCTATAACATTAATACCTGAAGTGGAAACCACATTTCCATTCTTCTTATCTGCCAGGTACTTTTCGCAGTTCCGTTTCCAATGTCCTGATTTCTTGCAATAGAAGCATTGGGTATCAGGTTGAGGGCCAACTTTAAGCTTCTGAAGCTTAGTTTTGAGGCTTGCGATGTCATCTTGAGCCTTGCCCTTGCCCTTGCCCTTGCTCTTTCCCGTTCCCCTAGCCTTACCCTTCCTCTTTTTGAATGCAGTTGCTTTCTGAACCATCATCACATGATTGGGTTTTTTCTTAATGCTTTACTCGGCAGCCTTAAGCATCCCATGTAGCTTGGTTAGGATCTTCTCCATGCTATTCATATGAAAATTCATAATGAATGGCTCAAAGCTCTGTGGCAGAGACTGGAGAATAACATCTGTGGCCAAATCGAGGCTAAGGGGAAACTCAAGTTTTTCCAATCTCCCGATGTAACCAATCATCTTGATCACATGAGGGCTGACCGGACTGCCTTCAGCCAGCTTAGAAGCAAATAAAAGCTTTGAGATACCATACCTCTTAGCTCTTGCTTGATTCCCAAACATGCCCTTCAAGCCCACAATCATATTGTAAGCATCCTGGTCCTCATATTGCTTTTGGTGCTCAGAGTACATGGTGACAAGCATGAGACATCTGACCTCTACAGAAGCATTAACATGTTTTTCATATTCAACCTTCAAATTGCGAGGAGCATTTTTGGCTGGTTCATTAGGAATTGGATTCTCTAGAACATAGTCCTTCTTTTCATGCTTGAGAACAATTCTTAGGTTGCGATACCAATCAACAAAATTAGTTCCATTAAGTTTTTCCCTTTCCAAAACCGATCTCAAAGCAAAACCAGGTGTAGCAGGAGTAGGAGAAGGTGCCATTGAACTACAACAAAGACATGCAAAGATTCTAAGCACTATGTTTATGTAAAAATTTTATTAAACATTTTAATAAAAGACACTCCTATTTTATGTCCCTTTTATAGACACATAGTGAGCATTCAAGATCCATATTCATCAAACACTAGTGAGCTTTGGCATCACTGCTAGAAATTTAATGACATAGGTAAGCAACACCTTTGCTAATTACATCTTATGTAACTCTTGTATGTTGAGTATGAAAACAAGTAATGAATGCCTCCGTCAACTTGACTCATGGCCAGGTCAACCTGCCCCAAGGGCTCACATGAGGGAGGGAGCACTTCCCGTTTTCGGGTGCCAATTAAGAAACCTGCCTCATGTGTGTTTTCCTAGACACCAATGTAAGGACCCGAATCCCCTGATTCGAACCCACTGTGTTTACTGCACTAGTCCCAGGATCTACGCTAGTGCACACAGCTCAACATTGGTACATATCACATCATACTCAATGATAATAGAAATAGTAATTCATTTATTGATATAGCTAAATGTATGATCTTATGACCAACTTACATTATTAAGCCACGCAGGGCAAGACTGGAAATATAAGCTAAGAATTAAGCAACGAAAAGTAGAAAACGTAGATAGCTCATCGGTTCACCACAGGCAACCAACAAGGCTCGGACCCTAATGACTAGCGTCCTCTTGGAAGTCCTCCTCCAACACAGGTGTAGATTCTTCGACTGTTGATTATTGGTGTTGGCAAGGGTGAGTACTTAAAGCACTCAACAAGTTGTGCACAGAATGCAGTTCTATGTAACTATATGCTAGGCATATTCCAAAGGATAGGCTATCATGGCTATTTTGCAATAAGCAGCATTTATGAACAAATACAGTAAATAGATTGTAAAGACTGTAAAACAAATAATAATAAATAGATTCAGCAGTTCTGAAGTAAACCATTTTCCAATACTAAATCAAATTCCATCTTTCACATGGCATTCTGCCATCCCAACCAAGTTGTCCATTTAATTAAGCTAACCCTTAACTGTAATTCCCGAGTATTGCTCAATACCACGAGCACGGTTATCCGAATAGTTTCACACTCTGTAGAGGTTATGCACTCTACCCACAAGATACAACCATACACCACAAAGACGAGTGATTATAACAAAGCCTTTACAATGCGCTGGCTTAACCCGGTACCACCCGCTAAAGTTTCAACACTGGTTGGACTGGTTACCACATCCAGGGCCCCCCTCTTGTGCCATGTGAATTTCTCCATAACTCGGGAACTCACACCGACCACGATAGTACCAAAGTTAAGACATTGCAAATTACTCAGCTAGGCTGGCCCATACCAGACATGTGGTTGCATGATTGACTCAGGTCAAAGGCTTGCAAGGTTAAGTCCTTAGAGTGATCAGGGCAAGACATCCACATACCCTCTACCCATCGGGCCCACCTTGGCATACTCGCCCATTGTCACTTGCCCCAATCTAAGTGAATATCACCCAAGTTGATTACCAAGCACCACGTGCCATCAACAATTCAACATCGTTGCGTGACATGACTCGCCACAAACAACTCAATCTCATCGTGTGATCCCACATGACACACAAGTTCATAACATTGTTCCATATTCCATTAATCAAGATTAATTATTAATGATTCCAACACATGTGATGACGTGGCATGGCTAAGCAACTAATACGGTCTAACCATCCCATGTTGATTATCATTACTAACCAACTATATTGAACCAAACTAGGGTGACAAAAGATCATCGCATATGATGACAGGGTAGGGTATAGATCAATTTGGTATAATAGCTAAGCCCAATTTAATTTGAAACAATTATATACTTGAAATAATATGCAATAGGGTAAAAAATTAAGCAATTTTACAAACATGGGTTAAACATGATCAAAGCACAACTTGCCTTGGAATAGGTCCTGATCTTGATCTGGAGCTTGCTCTTGAGTTGCTGGATCTTCCTCCGAAGCGTCGCACAATTCAACGTCTACGCGTACCGAAGGAGAAAAGCAAAAAAATACCAAAACAGAGAGCAATTGAACTCTAAAAATCAATTAAAACTCACAATCAAATAGATCTCAATTTTACAAAGTTTTAGGAATTTGAATCACTCAAATCCGAGTTAAGATGCAAAAGTTATAGCCTTTTGAAGTTTGAATAAATACTGAAATTACAGAAATTAGAAAATCAGAATTAACCACCTGTGCTAGTCCAGGAAAAGTTAGCACACACAGTGGAAACAGTGATGACATCACATCTATATCACAAATCAAATAATATTAATTAAGCAAAAGAGTATTAGCCTTATGGCCAATTATTACAAATAAGCAGCATCATAGCTTGAGTTCAATAAGAAACAGCGGAAACGAAATAACAAAAGCAAAGTATGCCCATCCATTTGCCCAACAGGCAATCGACTGGGGTTCGCGTCCTAGCAATCCGGATCACCTTTGTCGTAACCACAAGCGTAGAAATCGTAGTCACCTTCAGCTTCTGCGAACTCTTCTGTGGAAGGTTGGGGATGTTGCAAGGGTGAGCACAAAATGTACTCCGCAAGTCTTGGAAACATAATGCATGATAACTATATGCAAGGCTAAACAATTGAAGGCATAATATGTCTCTTTTAGCATAAAGCAAAGTTTAACTGTAAATAAGAATAGTAATTTCTTAAAGCATCATTTGATCAAAAGGTAATTGAATAGTAATTGAATTTGATATGACAATTAAAGCAGGTTCCATCTACCTGACTGGCTCCATCCGCCAAACCATAACCCGAGAGTTCCATCTGCTCACGGATTCCCAAACCAACATTTTCCTTTTAAACAAAACCAGGAAATCTACAATGTGCAAGCGTACCTCGCCTGCCCTTGACCGTGGGCACGGCTACTTAAGTAGTTTTAACTCTGCAGAGTGTGTACAGTTTACCCACAAGACATGATCGACTCTTGTTGCCATGCAATTAACACACTTCCTTTGGTGTGTCGGCAGAGAGATCATGACAAGGCCTTTACAATGCACAACCCCACTATTAACCTCGCCCGCTAAGGTTTCACCGCTGTTAGGGTTCTAGCTGCCTAGTCTGAAGCCCCTCTTGCGCTCGCCAACATCCGCACTCACCAATCGAGCGGCTAATAATGAGACGCACAAATTATTTAGCCAGGTCATACCCATATAGACTTGTGGTTGTACGGTAGTGCTCGGTCCATGGTAACACACACTTCGGTCCTTAATTGACTAGGGCGGAACATTCACATACCAAGGTCTCGTGCTTTCTGCACCCGCCAAACATCCATCCGCCCCGGTCTAAACCATTTCCACTTTATTTTACTTAAATCACAGCAGCAACACCAATTGCCACAATTTCACAAATAAGTTTAAACAACATTTGAAATGATTCCCATAATGGCACCATACCGAAACGCTTAAGCTGGACTAAGCAATTCTACCGTTCCATGCTAACCTACTGGATATCACCAAATAAAATAGCTAGTATATATCATCTAGGGTGTCAAAGGTTCAACATGATCAATACCAATGAGGGTATAACCAACTGGAATTTAACTAAACCTTAAAACTATATTTAAAGTACTTTGCATAAAAGTAAGCATGCATAATCTAAAAACAACATAACATTTTCATAAAATTTGGATCAATATGTTCAAGGAAGACTTGCCTTCGTTGCTTCCTGTTGGATCTACCTCTGACTGTTGATTTGCTTGAGCTTCGACCGCGTCGTCTACACGCGAAACGAGAGCAAATAAATAAAACAAATTCCAATAAATTTCAAAAATTGAAAACAATGGTACTGGAAGATAGATCTTGAATTTAGATGAATTTATAAATTTGAATCACTGGAATCGGAGCTCGAACGAAGGAGAACGGGCTCCTGGAAGATTCCAGATCAGAAAATCAGAGAGGCTGACACATGGCAACACGTGATTGGCTGGAATTTTCGGGATTTCTGAAAAAGAATAAATCCAAAAGAATTTGCCGGCTGACAGGTGGGACCCACGTGTCAGCGACTCGATCCACGATGAACCGGGTGCACCGAGGCGGCTCAAGGTGACGCGCAGACCACGGTGGTGGCATGCCACGCGCGCTAGGGTCGACGGGCGGCGACGCAGCGCCGGCGTGGCTGCCACGCTGGGTTAGGCACACGTGGGTGGGCCACGGGCGGGTGACGCGGCGCAAGACAGAGCCGAGGCGGCGCTGACGCAGCGCGGAGGCAACGCGACGCGGTGCTGACATGGCGCGGAGGTGGCGTAGACGCAGGCGACGCGTAGCGCAGACGCGGACGACAGCGAGGCACGGCGGCAAAACCACGACGGATCCGAACTGGAGTAGAGGCAAAAGGAAAGAGGGCGTCGCGGGGAACTCGGCGCGACCAAAAGCGGCGGCGGAGGCTCACCGTGGGCGAAGAACGGCGGCGGCAAAGAGCTCGGAGCCGGCAGCGCTAGGGATGGGCTCAGGGCGGCGCACGGCGACGAGTCACGGGAAACGAGAGAGAGGGGCGGGCGCTGAAACCCTCACCCCGCGCCGCACCCGTCTGTTAGTTCTCGCACGCCGAGACGCCCTCACCTGCCCGTGCGAGCTCACCGGAGTTGCAGAAGCCCCCACCGTGGTTCCCGTCCGCTTTCCGCCGTCGTTACGCCGGCCCAAGCCGTGCCGGTTCCAGATCCGTGACCCTTGGACCGAGACGTACCTACCTCGCCTTTCCCTGCCGCCGGATCGTCGCAGAAACGCCATCGCCGACGTCATCTTCTCCGCTGCCGGTGAAGCTGCGCCGCCGCATCGCCATCGCCGGGTTCGAGCTCTTCCAGCCGTTCGATCTTCGTTTGACGCTCCGTATCGTGCCGCGTGGGTAAGCGTCTTGGGTACCAGTAGCCGTCGGATCCGAATCGGGCGATCGAGTTGTAGCCGCGTGTCCCTTTGCCCAGCGCCGTTCGATCGAACCTATGCGTGCCAGATCGCACCGGCGCCGCGGCCAACCGCGTGTCGCCGCGTGTCGAGCGCAGAGCCGTAGCGCCGTGAGCCGCGTCCACCGTGAACCGGTGCAGGTGGGTGGACTGGGTCCATACGCCC
Source organism: Otatea glauca (assembly GCA_036346275.1). NCBI lineage: Eukaryota > Viridiplantae > Streptophyta > Magnoliopsida > Poales > Poaceae > Otatea > Otatea glauca. The sequence goes on along the minus strand of CM070720.1, from coordinate 4,655,291 downwards.
GAGACGCGTGGCAACGTCTGATTGGCTGACATCAGGGCTAACGTCATGCTGAAGCAGTAATCTGTTTTTCAATTTAAAAATAATTCGGTTAATTCTGATTTTCTAATTTCTGTAATTTCAGTATTTATTCAAACTTCAAAAGGCTATAACTTTTGCATCTTAACTCGGATTTGAGTGATTCAAATTTCTAAAAATTTGTAAAATTGTGATATATTTATTGGTTAATTTTAATTGATTTTTAGAGTTCAATTGCTCTCTGTTTTGGTATTTATTTGCTTTTCTCCTTCGGTACGGGTAGACGTTGAATTGTGCGACGCTTCGGAGGAAGATCCAGCAACTCAAGAGCAAGCTCCAGATCAAGATCAGGACCTATTCCAAGGCAAGTTGTGCTTTGATTATGTTGAACCCATGTTTGTAAAATTGCTTTAATTGTTTTACCCTATTGCATATTATTTCAAGTATATAGTTGTTTCAAATTAAATTGGGCTTAGCTATTATACCAAATTGATCTATACCCTACCCTGTCATCGTATGCCATGATCTTTTGTCACCCTAGTTTGGTTCAATATAGTTGGTTAGTAATGATAATCAACATGGGATGGTTAGACCGTATTAGTTGCTTAGCCATGCCACATCATCACATGTGTTGGAATCATTAATAATTAATCTTGATTAATGGAATATGGAACAATGTTATGAACTTGTGTGTCATGTGGGATCACACGATGAGATTGAGTTGTTTGTGGCGAGTCATGTCACGCAACGATGTTGAATTGTTGATGGCACGTGGTGATTGGTAATCAACTTGGGTGATATTCACTTAGATTGGGGCAAGTGACAAGGGGCAAGTATGCCAAGGTGGGCCCGATGGGCAGAGGGTATGTGGATGTCTTGCCCTGATCACTCTAAGGACTTAACCTTGCAAGCCTTTGACTGAGTCAATCATGCAACCACATGTCCGGTATGGGCCACCTAGTGAGTAATTTGCAATGTCTTAACTTTGGTACTATCGTGGTCGGTGTGAGTTCCCGAGTTATGGAGAAATTCACATGGCGCAAGAGGGGGCTCGGATGTGGTAACTAGTCCCACCGTTGTTGAAACCTTAGCGGTGGTACCGGGTTAAGCCAGCGCATTGTAAAGGCTTTGTTATAATCACTCGCCTTTGTGGTGTATGGTTGTATCGCGTGGGTAATGTGCATAATCTCTGCAGAGTGTGAAACTATTCGGATAGCTGTGCTGGCGGTATTGAGCAATGCTCGGGAATTACAGTTAAGGGTTAGCTTAATTAAATGGACAACTTGGCTGGGATGGCAGAATGCCATGTGGAAGATGGAATTTGATTTAAGATTGGAAACCGGTTTACTTCAGAACTGCTGAATCTATTTATTATTATTTGTTTTGCAGTCTTTACAATCTATTTACTGTATTGGTTCATAAATGCTGCTTATTGCAAAATAGCCATGATAGCCTATCCTTTGGAATAAGCCTGGCATATAGTTACATAGAACTGCATTCTGTGCACAACTTGTTGAGTGCTTTAAATACTCACCCTTGCCAACACCAATAATCAACAGTCGAAGAATCTACACCTGTGTTGGAGGAGGAGTTCCAAGAGGACGAGTCATTAGGGTCCGAGCCTTGTTGGTTGCCTGTGGTGAACCGATGAGCTATCTACGTTTTCTACTTTCCGCTGCTTAATTCTTAGCTTATATTTCCAGTCTTGCCTTGCGTGGCTTAATAATGTAAGTTGGTCATAAGATCATACATTTAGCTATATCAATAAATGAATTACTATTTCTATTATCGTTGAGTATGATGTGATATGTACCAATGTTGAGCTGTGTGCACTAGCGTTGATCCTGAGACTAGTGCGGTAAACACAGTGGGTTCGAATCAGTGGATTCGGGTCCTTACAGAGGTGGTATCAGAGCATACTGACTGTAGGTCTTGGCCCTAGATAGTATGGAGGAGTCCGGGTTGTGTCCAAAACTGTTTTCTAAAGGAAAAATTTAAATTTGACAAATAAAACACTCTTGACTCATCCCATTCTCTACTTCTCGCCTTGCTGAATTTACCGTTTTACTGCTGGTCCGGATGGAGATCTTATTCAAAGTTCTTGTGGAGGAGATGCCGATCGTTCCGACCTTTGAGGAGTCAGCAGGTGGCTATGCCATGGAGCTGTGGAGGGTTCTTCAGACGCTTGGAGGCTTCTATCGTCCGCTTTACCAAGGGGGCAGCTGGTTCGTTAACGGTGTGCACCGAGGATTTGTTTGCAAGTTGATTATTTACACCCGGGAGAATGATGAAGCTAGCAGGTCGATCAGCATTTCTGCAAGGAGGTTCTCGTACGAGGTTGTGATTCAGGAGGTTGCCCGACTTGCTCTTCGCCGTGTCTGCCGCGACTACGCCGACGAGCTTCACAACTCAGTGTTTCTACTTCACCCTGATGTGCAAGCATGCCGACGCCGACGGATCGTGGGGAGCGAGTGTGCTACTTCAGTACATCTTGCTGTGTTCACTATCGTCCAGGAGAATCACTTGAGGGACACTGCGCAGGAGCTGGAGACAGTGTACGAGGCACTGAGAGTGGCTGAGCGAGAGCTTCAGAAGACTCGTGATGCCGCAGCCAGAGTCATCAGTGAGCTAGAGGAGGCCTTACAGGTAGCCGAGGAGCTAGCGGACCAGGTCGTTCAGGAGCCGGACCAGGTCGCTGAAGAAGAAGAAGAAGACCCAGAGGAGCATGAGTGGGAGCCTGAGGAGCCAGCAGAGGGTCACCAGGATAGGTTTGCTCCTATGCCAGCCCACCCGTCGGTGTATGCGCCGGATCAGTCTCAGCCAGGGTGGCTGGATGAGTGAGAGTCAGTCTTAGAGTTGTGTTAAGACTCGAGTGTTGAGTCGCGTCTTTAAGTTAGTCTTTACCTTTTAGTAGATATTAAGGTTTCGTGTTAGTTTGGTTCTTAATTATCTGCTGAGTGTGCAGTATGTGTTGCAAAGCCCTTAGGCAATGTAAGCAACCATACCAAGTATTAATAAAGATTGTCTAAGTTGGGTTTAACCTGTTCCCCCGCCTTAGAAACTCTTGCATCTTATCTATGCTACATCTATCTTTCCTAACTCAAGAAGCAATCAAGCATATGGTGAACACCCGCCGCAACAACGGAGCTTCAGGAAGTGGTCTGCGCTCAGGCAACAATCCCAACGAAGAAGCACCACCGCAACAAGCACCGCTTGGTGGATATGCGTAACTTGGGAGCTTTTCTTGCCGCACAGACTCAATTGATGCAGACCATGATGCAACAGATGACTAACATGGCTGCAAATAATAACAATCATGTGAACCAGCACAACAATGGTGGGCCGCGGCCGTACTCTAAGCTGTTAGATTTTATGAAGACTCGGCCACCAACCTTTTCAGGAAATGCTAATCCCTTGGAAGCCGATGACTGGCTTAGGACCGTCGAGAGGAAGCTTCATATCACTCGATGTGAGGGCAATGAGAGGGTGCTCTACGCCTCTCATCAATTGGAAGGAACAGCCGAAGAGTGGTGGGAAAACTTTTGTGCCGCGCACGAAGCCCGGCAGGAGATCACATGGGATGAGTTTACCACTGCTTTCCGCCAATACCATGTTCCAGAAGGAATGATGGATCTCAAAAAAGAAGAGTTCAGGGCTCTGAAGCAAGGAGGCCAGCCCGTGGTCGAATATTTGAACAACTTTACTCAGTTAGCTCGCTATGCCCTTGAAGACGTAGCGACTGATAAAGCTAGGCAGTCCCGCTTCATGAAGGGACTAGATTTAGGACTGCAAGTAGGGCTGATCACCCACAATTTTTCAGACTTTCAGGAGTTGGTTAACAAGGCATTGATTCTGGAGGACAAGCGCAAAGAGCTGGGTGAATACCGAAAGCGCTTGATGACTAATCAGGGTGGACGTCCCAACCACCTGTGTCTGAGAATGTCACCGCAGCAGTTTACCAGATTCCAACCATCAGCTGTAAACAAGGCATCAACTCCTGCACCTCGCCCTGCTAATCAGAACTTTTAGACACCAAAGACAGGCAAGAATGCACCAGAGGGAGTCGCGACCGCAATCGGAGATGCTATACATGCAATGAGCCAGGGCACTTCCCTAATAGGTGTCCACAGAGAGGAGGCATCACGCTAGTTCACTTTAACCTGGGAACAACACCTGCCAAGGCACCGGCTTCAGGAGGAACTCATGCGCCAGGTCAAGCTAGAGCAACCCCTCAATCAACAGCACGTGGTAGGATCAACCACATCACCGCAGATGGAGCTCAGGACGCTACGGACGTCGTGCTGGGTAAGTTTCTGGTTAACTCAGTACTTGCTACAATTTTATTTGATTCTGGAGCTTCGCATTCGTTCGTCTCTCAAAGTTTTGCAACCAAGAATGGATTTAAAGTGGTGAGTCTTAAGAGTGTGCTGTTAGTCCAAGCCCCAGGATCTAAGCTTAGATCTAGCCTTGGGTGCTTGGGAGTTAAGTTGCTCATGGATGGGATAGAATTTCTAGCGAATCTTATCTTGTTAGATGCACAGTCCCTAGATGTTATCTTTGGAATGGATTGGCTGTCCAAACATAAGGCTGTTCTGGATTGTGGCCGAAGGATCATAGCATTAGAAGGCCCCAGTGGCAAGAAGGTACAATTTCAAGCGACCGCAGTTCGTGATGGACAATCAGCGTGCAAGCCATCAGCGTGGAGGAGGTGCCAGTAGTCAGAGAATACCCGGATGTGTTTCCAGAAGATTTACCAGGGATGCCGCCAAACCGCGATATCGAGTTTGTTATCGAGTTAGCACCAGGGACAGCACCGATATCAAAAAGACCATATCGGATGCCTACCGATGAGTTAGTGGAAATGAAGAAGCAGATTGAGGAACTGCAAAAGAAAGGTTTCATTAGACCAAGCTCATCACCATGGGGAGCACCGGTTTTGTTTGTTCGTAAGAAGGATGGGAGTCTTAGGATGTGTATCGACTACCGAGCACTCAATGAAGTAACGATCAAGAATAAGTATCCATTGCCCAGGATCGACGATTTATTTGATCAGTTAAGAGGAGCCGGAGTTTTCTCCAAAATAGATCTTCTTCAGGATACCATCAGTTGAAGATTCGAGCGGAGGATGTGCCTAAGACTGCATTTTCTACGCGATATGGACACTATGAGTTCACAGTCATGTCATTTGGATTGACTAATGCCCCCGCATATTTCATGAACTTGATGAATAAGGTTTTCATGGAGTATTTGGATAAGTTTGTGGTAGTATTTATAGACGATATCCTAGTTTTCTCAAAGACAGAGGAAGAGCATGCGGAACATTTAAGGATGGTTTTAGAGAGGCTGCGAGAACACCAGTTGTATACTAAGTTTAGCAAGTGTGATTTTTGGAAGGAGAAGGTTGAATTCCTTGGTCATGTAATGACTGCTAAAGGAGTTGCGGTCGATCCAAGCAAAGTGGACGCTGTGCTGCATTGGGAGCAACCGAAGTCTGTTACTCAGATTCGTAGTTTTCTGGGAATGGCGGGATACTACCGTCGGTTCATAGAAGGATTCTTGACGATTGCCAAATGCCTTACGCAGTTGTTGAAGAAAGAAAAGAAGTTTGCATGGACGCCTGAGTGCGAGAAAGGTTTTATGGAACTGAAGAAGCGTTTGACGACAGCCCCCGTATTAGTGTTGCCGGATGTGCAGAATGGATTTGATATTTATTTCGATGCCTCAAAGCAAGGCCTAGGGTGCATGTTGATGCAGAGTAGCAAAGTTGTTGCTTATGCGTCAAGGCAGTTAAGGCCGCATGAGGCTAATTACCCGACGCATGATTTGGAATTAGCTGCTGTAGTGCATGCTTTGAAGATATGGCGTCATTATCTCATAGGAAATAGATGTGAGATATATACAGACCATAAGAGCCTGAAATACATATTCACTCAAGCAGATCTTAATATGAGACAATGAAGGTGGCTAGAGTTAATTAAGGATTACAATGTGGGAATTCATTACCACCCTGGAAAAGCTAATGTGGTAGCCGATGCTCTAAGTCGAAAGAGTCATAGTGCAAATGCGCTGTCAATGGATGACCAACCAGAGCTATGTAAGGAATTTCTGGTTAAAGTCGGAAATCGTTTCAAGGAAGTGCAACAGACCGAAGTAAAGCCAACTCTGGAGGATCAGATTAGAGAAGGCCAGAAAGATGATGAGAAAATCACTAAGATCAAGTCCAAGAAAGATGAAGGCCTAGCAGTGGATTTCACTCTAGATGAGCAGGGAACCATGTTCTTCAAAGGCCGAATCTGTGTACCAGACAAAAAGGAGCTGAAGCAACTGATTCTTGAGGAAGCTCACGATTCTAAGTACTCGATTCATCCGAGAAGTGCAAAAATGTATCAAGATTTGAGGGAGAGATTTTGGTGGCCTAATATGAAGTGTGAGGTGGCGGAGCATGTTGCTCTATGCAATGTATGTCAGAGAGTAAAAGCCATGCATCAAAGACCAGCTGGGTTGTTACAGCCGTTGAAAATTCCTGAATGGAAGTGGGAGGAAATTGGTATGGACTTTATCACTGGTTTACCTAAGACTCAGAGAGGTTATGATTCAATTTGGGTTATTGTGGATCGGTTGACCAAGGTCGCTCATTTTATCCCGGTGAAGACCACCTACTCAGGAGATCGTTTAGCAGAGTTGTACATGTCAAGGATTGTATGTTTTCATGGAGTGCCCAAAAAGATTGTGTCAGACAGAGGTACCCAATTTACCTCAAGATTTTGGAACAAGTTGCATGAAGCAATGGGAACTCGCATGAATTTCAGTACATCATATCACCCGCAGACAGACGGTCAGACTGAAAGAGTAAATCAGATTTTGGAAGATATGTTGAGAGCTTGTGCTTTAGCTTATGCTACATCTTGGGATAAATGTCTGCCATATGCGTAATTTGATTACAATAATAGTTATCAAGCTAGCTTACGATGTCACCGTTTGAGGCATTGTATGGACGTGCTTGTCGTACTCCGTTAAATTGGAATGAGACGGGAGAGCGTTTGGTGTTTGGGCCGATATTCTCGAGGAAGCGTAAAATCAAGTTACGATGATCGAGAGAGGTTGAAGATAGCGTGATCAAGGCAAAAGAGCTACGCCGATAACCGACGCCGAGAATTGAGTTTTGAGCGAGGATTTTGTGTATCTCGTGGTTACCCTCTTAAGGGTGTTAAAAGGTTTCACGTGAAAGGGAAGCTTGCACCAAGATATGTTGGTCCGTTCAAAATTTAAAGCCGTCGAGAGAGGTAGCTTATCGCTTGGAATTGCCTCGGTCTTTGGCAGAGTGCACGACGTGTTTCATGTGTCACAACTTAAGAAATGTCTCGAGTGCCGCAGAACAAACCCGTTGGATGCAATAGAATCTGCAGGAAGACTTGACTTACAAGGAGGCGACCAATCGTAATTTTGATGTTATGGAGCGCAAGACTAGAAGCAAGTCTATTCGCTTTTGCAGAGTTCAGTGGAGCAATCATTCCGAAAGTGAAGCAACCTGGGAGCCGAAAGTCAGAATTTCCAAACCTATTCTCTAGTTAGCCCTGAATCTCGGGGTCGAGATTCTGTTAAGGGGGGAGGTTTGTAACATCCCAAAATTCGCCTAAATATTATTTTATTGTCATTTGTGCATTTTATGATTTTTCTAGAATTTATTTGGATTTTTTTGGATTTATTTGAATTAATTTTAAATAAAGTATATTGGTCCTTTGTCCAAAACTATTTAAAGTTATGCAAAGTTAAAATAAAGTTTTGCCAAAAATATTTTATTTGAGTCCAGAATATCTCAAAGTATTTTTGAGATTTTTCTTGGAATTTTCCTGATCCCAAAATTCGCCTAAATATTATTTTATTGTCATTTGTGCATTTTACGATTTTTCTGGAATTTATTTGGATTTTTCTGGATTTATTTGAATTAATTTTAAATTAAGTATATTGGTCCTTTGTCCAAAACTATTTAAAGTTATGCAAAGTTAAAATAAAGTTTTACCAAAAATATTTTATTTGAGTCCAGAATATCTCAAAGTATTTTTGAGATTTTTCTTGGAATTTTCCTGATTATTTTATTGCCTGAAACAAATAAAATGAATTTCTGTAATTATTTTAAATGAGAAATTCTTTAAAAAAACCCATGAACAGTGTTAGGCAGGCCCGCGAACTGTGCGGCCCAGGCAGCCCGTTTTGCCGCCGAAACCCTAACCCTAATCCGCCGACCGAGATCCAACGGCCGCGCTCCCGCCGCGTCGCCTGTCGCCTGCAGCCGTCGGATGGAGGCCGCGTGGACGCTGGTGATGAAGCCGCGTCGCCTCTCCGTATCGCCGTCGGAGTCCGCCGCCACGGAACCGCCTCAAAAATCCAGCGCGACGCCTCCCATGCGCTTATTTAAGGCGCCATGCGGCGCTTGAAACCCTCACCCGCGCCGCACCCGCTCGTCTGGCTTCGTCGACACCGAGGCGCCGCCGCTGCAGGCGAGCTCGCGGAGTTGCGGCCCCGCCGTGGTTCGCGTCCGTTCGCTGCCGCCACGCCGCCCGAGCCGCGCTTGGTTCAGATCCGTGACCCTTGGACCGAGACGCACCTACCTCGCCGTTCTCGCCACGGATCGTCGCAGAAACGCCATCGCTGATGTCGTCTTCTCCGCTGCCGGTGAAGCTGCGCCGCCGCATCGCCATCGCCGGGTTTGAGCTCTTCGAGCCGTTCGATCTTCGTTTGACACTCCGGATCGTGCCGCGTGGGTAAGCGTATTGGGTACCAGTAGCCGTCGGATCCGAATCGGGCGATCGAGCCGTAGCCGCGTGTCACTTTGCCCAGCGCCGTTCGATCGAACCTATGCGTGCTAGATCGCACCGACGCCGCGGCCAACCGAGTGCCGCCGCGTGTCGAGCGCAGAGCCGTAGCGCCGTGAGCCGCGTCCACCGTGAACCGGTGCAGGTGGGTGGACTGGGTCCATACGCCCGAGATGCGTGGCAACGTCTGATTGGCTGACATCAGGGGCTGACGTCATGCTGACGCAGTAATCTGTTTTTCGATTTAAAAATAATTCGGTTAATTCTGATTTTCTAATTTCTGTAATTTCAGTATTTATTCAAACTTCAAAAGGCTATAACTTTTGCATCTTAACTCGGATTTGACTGATTCAAATTTCTAAAAATTTGTAAAATTGAGATCTATTTAATGGTTAATTTTAATTGATTTTTGGAGTTCAGTTACTCTCTGTTTTGGTATTTATTTGCTTTTCTCCTTCGGTACGGGTAGACGTTGAATTGTGCGATGCTTCGGAGGAAGATCCAGCAACTCAAGAGCAAGCTCCAGATCAATATTAGGACCTATTCCAAGGCAAGTTGTGCTTTCATCATGTTGAACCCATGTTTGTAAAATTGCTTTAATCGTTTTACCCTATTGCATATTATTTCAAGTATATAGTTGTTTCAAATTAAATTGGGCTTAGCTATTATACCAAATTGATCTATACCCTACGCTGTCATCGTATGCCATGATCTTTTGTCACCCTAGTTTGGTTCAATATAGTTGGTTAGTAATGATAATCAACATGGGATGGTTAGACCGTATTAGTTGCTTAGCCATGCCACATCATCACTTGTGTTGGAATCATTAATAATTAATCTTGATTAATGGAATATGGAACAATGTTATGAACTTGTGTGTCATGTGGGATCACACGATGAGATTGAGTTGTTTGTGGCGAGTCATGTCACGCAACGATATTGAATTGTTGATGGCACGTGGTGCTTGGTAATCAACTTGGGTGATATTCACTTAGATTGGGGCAAGTGACAAGGGGCGAGTATGCCAAGGTGGGCCCGATGGGCAGAGGGTATGTGGATGTCTTGCCCTGATCACTCTAAGGACTTAACCTTGCAAGCCTTTGACCTGAGTCAATCATGCAACCACATGTCTGGTATGGGCCAGCCTAGGTGAGTAATTTGCAATGTCTTAACTTTGGTACTATCGTGGTCGGTGTGAGTTCCCGAGTAGACACCAATTGTCTTGTATAGGTTCCTTCATTACTGAAATCAAGTCCCAACCACTTATGTCCTCAAGCCCAAAACCGTTTTGAAAGCTTGATTAAATATACCATTGTTATGCGTGATGTGCCAACACAACTCTATCATCTATTAAGATAGCCATTGATATACTACTTTGGCAGTCATATCAATAACGATCTAAATTCTTGATAGGTGCAACAATTGGATGGACATTTTGATTTAAAATTTTAACTATAGGGATGAACAATATCTACTAAGAACATGGCATCACATGCAATGAGCATAAAGAAAATAGCAAGGATTAAACACACATCCACAGAAAATCAAAATAAGCTGTGAAATAGCATGGTCCTTAGCATTAAGATCTCCATCATCATGCTTGTTTGTTCACCATGCCACCTTGCTTGATTTGTTCACCTAGCCACCTTGCATGATACCATCATCTTCATCATTATGGATGCAACGCCTTACAACTTTTGATAATGAATTTTACATGAGGGTTTGAAGCATCACAAGTCGACACGCAGGTCATTATACAATTTAAATAGCCTTATGGCTTGACACAGCACGCAGGCCATGTGGAAATTACATGAATCACATACACATAGCCCATACTATTTCACATAATTCCCTGCAAAAACGAGTTAAACAAAAGCAACCCTACGACTCCGGGGTTCGAGGGGCAGCGCCCTTGGAATTTTTTTTAAGAGGCATGTCTTCTGTCATGGGAAAACACCCTCAAAATTTCCACGGATCAACCATATTGACCCAATTTGATTTAATATGATTGGCTTGGTCCCATGTCGGGACCCGAATATGCAAATCCGGACCCTCTGTGTATACTGCACTAGTCCAGGATCACGTTAGTGCACACAGGCTCAACATAAGTAAATATCACAATCATACATAGCGAAAATATTATGAAAGACATCATATGATACATACTACTAGTTGAATGACCTTATGGTCCACTTACATGACTATGCCTCGCAAGGCTGAACAATATATTAAACTGCAATGAATGAAAACGTAGGTAACCCTCAAGATACCACAGTAACCGACAAGGCTTGCGCCTAAACATTCGTCTCCTCTTGGAATCTTTCCTCCAAAGATTGATGTAGACTCTTCAACTGGTGATGTTTTTGTTGGCAAGGGTGAGTACTTAAAGCACTCAACAAGTTGTGCAGAATGCAATTCTATGTAACTATATGCAAGGCTTATTCCAAAGGATAGGCTATCATGGCTATTTTGCAACAAAGCAAAGATTTACGAACAAATACAATAAATAGATTGTAAAGACGGTAAAACAAATAACAATAATGATAGATTCACTTTTCTCAAGTAAACCAAGTTTCCAATCTTAAGTCAAATTCCATCTTCCATATGGCATTCTCGCTATCCCAACCAAGTTGTTCATTTTAATTAAGCTAACCTTAATCGTAATTCCGAGCATTGCTCAATACCGCGAGCACGGCTATCCGAATAGTTTCACACTGCAGAGGTTATGCACTTTACCCACACGACATGATCGTCCCTTCGTGCCATGCAATTAACACACTTCCTTTGGTGTGTCGGCGAAGAGATCATGACAAAGCCTTTACAATGCTCTGGCTTAATCCAGTACTACCCGTTAAGGTTTCAACACTGGTGGGTCTGAAAACCACAACCAGGCCCCCCCTCTTGCGCCATGTGAATTACACCATAACTCGGGAACTCACACCACCAATGATAGTACCAAGTTAAGACATTACAAATTAATCAGCTAGGCTGTCCCATTACAACATGTGGTTGCATGATTGACTCAGGTCAAAGGCTTGCAAGGTTAAGTCCCTAGGGTGATCAAGGCAAGACATCCACATACCCTCTGCCCATTGGGCCCACCTTGGCATACTCGCCTCTTGTCACTTGCCTCAATCTAAGTTATTATCACCCAGTTGATTACCAAGCACCACGTGCCATCAACAATTCAACATCGTTGCGTGACATGATTCGCCACAACAACTCAATCTCATCGTGTGATTCCACATGACACACAAGTTCTTAATATTGTTCCATATTCCATTAATCAAGATTAATTATCAATGATTTTGACACATGTGATGACGTGGCATGGCTAAGCAACTAATACGGACTAACCTCCAATGTTGATTATAATTATTAACCAACTATATTCAACCAATCTAGGGTGACAATGAATCATGGCATACAAATGACAAGGTAGGGTATAAATCAATCTGGTATATTAGCTAAACCCAATCTAATGTGAAACAATTGTATATTTGAAATATATGCTATAGGGTAAAACAAACATAGCAATTTTATAAACATGGGTTCTACATGATCAAAGCACAACTTGCCTTGGAATAGGTCCTGATCTGGTTCTGGAACTTGATCTTGAGTTGCTGAATCTTCCTCCGAAGCGTCGCACAATTCAACGTCTCACGTCTGCATCAAGGAGAAAAGCAAATAAATACCAAAACAGAGGAAAATGAACTCCAAAAATCAAATAAAATTCACCATTAAATAGATCTCAATTTTACAAATTTTTAGAAATTTGAATCACTCAAATTCGAGTTACGATGCAAAAGATATAGCCTTTTGAAGTTTGAAATAAATAGTGAAAATACGTAAATTAGAAATTCGAATTAACAGATTTATTTTTATTCGAAAAAGCGATTTGTGACGTCAGCGTGACCTCATGATGACGTCATCATCACAGAATTTCAATGGATTATTTTTCCAATTGAAAATCCTTTATGACGCAAGCATGACGTCAGCGTGACGTCAGCCCTGGCACCAGCCAATCAAACGCTGCCACGTGTCCCGGCGCATAGACTGGGTCCACCACGTGGCTCTGGACCATGGTGAACCCGGTCCATGACGCGGTGCTTGCGCCGACACGCGCCGCTGCCGTGATTGGTTGCGGCGGCGGCGCCATCCGATGCGCCAGAATCGATCGAAGCGGACACCGATCACTCACGACGCGGCATCACATCAAGCGCTGGATTTCGATCTAACGGCCTAGAGCTTCCGGACCTAGCGATGGCGATGCGACGGCGAACTCTCACCGGACCAAGACGAAGACCACGGCGGCGGCGTTTTGGCGCGATTCCGCGACGAGGCGGTCCGGTTCTGCGGCGTGGTCCGGCGAACCGAAGATGGCACCCGGCGGCGGAGACCCAACGGCGGCGATTTAAACCGAAGCGAAACCGAGGCGTCCTGCGCTTTCAACTCCGCGCGAAGCCTTCGCTCTCACCCGACGCTTCGCCAAACGACCGACAAAAGTGTGTGGTCACGACGAAACCCGGCGACGATCACGGCTTTATAGAGCATCGGAGGCGTGCTCAAGGCGAGTCCTTTGCGAACATGGAGACGGCGCGGAGTAGGAGTCGGTCGGACACGACGAAGACGGCAATCCGCCATCCACGTGTCGCAACGGACGGCCACCATGCGCTCAACGCGGAGGAATCCGAGGCGTACACGAAATAGACGCCCAGGATTCATTAGGGTTTCGACGCGCCCTCTACCCTCCAATCAAGATCCTACGGTCCACGCTTGCTCCTCTAGAACGTGGGCCAAACGGCCGGCGACGCTGGCTACTGGATCGCACTAAAATGGGCCCAAGCGCACAAGATTTGGGCTTCGCCCAAGATCTTTGTTGCAAAGGATTTTAAAACTTTATTATTTTAAATAATTCCAAATCCATTTAATTGGTTTTAGGCAATTAAATTTTTAGGAAAAATACAATAAAATCTCAAAAATACTTTGAGACATCTCGACTCAAATAAAATATTTTTGGCAAAATTTTATTTTAACTTTGCATGATTTAGATAGATTTGAATAAAAGGGCATTAAACCCGATTTGAATTTAATTGAATAAATCGAGAAAAATCCAAATGAATTACAGAAAAACACAAATGCACAAATAAGAAATAAAAACTTAATTAAGCCAAATTTTGGGATGTTACAAGCCTCCCCCCTTAACAGAATCTCGACCCCGAGATTCAGGGCTAACTAGAGAATAGGTTCGGAATCCCGACTTCAGATCTTCTTCTCGCTCCCATGTGGCTTCACTTTCTAATGATTGCTCCTTGAACTCGCAAAGCGAATAGACTTGTTTCTCGGTCTTGCGCCCATAACATCCAAAATTCGACCGGTTGCTCTTTGTAAGTCAAATCTTCTTGCACTCTATCGCATCCAACGGGTTTGCTCGCTGGCACTCGAGACATTTCTTGAGCTGTGACACACGGATACATCATGCACTCGCCAAAGACCGAGGCAACTCCGGTGATAAGCTACCTCTCCTCGACGGCTCGTAATCTTGAACGGACCAACATATCTTGGTGCAAGCTTCCTTTAACATGAAATCTCTTAACGCCCCTAAGAGGCGTAACCACGAGATACACATGATCTTCGGTTCAAAACTCAAATCTCGACGACGGTTATCCGCTTAGCTTTTCTGCCTTGATTGTGCTATCTTCAACCTTTCTCTGATCATTGCGACTTGACTTTCGGCTTCTTCGAGGATATCTGGCCCAAAAACCAAACGTTCTCCTGTTTCGTTCCAATTCAACGAGTACGACAAGCACGCCCATACAACGCCTCAAATGGTGACATCGCAAGCTAGCTTGATAGCTATTATTGTAACTGAATTCTGTATATGGCAAACTTTTATCCCAAGATGTAGCATAAGCTAAAGCACAAGCTCTCAACATATCCTCTAAAATCTGATTTACTCTTTCATCCACCATCCGTCTCGGGTGATATGTCAGACTAAAATTCAGACGAGTCCCCATTGCTTCTCGCAACTTGTTCCAAAACCTTGAGGTGAATTGGGTACCTCTGTCCGACACAATCTTCTTGGGCACTCCATGCAAGCATACAATCCTTGACATGTACAACTCCGCTAAACGATCTCCGGAGTAAGTGGTCTTCACCGGAATAACATGGGCGACCTTGGCTAGACGATCCACAATAACCCAAATGGAATCGTAACCTCTCTGAGTCTTAGGTAAACCGGTGATAAAGTCCATTCCGATTTCCTCCCACTTCCATTCCGGAATTTTCAATGGTTGCAATAAACCAATGGTCTTTGATGCATGGCTTTTACTCTCGACATACGTCGATAAAGCAACATGCTCACTACTTCACGCTTCATCTTAGGCTATCAAATCCTTTCCTTAAGACCTTGATATATCTTAACACCTTTTTGGATGAATTGAATACTTAGAATCATGAGCTTCTTCCAACATCAACTGCTTAAGCTCTTTCTTGTTCGATACATAGATTCGACCATTAAACCGTGTGGTTCCTTGGTTATCCATGGTAAAATCCTCAGCTAAGCCTTCATCCTTCTGACCCACTTCGATCTGATCTTCAAGCATTGGCTTAACTTTCAAAGCAGCTATAAATCCTTGTGAAACCACTTCTAATTTCAACTTTTGAAACTCCTTGCATAATTTCGATTGATCACTTGATATTGGTGTATTGGCACTGCCTTTACGACTTAAGACATCGGATACCACATTAGCCTTACCAGATGATAATGATCCCACCTTATAATACTTAATCAACACCAACCATCCTCTTCGCTCCACATTAAGGTCTTTATGGTGGTACATATCTCCAACAATGCAATAACCTCAAAGCATGCACTACGGTAGCAATTTCCAATTCATGCGTAGCATAGTTCTCTTCATGTGGCCTCAACTGTCCGCGCAGATAGGTAACAACTTTGCCTTTTGTATTAACACACATTCAAGATCTTGTCTTGAGGCATTATAGAATATATCAAAGCTGCGTTTGCACATCCAAGCAACACTAAGACAGTGCTATCACAAACGCTTCCTCAATCACGTAAAACTCTTCGCACCGCAAGGCCCATGCACACTTCTTCTCCTACTTGCCTAAGCGGTCTCGGCTGCTCCCACGTAACATCGCTTGTGGTTGGATTCACGGTAACTCCTTTAGCAGTCATCTCATGGCAAGAAATTCCACTTTCTCCTAGCAAAAGTCACATTTGCTAAACTTAGCATACAGCCATTGGTCTAGCAACCTTTCCAAAACTAATCCCAACTGTTCTGCATACTTTCCTTTTGACTTGAAGCAAACAAAGACATCCTATCCAAACATCATAACAGCTTGACCAAATTTCCCATGGAACTCCATTCGTCACATTCATAATTCCTTCACTGGCATTGATCATTCTAATGCACACAACTATAAGCTCATACTGCCCATACTGCGTAGAAAACTCTGACCTAAGAACATTCTCTGCACGAATTCTTAACTGATGAAACTCGATCGAAGATCTATCCTTGAGAACATTCCAGTCCCTTTTTGACTGATCAAACCAATTACGATCCTGGGCAGCGAATACTTACCCTTTTGATCATCACCTCATTAAACTCTCGACAGTCGATACACATTCCTGAGCTCCCATTTTTAAACAGAACAGGCGCTCTCTATGGTGACAACTGGCTCTAGCGAAACATTTTTCTAACGACTCTTCAATCTGCTTCTTCATCTCAACTAGCTCATCAATAGGCATTTGATGAGGTCTCTTTACTTTTGGCGTTGTACCAGGCACTAAATTACTAACAACTTGATCTCTCGATCTGATGGCACACCAAGAAGATTCTCAGGAACGCATCTGAATACTCCCTTACAACTAGCACATCTTCCAAGCTGACAACTTCCACGCTATTGACCTTCTGCTGACCAACACGAACCGTAGTCGTGTGAAATTCCATTTTCCCGCTTCCTGGGCCTTTAGTGACACAATTCTTTGACCAAACTCCAAGACAGCCCTATGTCCGGACGACCCATTTCATTTTAGGAGTAGCATCTCGGGTCTGATATCCAATATCGCTCGCTAGAAACTTTTCTCCAACTTAACTCCATCACATTCTAGGTTAGATCAAGCAAATCAGATTTTCTCGACAATGATAATCTTGGCTGACAAGATTTACCAACACCACTGAACTGATCATCATTGCACACGCAACATCTTCAGGCGAACCGTCAACATAGGTGAATACTCAGAAGCATCCCTTATCATTAATGCTTTTATTCCAACACTCCACGTATCAACCTCTCAACCATATTTACTTTATTTATTTAGGCAAGAAAATCTTTACATGGAATTCACCTCTAGTCACTTTTCCTTTACAAACGAGGGTATGACACTTGCATAGGCTAAAATCATCGCTCTAAACTTCCTCGATTGGCATTGGCGTTGAAGTTTTTGACGGCAACAGAATTGAGATTGACTTGTACTGGGGCGATCACTTCCTTATGAGGGCAATTGTTAGCAAAATGCCCAGGCTTGTTGCAGGTGTAACAAAGCTTAGGTCCACCTCTCTTCCTTGAGCATTCGTCGACTAAGGCAGTGTCTTCATTCAGATGCCTCTTCTTCAACTGATTCTCTGTACAAACTTCTCCTGCGACTTTACTGCTCACTCTTGGCGTTATGAACTTGACCGAGGTAACTTCTGGAACATCCACGGCCGTAGACAATGATTGTCTTTTCTGTGGGCATCGATTAGCATAATAGCCTTCCTTGTGGCAGTTGTAACACACCCGTGTTCGTTGTTGTGCAGCTACAGGTACATTGTTGTCTTCTTGTTGCGTCAGAACTGGTTGTTTCATAGGGCATTCACTAGCCCAATGACCTTCTTCATCGCACAGGAAACATGCTGTTGATGATTGCCAATTACTACTTTCTTGATGAGGGTCAACAGGATTAAGGTATTGTGTCCTTAGCTCTTCGAGTGGCACCACTTTTGCAACTGACGTTCCACTACAAGAATCAGGGAAAAATTCGTGGGCCAAAAACCCACGAATTTAAGCTAATACCCACGAATTTAACTTAAATTCGTGAGCAAACCGTCAAATTTAGTTCACGAATTTAACTCGACGAAATTAATTAATTAAATTCGTGGGTACCCACGAATTTAAGTTAAATTCGTGGGTTTCTACTAAGCCCACGAATTTAATTGGGTTTCGAGTTAAATTAGTGGTTTAAAAACCCACGAATTTAATCATTAAATTCGTGGTCGAAAACCCACGAATTTAATCAGTTAAATTCGTGGGCTGAAAAAACCCACAAATTTAATCAGTTAAATTCGTGGGCTGAAAAAACCCATGAATTTAATCAGTTAAATTCGTGGGCTGAAAAAACTCACGAATTTAATCAGTTAAATTCGTGGGCTGATTAAATTCGTGGGTTTTTTCAGCCCACGAATTTAACTGTCATTTTTACAGAAAAAATGTATATATATCCAAATGATTTATATATATATATGTATCGCACTCAATACATATATGTATATATATCCAAATGTATGTATTTTTATATATATATGTATCGCACTCAATACATATAACATCTAAAGAAGAAAAGAAAAGGCAAAAAGAAAATTGAAACTAAAAATTGCTAAGCGAAGAATAAATAAGATCATCTATTTTGTTCAAATCTGATCAGAAACTGTAACACAAAAGACAAACTCCACAATGAAGTTGAAGCGAACGAATAATTAACAAACGAGACACCAAACCTATTACCAGTACTAAAATACTGAAACCAACCTTTTAACTCTTCAAAACCGGCTTAAAACTAAGTCTCCGAATGTACAAAATTTCGCATGACCTCTCTTGTAAATAGGACATCCACTCAGCAGACAAAAAAACATTTGCAGTTATAATATATATATCAATCTCTCAAACCAGAAGGAGACATTCTAGCAGATCCTTAGATAATCCAATCACACATCCAACGGCAATTTGTAAACTACGCAATGACGTACAACACATTACAACCACAATAGATACAATCCACAGTCCATTAAAATAAGTCCATCACAATAAGTCGATCACAACGTATCCATCACAACAAGTTATAAAATACAACAGTTATACACCAATCGAGCTCACAATGGAATTCATGCCTCGGGTTGTTGGAGTTGTGGGCGCTACCACCACCGTCGTATTGTTGAAGATGTCTTCTATGATGTTGTCGTTAGAACGCGTCGGAGGGCGTGACCTAGAAACCGCAAGTTCAAGATTAACTTAGGTTGTGCTACAAGTAACATTATCTTGATTCACATGAATGTCAATATGAGAATATCAATAGTACTATTCAACCAAGACACAATATGAGAATATCAATATGACAGTCAAGCTAAACAAGAATAGGTATTATATATAAGAACTACACGCACGAGCTAGTCAAGATATCTTGCAATAATCATATGAACATCAATCTCATATTCAATGAAGTATCAAAGTAATACTCTCTAGTATTAACATAAGGCCAAGATTACAACTACAATTATTTAATTCAACTTCCAAAGACCCCAATTGCATCTTGAGTATTCAAAAGATAACAAACAGTGAAAATAGTTCAAAGAAGCAATAAGAGTTTTGGTAGTCATTTTAAGAGTTCAATATACGAAGTACAAATATAAAGCATTCTACAAGGATAAACAATCGATTGTACATGGGCAAACAACATTCTACAAGGATGCCATATGAAGCATTTAAAACATAAGTTCACAATTGAACAAGTTGTCTTAAGATAACTTTTCAATTCCAAGAAGTCAACACAATATAAGGTTCAAATCAAAAGTTATTGTGAAAGAAAAATCAAATAGCACGAATGGGTTCATAATTTGGTAAACCATCACTTATCTACATGAGCACAAGAATGAACTTTCATAA
This sequence comes from Otatea glauca, assembly GCA_036346275.1. Taxonomy (NCBI): domain Eukaryota; kingdom Viridiplantae; phylum Streptophyta; class Magnoliopsida; order Poales; family Poaceae; genus Otatea; species Otatea glauca. Next base: position 4,635,522 of record CM070720.1, on the reverse strand, counting down.
GCACACAAGTTAACCTTTCCAAGTATGAACATTGAGATGATTTGTGCAAGGTTTAAGAAAGAGTTGCCTAAATATCCTAAAATCGACTCGGTTGTGCATTTCAACAAAAATTATCACTTTTGCAACAGATTACTAAGATTGATATATACTAAAAGAATGAACTAGATTTCCTACTAAGTATATGTCCATCCACGCACACGTAATCTCATATTCAATGAAGCATATGTAATCTCATATTCAAAGAATGAACTAAAGTTCCTACGGAAGCATATGTTTCTAAATTTGAGCAAGAGAAAGGAAGGGATGGGGCAGGTAGCTCACCAAGTAATCAAACTCCACAACAAAGTTCAAGCTAATGAAAAATTAACAAATGAGACACCAAACCTACTACCTCTACTAAAAGATCAAACCAACCTTTCAACTCTTTCAAACCGGCTTAAAACTAAGTCATTGAAATGTACAAAATTTCGCATGACCTCTCTAGTAAATAGGACATCCACTCACAGACAAAGAAACATTTGCGCTATAATATATATACCAATCTCTCAAACCGAAGGAGACATTCTAGCAGATCCTTAGATAATCAATCACACATCCAAAACGGCAATTTGTACAAGAATTGACAAACTTAGCTCGTGGTCGCAAACTTATAATATTTTCGACATCCATACATGTGGTGTCGCTCGAGGTGGTCGCAGGCCCACGGGTTGAAGTACATAGGCATTCCTTGGCTTGGCATAGGTGGTGGGTACATGTAGAACGGGTTTGGAGGTGGGAGCCCTGTAAGGCATAGACAGTACATCATGCCACATATAAATCATTCATTCAAATTTTAAATAACGAATTGAACCGATCCGTCTTTACCGTGGTGCCTCTCCTGTAGAAGGTGGGCTGCACTGTGGATTGAACATGTAGAAAGGAGGAGGAGGTGGGAGCTCTGTGGATCATAGTTTGTGATATGAAGTACACATAATAGAGTTTTTGAAAATAAAGAATGCATGAGAATATCATATAACCCGAGGTGCATCTCCTAGGGTGGTGCCTGCATCCCGAGAGGGTTTATGAAGGACGCCGGGAGGCCGAGCACCTGTGATGCTTCTCCTTGTGGTGGTGGCTGCATGTGCGGAGAAAACATGTAGAAGGGAGGTGGTCGGGAGCCCTATGACATAATAGTCCAGTTTGTGAATTCGTGATTTTACGAGCTAAGTGAATTAAAGAGTAATGAACTCAAGTATCTTTACTCATGAACAGAGGGCTAAACACCGCACGTTAGGTCCAAGAGATTGTGTGATTGTTGCATATAGATTGTTTGTTAGGTTTCAATCACAAATGTAAACTTGAGCGCTTTGTTCAAAGTTGAGATTGTACCGCAGATACATTTTCATGTATTCGAGTCTTCTCGGCCTGCGAGCTTCCTCTCGTGCTTGACGAGACTCTTCTCGTGCTTGACGAGCCTCTCTCGCTTCACGAGCCTCCTCGTGCGCTTGTGCTTCCTGTGCGGACCTCGACGAGCGAGCACTCCTGTGGAAACCGAGCCTCGTGGAGGACAATCGCATTCCACAACTCCATCCCCATGGCCCACCTACAAACGATATATACTTGAAATGTGACCATGCAATTTTTTTCCTTAGTAGAGCGAAAACAAATAAAATCAGTTTTATTAACGAACCTCCCATGCTTTAGGCCCTCCCGGCGTGGTACAACGCTTCCACATCGACCGGTGCGGCCCTCCAATCAACCTCCGCCCCATGACGTTGTGTCATTTGTTCCGCATATGACGCCTACAAAACAGCATTTTGGTGCTCCTGGATGTAAATTTGCACAAAACATATTGTGTCATTTATACTTACCATCCTCTCACTAGCCCCGTCGTCGCACAACACATCCGGATTCTGTGGATCCTCGCCTTGGTGCCCCCGGATGTAAACTTCCACAAAAGTGGGAGTACTCCCACTTTCAGCCTCCTACGATGAAAAGTTATAAGCATAGTGACAAATTCACTAACAATTATAATACCGATATTTACCATGCGTTGCTCTAGGCCAATGTGTCCGTCTCACACTGCATTTGTGCTTCCCCAATCTACTTCTTCTGCCTCGATTTCTATTTGATTTTCTTGAAAATCCTCCGACCCCCAAGACGCACATCCACCTCCAAGCCTCCATGTCCTTCATTATCCAATCGACCGAGCTCGAGATACTCTTGTTCTGTCAGTGTATCCTCCTCGCCTCCGGTCCTCTTCTCATGTTCACCTTCTTCACCCTCTTGTAAAATTGATGACAGCTTGAATGCGTGCATTCTTTGAATGAATCTCCGACAACCTTTTGTGCATACTGTTGAAGACACTTTTGGCCTTCTTCAAAGCATTGTAATCGTCTTCGTTCTCAAGCGGAACCTCTCCCGCATATAATCACACTTTGTCAAATTGTACTTACATTTAAAGCAATACTCAAATAGAGTAAATACATAACGCAAACTCACCCGAAGCCAGCCCACACCGCGCTCGACATGTTTGGTTGTCTTCGCCTCCTTCCACGTTCTCCTTCAACGCCCAAGTGCTTCCAGTTGAGGGTCGCGAATCTTTGCCCTTTGACTCAACCATGCGGGGTAGTAGTACCGCCAAGGGCTCCCAAAGACGGCGTTAACCTTTGTAATGTGGCCCGTCCTACCCAACCCGGCTCTTTCCAAAGGTGCCTACAACAAAATACAAGACAAAGATGCATCAAAACAATAAGTTGTCACCTAGCTAATGCTAAAAGAGAAGATATAATCATTACTCGCTCCCGTGTACCTCTATCAACCTCCTATCACCGGGTTGCATCTCTGACGAATCGAGACGGTTTTCTAAACCTGAAATGCAAATAATTAGTTCATAGACATTACAATGTAAATATGGAGATTAAAAGATAATCCAATACTACACATATACCGATGGTACCCAAGAAGACCCGCCCTCTTCAATCGGCTCTAAGGTCGCCTCAACTCTGCATCTGCGCCGCCTCGGCCTCGGATCTGATCTGTATTCGTTGTCCCATCGCCACCACCCCCAACGACCTCCTCGTCGTTCGCCTCGCCATGTCGCCATGCTCACATCCCAACCGCCTCCTCGCAACCCCTACCGCCTCGCCCTCCGGTGGTCGCTCTCGCGCTGCTCGTGCTCGCCATGAAGCACCTCGAGCTGCTCTCGCCTTTGTCTAATCTACGCCGCCAAAGAAATATGGCGCTGCCGCCGCCGAGTCGACCATCGTAACCCTTGCTCCTCGACCTTCGGAGGACGCACCACCGAACTTGCCTTTAAGCTTGTCAACCTGATGCCTGAACATACTCATCTGTTCAAATTTGACAAGAGTTAGTATGCAGGTTTACAAATAATTTTCAATAACTTGCAAAAAAGAATGAGACAACTATAACATGTAAAAAATGAAGGAGACTACAATGACTTGTAAAATGAACGAGGCAACAATAATCTTACAAAATATACATATCAAAAGTCGCAAGGCGTCGGAATGCATTCTGCGACTCGTATTTCATTGAGACGTGCTTGAAGACGTGCAATCCTTACTAACTTCTGAGGGCGTTTTCGTGACGGGCCGGGTTCATCTGTTATTACGTGCGTGGCATCGGTAGGTAATTGATCGAGTCCCGCCCGTCGGAGACAAGGAAAGAATCCCTATAGCTTCTTCTTGATATACATCACCCACATCATCCTCTACGTTATTTGCCACATACGAAACATCCCGTGAGGGTATACTTGTGGTTAACTTTAAATACAACCCACCAAGCCTTCAAGCTACGGTGAGGATAGCTCGTAGTACACCGCTCAACCCGATGTGCAAGCACGATGTTATTGATATGGCCTGAAGCCGCGAATCGTGCTTCACCTCCACCATCCCAAAGTCATCGACACGTGCCGCTGTGTGGATCGAACCAATGGCAATCAAAAACACGACCTTCGATCTTTGCCACCCCAAAGGTATACTCAATTATGTTTTGTACAACACCGTAGTAGTCTAATATATCGCCATTGGAATCGGATGACGTTGTGACTACTCCGCTGTTTGAAGTGGCCGCAAGTGGACGGCTAGCTTCTAATTTCACTGCTCAAAACGGAACCCGCTCACATCACAATGACTATAGCTCCTTGCCGTCACATCACCATGTGAGAGCCGCCGGAGATCCTCATGGACGGAGGCATCACGCATACACTATATAGCAACATTCATCATCGTTAGTCTAATATTAAGTTATTACAACAATTCATTTTAGAAAATGAATAAATAGTCAAATTACATGTCTTGTAAACCATTGCACTAAGCTTGGGCGCCTTTCAACCCATCACGATGTAGGTTATCCAATTGCTTAGTTGTGGGTTGTCGAGTTGACTTCCAATTTTCTTTGTCCAATACTCTGCGCCATTTATTCTCGGTTAAAAGGACACTACTTGAAATGTTCAAAACATAATTCGTAAAGTCACTTACTCAAAATATTTTTCAACTTCTACCATGTTAGTGAACATGTAAAGCATGGCCATGTTCCACTCCTCATACTCAACATGGTGTGCGATTGTAACGACCCAACAGTTGACCCTTGCATTGAAAAAGCTTAAGTTCGCTCAACGGTTCTTCTTCCGCGCACGGCATCGATTCTTATGGACATTCACGTTGTGCTTGCGTGCGAAATACTTTGTTGAGAAGTTTGTGATCTCTTTACTTGCATAAGCCTCTGCGATACACCCTCTACCCTTGCCTTGTTGCTGCTCGTAGCTCTAAGCTTTTTCAACTCCCTTTCCGACTATACATCCATCCGAATCTGCAGACCTCCAACCTTCGCTTCCCAAGGTAGATGCACCAGCAGGTGTTGCATCACATTCATAAAACCAGGTGGGAAAGTTTTTCCAACTTGCATACAAGCAATGGAATTCCTTTCTAACTTCGATCAACGTCTTAGAGATTTCTTACCGCATATCCGCCTATAGAAGTAATCGAGCTCGCCAACATCCTCAACAGGCGGGCGGCACCACGGGCGGCGGGCGGCGGTGGACTGCCGGGCCGGCGCTGTGGGCGGGGGCAGCGTGGCGGCGGCCGGCCGAGGCGGGGCAGCGCGCGGGCGGTTCATCGGGCCGCGGCGCATGGCGGAGGTCGGCCGAGCCGGCCGGCGCGGGGATCATGGCGAGGCGGGCGGGCGGCGGGCGGCGCGACGTGGTCGACCGGGCAAGGGCGCTTCGGGCGCTGGCCGGGCTGGTCTCGCGCTCAGCAGGCGGGCGAAAGCGGCAAGGCCGAAGGCGGGCGAAAGGGCAGCAGCGAGCGGGCGGGCGCGCGCCGAAGCGGCGGCGAAGCGGCAGGGCGGCAGCAGCAGTGGGATGACAACAGGAGGGCAGGGCGGGCCGACGGTGCGGGAGGGCAGGGCGGGCCGACGGGCAGCAGCGCAGCGAGCGGCGAAGCGCGGCGGCGAGCGGGTGGGGATTTTTAGCCTCGGTGGAGTGCGTGCGCTTGCTGGCGCTGAGGGTTTTTTTCCCAGTTAAATTCGTGGGTATGCCCGGGCCCACGAATTTAAAAGTTTAAATTCGTGGGTATTGTTTGGCCCACGAATTTAAATATTTAAATTCGTGGGTAATTTTTGGCCCACGAATTTAAAAGTTTAATTTCGTGGGTATTGTTTGGCCCACGAATTTAAATATTTAAATTCGTGGGTAATTTTTGGCCCACGAATTTAAATATTTAAATTCGTGGGTTTCATTTTGGCCCACGAATTTAAATGTTTAAATTCGTGGGTTTCATTTTGGCCCACGAATTTAATTAAAAACGTGCGTTTTATTCAAACCGATGAATTTAAATAAATAAATTCGTGAGTTTTTTTTGGGCCCACGAATTTAAAAAACCCACGAATTTTTGCCTGATTCTTGTAGTGTTCCGCCTCTTCTTGACGACTCTTGAGCAACTACGGCTCGAAGATTCTTTTGCTGATGTTGAATTACAGCGGTAACTATTGGATTCAGAGGACATTGAGCTGGACCATGATCTCGGCCTTCACAAAGGTAACATGTGATGTCACTCATAAGACATTCTCCAAGAGAATGACTTCCTTCTGGTGGAGCAATTAATCGCATGCTCGTCGGCAGTATGTCCTATCTCTCCACAAATAATGCACGCACGATCTTCTCGATTTGTTTGGTTGACAAAGACTTCGAGAGCAACTCTTAGATGTTGAACAAGGTGCAAGAATAGTATTCGCTCTCAGATTTATCGTGACCATACTGTCTCTAGGTGAAGAGAAGAGATTACGAAAGGCAACAACAAATTCATTCCAAGTGATACTCCGCGGGGCTTCATGAATAGCACGATATTTCTTCCACCATTCAAGCAGCGATTCCTTGTAACTGATAAGAAGCATACAAGACTTTCTCATCGCCTTCACACTGAACAATGAGCAGCTTCCTCTCAATGGTCTTGAGCCAATCATCTACTTCGAGGGTAACTCATTTCAAAACGTCGGTGGACGAGTCTTTATAAATTCGATAACCTTGAGTACAACGAAATCATTGGTAGCACTTGGGACACTGGTTGACATTGGCTTGGTGGGTCATATTCGTGATCCGCTTCATCATTGCATGCATCAACCGAGTCCGAGCAATCAAGAACTCTCTCAAACTCCGCATATCCATCTCAGATCGACGGTTGAAGAACTAATCCACTATTGAGATTCTCCTTGATTGATTTTCACGCCATCGATTATGTTGTTTCCACGAATCAACCCTCCGCTTGATTGCTTCACTTGAAATAGGAAGAGGAAATAGCATAGGTAAGAAGGTGAATCCTAAAGCGGGGAGATAGGTTTAACCCAATAACTTAAGCAAACAATATTAATAACTTGGTATGGTTGCTTATATAAGCCTAAAAGCTCGCAACACATACGCACACTCAAAGAATCAAGGAAGAACCAATTCAACCTATACACACAAAACTACCGCCTCGTGGGTAACACTTCTATCTTAAGCGGACGTGACTCCACACCGAGTCCCAACCGACTACTCAAGCATAGATCTTCTAGCTTTGGAACACTTCATAGATCCATTCCTTCCTTGAGCTCGATGATTTCCTCCTTCATGATTTCCGTGGTTGGCGGCAAGCACTTGATGCTTTCTTCTATGATGTGGCACGTCAACTACCAAGACAACTCGGATAAGGTTTTTAACTCGATCCAAAGAAGGAGAGAGAAAGAAATTCAAATAGGGAAAAGAGAGAAATTTTGACGAGGAAAGGAATAGAAGAATAAGATAAGTCAAGAACATATTATTCTTCCAAGTTAATTCTTTTCTTTAGAAAATAATTTTGAAGTTCCTATAGAGACGACCAGACTATCTAGGGTCAAGGCCTACAACAAGATGGCTCGATACCACTTCATCGGGACCCGAATATGCAAATCCGGACCCTCTGTGTATCTTGACTAGTCCAGATCACGCTAGTGCACACAAGCTCAACATAAGTAAATATCACAATCATACATAGCGAAAATATTATGAAAGACATCATATGATACATACTACTAGTTGAATGACCTTATGGTCCACTTACATGACTATGCCTCGCAAGGTCGAACAATATATTAAATCTGCAGCTGAATGAAAACGTAGGTAACCCTCAAGATACCACAGTAATCGACAAGGCTTGCGCCTAAACATTCGTCTCTCCTCGAATCTTTCCTCCAAAGCATTGATGTAGACTCTTCAACTGGTGATGTTTTTGTTGGCAAGGGTGAGTACTTAAAGCACTCAACAAGTTGTGCATGTAATGCAATTCTATGTAACTATATGCAAGGCTTATTCCAAAGGATAGGCTATCATGGCTATTTTGCAACAAAGCAAAGATTTACGAACAAATACAATAAATAGATTGTAAAGACGGTAAAACAAATAACAATAATGATAGATTCACTTTTCTCAAGTAAACCAAGTTTCCAATCTTAAGTCAAATTCCATCTTCCATATGGCATTCGCCATCCCAACCAAGTTGTTCATTTTAATTAAGCTAACCCTTAATCGTAATTCCGAGCATTGCTCAATACCGCGAGCACGGCTATCCGAATAGTTTCACACTGCAGAGGTTATGCACTTTACCCACACGACATGATCGTCCCTTCGTGCCATGCAATTAACACATTTCCTTTGGTGTGTCGCGAAGAGATCATGACAAAGCCTTTACAATGCTCGCTTAATCCAAGATTACCCGTTAAGGTTTCAACACTGGTGGGTCTGAAAACCACAACCAGGGCCCCCTCTTGCGCCATGTGAATTACACCATAACTCAGGAACTCACACCACCAATGATAGTACCAAGTTAAGACATTACAAATTAATCAGCTAGGCTGTCCCATTACAACATGTGGTTGCATGATTGACTCAGGTCAAAGGCTTGCAAGGTTAAGTCCTTAGGGTGATCAAGGCAAGACATCCACATACCCTCTGCCCATTGGGCCCACCTTGGCATACTCGCCCCTTGTCACTTGCCCCAATTTAAGTTATTATCACACAGTTGATTACCAAGCACCACGTGCCATCAACAATTCAACATCGTTGCGTGACATGATTCGCCACAACAACTCAATCTCATCGTGTGATTCCACATGACACACAAGTTCTTAACATTGTTCCATATTCCATTAATCAAGATTAATTATCAATGATTCTGACACATGTGATGACGTGGCATGGCTAAGCAACTAATACGGACTAACCTCCAATGTTGATTATAATTATTAACCAACTATATTCAACCAATCTAGGGTGACAATGGATCATGGCATACAAATGACAAGTTAGGGTATAAATCAATCTGGTATATTAGCTAAACCCAATCTAATGTGAAACAATTGTATATTTGAAATATATGCTATAGGGTAAAACAAACATAGCAATTTTATAAACATGGGTTCAACATGATCAAAGCACAACTTGCCTTGCAATAGGTCCTGATCTGGTTCTGGAACTTGATCTTGAGTTGCTGAATCTTCCTCCGAAGCGTCGCACAATTCAACGTCTACGCGTACCGAAGGAGAAAAGCAAATAAATACCAAAACAGAGAGCAAATGAACTCCAAAAATCAAATAAAATTCACCATTAAATAGATCTCAATTTTATAAATTTTTAGAAATTTGAATCACTCAAATCCGAGTTACGATGCAAAAGATATAGCCTTTTGAAGTTTGAAATAAATAGTGAAAATACGAAATTAGAAATTCGAATTAACAGATTTATTTTTATTCGAAAAAGCGATTTGTGACGTCTGCGTGACCTCATGATGACGTCATCATCACAGAATTTCCAATCGGATTATTTTTCCAATTGAAAATCCCTTTATGACGCAAGCATGACGCCGCGGACGCCACCGCACCGACCAATCAAACGCTGCCACGCGTCCCGGCGCATAGACTGGGTCCACCGCGTGGCTCTGGACCACGGTGAACCCGGTCCACAACGCTTCGGTGCTTGCGCCCGACACGCGGCTGCCCGTGATTGGTTGCGGCGACGGCGCCAGCCGATGCGCTCAGATCTGATCGAACGGACACCGATCACTCACGACGCGGCATCACGTCAAGCGCTGGATTTCAATCTAATGGCCTAGAGCTTCTGGATCTAGCGATGGAGATGCGACGGCGAACTCTCACCGGACCCGAAGATGAAGACCACGGCGGCGGCGTTTTGGCGCGATTCCGGCGACGAGACGCTGCTGGTTCTGCGCGGCGTGGTCCGGCGAACCCGAAGATGGCACGGCGGCGGAGACCCAACGCGGCGACGAACCGAAGCGAAACCGAGGCGCCTGCGCTTAACTCCGGCGAGCTCCTCGCTCTCACCCCGACGCTTCGCCAAACGACCGGCAAAAGTGTGCGGTCGACGACGAAACGCCGGGCGACGATCACGGCTTTTATAGAGCATCGGAAGGCGTGCTCAAGGCGAGTCCTTGCGAACATGGAGACGGCGGAGGAGGAGTCCCGGTCGGACACGACGAAGACGAAGCAATCCGGCCATCCACGTGTCGCAACGGACGGCCACCATGCGCTCAACGCGGAGGAATCCGAGGCGTACACGAAATAGACGCCCAGGATTCATTAGGGTTTCGACGCGCCCTCTACCCTCCGATCAAGATCCTACGGTCCACGCTTGCTCCTCTAGAACGTGGGCCAAACGGGCCGGCGACGCGAAGCGCTGGGCTGCGCCAAAATGGGCCCCAAGCGCACAGTACTTGGGCTTCGGCCCAGTACTGTTGCAAAGGATTTTTAAAACTTTATTATTTTAAATAATTCCAGAAATTCATTTAATTGGTTTTAGGCAATTAAATTATTAGGAAAAATCCAATAAAAATCTCAAAAATACTTTGAGACATCCTGGACTCAAATAAAATATTTTTGGCAAAACTTTATTTTAACTTTGCACAGATTTAGATAGATTTGAATAAAAGGGCATTAAACCTGATTTGAATTTAATTCAAATAAATCCAGAAAAATCCAAATGAATTACAGAAAATCACAAATGCACAAATAAGAAATAAAAACTTAATTAAGCCAAATTTTGGGATGTTACATCCCATTTGGTTATGTTTCAGAAACCCTGATGGCGGTAACTCGGCCGGTAAGGGCAACGTCGTACTATGAACGGACTCACCCAAATCAATATTGAATCGGTTTGCGCTTACCGTGGATCAACCAGATTGACCCAATCCAACTCAATCTGATTGGCTTGGTCCCATATGGATACGTTTCAGAAACCCTGATGGCGGTAACCCGACCGGTAAGGGTAACATCGTACCATGAACGGACTCACCCAAATCAAGATTGAGTCGGTTTGCACTTTCCTCAAACCCTAAACCGATCGATCTCATCGATGGCTGCTGTCAACAATTCATGATATGAACCGGCTGAACATGTAATAGATCCAATCTACTAACCTCACACATCATATGTACAACATCCAGATCACAAATCTATACGAGATGGCTCTAATACCACTGAATAGGAACGCGGTATGCTACACTAGAACAAAAAAAATCTATCGCATGACCAGAAAGCTACTCGCAAGAAGGGGATCGCAGATTAGATTACCACTAGACGCGCAGTTGCGGAATCCTTCGCGCGTCGATGTAGTGGATCGTCCTCATCATAGTCGTTGTGTCGATGGAGTGGGTCGTCCTCGCCTCGCCGTGGATCGTCCTCCCACGCCGCAGTTGCATCAGCGTCACCACAGTAGTCCACACGTCCAGGGATGGAACGTCGTGCGTCGGTGTGCAAGCACCTGGTCGCTCGGCAGGGGCAGCGAGAGGAGGAGGCTAGGGTTTCGGCTGAATCACTTCTAAACCGTGGAAAGCACACCCTGTGCCCACCCTCCTCCCCTCCTTATATAGCCACGAGATGAAACCCTAAACCAGGGCCCATCAGCATGCTAAGCCCATGAGGTCCATTAATTAGGGATCCAATCCAAATTAATGCATCCCAGCCCATTAAGTGTGTGACCCTGCAGGTTCATGAACGTTTGGACATAGATTCAGAAAACTCCTTTTCAATCCAATAGTTGGTAGCGGCTCCTTGCAAAGTATGCCAACTCCCAAACATACTATGATCAAATCGGACATAACCTATCAAAAGTACTCATGTAATTATCCCTTTGCCAAGTATATGAAGATTGAACTCAAGGCGAGAAGCATGTCATCCTTTGATGATTCAATCCATCTCTCGTATCCGTGATATATTAATAAGTTGTGATTGACTCCTCAATCACGGCATGGCCATGCACTTCCTTAATCATATCACACGAGTGGCCTTATCATATATCTCCGTTTCATTGGAGTGGCATATTCCATCTTGATCGCCACTTCCTCTCGCACGCTTCATAGTAAACATGAAAGCTACCTTTATAACTATCCGGTTAGGAAGTAGTGTTTAATAGCCCCAAGGAAAACTATTACACATGTAGAGAATATGACAATCTCAGGTCTAAGGATCATACATCTACTATGTATGAGATACACTGATGACACATAAGAATGAAACATTCTCGCAGTGTCCCATGGCGGGTCTATCTAACCCATGTTCTTTAACATGCATCCACAATGTATAGATGATATCTCCATATCCCATGATCTATGAAGCATGATCATCGATCACTACATGTGCTGATCTATTCATCGTTGTCCTATACGATGATATTCGATCAGAGATATTTATCGAATTATATCAATAAGTAAAGAGCTTCATAAGCAAGTCACATACTTGTTGATCAATACAATGATATATACATTCATTGGACCAATAATCATATTATTATTCATAAACATAGTCATGTTACAATCATCTAAATGATTGCCTCAAGGGCATAACGCTAACACCTCTTTCATTGCTCAACCCGTTCCTCCACTTGTTCCAACCTCTTGTGCCTCCATTTGGCCCGAACACCGTGAGACCCAAAGCGTGAACCAAATATCAGCTAACGTGCCCTAGCAAGCTTCCTGACACCTCGGGCCTTCTCTACCAAAACCGTTCACGTCACTTCGTGCCACCGATCGTCGTGAAGGTAACCCCTCATCAATTTTAAGATTGGTGCATTGTGCAGAATTTTGACTTTCTCCAATGTACTTTCGTCGGTGTTCATGTCGTTGTGTTGTCGCCGTTGAGCCGGCCGGCTGGCCAGTGAGCCATGGCCGTGGCCATTTCTTTCTTACTGCAATGCCTTGGCTTGGTCTTGCCTTGTGCCATGCCTTCCTTGCTCCTTGGCTATACCCTGTGTCATGCCTTGTGTTGTTGTTGCGTGCTGTGTCCAGAGAAGAAGCCAGCAAGCGCAGGAAGCAAGAGATAGAGGAGAGAAGAAAACTTGAGAAAAAAAGGAAAAAAGAAAGAAAAAAAATTAGAAAATTAAGAATAAGGTTTATGATATTTTGCAGAATTCAAATTTTTTATTTTTCTTTATAAAAGTAATATTAAAAATTTGAAAATCTTTTCTTTATTGTTTTATGTGATTTAAACTTTCAAAAATCCGTTCTCTCTCATACGAACTCCAATTGAGGCGATTCAAATTTCTAAATTTTTAAAAAAATCAAGATCTACATTCTAGAGCTATTTATTTTTAATTTGGAGTTTGTTTGGGTCTCTGTTTATTATTTATTTTTGTTCATTGCTTTCTTTCCTGGTAGACGCTAATCCCGAGGGAGCAAATGAAGGATTTGAAGATCAAGACTAAGCACCAACAGGAGATCAACAAGGCAAGTCATGACCTTTAATCATGTTGAACCTATGTTTGCAAAAATACTTTGTTTTGTACAATTGCATGCTAATTGCGTATCAAGGATTATTTGCTGGGAATAGCTATATACCTAATTGACATTATACCACCTTGATTATTGGAATACCATGTATCCATTGTTAACCCTAGGTTGGGACATTATTAGTTGGACATGATTGTAATATCAACATTAGGATATCATAGCTATGCTTAGACATGTTTAGTTATATGATGGGATTCATGTCACATGTTGAATAATGTTAATCTTGACTTAATGAGATATTGAATCTTGGCCCGTAACCACTATTGTAAAATTTGATGTTCCATGGCAGTGTGTGCCATTGGTCTTAGTTAAACAAAATAGTTTTCCCTCAAGCAAGTGATCTGTGCGTAAAGGGGGTGCCGCTAGCATATCTGGAATGTGGATGTCTTGCTTGAGACAACTTAAGGACTTAATCTTGTGCGCCATTGAACTGTGCTAATCGTACAACCACATATCTGATATAGGATATACTTAGATGATTAACTTACAATGTCTAAATTTGAGTACTGCCAGTTGGTGGTATGGGTTCTAGGATGGATGGATAGATTCACATGGCTCAAAAGGGGGCTCTCACGAGTGAAAACTTAGTGGGCAGTACCGAGTTTAGACAGAGCATTGTAAAGGCTTTGTCATGATTCTTTGCCGACAAACCAAAGGAAGTGTGTTTATCGCGTGGCAATATGAGAATATCATGTCTTGTGGGTAAAGTAGTACAACCTGTGCAGAGTGTAAAACTATTCCAATTGCCGTATCTGCGGTCATGGACATGCCTGATAATTTCACATGAGGTATAGGTTGTTTAATAAAATGTGGGAAAGTGGAATTGTTGGGATGTGAACGGGGAGTTCATTGTTGTTTTTTATGTCTAAAGTTAACACTGTTGAGTCCAGTGGTTTGATGATGGTTTTAGATGGTGTTGGGTGAAGCCTCACCAATCTGTTTATGTTGTCTACCATTGATTTACCAGTTATTTATTATCTTTTCATAAATAAGCTTTGAATCTATTTATTGTATTTAAATTCAAGTTATTACTTTCTGCAAAAGAACCATAGGACCATTATTTGTTAAGCCTTGCATGAATATATTGCATCATTTCTCTACGGCTTGCTAAGTACTTTTTGTACTCACGGCTATACGCCTTTTTTGATCAGTTGTTGAGGATGGACCAGGAAATACAGAGTTCTATGAGGAGTAGTACTATAAAGACTATGTGAACTAGGAAGGCGATCCCCAGACGATTTCCTGTGGCATGTCGAATGGCCCAAGTTATTTTATTTCTGTTGTAATAGTTTATTAGTTTCTTAAGCCCTTAAGGCATAGTGGTGTAAACTTTGATAATAAGGTCTGTTGCTTTATTTAATAATAATTTGCTACATTCTTAGTTAATTCGTTATATGATATGGTATTTCATCTATGTTGCCACTATGTGCACTAGCGTGATCCTGGACTAGTGTAGTATACACAGAGGGTTTCGAATTCGTAAATTCGGGTCCCGAGACTTAACCATCACCGTTGAGTTTCTACTACCACCAGAGTGTGATCAACCCCCTCATCTCAAGAAGGGAGGGTAAGAACTTCGATTGGTAAGGGTGAGGTTGAGAGTATTGCACATATTTATCACATATACTTGCTACTATAGATAGGAATTTTTGCAAAAGTAACCATGTTAGGGCATGGAGAAAACTTCAGTGAAGATGAGAACGACCACAACTAATTGATCACTCGTCTCTAATACAATGCATTGAGGGATGTGCTTCGAAGGGAGATACACACATGGCTGAATGCACTTGAAGAGAAGACCAACCAGCTGTCCAAAGAGATCAAGCAAACTATTCATGATTTTGATGTGCAAGCCAACAACAACATGGAGCAATTGAGGCGTGACATTGCTGCTGATCTTGCACAGATGATGTGACCTCAAGGTGATGATGCAAGTGTTAAAGGACATCTGAGGGACGAAACGGATGGTGAGGTTGCTGCCCGAGAGCAACAGGAAGTGCAACAATGTCGTGATTGTGCTGCTGCCAATGTTGTGCATCCCCCGAGCCTCGGATGTGGTGGCGGCAATGGGAGAGGCCGCGGCCCACCTTGGCCATGGCAATGCTACTTTGGATGCACACTAAGTTGAACCTGCTACTGACTTTGTGTTGCATTGTGATGACGAGTACCAATGGTGTCAAGGTAACAATGGCGAGCGTAGGACATATTTGGGAAGCTCAAGATTACTATTCCCAAATTCTCGTGTACTCCTGATCCCGAGGCCTATTTCACTTGGGGATTGAAGGTTGAGAAGATCTTTCGAATGCACAACTACACCGAAGATACAAAGCTACAAATGGCATCACTTGATTTTGATGAGTACGCGTTGATTTGGTAGGAGCAAGTGCTGAACCGAAGGGAGAAAAAACATGAGCCTACTGTTCCTACATGGGAAGAGATGAAGCGAGAGATGTGTGCCCGTTTTGTTCCTACTCACTACAAACGTGACCTTTTAGATAAATTGCAGAACATAAAGCTAGAAACACATCCTGTGGAGGAGTACTACAAAGACACAGAGTAAGCCATGATTCGAGCAAAGGTGCAATAAGATGAAGAGCAAACCATGCCGAGGTTGTTTGCTGGTTTGAACCATCCCATCAAGCGTATAGTCAATTTTCAGCCACACACCAATGTTGTGCAATTGGTGCATCAAGATATAATGCCAGAATATCAAGTGCAAGATGATGCAAAGGCAGCCCGCAAACTTCGTTTGCTACTCGTGCTACGTCCAATGGAGGTAGACCTACTACCAGGTTCAATTTGAGCTAGAATTTTACTTCTGGTGGCTCTAGTTCTCGTAATTCAGAAAGCAAGAAAGAGGAGGCTACACCAAGTGCAAGCAAAAAAGTGAGCTGTTGTAAGTTCAACCTCCATTAGTTTGGTGATTGGTTTAATATTAATGCTTAATTATTGTTTAATGACAAATCTAATCATTATGAGACTAACATGTTTATTGAGCTTCATTCTTATTAGTCTCAAATTTAGATGGAAAATGAAAAACCCAAGGTATGCTCTTGTATTCAATCTATTGTCTTAATGCATACTTATGATTCAAGTTAAAAGATGAACTCTTCCATTGCCTTAGTCTAAATATGTGCATTATGTTTCCAAATCTATATATATACATGAATGCACACATCTAGGGGGAGTTGATAACTTAACTTGATGTTTCAATTGTATGGATCCATGTCCTCTTGCCATATAATATAAAGGATCAAGACTTTGAAACAATCTTTTGAGTATATGTATAACTTGTGCAATTGTAGTATACTCATGCTGATATAGGATAAACTCATATGCAATCTAAGATTGATTATGTGCATATTGATTCCATGTTCAATTAGTTATATGCACATACTTAATGGAGTTTGTTCTATAGTTGATGGTCTAAATGTATTGATCCCTCTCCATCACTCAAACATATTTGGATCATTACTAACCATCATATTGAGTATATGAAACTTGTGTAGTTATATATACTTATGTCAATTTAAATGAAGTTTAAATTGAGTTCGGTTGTCTTTCAATCAATCAAAGAATATTTCATCATGTGTTGATGGTATCTCTTTGTTGATTAAGGACAAACGGAAAGTTCTTGAGTATAAAGAAGCATTAGTTGCATCAAAGTACTCAAGACACCTTTTAATCATTCAAATTGATTTGAGTTGTGCTCAATCGATCTTAGAGGCATCCATTATGTGTTAATGGAGTGCAAGTGATGATTGAGGAAACTATGTTTGTTGGACTAACGATCTTCAATGAGTTGTGAAGTAGGTTAAGTCCAAGAAGATGAAAAATCAGGAACGAGAAGTCATCATGTGTTGATGAGCTTCAAGAGGAGATTCTGAAGTGAAGACAAGGGCTAGAGAAGGTTCATTATGTGTTGATGAACAAGAAGAAGAAGATTCGATCCTAGAGAGAAGATGATTGGAAATCATAAAAGCTCCAAGTGGATCGCTAGAGGCAAAGGTATAACTAGCTAGGGCTAAGGATGTGTTCGTTGTCTTTTACCGGTCTCGGTGTTTGGATGGGAGACCAGGTTGCTAGTTAGGTTACAGTACTATTAAGAGGGGTTGAGTCTTTTAGCTTGAGCTTCATCATGTGTTGATGAGCTCAATCCGGTTCACTCTAGCTCACTTTCTTGGTTGGATTTTGCATAAGCTAAGTATTTGCATGTGTTGCAAATAAGGGTGCTCTTGCTTGCATCTTATTCGAATCTTATCAATTTGTTTTTACATGTAGTTATGGCTTTGCATGTGTTGCAAAAGGGAGATAGCTCATGTAATATTGGTCTATGTTGTTGTTGCATTGAAGCTAAGTTTTGCATGTGCTGCAAAAGGAGAGAGCTCATGTAACTTGATTTGAATAGTGGTTGTCTGCATGGTGCTAAAGATTTGCATGTGTTGCAAATAGAGAGCTCATGCTTTGAAGTTTTCGCTTGTGACTTGATCATGTGTTGATCAATGCAAGGCTAAGTGTGTTTTGTTCTTTGAGTTTGCAAAATGTGTTTTTGCAAAATATTGATGTTTATGCTTCTTATCTTGGAGCATGAGATAAGCACATGCAAATGTGTTTTGCAATGTGTTGGGATCATATGTTGATCATCTCATGGCTCAAGATTTGTGTTTAAGTGGTTAGAGTTGTTATTTGCAAATGTGTCTTGTAAATAAGCTGGAAGTTTTGGATTTTGATCCTAGAGCATATGTTGGCATTTGCAAAGTGTCGGGATCATGTGTTTATCCTTACATGGCTAGAGAGTTGATCTCATAGGTTCGTGATTTATTTGCGAATGAGTTTTGCAAATAAGTTGAGCTTTAATATGATTCTTTGGAGTATATGATTAACATATGCAAATGTGTTTTGTATAGTGTTGTGATCATGTGTTGATCCTCACATGGCTCAAAGAATCAATCATTATTTGTGTTTGATTCGAAGAGAAAAGATTTTTGGGTAAAATCTGTCTTTGCTCTGGAAATTCGGTCGTACAGCCCTTGTGGGGTCGGTAGCGCAAGTCTGGCCGGTAACACTGGAGGTTCGGTGCTACCACCCCTCCTCCGGTGTGGAAATCACAAAGGAGAGTGTTTTTGAGCTGCTTAGGGCCGGTGCTACGGGGTGCGGTAGCACTGGGGAACTGGCCGGTGTTGAAAAACCCGATAGGGTTTTTTGTTCGGGTCTAGCAGGCTGGTGCTAGTGGGGTGGAGGCTGGTGCTACCGCTCGAGCGGTAGCACCACTCCCAGTTGGCTGGTGCTACAGGTTTATGTGCACAACAGCTAGTTTTCTAGTCGTTGGCCCGTAGGACGGTGCTATCGGGCCCAGTTGGGCGGTAGCACCCGATTTGCTGTGTTTCACCTAATCTTGCCCCCAACGGCTAGTTTTTGTGTGGCGGGCTATAAAAGGATGCCGAGGGCTGGCATTTGGGCTTGCTGGAGCATTTGGGTGTTTGTAGGAGTTGTGTGCATGTGTTACCCTCTTCTATTTCATTCTTGAGTTAAGAGTGAGCCCTAATTGTATGTGTTGCAATTTGGAAGTGGATTGAGAGCCTCTTGTGCATGTGTTGCACTTGAGGAGGATCCTAATGAATGTGTTGCACTTAGGAGGTCACCGGAGTGCATGTGTTGCGCTAGGTGAAGGTCAAGCGGAACGGCTTGGCTTGTTATTCTTGGTGTTTGCCAACACCAAGACAGCATGTGGAGGCATCGTGCGTGGGAGCTCTCGACAGAGGTTGTGAGAAGCCCCGGTAAAGTTGTGAAGGTCGGTGCTCGCCTACCCGGAGAGGGGAAAGAGCAACCACTAGTGGATTCGAGGTGAGTGCTCAATTCGTGGAGCCGGTTCAATTCGTTTGGGCTAACCTCAACGTGGACTAGGGGAGACCGGCAAGTCTCAGAACACCACAGTAAAAAGTATTGTGTCTCTTGTGCTTGCATTGTATTCGTTATTTATATTCATAGAATTAAATTGATTGATTCCTTGTCTTTAGGATTGCAATATTTGTTAGAGACATAATTAGTTAGTGCACATAATGAGCTTAGTTGATTTAGGCTTTAATTGTCAAAACCTTAGTTTATCATTTTCGCATTAATAATTGTTAAGGTTTTGGTATTAAGGTAATTAGGGGTGAATTGCTTTGTATAAATTCGTAGAAGTATTTTTTAAAAGCCGCATATTCACCCCCCTCTAGTCGGCATCCTCGGCTTTACAGCTGTTCCAACTTGAAAGACCATGTGGAGGTTTACCCATGTTTTTATGAGTATTTGACTAAATTTGAGATTGGTATGCTCTAGTTTGAGTTTGATTTAAATTGGATTTTCAAATTTAAGCAATTTGAATTGTGTATGTCTCGAGCGGCTCTACTGCCTTCGAGTATCGCCCTGTCGACTTGTGGTCGAACGATTCAAGTAGTTTGGTAGTAGCTAAAGTATCGAGTAGAAATGTTGTTGGGTCGATTGCCCTGTAGCCAGCTCAACTCAAGTCCTTAGTTTAACCAATTATTACTCGATATCGTTTTATCGACTTGGTGCCATGATCGATTGAGTTGGATCGGTGGTCAATAGTTTTGGTATCGAGTTGAGGTCGATAGACTTGTTATCGAGCTGAGATCGATAGACTTGGCATCAAGTTGGACTTATGGTCGATCACTCGATGTGGTTGAAACGGTGGTCAAGTTTCTACTCGAGCGAGGATCCTACTCGATGGTGGCAACTCGAGAAGTCGATACAGTGTTCGGTAGTGCTGACTTGTTGAACGACGCAATTAGGTGATGATTGAATATCTTTGTTGGACTTTGCTATGTGATGGGTTTTCCTTGTTTTTGATGGTTACAGGATGACGGTGCAAGATTAGGGTGAGGCGGAGGATGACTGGGACTAGGCGAGGTGCGCCGGAGGTCTAGACGGTCGAAGATCGCTAGAAGATGATCGGAGACGGAGTCGCTGTGAACCTAGAAAAAAAGGAATGGTTGAGATACTATCTAGGAGCTACTCGGATGAAGGAGGGCCGCCGGATCACGGTCTAGGTGATAGAGTAACAGGTCTAGTTAGTATAGCTGTGTGTGGGAGTCATTCCTAGCCTTTGATGGTGATCCTTATGGTAGAAGGAACTCATCCAAGGGTGAAGGATGACTCAAGAGTATTATAAATAGAGGGAGACGGGTAGCCTTCCTACTCTTGAAGGTTTTAGAGGTTTTGGCTCCTTTGAGCTTTTTGCCCACTTTGTTGTGAGGTTTTGTAAACCTCCCTTCCACGAATACAAATCATTTTCTCTTATGCTTGAATTTACTTTACGCATTTGCAATTTGCTTCTTGCACATTTGGATTTGCCTCCCCTCCTTCTAAATGCTTGTGGATCTTGTGCTTAGGATGTATGATTGATGGATGAGTCTTCTTAAGACCATATCCCAATCATCTAGGCAAATCTTGTGTTCTTTCTTGCAAGAAACTAATCTTGTATGCTTAAGTGAATCATTCTTCTAGATCGTGTTTGAGGGGTTTTGAACTTGTGTTCTTGCTTGCTGTGACGTTTGGAAGGTTATCCAAGATTATCTTGATCATCAAAACCACACGAGCAAGTCCATGGTCAAGGTCTCAAATTTTGCTCAAACTTGGTGTGTTCTTCCTTCGAAGTGAAAAAGATCAGAACTTTGACATCAATCCTTACGATTGAAGGTTGGAATGAGTTCCTGACATCCTTACGATCCCATCTACCAAGTTTCGTGAGTTTTTGTCCATCCGATCAAAAGATTCCTTAAATTAGCTTCTGAGTTCGTGCTGTTTTTGGTTCTGTACTCATCAATACAAATTTATGTGGAAAGACAAAGAGGTAGTGCTACGATCAATGACACCTTCTCAAATCATAAATGAGATCATCCAGAATGTTGAGGCTATAGTTGAGAGTAAAATAGAAAAAGAGCAAAAAAGTGTCATCCATAAATCGATGAGTGAGAGCCACAAACCAAAACAGAGCGGCAAGAGAGAGCAAGAGGGGGAGAAGTTTGTGTGAAGTCATGTGCTGAAAAATTGGCTTAGTAATGAAATTGGCATTGCAAAGTGGTTGTGTTCATGACATGTGCTGTGCTTTTGCATGTGCTGTTTCAGATGTTTACTTGATATGCTTGTGATAGCATGGTAATGTTTTTGCTTGATGCAATGTGCTTATGTGAGTGATTGTATGGATTGAGTTTGAGTCAAGTCGTGGACTTGTGCTCGGATTTGTTTCTTGTTTACTTGTGTGCAGGTGTTGTTCGAGTGCGAACGTGGTCGATGACGGGACCGGAACTAGGTTCATAGAGGAACTGAGGTTCAGGACTAGGTTCAGGGAGGAATCGAGGTCTTGATGGTCAAGGATGTCATATGGGACGTTCGGGCTAGAGAATGATGCACATGGAGGCTGGTTAGTCACGCGAGAGCGGCAGGTGGGCCGTACGCGTGTATGTGTGAATTTTGGGTAGTTTGCATGTATTGGGCCGTGTTGGGCCAGGTGGTTATACATGCGAACTGTTGCTCATTATAAATAGGAGAGGGATATCTCCTGTTTAGGTGAGAGAGCTATGCATTAGGATTTGTACTCTTTTGTTTCGAGTACGGTAACTAGACTAGACAAAAACAAACAAAAATCAATTTCTTCTGCCATACCATTTTTCTTTCGCGGCTGTGCTTCTTGCGGCCAGAAGTCCTTTCAACTAGGAGAGTTCCTAACGGCTTGGCTGTGATCTGTGGGTGACTAGAAGCGGCTTGTGTCCTGGCGGCGGGAGCGATCCAAGCGAAGCAAAACATCGAAGCTACAACACTTGCTACATTGTTCGCGCGTGACTGTTCATGCGTGAATTGCTACAATACTCAGTTCTGGTTTTGATTGTCATTTTGGTTTTTATAGATTGATTCATTGTCTCTTTTGATTCAACAAGTTTAATCTTGATTTGATCCATCCAAAACCTTCCTAGGGCATCAACTTAGTGTTTCTCAAAGTTTCGTTGGTTAATCTTTTGTAGATTTTGATTAATCACAAAATTAGGGTTTGATCAATTCTCGTCATAATCTATCACAGCATGCTTTCGGGGTTCATAACATTTGATCCGTAGATCCGATCGAGCTGATTCTTGTTGTGTTAGATTTGTGTTCGAATCTAGTTTCTTCTGTTCACATTTCAGGTCAATCCAATAGTTGGATCTCTTGGAATTCGAGAGTTACCGAACGCATCTACTCTGTTTTGTTGAATACGAAGCAATTATTTGAGTCCGAATTGGGTTGAATTTTCAGTAGATCAAAAATTTGATTTTAGCTTCCACGCAATTATTCACCCCCTCTGATTGCTAGTTTAGTGTATATCGATCCTACAGTTAGTGATGTTAGCCACCCAATCAGAGGCGTGAGAGGAAACAGAGTGTAAAAATCGAATCTACTTCTTATGCTCCCTAGGTCATTCCGACTTGCGTTTGGAATCGGTCCGAGTCTCCATGTGGTGCAAATCAAGGCGTGACATGAAACGGAGTGCAAAACAACTCGAAACAACTTCTTATGCTCCCTAGCTTATTGTGGCATGCATTTGCAATTTGTCCGAGTATCTGCGTGATACAAATTGTGGCGTGAGACAAAACTAAGTACAAAACTACTCGAATTGTCATCTTATGCTCCCTAGCTCATTTCGGCATGCATTTGAATATGTCCGAGTGTCCATTTGGGAAAAATCGAGGCTTGAGATGAAACGGAGTTCAAAAAACATCGAATACAATTCTTATGCTCCCTAGCTCAACTGGCATGCATTTGTAATTCATCTGAGTCTTCATGTGATGGAAATCAAGATTTGAGATGAAAGGGAGTGCAAAACAACTCAAATTAAATTTTGATGCTCCCTACCTCATTTTAGAATGCATTTGGATTCTGTCCTAGTCTCCATGCTGTGCAAATCGAGCAGTGAGCTGAAACGGAGTGCAAAACAACTCGAATCGACTTCTTGTGATCGTTAGCTCATTGCACCATGCATTTGGAATCCGTTCAAGTTTCCACTCGGGGGAAATCGAGGCATGAGAGGAAATAGAGTGCAAAAAAAACTTGAATACAGTTCTTATGCTCCCTAGCTCATTCCGGCATGCATTTGCAATCCATTCATATCTTCATGCAGTGCAAATCGAGGCATGAGAAGAAACAGAGTGCAAAACAACCCAAATAGACTTCTTATGCTCCCTAGCTCATTCCAGCATACATTTGGAATCCGTTCGAGTATCCACTCAGGGGAAATCAAGGTGTTAGATGAAATGGAGTGCAAAACAAATCGAACATAGCTCTTATGCTCCCTAGCTCATTTTGTTACACATTTGCAATACGTCCGAGTCGTCATGTGCTGGGAATAAAGGCGTGAGATGAAACAAAGTGCAAAACAACTTGAAGTGACTTCTTATGCTCCCTAGCTCAATTTGACTTGCATTTGGAATCCGTCCGAGTGTCTATTCAGGGGAAATCGAGGCATCGGATGAGTCTTGTATAGCTTCCTTGGCTTTGAGTGCGATGGATTTCTTCTTTGGAGCATCTTCGTCAGCCAATGTGAGCTCATGAGCAGATATTTTACCTAGTAGCTCTGTTGGAGTGAGCCTCTTGAGATCACCACTGTTGGACAGATATGTGATCAAACTGTGATATGCCTGAGGAAGCACTCTAATCATCTTCCTGCATACCTCAACATCAGAGATTTTAGTTCCTATGCCTTTTAGTTCATTGACAATAGGATTTAGCCTAGAGAACATGTCATTAGCACTTTCTTGAGAGAGCATTTTGAATTGATCAAATTTTTCTCGGACAACAAAATACTTTTCTTCTTTTACATCAGAGGTACCTTCATGAATTTCTTGTAAGGTTGTCCATATGTCATAAGCAGATGTAAGATTACTTACTCTATCAAAGACTTGTAAGCTAAGACAGGAAAATATGGCATTTCTGGCTTGAGCATCATACTGCATATTTTGAATCTCACCAGGAGTGGGTTCACCATATACAGATTGCCCTTCAGGCATGACACGAGGAGGCAAAGGCTTCTCTGTAACCCTCCACACATCATACCCGACAGCTTCAAAAAAGCATCTCATCCTAATTCTCCAATAAGCATAATTTGTGCCATCAAAAACAGGTACTCTACCAATACTAACAGTTGCGGATCCATTTCCCTCGGCCATTACCAAAGCTAGTTAAGCTTAAACAAGGTAAAACTTAGCTCTGATACCACTTGAAGGATCGAGTTGGCCTAGAGGGGGTGAATAGGCAATTTTAACAAGTTCTGAGTTTTTAAACAACTTACAAAATTGAATAGAGAGCAACTCACAGCAAAGTATAAAATAGATTTAAAGCAAATAATGATAACAACAAAAGCAATAAACAAAATGACACAAGAGAGACAAAGATTTATCCCGTGGTTCAGAGCCGCACTCCTAATCCACGTTGAAGCACTTCTTTCGAAGTTATGCTTCTTTAAAGCTAGCTTCAGTAGCTCCGGTGATCACTCAGGTAACTCTTTCACTACTCTAGTGAGGTGAGTTCTAAACCTCTCACAAATACAGTGGCCTTCAACAAACACCTTTGGACATGTCACATTGTTCACTGCCTCCAAGTTGTCTAGAATCGCTATGATCCAATAGTAATAAACTTTGCACAAGTTCTGTCTTTTGGTTCACTTTGCAATTTGCACAACTAGACAATAGCTTGGAGCTAACACACTTAGAGATGTATGAGAATTTTGGTGTGAAGATGAAGCACAGACTCCTTTTTCAGAATGAGAGCTATATATGAATACCAAGTGTTAGGAGTTCATCTTTATATTTGGTAGATGGCTCAGGAAATGCTTGTATAGCCATTTTGAGTGAATATAGCCGTTACACCTGCTACAATAGCCATTGGACGTGTCAGATGTCAGGAATACCAGAAATATACACGTACAACGGACTAAGTAACAGTGCCTAGCGATACTGGACATGTGTATGACGAACCAAATTTGAGCATTCACGACGGACCAAAAAATTTGGTCCGCTGTACATGGGTTTTTCATAGAGATTGGTCCGCCAGACAACTGAAGAAGATACATGTACGTCGGACCAAATATTTGGTCCGCCATACATAGACTTTTTAAGAGTTTGGTCTGTGCATAGAGTTTTCAAGAGCTAGGTCTGGCATAGAGACCTATGTACGTCGGACCAAAAATTTTGGTCCATCATACATGGACTTTTCAAGAGCTAGGTCTGGCATAGAGACCTATGTACGTCGGACCAAAAATTTTGGTCCGTCATACATGGACTTTTCAAGAGCTAGGTCTGGTATAGAGACCTATGTACGTCGGACCAAAAATTTTGGTCCGTCATATATGGACTTTTCAAGAGCTAGGCCTGGTATAGACACCTATGTACGTCGGACCAAAAATTTTGGTACGTCATACATGGACTTTTCAAGAGTTAGGTGCCACAGACCTTTTTCAACAGAGATAAGTTTTATCCAAGCGTTTTACTTTAGCGACGGACTGAAAAAAAAATATAAGCACGAATGTGTGGTCCGTTGTCTATGTAAAATTCTTTTGAAGATAAAGGATATTTATATAAGGTTTCAATAAATAAGACTTCAAAGTTTGGTCCCGCCAAAGGCTTATAAACTGAATGAATGCTGGACCCAAATCTTTGGTCCGCTGTAGATGGGAAACGGAGAACATTTTGGTCCGTCATAGAGCAGAGACTTTTATATGTATGCCAGACCAAAGATTTGGTCCGTCATACATAGGCAAACCCTTGGCTATCAAATGATTTTAAAAGAGGTTTTTTACCAAGGATGAAATGATAAGAAGACAATAGATTTGATCCGATAATCAGATATTTGATGGGAGTTTAAATGAAAGAGAGTTTCAAAGTTTGACCAAAGAATCTTATTTGACTTCCAAAGATATGCTGAGAGTGCAACGGACTGAAGAGGTGGATATCAGAAATTTGGTCCGTTGTACACTAAGAAGTATGACCTAAAAAGGACTAAGTGTCTTTTGCTCCGAGAAATCTAGTTTTGTCTTTGCCTTCTGATCCAATTCACTAGCTTGTGCAAAGACCCCCTTTAGACAACAAAAAAAAAAGAAAAACAATCCTAGCCTTTTGACTTGAATCATCTCCTAAGTCATAAACTAGAACTGAGCACCTTAATCTTGTTCGTCCAACTTGCTTCATTCTTGAATCCAGCATATGTTCTTCAAAGCTTTGAGTATTATTAACTTGGTCATCAATACCAAAATTATAACAATACAAAATAATAAATTTGAGGGGCCCTAGATGCTATCAATCTCCCCTTATTGGTAATTGATGACAACATACCTTTTTAGTTAATAATATCTCATTTATTCTGCAAAGCAGAATTAGCTAAATATACTGACTACAGAATTTATGAATGAATGTGCTCCCCCTTAATGAATGCATGCACTGAAATGAGTGTCGAAGCATAAAACAGGTAAGTAACAAAGTATTAAATCATCAGAGCAGGCTATCAGAGCACAAATACAAGAGAGGTATTATAAATCAAAGAGAGTATCAAAGCATATATAAACTATAATATAGGATCATAAACAAAGGTAGCATTAATATAGCACCACTCATAAGTCATATACAAATAAATCTCAAATACTTATATAAAGTCCAGCCCTACAGAATAGAACCTAAGTGACTATAGCTATGAAGATTTTCTCCCCCTTTGGCATCAATAGCCAAAAAGGGTTCCTACTTGCGCCTGGAAAAGATTCTTTTGAGCTGGCCCTGAGCTGAGCTTTTCTTTGGAGGGGAAACTGGTTTGTCATCAGCAGCTTTTTGAGTGTGATCTCCTGGCCCTTGAGACATAGCTTGATCATGCCAGCTTGGATAGTCTGGGTCACCTGGATGAATGGTCAACTGATGAAGATCTGACTGCATTTGGTCCAAAGACTCATTCAGGGTGCGAGTTTCAGCCAGGACCTCACCCACATCATACATGCAATCGTGTGCCAAACGAGTATAGTCAAGCATGGCATCCTCGGTGAAATCGAAAGATGGTCCAACCGATGTCTCATCCATAATCGGTTACTCAGATGTGATGTGCTTGCAGCTTCAACTTGATTTCTCAATTTCTTGTAATGATCATCCATTTTTCGATTCATGTCATACACCGTTTTTATCGATCTTGATTGGTATCAAGTCGTTGGATATTTCGCCTTAGGTTGTCTTGGTTGTCGCTTAGATGATCAAACCTAGACAGACTTCATTTTGAAATTTCACTTGTTCTTCATATCTCGTGAGCAAATGTAGCTTGATCTTCCAAGTATCTTGCTTGAAATCCTCTTTGATCAAGATAATATTGTTGTTCAAAAGTTGAAAACCAAGCAGGCTGAGGGTCAGAGGCCTGAAAAGTATCTTCTTGTGCTTGCTCAGCATGCCTTTGAGGAGATGAAGTAGGGTATGGATAATCAAAGAGACTCTGCCATCTAGGAAATGTATCCCTCTGATCATGCTCAGGGTGAATTGATGCTGGAGGATAATAGGTTTCAAATTGTTGGGGCATCCTAGATCCTCCTGCCTCATATTCATGGGCTCCTGGTCTGAAGGCTTGTGCTTCCATGAACCTTGATGCAGCTGCTGACTGTTGAAGGTTATATAACTATTGTTCTTCATTTAAAGTTCTGTCATCTGAGCCTGAGAGAACTTGTGTTGCAGCATCATCCACGTTCAATGATTCTTTTCCAAGAACCACTTCTGTAGCTTCTGGAGTAGATTCATGGTGGCTTACAACTTTACTCCTGTTACCACTTTGAGCACTAGGCTCTCTGTCATGTCCACACCTAGCAGGCTCATGAGGACTCTCATAAACATGATGGAGACTATCATAGGAGGGCATATGACTTCCAAAGGATTGATGCCAGGAGTCACTGCCTTGTGCCTGGGAATATTCTCTGAAACTGTTTCTGTCAAACTTATTTTCAGCTTCAGCTCTTGATTCACTTTCTTCCTCAGCCAATGTTGGTTCTTCTAGTTGATTGGCTTGTGATCTCTGAAGGAAGCCAGTGATCCTTAGGTTTTGTCCAGTAGAGATATGCATGTTGTATTTCTTTGGGAAACATTTGAATTCCCTATTCAGATCATCTTGCGAAATTATCCCCTGTGCCAACAGGACTGTGGTGATCAATTGAGCAAAAGGCAGAGGACTTCCAAATTTTCTGTAAATAGCTTCTTCCATTTGTCCCAAAAAGTAATCAGCCAAATCAATTGGTTATCTTGACAGAATTAGATGCAGTAGCCAAGCTTGTACTGAGGTCACACCTTCCTTGTAACCAGACTTAGGATATATATTGTGCCTACGTATGAGCAGTAGCACTTTAGCTTCCTCAGTTAGACATGAGACTCTGTTAGGATTGAAGTCTACACTAGAGGTATTCTTATAAATGTGCGCAGATATTTGAAGATCTGGCATATCACCACTTAGTCTCCATCTTTGGTGAGGGAACATCTTTTCAAATATTCTTGTTCGATTTGACAAAGGAATTGTGGCTCCAATTGCAGACTCAAACTGAGATGATCTGATTTTTCTGATTATTCCGTTTATAGTGAACATGATATACTTCCTTTGTTTGTTCACTAGTAAGGAGGCATAGAATTCTAGAGTTCTTGAAACACTCGAGGGTATAGTTTTGTTTGACATTATATCACTCAATCCAGGAGTTGAGTTTATGCAATCAGATAATCCAGTTGAGCCAATAATACTATTTACTTGATTCCAGTCTACATACTAATGAGATGACAGGGCAGATACTAACTTTTCTTTTCCATCCTTTCTAAGCAGATAAGCATTGTATATATTTTTGTGCAATAGAGACACAAAGTTTTCACCAAGAGCAGGTCTGGACTCCGGAAACCAGATTTTCTCATTTACTAATCTAACTGCTCTTAGTCTTTTGGTACTCAGGTCAGCTAGTTCTTCAGAGCTAAAGATATCAACTTCAGAAACCACCTCAGTATCTTCTGAGGATGATTCGCTGTTTGGCTCATAGGTACTGTCCTCAGAGGTTGATTCAGAACCAATTACTTGCTTTCCTTTTCTTGGGTGTGAGGTAACTAATTTTCTGTTTGCTCTGGCAGCACTGTGAATATCTTGAATTAATACAAGTCCTTGAGGTTGTTCAGGTGGATTTGTTTCAGGAGATGACCTAGATACTTTCTGTTTCTTGCTCTTAACTTTATCAATGGTCTTTCCCATCAAACCCCTTTTATCTGGATTCTTAGACCTCATTTTTATTTCTGACTAAACACTGACTTTTTGCTCAGACTCAAGGCCAGACCCTTTTCAAGCACAAGACCGAACCTAAACAAAATAGTAAGAACTAAAGTTTAAGAACTAGGTCTATGGTTTAAGACTAGAGGGTAAAAGAAAAGTTTCAAGGAACATACTGATCTTTGAGAGAGATTCTTGCGCAATAGGGACAGATGAACACCGTTGCCAAGATCCGATTAGGATTTGCTTCGGTGCAGAGGAGAGATTTCTGGCTTAGAGGAGTTTGCGCAAGCAAAGATGTAACAACGGGAGGATTTGATAGAAGAAGTTACTGCATTGAGTGCATATGCGAGAGTAAATAGGCCTTGGAAACTGACACCTTTAACCAGGGTAGTTGGAAATGAATAGACGTTCTGGCAAAGGTGGTGGGACCCCTCTTTTGGAATCGGTTTGAGCAGAACAGGGAGTCCCAAAAACAAGGTCAGGTTAGCAAAGGATAAGTCCTAAAGCAATAGACAAGATTTTGAACAAATTTTGAAATTTGAGAAAAGAAGAAAAGTTTTATTAAATAGATACAATCCATTTGAATTTGGATTAGAAACAGTCTTAGAAACATTTGAACACAAGGCAGACTAGATTTGGCAAAGAGATCAGACAGTTTACTAATTGCGCCGGACCAAATTTATTTAAACTCGATCGACTAGTTTTTGGTCCGCTGTGAAGGGTTTGGTCATGAATGAAGTCGAGATCAAAACTTCCATGTATGACGGACCAAAACTCTTAGTCCGTTGTGCAATTTTAGATTGGTCCGACCCAAAAAGGAACTTGCAATTTTTATTTCAATTTATCTCAGTCTACAATATGTCTATGTTTCTAAAGGTTTGGAACATAAGGGATATATCTAAGATTGGCAACAAAAACCAACATAACAAAAAAATTAAGCTCTCCGGGAATGTTTGAGTCTAATATTCAAATGAGCATAAGTATTTTTCAATTTAAGCTCACCTGAAAAACTCAAGTGCTTAATATGGACATTTTGCTGAAGAAGATAGATGTTGACTTAGTTACTATATCGAGGATTGGACAAGAAAGAGCATAGAAAGGTGAGTCTTATAGCAGCATTTTTGTTATAAAGCTTATTCAAAAAGTTATTTTAATCTGAACTCAGCACTTTTGAATTTATCCACACCGTTAGCCGAATCAGAGAGCTATCACACAAGAGCCGCGTAAGATATTAATACGATGGTTGTGCGACTAGTCAAAGCTGTATTTTGCGACAGACGGATGTGAATATCATTCAGTTTGAGGAACATGAGAGGCAAGGGAACATTCAAAGAACACTTCAGAACAACATATCTTTATTTATATAACTTCCCAGTTATTATGCCTGGGAAGGACAGTACAGGAGAAGGACCTAAGATTCACCCCTACGTACGCGTCCTAGTGCCTCCAAAAGAGCCTCCCTAGCCCTGAAGAGGGCAGGGAAGGCTTCAAGGAAAGCGTCTACGGTGGCACGGTCACGGTCAACCGCCCTCTCCTCCGCCAGCTCTGCCATTGCGCAATCGACTTCCCTCCAGAGCTCTGCTAGCTCAGGGTCATCCCGATCGTCCTTCAAAGTTCTTTTCGGCATGAGGAAGATCGTAGTTTGGAGCAGAAAAGAGAAAGGCTAAGAGAAAGATTACATCTTCAGTGCCCTGGATTCGCCTTTTATAGCCATTTCAGCTAGGATGCAGTAAAAGCATCAGAATCCGAGACGGCTTCGAAGTTAGAGAAGTTTCGGAAAAAATAGGAAGGTACGGAAACCGAAAAGGTTTTCAACAGAGAATCACAAACAGAAGGGGCAAGAATTCAAGGGCTATGAGTATCAAGAGATGCACAGCAAACAAACTTGCTCCCCCTAAGTCAGATATTATCGAGCAACATTTGAAAAAGCAATGATGTTTAGTTCATTTCTTAATTTTAAAAATTTGGCCTCATCAGCTGCTTAGTGAAAATATCACCAATTGGTCCTCGCCTACATAACTAAGCACAATATTTCCTTTGGCAACATGATCACGAATAAAGTGATGTCGAATTTCAATATGCTTAGTTCCGGAATGTTGAACCGGATTGTTTGCTATTTTCACTGCACTTTCATTGTCACATAGCAGAGGCACTTCATCAAATTTTATCCCAAAATCTAGAAATGTTTGTTTGATGAATAGAATTTGAGCACAATAACTGCTTGTAGTCACATATTCGGCTTCGGTAGTGGACAATGCTACAGAATTTTTCTTTTAAGAACACCAATAAACTAAAGATCTTCCAAGCAAATGACAACCTCCTGAGGTGCTCTTACGATCAATCTTGCATCCGGCATAATCAGAGTCTGAGTAGCCAAGAAGCTCGAAAGGAGCACCTTTGGGGTACCATAAACCAATATTAGAGGTAAGCTTAAGATATCTAAATATTCTTTTAACAACACTTAAGTGAATTTATTTAGGAGCAGCTTGAAATCTAGCACACATACACACACTAAACATGATGTCAGGCCTAGATGCTGTCAAGTATAGTAAAGAGCCTATCATTGATCTAAAAAGCTTTTGATCAACAGACTTACCTCCCACATCTTGATCAAAATGAGTGTTAGTAGCCATGGGAGTCTTTATTGTTTTGCATTCTTCCATTTTGAAGCGCTTGAGGAGATCCTTAGTATACTTCTCTTGTGAGATAAAAGTCCCCTCCTTCAATTGCTTGATTTGGAATCCCAGAAAGAATGACAATTCCCCAATCATAGACATCTCGAACTCTTTGGCCATCATGTCACCAAATTCTTTGCAGAGAGAATGATTAGTACAACCAAAGATAATATCATCTACATATATTTGACAAATCATTAATGTTCCATTGATATCTTTTAGAAACAAGGTTGGATCAACCTTACCGGTTTTGAAGTTCTTATTAAGTAAAAAATCTCTAAGACGCTCATAACATGCTCTAGGAGCTTGTTTTAAACCATAGAGTGCCTTAGATAATTTGTATACGTGATTTGGTAAGTTCGGATCTTCAAAACCAGGTGGTTGCTCAATATAAACAGTTTCATCAATGAATCCATTAAGAAATGCACTTTTCACATTCATTTGAAACAGAGTGATATTAAAATGAGTAGCAAAAGCAAGAAGAAACCGAATAGCTTCGAGACGTGCCACTGGGGCATAAGTCTCTCCATAGTCCAGTCCTTCTACTTGAGTAAATCCTTGAGCTACAAGTATGGCTTTATTTCTTATTACCACTCCATTTTCATCTTGCTTGTTTCTGAACACCCATTTTGTACCAATAACATTGTGATCCTTTGGGCGATTTATTAAGCTTCAGACTTTGTTTCTTTCAAAGTTGTTAAGTTCTTCTTCCATAACAATTATCCAATCAGCATCTTCTAGAGCTTCTTCCACTGTCTTAGGTTCAATACAAGAGACAAAAGAGTAATGTTCACAGAAGGAAGCTTGTCTAGAACGAGTTTGAACACCCTTACTGATTTCACCAATGATTTGGTTTGTGGGGTG
Source organism: Otatea glauca (assembly GCA_036346275.1). Classification (NCBI taxonomy): domain Eukaryota; kingdom Viridiplantae; phylum Streptophyta; class Magnoliopsida; order Poales; family Poaceae; genus Otatea; species Otatea glauca. The sequence continues at coordinate 4,602,401 of CM070720.1, read as the reverse complement.
ATCCTTAGCAATGACATGGTGACTTTTGATGAAGACTGGACGATCTTGTTCTTTTTCTTCCTCTTCTTCTTGGGTTCCATCATTTGGCACCATAGATTGTGTAGGAGGTTCATCCTTGTCTTCCTTAGGTTTAATGTCACCTACTTCCATTTTTCTCATTGCTTGTGCCAAACTATCATCTCCTACATAATCTAAATTTTCATGCTCACCTTGTGAGCCATTAGATTCATCAAACTTTATATCATAAGTTTCTTCTACCAGTCCAGTTGTATTATTAAATACCCTATAAGCTTTTGACTTAGAAGAATATCCTAGCATGATGCCTGTATCACATCTAGAATGAAATTTACCCAGATGAGTTCTCTTTTTATAGATATATACTTTACAACCAAATACACGAAAATATGATACATTTGGTCTTCTACCCACCAATAATTCATACGGAGTTTTCTTAAGCAATCTATGAAGATAAAGCCTATTAACAACAAGACAAGCAGCATTGATTGCTTCAGCCCAAAAGACATCAGAAGTTTCATATTCATCTAGCATAGATCTAGCCATTTCAATCAAGGTTCGATTTTTTCTTTAAACCACACCATTTTGCTGAGGAGTATATGTAGCAGAGAGTTCATGCTTAATTCCTAATTCATCACAGTATTCAACAATATTTGTATTAACAAACTCAGATCCATTGTCACTTCTTATTTTCTTGATGGGACAATTAAATTCATTTTGAGCCCTTTTAGCAAAAGTTTTGAAGATTTTTCCAACTTCACCTTTATTAGGTAAAAAGAATACCCAAATGAATCTGGAGAAATCATCAACAATTACCAGACAATATGAGTTACCACCAATGCTAGCATATGAAGTAGGGCCAAAAACATCCATATGCAGAAGCTCAAGTGGTCTAGTGGTGGACATGATGCTTTTAATTGGGTGTGAATTAGCTACTTGTTTGCACCTTGACAAGCCTTTGCATAGCTTATTCTTTTCAAATTTGACATCTTTAGACCCACCACTAGCTCATTTTTAAAAAGATTTTAAGATTAGACATACCTACATGCCCAAGACGCTGTGCGAGCCATCTAAGAGAAACTTTGGCTAACAGTGTGTCGAGATGCATGAGGAGTTAGATTTGAAATCTACTAAGTAGAGATTTTGAAATCTGAATCCTTTGAATATAAGCTTTTCATTTTTATCAAACACAGTTACCCCATCAGATGAGAATATACAATGGAATCCGAGATCACATAATTGAGCAACAGATAATAAATTGAAATTTAAGGAATCAACAAGAAGAACATTGTCAATAGAGTGATCATTTGATATAGCAATCTTACCAAGACCTTTTACCTTTGTTTTGCTGTTGTCTCCAAAGGTAATTTTGTGACTTGGATCACTTTCACCTTCAATTGAAGTGAACATTCTTGAGGTACCGGTCATGTGTTGAGTGCAGCCACTGTCAATAACCCAATGTCTGCCTCCACTTTTATAGTTTACCTACAAGTTCATTTCTTCACTTTAGGTACCCAAATGCTTTTGGGTCCTTTAATGTTAGTTATAGCCAGTTTAGGTTTAAAAGGATTTACTAACATGGCCTTAGGTACCCAAACAGCTTTAAGTTTCTTATTAAGATTTGAGGGACCTACATATTTTACTTTTGTTTTGCCCCTAAAATCTTTAAATAGCATGTAATGGGCATCTACCATCCAATCCCTTTTGGCATGAGAAACATTTGCAAGATAGCAATTTTTTGATTCATGATTTGATTTGTGACAGTAATAACATTGAGTGTTTTTCTTGACAAAGATCTGTTCAATATGACTTGTTCTATTTTTCTTAGGCAAACTGTTGGGTTTATACCCTAAGCCCTTTTTGCCCAAGTTGGGTTTCTGTTCAACCAGAATTTTGTCAAGAGTAGCACTACCTAGAAAGCATTTTTCTAAGCCTTTATCAAATGTGGCAATCTTAGCTTCTAGTTCTTCAATCTCAGTTTTAAGCTCCTTGACATAGGAAGCATATTTGCAGTTACCATTGCAAGCATCAGAAAAACTGACTGTCATGATTTCTTCTTTAAATAAGTCACATGAGACTGATGCATCACATAAAGAAACATGATTGGATTTGTTGGCTAGCATTTCGTTTTTGATTTCTAGCTCACAATAGTTAGTCTGCAAGTCTTTATGATTCTTAGCAAGCAGAGCATGACTTGTAACTAGATCATTATGAGTTTGTACAGACTCTTCATGTTCATGCATAAGTTTTTCATACTTGTCTGTTAGCATCTTTTGATCATTAAGCAAGCCAGTGATAGTCTTCTTAAGAGTTCTAGTTGAATTTGTTTTATCATAGAGAGCATTATTTAGTTCTTCAACTAGTTCTACTAGCTCATCATAATAAGATGAGTCATTTACCTTTTCCTCATCTGATCTTGCCATAAGACACAAAGGAAATGAAGGTGGTGGTGGAGTAGACTCATCTAATGCAAGTCCAGCTAACCCCTTTGACTTTGAATTTTCATCATCCGAGGATGAGTCTTCACTAGCACTTTCTTCATCAGTGACCCATTCTCCTATGTGAGCTTCTCCTTTTCCTTTCTTCACAAACTTCCTGGAGTAGCTTTTCTTGAAAAACTTCTTCTTGGGTTTTTCATGAGTCTTCTCCTCATCCTCCTCATCCTTGTTCTTATACTTATTTTTCTTCTTGATTTTTTTTGGACATCGAGCAGCTATGTGTCCCTTTTCATTGCACTCAAAACATACAACGTTAGAAAAAGGATTTTTCTTTGAGTAAGAGTTGGACCTTTCTTTGTCTTTGAAATTGACTCTTCTCAAGAGTTTGTTAGCTCTTCTCATGAGTAGAGCTAATTTATTCACATCTTCATCCTCATCCTCACTTGACTCATCATCATCTTCGTCAGATGAGTCTTGTATAGCTTCCTTGGCTTTGAGTGCGATGGATTTCTTCTTTGGAGCATCTTTGTCAGCCAATGTGAGCTCATGAGCAGATATTTTACCTAGTAGCTCTCTTGGAGTGAGCCTCTTGAGATCACCACCATTGGACAGATATGTGATCAAACTGTGATATGCCCGAGGAAGCACTCTAATCATCTTCCTGCATACCTGAACATCAGAGATTTTAGTTCCTAGGCCTTTTAGTTCATTGATAATAGGATTTAGCCTAGAGAACATGTCATTAGCACTTTCTTGAGAGAGCATTTTGAATTGATCAAATTTTTCTCGGACAACATAATACTTTTCTTCTTTTACATCAGAGGTACCTTCATGAATTTCTTGTAATGTTGTCCATATGTCATAAGCAGATGTAAGATTACTTACTCTATCAAAGACTTGAAAGCTAAGACAGGAAAATATGGCATTTCTGGCTTGAGCATCATACTGTATATTTTGAATCTCACTAGGAGTGGGTTCACCATATACAGATTGCCCTTCAGGCATGACACGAGGAGGCAAAGGCTTCTCTGTAACCCTCCACACATCATACCCGACAGCTTCTAAATAGCATCTTATCCTAATTTTCCAATAAGCATAATTTGTGCCATCAAAAACAGGTACTCTACCAATACTAACAGTTGCGGATCCATTTCCCTCGGCCATTACCAAAGCTAGTTAAGCTTAAACAAGGTAAAACTTAGCTCTGATACCACTTGAAGGATCGAGTTGGCCTAGAGGGGGGTGAATAGGCAATTTTAACAAGTTATGAGTTTTTAAACAACTTACAAAATTGAACAGAGAGCAACTCACAGCAAAGTATAAAATAGATTTAAAGCAAATAATGATAACAGCGAAAGCAATAAACGAAATGACACAAGAGAGACAAAGATTTATCACGTGGTTCAGAGCCGCACTTCTAATCCACGTTGAAGCACTCCTTTCGAAGTTCTCCTTCTCCAAAGCTAGCTTCAGTAGCTCCGGTGACCACTCAGGTAACTCTTTCACTACTCTAGTGAGGTGAGTTCCAAACCTCTCACAATCACAGTGGCCTTCCACAAACACCTTTGGACAGGTCACACTGTTCACTACCTCCAAGTTGTCTAGAATCACTAAGATCCAAGAGTAATAAACTTTGCACAAGTTCTGTCTCTTGGTTCACTTTGCAATTTGCACAACTAGACACTAGCTTGGAGCTAACACACTTAGAGATGTATGAGAATTTTGGTGTGAAGATGAAGCACAGACTCCTTTTTCAGAATGAGAGCTATATATGAATACCAAGTGTTAGGAGTTCATCTGTATATTTGGTAGATGGCCCGGGAAATGCTTATATAGCCATTTTGAGTGAATATAGCCGTTACACCTGCTACAGTAGCCGTTGGACGTGTCAGATATCAGGAATACTAGAAATATACACGTACAACGGACTAAGTAACAGTGCCTAGCGATACTGGACATGTGTATGACGAACCAAATTTGAGCATTCACGACGGATCAAAAAATTTGGTCCGATGTACATGGGTTTTTCATAGAGATTGGTCCGCCACACAACTGAAGAAGATACATGTACGTCGGACCTAATATTCGGTACACCATACATAGACTTTTCAAGAGTTTGGTATGTGCATAGAGACCTATGTACGTCGGACCAAAAATTTGGTCCATCATACTTGGACTTTTCAAGAGCTAGGTCTGGCATAGAGACCTATGTACATCGGACCAAAAATTTTGGTCTGTCATACATGGACTTTTCAAGAGCTAGGTCTGGCATAGAGACCTATGTATGTCGGACAAAAAATTTTGGTCCGTCATACATGGACTTTTCAAGAGCTAGGTCTCGCATAGAGACCTATGTACGTCGAACCAAAAATTTTGGTCGGTCATACATGGACTTTTCAAGAGTTAGGTGCCATAGACCTTTTTCAACAGAGGTAAGTTTTATCCAAGTGTTTTACTTTAGCAACGGACTGGAAAAAAAATATAAGCACGAATGTTTGGTCCGTTGTCGATGTAAAATTCTTTTGAAGATATAGGATATTCATATAAGGTTTTAATAAATAAGACTACAAAGTTTGGTCCGACCAAAGGCTTATAAACTGAATGAGTGCCGGACCCAAATGTTTGGTCCGCTGTAGATTTGAAACAGAGAACATTTTGGTCCGTCATAGAGTAGAGACTTTTATATGTATGCCGGACCAAAGATTTGGTCCGTCATACATAGGCAAACCCTTTGCTATCAGATGATTTTAAAGGAGGTTTTTTACCAAGGATGAAATGATAAGAAGACAATAGATTTGATCCGATAATCAGATATTTGATGGGAGTTTAGATGAAAAGAGTTTCAAAGTTTGACCAAAGAATCTTATTTGACTTCCAAAGATATGCTGAGAGTGCAACGGACTGAAGAGGTGGATATCAGAAATTTGGTCCGTTGTACACTAAGAAGTATGACCTAAAATGGACTAAGTGTCTTTTGCTCTGAGAAATCTAGTTTTGTCTTTGCCTTATGATCCAATTCACTAGTTTGTGCAAAGACCCCCTTTAGACAACAAAAAAAAAAGAAAAACAATCCTAGCCTTTTGACTTGAATCATCTCCCAAGTCATAAACTAGAACTGAGCACCTTAATCTTGTTCGTCCAACTTGCTTCATTCTTGAATCCAGCATATGTTCTTCAAAGCTTTGAGTATTATTAACTTGGTCATCAATACCAAAATTATAACAAAACACAATAATAAATTTGAGGGGGCCTAGATGCTATCAGCTCCCTAGCTTATTCTGGTGTCTTCTTGCAGTGGAATAGGGTGTGAAATGAAATAGAGTGCAAAACAACTCGAATCGACTTCTTATGCTACCTAGCACATTCAGACTTACATTTGGAATCCGTTCGAGTGTCCTTTCGGGGAGAAATCATGGTGTGAGACAAAACAAAGTGAAAAATAACTCGAATACAGTTCTTAAGCTCCCTTGCTCATTTCGGCCTGCAATTGCAATCTGTCCGAGTCTTTATGCTGTCGAAATCGAGGTGTGAGATGAAACAGACTGCAAAACTGCTCCAATCAACTTTTAATGTTCTGTGCTCATTCCTGCATGCATTTGGAATCCGATCGAGTATCCACACGGTACAAATCAAGGCGTGGGATGAATGGAGTGCAAAACAATTCGAATGGACTTCTTATGGTCCCAAGCTCATTTCGGCATGAATTTGGAATCCGTCCGAGTGCCCACTCTGTGAAAATCGAGGCATGACATGAAATATAGGGTAAAATAACTCAAATACAGTTCTTATGATCCCTAACTCACTCCGGCATGCATTTGCGACCCGTCCGAGTCCTCATGCGGTGGAAATCGAGGCGTGAGATGAAACAGAGTGCCAAACAACTCAGATGGACTTATTATGCTCCCTAGCTTATTTTGGCATGCATTTCTAATCGACCTGGGTCTCCAGTGATGCAAATTAAGGCATGCAATGCAAATCGACATCTTATGCTCCCTATCTTATTCTAGCATGCATTTTAAATCCGTCCGAGTCTCCGCGTTGTACAAATAGAAGCGTGAGACAAAACTAAGTACAAAACTACTTGAATCGATATCTTATGCTGCCTAGTTCATTCCGGTATTGATGCGGATATGCATACATCTAGTACTCCAATTCAAGAGGGGGAGGATCATGAGGACATCACTCCTTCAGATATGTGCAACATGACTCCTCAAGATATACAAGGACTAATTACAAGAGCATGTGCTCGACAATTAAACCATTAGGTGAACTTTTTCCTCGCTGTTCATGTTTTCTTGGATGGGTTGCTACTAAATTCTTGTGATGTATTGTTGCTTAGGAATATAGGAGAAGCATCACAAGCTTACCTGGATGTCATCCCTCGAAGTCCAAGTCTACTTGGACTCAAAGTCAAGCTCAAGTCGAACTCCAAATTTGGTTCGGAGTCTCAGGATAGCACGTCAATAAAACGATCATATCTGGGTTGTACAAAGTCCAATTGAGGTGTTCTTGGACTCTACGGAGAAGCCCACAATGACTGCTTTCCAACGGAAGTAGTTTCACATTCAAACTCATTCTAGATCGATGGGAATCATTAGAACTATATGACATACATAAACTACCGGGTGCTGCGAGACCTCGACTTGGCCCAAAGGCCCTGTACAACCTACGGTTGCTCGGCCATCCCCTTGGCCACCTCCCTTGCCCTCTTCCTCAAATATATTCAGTTGCCATCGCTAGAATAGATGGGTTTTGCTTAGATTACAACTAGACACTTTGTCAGTTTTTCGCCATACATCGGTTTGTGGAACCCCAACTCGTGTGCTTAATATTATTTGCAATTTCAGATTGCATCTTCTACGGTCTTGCTTGTGTTCTCGATTCGCATGTAGGGATAAGCCTTCTTGGCGAGGTCAACCGTGTTTGTTCATGGTTGATAACCAAAAGTGTCGTGGTGTAGCGATTATAGGGTTCGAATCCATTATGATTGGAAGCAGGATCGTCAACGTCGAGTTCTCCACCAATCGGTTTAGTTCTACCTGTCGGAAGATCGGACCCCCATTCGCATCAAGTGGTATCAGAGCCTCGGTTGCCTGATAGGTAATTCTTGTATCCCCACTTTTATTTTGCCATCGTCCTATAGTCCAAAAAAAATTGCCCAACAAAAAATTCATTATCGATTCCGCTGTCCTACAACCCCTTGTGCCTCTGCAATTTTCATTTTAGTTTTGCTGTGTTGAATTTGTGTCTATTGTCATCGTCTTGTTGCTAGTTTGAGGTCATGATCCTAGTTTTTAGTTGTCCCTTTATGTTGCCCTAGTTCTTGTTTTGCATCGTTAGACATCCCACCACCGCCAACCCTAGAAACAAACTGAGTCCTACTCGATTGGTCCTCGCCACCGCTCTGCATTATATATCCCACTTCGCAAGCCCTAGATAGATCGCGAGCCACCTTGTGTCAATTGCCCTGCACCGCTGGCCATCCTTTTTCACCCGCGATCCTATTGCTATTTTAGCCCTAACCGGAAGGAAGAAGTGAAGTCACAGGCAATTCTAGATTGCGCAGCTTTCAGTAAAACAGCCATAACTTTTGAATACGAACTCCAATTGGTGTGCATTTTTTTGTTTCGAAGAGAATGACGACGCGCATCCGAAAAATTGATAGATATTTAGACCTGTGCAATTTTTTAGATTCAAAACCAGCCTCTAAGACCGAGTTCTGGGCCCTAGAAGTTTGTTGTGCTATTTTTGCCGATTTTTCGGTCATATGTTTAACGATCTCTCTCATTCCAAAATATGAGATTTTTGTTTTGCCTTTGAGTTAAAAGATGGAAAAGTGAAAAAAAGGCAAGTGCAAAAAAAAGAGCCGCACTGAAAAAAAAATCAAAGAAAAGAAAAGAAGCATAAAGTGGGAAAAGGAAGGCGATAATCATAATTGCTTTCATCCTTTGAGTCCTATGTGCTTTGATATATCCCTTGCTAGGTTGAACTAGTTTTAGGAACACGTTTAGGCTAGCAACTGTGACAAGTACGTTGGATATTTATTCAGCTTGCTAATCTGAATTCGATATTGCTTATTCCTTGCTACTAAACATTGCTTTCCGAGCTCCACATACTTCTTATCAGTTTAGGTTCTCCTTTGCAATCGCCTCACTCACGCTCCAGTCACGGTATCACGAACTAGCCACCTGTTGTACCACTGCTGCTTCGGTAAGAACATTTGTAAGAGCGTGGTAAGACGCTTGAGAGTGAGTGATTCCACCTTTCACCACCTAGTTAGTTGATAGGGATAATACTCTTGTGCTATCTTTTGTCTTCTACTAACAATGACAGGTTCACAAACTGAAGCTATGGATGGAGAGGAGTGTATACCAAGAAACGAGTTTAACAACACACTAAATGGCATCAATACAAACATTGCAAAGATCGGTCGAGACAATGAGCATAGGTTAGAGAGAATAGATCGAAGCATTGCCAATTTGCTCACAGGGATGGAGAACTTTGAGAGACAGCCACCTCTCAATGGGGCTCGAAGAGAGGAGCATGAAGAGTCCATCCCGGGAGATGATGTGGATGGAGAAGACCGCGACGCCTTCGCTGCTCACGTCGCTGCACGAGATGTGCAACAACAATGACATTTGAATCATAACCGTCATGGTATGGGAGGTAATAATTTTAATCCGCGCAATGGTCGTGGATATGATGATCCTTTTTCTAAAGTCAAATTTACCATGCCATCTTTTTCTTGTGCATATGATGCTGAAATTAATTTAGATTGGGAAATGACAGTTGAACAAAAATTTAACTCCCATCTAGTTCCTGAAGTATATAGAGTCAGACAAGCTACTAGTGAGTTCAAAGATTTTGCCATCATTTGGTGGAATGAAGTAGTAAATTCGGGCCTACAACCTGATACATGGGATATATTAAAGCGAGCTATGCGTAGTAGATTTATTCCTCCTTATAATTGTGATTTACGTAAGAAATTGCAATGCTTGAATCAAGGTAATAGATCTGTAGAGGAGTATTATCAAGAGCTACAAATAGGCATGTTGCGTTGTGAGGTACTTGAGGATGAAGAAGATAAGATGGCTCCGTTTTTATGGGGGTTTACGACGTGAAATTCAGGATATCATTGATTACAAAGATTATAATGATATTAATAGATTGTTTCAGCTTGCTATGTTGGCAAAAAAGAATTATAGGGAAGACAGCAAAGGTCCACTACTACAGAATGGTACAACACTATCGCTTCATCTGTGTCGGTTCTTAAGTTTTTAGGAAAAAACGATTGTGATAGATGACTTAGGAGAGGCATTAATAATAATCACTATTGATTCTTAGGTTAGAAGTGATTGTGATGTAGCACAGGAAACATTACAATCGGTTCTTATGCGAGAAGTGATAGTAATGTGCATCAACATCACTATCGGTTCTCACATAAGAAGCGATAGTGATGAGCATGTGCACATCACTATCGGTTCTTATGTCAGAAGCGATAGTGATGAGAATGCACATCACTATCGCTTCTCACAAAAGAAGCGATAGTGATGTGCATGCTCATCACTATCGCTTCTGACATAAGAACCGATAGAGATGTAAATGTGCTCATCACTATCGCTTCTTATGTGGGAACCGATTGTGATGGAAACTCTCATCACTATCGCTTCTCGCATAAGAACCGACTGTGATGTGCATGATCACATCACTATCGCTTTTTATATGAGAACCAATTGTGATGTGCCTCGTTAGGTTATTTATACCACTCGAGCTGAACTCTTCTCTGTTATTGTTCCAGAGGAGCTTTCTCCATCGCCACCCGAAAAAATAGCTCATATTTTGTGGTTGGAAGCATTACTTGGGTGAGAAAATTTAAAATCCTCAAGGGTGGGTGTTAAGAGGGTAAATTTGAAGCCCTAACTTGAGGAGATTTCCTCTTATTTTGCATAATTTGTGGTTTTCTTCAAAATGTGAGCATTCCTTCAAACCCCTTTAATTTTGCACTATGTAATTTTGATATGTCACGAAGAATGTTTTGATTGCACTGATATTGTGTATGTCCTATCAGATTTCACACCTTTTATTTGACAAGCAAACATGATGTATTTAATTATCTTAATTTGTAGTGCTCTGATGTTAATATGAAATTATTATTGCTGTCACCTGATGAATGTTAGAGTTTAGGCTGCGGAACCTACGTCTCCCATTCGAAGATGCTTGTTTATAAATATACCAAGCGAAATAGTATATTTATAAGCGAGCAGTCTCAAATTGTCCACGTTCTTTGGACAGTTTGAGGATATGTGGTTCGGGCAAGTTTCGGAGCTATGTTGTACAACTGCAGAGTAGATTTCGGTAGTGTCTCCCTGGTGTTCTCCGGATACACACCCCTCTTGACCTGTTATCAAGACGTGTATCTGGAGAACAAGGGGAGATGCCGCCAAAATTTTCTCTGGAGTTGTACAACGACTTAGGAACTTGCCCGAACCACATATCCTCGAATGGGATTAGGATCAAACCTATTTAGAGATAAGGAGTCATCGTTGGTACCCTTGTTTTGTTTCGTTGTAGTCAAAAGATTTGCAAGCTGCTGCACTATATAATTAGATTATTTTATATCATTGTTGATGTTAAAAATGTATGTCTCCTATCTAGAGAATTGAAAGCTCTAAACCAGGGAAGAATCTAGGTATCGATCGGGAGTACATATTTTATATATCTTGGAACCTATCCTCTATTTTGCAAAGGTAATATTAACTGAAATGATGTCTCAATATTTCAAATAGCTAGCTAGGTGTCGCTCTAGTTTTTCTTTAATTTATTGTGTGAAGTTTAATTGCAGATGAACTGTAAGGAATGGATGTATGAGAAAAGTCGTGTGAATGTTGAATTTCAGAGGGGTGTTAAGGAGTTCAAAAAAATTGCTGAAGAGGACATGGTGAGGAGGGGTGTAAACTTCATATATTGTCCTTGCATTGATTGCACCAATATGAGAAGATTTAACAACTCAGCTTAAATTGAGGACCACCTGATTCGACGTGGCTTCGTGAGGAATTACACGTGTTGGATCCATCACGGGGAGACAGGTAGTACCCTGCTGGTATGCAACGAAGACACGGCAGAACCAGATGATGAGTTGCAGCTTGATATGTTTGAGGAGGAGAATTTGGAGCAAATGTTGAGGGATGTGGAGGGTAATTACACAAAAAGAGAGTTTGAAAAGTTTAGAAGCTTGATGGAAGACGATGCCAAACCGCTGTTCGCAGGTTGCAAAGCAGAATACACCAAGTTGAGTTCGGTCCTTGCATTGTTTGAACTGAAGGCAAAACACCGTTGGACAGATACAAGTTTCAATGCACTTCTAGTTCTTCTATCGGATCTACTTCCAGAGGGAAACGAGTTGCCAACAAGCATTTATGAAGCGAAGAAACTACTATGTCCCATGGGAATGGAAATAGAAAGGATACATGCATGTCCGACTAATTGCATCTTGTACCGTAACACACATCAGGAGCTACACATTTATCCAGTTTGCAGTGTGCCCCGGTACAAACAAAAGGAGAAGCGTAACGACAAGAAGCGTAAGAGCCGGGGCAACGACGGTGAAGAGGTCACTAAAGGTGCACCGGCCAAGGTATTGTGGTACTTGCCCATCATTCCCTGTCTGGAGCGGTTGTTTGCAAATCACAGAGAGGCAAAATTGTTGCGTTGGCATTATGAGTCTCGAAAGGAAGATGGCAAGCTGAGACACCCTGCTGATTTGGCTCAATGGAGAAACATTGATTGGAAACATCAGGAGTTTTGTGCCGAAATGAGGAACATAAGATTTGGGTTGAGTATAGATGGAATGAATCCGTTTGATAACATGAACAGTCGTCACAGCATGTGGTTAGTTCTATTGTGTATCTACAACCTCCCTCCTTGGTTGTGCATGAAGCAGAAGTATATCATGATGTCGTTGCTAATCTCAGGACCTAAACAGCTGGGAAATGATATTGATGTGTACCTTGCTCCACTGATTGAGGATTTGGTAAAATTGTGGAATGAGGGGGTCGTGGTGTGGGATGCGTACAAAAGAGAGTATTCCACCCTACGGGCTATGGTATTTTGCACCATAAATGATTTCCCAGCTCTTGATAATTTGGCGGGCTACAGTACGAAAGGAACCAAAGCGTGTCCTATTTGTGAAGAGGAGACTGAGACCCTATGTCTTGCCAAATTCAAAGGAAACTGTGTATATGGGTCACCATAGGTTTCTACCTCGAAGTCATCGATAACATAAAATGGATGACAAATTTGATGGGAAGAGGGAAGTCCGTTTGGCCCCGCAACCTATGAGTGGAAGGCAAGTATATTCACGTGTGGAGGATATCGAACTTCAATATGGAAATAACCGTAAATCTGTTCGTCGTAGGACCATTTGGATGAAGAGGTCCATATTTTGGGACTTACCGTACTGGAAGGAGTTAGATGTCTGACATTGTATTGATGTCATGCACGTTGAGAAGAATGTTTGCGACAATTTGGTTGGTATCCTGCTAAACATACCTGGGAAGACCAAGGATGGTGTGAATGCTCGTCACGACATGGCCTACATGGGAATCAGGCCTAGGCTTTTAGTGATTGAGGACGATGGAAAAAATCCGTACATCCTCACTGCATGCTACACGCTATCCAAGGAGATCGAAAGAAGACCTCTACAAGTGTCTCGAAGGTATTAAAGTTCCATCGGGTTACTCCGTAAACATTAAGAAACTTGTGTCCATGGATGATTTGAAGTTGGTGGGCATGAAGTCCCACGACTGCCATGTCTTGATGACCCAAATGCTCCCAGTTGCAATCAGAAATATTCTACTACAGTATGTCAGGTTTGCAATCACGAAGCTATGTTATTTCTTCAATGCGATCTGCTGCAAAATTATTGACCATGATGTGCTAGACAACTTACAGAGTGAGGTGGTGCAGACTCTATGTCAGCTTGAGATGCATTTCCCACCATCGTTCTTTCACGTCATGGTCCATCTTGTTATTCACCTTGTCGGAGAGATTAAGATATGTGGCCCTTCATTCCTACATTACATGTATCCGTTCGAGAGGTACATGGGTATATTAAAGTACTACGTGAGGAATCGGTCAAAGCCTGAGGGTAGTATTGTTGAAGGTTATGGGATTGAAGAGGTTATTGAGTTCTGCGTGGACTATCTGGAGAAAAGACAAGCAATCGGTGTTCCTCTATCTCGCCATAAGGGTAGACTTGCTGGCAAAGGAACCGTTGGGTCGAAACTAACGAGGCCACGATTTGATATGTACTGCAAAGCGCATCTGACAGTCTTGCAGTATAGCGCAGAAGTTGCAGGGTACATCGAGCAGCACAAGTTGATATTATAGGAAGAGAATCCACATATGGATGAGCTTTCCATAATGCGAGAATACAACGATAGATTTCTCACATGGTTCAAACAAAAGGCGAAGGTCTCTGTTAGTAAGATTGTCAAATGGTTAGCTGATGAACCTAGATTTAATGTACAGACATGGCAGGGGTATGATATTAATGGGTACACCTTTTACACTGAAAGTCAGGATACGAAGAGTACTGTTCAAACCAGTGGTGTAAGCATAGATGCTTTGTCCGATGAACATCACTCGAAAGGAGGATCCTCAACAGCAATGAACTCTTACTACGGGGTGATCGAAGAAATTTGGGAGCTCGATTACGAAATATACCAAATTCCATTGTTCGATGTAAGTGGGTGGGACTTCCCCATGGTGTGAAGGTCGACAAGAGAGGTTTTACTCTTGTGGATCTCAACAGACTCGCCTATAAAGATGAGCCATTCGTACTTGTGAAGCAAGCAAATCAAGTCTTCTATGTGTGTGATCTAGCCAATCCGAGGTTGCACGTCGTCCTTTATGGCAAGCGGCGCATAGTTGGTGTCGAAAATGTCATAGATGAAGAAGAATACGACCAATTCGATGAAATACCTCCATTTGCGGATAGGGCCTTTCTTAGCGGTGACGATGACGCACATGGAAGAAATTACAGGCGTGTAGATCATCAATAAGGGTTTTATTGTAAATAAAAAGAGTTTTGGGTTGTATTGTACGTCATTGTATCAATTGCTATGTGTTTGAAATATTTGTATTGTACATAACTGTAGTTTCGGGTTTGGAAAACTTATGTGTACGTAAGAAACTTTCACAATTTTTGTTAATGGATTCTAGTGTATAGCTTTATTGCAAGAAAAGGAAGGCACTCTACATCAAATCAGTTCTGGAAATTTTCAAAATACTTGGACTTTATTTCAAAAGGTTTTGACTTTTCTACTCTTTGAGCAAAAATCATGCCTACAAAGTGAATTTTTGGCTTCTTTTTCAATGCTAACTCTTTTTGCCAAAATTATTTCTAGAAAGGATTTGTAGTATCACAAAGTAAGTTTCTGCAAAATTTCAAATAATTTCAACTATATTTGCAAAAGTTATGGCCTTTTTACTCTTTGTTTAGTTATTTCTGAAAATTCAAACTTCATCGTTTGTCTGGAAAACCAATAGTGCGGTGAACCACATTTTTATCAGTTTTTCAAGAAAAATTGATAGTGATAATAATTTGTGTCGGTTTTATTCATAAACCGATAGTGCTATGATCACATTTGTATCGGTTTTTCGCAAAACCGATAGTACTATCACAATCATCTGTGTCCGTTTTTGTAAAAAACGCGATAGTGATCCGTGAAGGACCGAGATGGCGAACAGAGGGGGGGTGAATGGTCGCAAATAAAAATTCCCCCAAAATACTCCAACAAAAACCTCGACAAGATCGTTTAAAAGGAATTGTGAAAAACCCGAAAAACTAGACAACTATGTGTACCCCAAGCTTGCATGGATAAGTACCATAAAATATGTGGGGATTTTTGAGTCACAATCCTGGTTGTCTAGTGTCCAAAATAAAGAGGAATCAATTCAAACTCTTGCTTTTAGAAAGGACATCAATTCAAATCACAAAAGTCACTTTCAAAAAAGCAAAAGCAGGATTTCCAGAACTTGTCCTCAATTTGCACAGGAGGTTGGTGGGTTTCTCTAGCTCACAAAATTTTGAGACTTTTTTTCCCTGTGAGCATTAGAGTCATGAAGAACTCCACCAAATTTCTCCTCAAAAATCCTTACAGAAAAAACAGGAAAAATCGAAGAACACAGTCTGGTCAAGAACTTCGAGCAGAAAGTTTGGGGCTCGGTTTTCACCTCATGGCGCCCAAACGGTGCAACAAGTGAACTCAAAAATTTTTCTACAAGCGGATATCAGAGTCTCGCACCTCCTCCAACAAGAATCACTCAAAAAGGATTTTTCTATATTTTTACAAAAATCAAACACTGACTGCTACGCGAAGAACAAGTTCAGAACAAAGTTGGAACTTGAAAGAAAAGATGTTCTCTACTCAATCCAAGAGTGCAAAAGAGATGTAAAACCATATGAACACACTCAAAACATCCAAGAACAGCAGCATTTAGAAGGAGGAGGCAAATCCAAATTACTTGAAAGTAAATTATGGAATGTAATTATGGAAAGTAAATACTGAATTTAAATTGCGTAAAGTAAAGACATAATGTAAATCATAAAATAAATTCAGAGGTGGATGAATAAAACTTTCATTTCTGGAAGGAGGTTACAAAGCCTCACATTCATGTGGGCAAAGCTCAAATGAGCATCAAAACCTCAACACCTTCAAGGGAAGGAGGCTACCCTCCACCCCTATTTATACTACTCTTGGGCCACCTACCACCCTTGGATGAGTCCTCAACCCTAGAGCACTCATCTAAGGGCTAGGATTAACCACACACACAGCCATGCAAGGGCTAACCCAAAACCCACACACATACCGGGTTTTCTTGCACGGTTTTCAAAGCATACTACCTAGACCCGCTAACCTATCAACTAGACCTCAATCCGACGGTCCTCATTGATCCACGCGGCATCTAGCTAGCATCATCTCCTTTCCTTGTCTTCTTGACTTGCCCGGACTCCGCCTCCGATCATCTTCCGCGATCTCCCAACCGTCTGGACCTCCGACGCTCCTCGCCTAGTCCGGTCATCCTTTGCCTCACCATGACCTAGCACCGTCGTCCCGCAACCATCAAAGACAAGGAAACTCCTCACATAGCAATGCCCACAAAGATGTGCAATAAACCATGCAACTCATCACTACAGCGTCCATACGACCAGCAGATCGCCACTCTGGCAGAGACAACTCAAATTGCTTCATTTTGAAAATCAATCCAAATCAAACTCAAACTTGAGCACACCTTGCTCAAATAAAGTCAAATACTCATCACAAACATGGATGGACCTCCACATGGTCCTTCAATCTCCCCCTTGATGAGTATATTGACAAACCACAAAAAAAGGCATAAATTTGAGTTTGAAGAAAATGAAGAAGAAAGCAATTTTCAGTTGCAAAGTCAAACTTGGTCCAAAGATAGAAATTAGAACCATGACCAAGTTGACGAAGAGGAATTCAGATTTTAGAGTTAAATTTAAGAAAGAGCAAGTTTTCAACAAAAACTCTAAAATCCAACTAAACATGTCAAATGTGATTATGAGATTATGCTCCAACAGAAGTAGTAGCATAGTTTTACAAAAATCATAATAACCAAATAAGCATTCACATTTTTATCTTTTTAGTGATGCCTTTTCTACGTTATCTCCCCCTTTTGGCAATATAGGCATCAATTTTTTTTTATGTATGCATGAAATGCAATCGAAAGAGCTTTGAGGATTATCCAATTGATCAAAATAGAAGGATATTACACCAAGCTTGTCAATTTCAGAAGATGACTAAACTAAGACATGTCCAAGTGCAAATACGAGCTTAGTTTTGAATATTTCATTTTTAGCAAGATTTGACAAGTGCAACACTTAGCTTTAGTTTCAAAAATAGAAGAATAGCCACTCTAAGGATCAAAAGGAAAACCTAGAGTTCAACCTACTCAACACGTTGGGGAATCTAGAAGAGCATACAAGGTCCTTCGGGCTCATTTATCACTTGATGCAAATTTTGATTTATCATCATACAAGACATAGCGGGGTGCAAATGTTTGACATTATTTGCATTCTTTACCCACATATGTCTTTGTTTTTAATTTATTTGCATTTTCTTTTGACAACCAATTGACTCAAGCCGTATGCGACCATCTCAAGATGAGCTCTTAAGAGGATGGTCTAGGTCAAACACGATGTATTCCAAGTTCATCCCAAGTGCAATGGGAAGCGATCTTGTGAATACAAGGTGTTGAGTCGTATGTGCACAAGAAGAGTCAATTTTGTTTAATTTTCATTTTTAGCACAACGATTCATGAGCAATTGAAGGACTCTGCATGGATCAAACTAGTTTCACCCAAGTTGCTATAGGAACTCTAGAGAACTCCTAAATTTCTCAAATTATGGCACAAACCTCTAGAGAAGAAACCTAGCAAGTAAAAGCAACAAGTTTCATCAAGTTTTTCATTTAAGGCTTATTTCATTTTTAAGCTTAGCAAGTTAAATGAACTTGGACATACCTAAGCTAGTGATTTTCTTCAAATGATGTAGCATGGTGTATAGCATGAAGAAGAAATCAATTGCATAATAGACAAAGCTCATAAAAGCAGAAAATGCAGTCTAAATGCAATGCATGAACAGATTCCCAAACTCCCCTCAACAAATGAATCAATTTTAAGCTCAAATCTGGTTAAAGTTGAGTTATTATCAAGATTAGGCATAAAGAAAACCGAATGAACTCAATAATAACGGAAAAAGCAGAATGAGGAGAAGAAGTCGAGAAAGCGCAAAGCTGGATGGCTATTGAGCATAGATAAGATAGAAGAGACTCACTACGGCTCGGACTCGCTCTTATCTTCCAAGTGATCGACATAGGGAAGTCGACTCTAGATCCCAACTAAGGAGTGCACATGCACTCTGTCTACCAGGAGGCCCAATACCGCTAGACTTATAAGGCTGTGAGGGAACTCAACCTAGAGGAAGAGAGAACGACTAATCACGCATGATAGCAACCTAAAGCACAAGATAAGAGGTTCATGGTAGGCATGCAGAAGTCTAAGTGAGTGAACTCAACTCAAGAAAACAAGCCCAAAGTCACCCGGAAGAAACACAAAGAAAAGAAAAGTGGAAGAAAACATATAATACATAATATACAAACCGGCTCCCCCTCACGAAAGGCCGTAAGGGCTCACGACTCAAGCTCACTCCTCAAGGCAACAAACTGGAGCTATCCAAAGGCTTGGTGAAGATATCGGCTAAGCAAGGTCACTCTCTCGAATGAGCGCGATATCTCCCTTCTCCACATGGTCTCTAAGGAAGTGATATCTAATATCAATGTGCTTGGTCCGGAATGTTGCCATTGGGTTTTTAGCAATGCAAATAGCTGAAGTGTTGTCACGAGAAAAGTGGCACACTCTCTATCTCTAACCCATAGTCCCGTAAGGTCGATCTCATCAGAGCACTTGGCTACAAAGAATCGGTTGCGACAACATACTCGGCCTCGGTGGATCAGTGCAACTCGGATCGCTTCCTAGATGACCAAGAAACAAGAGAAGTGCCAATGAATTGGCAAGTGCCAGAAGTGCTCTTCCTATCTATCCTACCATAATAACTTCCAGCAAAGTCGGCATCAGAAAAGGCTCTAAGAGATAGACAAGAAGACGAAGAGTACCAAATACCATAATCAGTGGTAGCACGAAGGTACCTGAAGATGCGCTTGACCGCCTGGCGGTGAGAGGCGCGAGGAGAAGCTTGAAATCGAGCGCACGCACACACAAAGCAAAATGTATGTTCGGCCTCAAGCGGTGAGGTACAAGAGGAGCCGATCATGCTCAAACTCCTTTTGATCGCGAGGCTCACCATCCTCATCGGGCTCGAGGACAGCGGTGGTGGCCATAGGAGTCATCACCGGCTTCCCATCGGACATGTCGAAACGCCTCGGGAGGTCACGGGTATATTTGCCTTGATGCAAGAAAGTACCCTCCGAGTGCGCTTGATTTGGAAGCCAAGAAAGTAGCTCAACTCGCCCATCATACTCATCTCAAACTCAGTGCTCATCACCTCGTAAAACTGAGACACAAGCGAATGAGATGAGCCACCAAAATTATATCGTCCACATAAATCGGACAAGAAGAAAATGAGACTCATGGTGTCGATGAATGAGTTTTGTCTACTATGCCCATTTTGAAGTCATGGTGAGAAGATAAGACTTGAGCCTCTCATACCATGCTCTGGGGCTGCTTGAGTCCATACAAAGCTTTGGAGAGCTTGTATACATGACTGAAACTTGGGGTTCTCGAATCACGGAGGTTGTTTGACATAAACCTCTTCCTCAATATAGCCATTGAGGAATGCACTCTTGACATCCATTTGATAGAGCTTGAAGCCCTGGGATGCGAGAGAATGCAAGCGAGGATCCTAATAGCCTCTAGTCTAGCTACAGGGCAAAGGTCTCCTCAAAGTCAAGACCCTCAACTTTGAGAAAAGCCCTGTGCAACTAGCCTAGCCTTGTTGCGAATGACAACCCCATCCTCTCTGCTTGTTTTGAACACCCACTTGGTCCCAATGACATTATGACCGGATGGGGCTCGACAAGCTGCCATACCTTGTTCCTCTCAAAGTTCTCAAGTTCCTCATGCATAGCATTAATCCACGATTCATCGGATAATGCATGAGAAACATCTTCGGCTCAAAGGAGGCAACGAAGGCGAGTGGAGGCGGCTGGACAAACGATTTTGAGTGAGTGGCGTGCTCAAGCAGATCACCAATGATCCGATCGGTGGATGAGCTTTACGGATATGACGGGAGGACTGAAGGTATGGCCTCTACCTCATGCACGTAAGAGGTAGGAGCAGAGCCACTCTTTGAAGGAGAGTCGGAAGGCAAGGGTGGTCACTCGAGGTGCGAAAAGGAAACAGGAGGCACCTCGGGTATAGAGGGAACTGGATCGGTGGAACACCATCATCTCCATCATCCTCATCTTCTACAAAGATGGTCTCGGAGGGATAAGAAGAGCTCAAACATCGTGTCTAGCTCTGGGCTAGCCTCATCGAAGGTCACATCACGGTCTCTATGATCCTATGCGCATCAACACTCCGGACCTATAGCTACGAGAAGAAGTCGAGTAACCTAGAAAGATACCATCGTAAGAGCGAGACTCAAACTTATCTAGGTTACGGACTTCAAGATAAAACACTTGCAACCAAAACGCGAAAATGAGACACACCGGGCTTTCGCCCATACCTCAACTCATAAGAAGTGCGATGCAAATGTGCTCTCAAAAACACGCGATTAGAAACATGGCAAGCAAGAGCTATAGCCTCACCCAAAACTTCCTAGAGTATTGACTGCGTCTAGCATCGTCTGGCCATCTCAACGTGGTCCTGTTCTTCCTTTCCACTCGCCATTCTCGCCGAGGAGCGTAGGGAGAAGAGAGCGATGCTCTAAACCAGACTCCACACAAAAACTCTCAAAGTAGGAATTCTTGAACTCGTGCCATTATCACTGCGTTTAGCTCGTAATGCACCGGGAGCTCAATAGACAACCTCTTGATCAAACCCTGAAGTGAGAAAAGTCTCATCCTTCGAGGCCATGAAGAATACCCAAGAGTATCTAGAAAAATCATCAACGATGACAAGAACATACCACTTCCCTCCGATCTTGTTGCTCTCTTTGGACCAACGGTGTCCATATGTAAAAGCTGTCTGGTGCATCGGTCATCACTACGGTGGATCGGAGGATGAGAAGCAATAACCATCTTGCCATGTCGGCAAGGAGAGCAAACTAAGTCTTTGACCATCTTGAGTTTGGGCAAACCCGAATGAGATCATGGTCGCTAACTCGGGTCAAATGATCAAAACCAATGTGACCAAGTCTCCTATGCCGAAGGAGAGATCACGGGACTCGAAGCAATCAAACATCGAAGAGAGTCTCGGAAGAAGCGAGAAAAATCAGCACGAAAGACTCTCCCAAATCTAGAAATCCATAAACTAACCCTCCCGATGAATCAAGGATTCTCTGGGCATTACTCTTGAAGCTTACCTCGAAAGAGTCATCGATAAGTCGAGAAAGCAGAGAGCGATTGTATTGCGACTTACTTACTAAGGCAACATCTTTAAGAAAGAAATTTTGGTTAATGCAGATGGTACCTTTAGCAATGACTCTACTCAAGATGCATCCCCAAAAGTGATTAACTCATCACCGGGGCTCGGACTAGGAAGAGAACCAACGAGAATCTCGGTCATATGGCGAGAACAACCGAGTCAACAATCCAAACATCGCCCTTCCCATCCGCGAACCGATCAAGACACAAGAGAGAAAGATGACTCGATCTTGGGATAGAGTGAAGACTTAGGAACCCAATCTTGAACCATACGACACCTCAGTACCGACCACGAAGAAGCGGACTCGAGTGTCTCTCTGACGCTCAACTCTCACACGATCAGAGCAACTCGTAGATAATCTAGGAGTCAAAGCGGGTTGGCACGCCGTGGTGCAAAAGCCGGACCATCCCGAAGGCTGCTGGATCTCCTACCAGAAAACACCTCACGCCGATATCTACCTCGATGGGAAAACGAGGAATATCAAGAGGACGGCGGAAAAGCCCGACTACTGAACAGCTCGGGACTAAAACTCGAAGAACTAGCATGAAAACCAAGTCACGGACTTTGCCCAAAAACAAAGACTCTCTAACTGTCTAGAAGCGGTGTGTGTCTTAGGAGCACTCAAAGTCCGGGATGACCCAGAATACCCTAAGAGCACAACACGCTCACGCCGAGTGATCTTGGCGCGCTCAAGCGTAAATCTACTAGGTGACCATCCTTCTTACGGAAGGTGCATGTGTACTTCGCCTTGCTAGAGGCGAAGCAATAGGAGTAACACCCTTACAGTGAAGTCCTATGGACAACCCCAGAGACCTAAACACGGTGGTACTCACTCAGGAGCTACCACAATCTCACCACTCTTGGAGCCGCGCACAATGGTGGGAGGATGCGCCGAGCGTGCTCCAAGGGATCAAATCCTAGACCTTGATTGAATCTACTAATCTTGGATTGGTCTAGAATAAGATTGAGCTTCTTCTTGCCTCCAACAAACTTCTCGAGAGTGCTCATAAGATCTGGCAATCTCGGAAGAAAGAAGCACAAGAAGAACAGGGGAAGGAGAGGAAGAAGAACCGGAAAGATGAGCTCTCTCAAGACGTGCATTTTCTCCTCAAAGACGGCTGCCTCAATCTTGAGGGCCTCACAAGAAACGCAAGGAGCATCTCTAATTCTATGGGCTTGGTCTTCTAATTTCTTCCTAAGCTCGACATGGATTTTATCCAAGTCCCCACAATCTCGATTACATCATAAGCAATATTTTTGTGACTTATCTAGTAAGTCCTTAGCAAGTTTAGCACACTTGACATTCGTGGTTTCATTGTCAAGTTTTAATTGCTTCTGACCCTCACATGAGCCGACTGGGTCCTTAGAAGCATGTGATTCAAGTTCATTGTTTCTAGCAGTAAAGCTTCCTAAGGTGTTCGCTCATGGCATCAATTTCGCAAGCAATTTAGGGCAATTAGAGCATGATGGAGTGGAGTGAGCATGAAGAAAACTAGCCTCAACAGAATAGCATCAATGAACTAGTGCTAGCATTCTTCAACCTAAGACCATCAAGTTCAACAAGCACACTATCATGTATGGTCCTTAGGTTCTCCAACTCCACAAGAATAGCATCACACAAAGAGCAATCATCGGTGACTCGGGAGGAGAAGATCTAAGTGAAGCTAACTCCGAGTCAAGGTACCTACTTCCTTCTCAAGCTCCGTACACCTAGCTCTAGCTCTAGCATGAAATTTTCCTAATTTGCGAAAGCTTCGTTGAGCTGGTCATAGGAGGGTACCTCGTCCGAGTCATTTGTAGAGCTCGGAGTCGCCGATGTCGTTGGTGTCGGCCATGAAGCACATGCTTGGAGAAGTCGTCGCCGCCTTTCTTCTCATGCGGATCATTCTCGCCTCGTCGCTCCATGTCTCCGTGTCGGAGAGGTTGATGTCGTCAAGCGCGGCAAGGACGCGGTGGAAGAGCTTCTTGTTCTTGGAGAAGTTGCGGTACTTCTTCTCGCATGCCGGTTCACGAACCGGAGGCTTCTTGTTGCGGTTCTTGTCGGTGTAGTCGTTCTTACCCGAACCGCCAATGTCATTCTTGCCCTTCTCGGCTTGGGACAGTTCGCGAATGTGGTTGGGGCCACCACACTCAAGCGGTGATCATGCCACCTCTCTTCCTCTCTCTCACCCTCTTGTATGCATGAGAAAACTTGCGAGCAAGAAGAGCAAGCTCATTTTCTCGAAATTTTTCCGATTGGTCATCGCTAGCTCGCAAAGGGCGGAAAGAGAGAAACCAATAGAAGGATCGGAAGAAGAAGATCCAATGGGATCGGTGACCAAAGCCATCGATCGAGATTTCGTCTTCCGAGAGACGACATCGATCTCATGAGTCTTGAGGCGGAATAAAGCCCGTCAAGAGTCGAGTCGATAAGTCGGTGGTGTCCTTGATGGTGGTCACCTTCATCTCCCAAACCGAAGGTCGAGTGCGGTCAAGAAATGCCGAGCATTGTCCGAGTCGAGGTATATGCAACCAAGCGCTCGAAGGTCGCTCAAAATCTTTGTAAACCGACCAAAACACTCGTCGAAACTCTCACCGGTAGCGTTGATCAAATTTGTTGTACTCGCTTGAACTGAGTCTTGCCTCACGTCTTGATTTGAGTAGAGCCCTCATGGTAAGCATCGAGGTTACCCAAATCTCGTGAGCAGAGCGAAGGTGAGAAATCCTATCATACTCACATGGCTAAGACCCTGTATGAGAATGTTCCTTGCCTTAGCATTCGCCTCAACGTCAACCATATTGATGGCGTGACATTTTCATCGCCAGGAACCTCATACGGAGTTTCACCTTACGCCATATCGGTAGCCAGGCGATGATGTATGACTCCATCCGGGACTTCCAAAAGGAAAATCAACTCCATTAAAGATGGGAGGCTTGGTGGAATATTTGTCCGTCGCGATGGCTCTTGAGACCGGTCAAGATCTAGAAAGAGCAGAACCGGCTCTGATACCAATTGAAGGACCGAGATGGCGAACAGAGGGGGGGTGAATGGTCGCAAATAAAAATTCCCCCAAAATACTCCAACAAAAACCTCGACAAGATCGTTTAAAAGGAATTGTGAAAAACCCGAAAAACTAGACAACTATGTGTACCCCAAGCTTGCATGGATAAGTACCATAAAATATGTGGGGATTTTTGAGTCACAATCCTGGTTGTCTAGTGTCCAAAAGAAAGAGGAATCAATTCAAACTCTTGCTTTTAGAAAGGACATCAATTCAAATCACAAAAGTCACTTTCAAAAAAGCAAAAGCAGGATTTCCAGAACTTGTCCTCAATTTGCACAGGAGGTTGGTGGGTTTCTGTAGCTCACACAATTTTGAGACTTTTTTTCCCTGTGAGCATTAGAGTCGTGAAGAACTCCACCAAATTTCTCCTCAAAAATCCTTACAGACAAAACAGGAAAAATCGAAGAACACAGTCTGGTCAAGAACTTCGAGCAGAAAGTTTGGGGCTCGGTTTTCACCTCATGGCGCCCAAACGGTACAACAAGTGAACTCAAAAATTTTTCTGAAAGCGGATATCAGAGTCCCGCACCTCCTCCAACAAGAATCACTCAAAAAGGATTTTTCTATATTTTTACAAAAATCAAAAACTGACTGCTGCGCGAAGAACAAGTTCAGAACAAAGTTGGAACTTGAAAGAAAAGATGTTCTCTACTCAATCCAAGAGTGCAAAAGAGATGTAAAACCATATGAACACACTCAAAACATCCAAGAACAGCAGCATTTAGAAGGAGGGGAGGCAAATCCAAATTACTTGAAAGTAAATTGCGGGAATGTAATTGCGGGAAAGTAAATACTGAATTTAAATTGCGTAAAGTAAAGACATAATGTAAATCATAAAATAAATTCAGAGGTGGATGAATAAAACTTTCATTTCTGCAAGGGAGGTTACAAAGCCTCACATTCATGTGGGCAAAGCTCAAATGAGCATCAAAACCTCAACACCTTCAAGGGAAGGAGGCTACCCTCCACCCCTATTTATACTACTCTTGGGCCACCTACCACCCTTGGATGAGTCCCTCAACCCTAGAGCACTCAACTAAGGGCTAGGATTAACCCACACACACAGCCATGCAAGGCTAACCCAAAACCCACACACATACCGGGTTTTCTTGCAGTTTTCAAAGCATACTACCTAGACCCGCTAACCTATCAACTAGACCTCAATCCGACGGTCCTCATTGATCCACGCGGCATCTAGCTAGCATCATCTCCTTTCCTTGTCTTCTTGACTTGCCCGGACTCCGTCTCCGATCATCTTCCGGCGATCTCCCAACCGTCTGGACCTCCGACGCTCCTCGCCTAGTCCCGGTTATCCTTCGCCTCACCATGACCTAGCACCGTCGTCCTGCAACCATCAAAGACAAGGAAACTCCTCACATAGCAATGCCCACAAAGATGTGCAATAAACCATGCAACTCATCACTACCGCGTCCATACGACCGGTACTGCCACTCCTGGCAGAGACAACTCAAATTGCTTCATTTTGAAAATCAATCCAAATCAAACTCAAACTTGAGCACACCTTGCTCAAATAAAGTCAAATACTCATCACAAACATGGATGGACCTCCACATGGTCCTTCAATCCGTAACATGTTAGTGTCGGTTTTCTATGAAAAAACGATAGAAATATGGACATAGTAGTGTCGGTTTTCTATAGAATTTCGATAGAGATATATAGCTATTAGTGTCAGTTCTCTACCTAAACCAACACAAATGAATACGTACTTGTCAGGCAAATAGGAAATTATTCCTATCGGTTCTATACACAAACCGATACAAATGTATCGATCTCATTTCAATTGGTTCTTTGTGTGAACCGACACAAATTAATGCGTACTCGTGACGCAAATAGGAAATTATTCCTATCGGTTCTATATGCAAACCGATACAAATCTAGATATCATTTCAATCGGTTCTTTGTATGAACCGACACAAATGAATGCGTACTCGTGAGGCAAATAGGAAATTATTCCTATCGGTTCTATATGCAAACCGATACAAATCTAGATATCATTTCAATCAGTTATTTGTGTGAACCGACACAAATGAATGCGTACTCGTGAGGCAAATAGGAAATTATTTCTATCGGTTCTATATGCAAACCGATACAAATGTAGATATCATTTCAATCGGTTCGTTGTGTGAACCGACACAAATGAGTGATATCATTTCAATCGGTTTTTTGTGTGAACTGACACAAATGAATGCGTACTCGTGAGGCAAATAGGAAATTATTCCTATCGGTTCTATATGCAAACCGATACAAATGTATGGATCTCATTTCAATCGGTTCTTTGTATGAACTGACACAAATGTACACAAACTACACCTAGAGAAATTATTCCTTTCAGTTCTATGCATGAACCAACACAATTGATTATTAGTTCAGTCATTTTTCTTGTGAACCGACACAAAGAGCATCAATTATTACAATCGGTTTCTTCGATAAACCGACACAATTGTTTGACCCTTATTTCAGTCGGTTGAGTGTGTAAACCGACAGAAATGATTGAGTTTTACATATATTTCCTTACCTAACCCTAATCTCACTACCGGACCGCACGCAAATGAATGATATCATTTCAATCGGTTCTTTGTGTGAACCGACACAAATGAATGATATCATTTCAATCGGTTCTTTGTGTGAACTGACACAAATGAATGCGTACTCGTGAGGCAAATAGGAAATTATTCCTATCGGTTCTATATGCAAACCGATACAAATCTATGGATTTCATTTCAATCGGTTCTTTGTATGAACCGACACGAATGTACACAAACTACACCTAGAGAAATTATTCCTATCGGTTTTATGTATGAACCGACACAATTGATTATTAGTTCAGTAATTTTTCTTGTGAACCGACACAAAGAGCATCAATTATTACAATCGGTTTCTTCGATAAACCGACACAAATGTTTGACCCTTATTTCAGTCGGTTGTGTGTGTAAACCGACAGAAATGATTGAGTTTTACATATATTTCCTTACCTAACCCTAACCTCACTACCGGACCACACGCAAATGAATGATATAATTTCAATCGGTTCTTTGTGTGAACTGACACAAATGAATGCGTACTCGTGAGGCAAATAGGAAATTATTCATATCGGTTCTATATGCTTACCGATACAAATGTATGGATCTCATTTCAATCGGTTCTTTGTATGAACCGACACAAATGTACACAAACTACACCTAGAGAAATTATTCCTATCGGTTCTATGCATGAACCGACACTATTGATTATTAGTTCAGTCATTTTTCTTGTGAACCGACACAAAGAGCATCAATTATTACAATCTGTTTCTTCGATAAACCGACACAAATGTTTGACACTTATTTCAGTCGGTTGTGTGTGTAAACCAACAGAAATGATTGAGTTTTACATATATTTCGTTACCTAACCCTAACCTCACTACCGGACCACTGTCAGTGCCTCCCCACCGAGCTTCCCCACAGTTGGCCGGTGGCTCCCCCACAGTCTGCGGCTCCCCACAGAGCTCCCCCACCGTAGGCGCCTCCCCCACCATCGGCGACCCCCCACCATCGGTGGCTCCCCCACCATTGCTGCCTCCCTCTGCCGCACCCCTTTGCCGCCGACGCCATTGACGTCGCCCTCACCCCTGGGACGCCAACGCCGCCTGCACGCCTCCGTTGATTAAGCCAGTTCTGGGTAAAAGGATCGAACACTCGGGTCAGATAGGTACATGCTATGCTCCTCTCCCTCAAATGCTTCCTTTCTCGGATTGATTCTGAACGTAGGTTCCCTAATCGACTAGTCCCTATGATGACTGCATCTATAGGATGTTGTATTCTGCTATTAGCATGCTTATTGTTTCACGTGGTTGAATGCACTATTTGTTTGTAGAAAAAACAATTTGAACAATCAGATTCATTGCGTTATTCTTCTAGCCAATGTTGTTGTCAATTTTTACTAACATGATAAAGTATAGGAAAGAGCATACTCTCTATCCATTTCTTGGAAAAGCTAGCTGCAAATCTCCCTTGGTTCTATGTCTCTTTCACTGAATATCTCTTATCTGTTCCATGAAAATATTAGAATGAATACCATGAGCTGTTGGAGTTGCAAATGGAAAAAATATCTGCATTGCAATATTGAAAATTCTCTCCATGTGCTTTGTTTCGCATAACTGCCATATACTCATGTGCATCATCACTTAACTTTTTCAGCTTGTGTGCCTATGTTTTGTGGGGTCAATTTCTGGAGGGAAGTATTTCTAAACGTTGCTATCCATAAGCTGAACACGCATGCGCACCACCTCGGTTCAGGCGGGTATAAAGGGAAGAAAGAAGAATGGGCGCGACTAGTCGAGGAGTGCGCTAACTCTGGGACAGCGATGCCTTACTCGCACATATGTGAGGAGCGGGTACGTGACTGGGTATTAGCGAGGACAAAGAAAACCACGGACGGGTAGCTGGTAGTACCAAACACCGCTACCGCGCAAGTCATCTCCACCATCGTAAGACATCAAACTTAGTACATTGCAGTCGACCATTCCTGTTGTATTTTAGATCTAATTTGTACTCGCTTCTTGCAGGAGGAGGTAAGCCAGAGGAAAGAGCAGGGGACCTTTCTTAGCCAAGGGTCAAATGACATCCAGTCCTCTGTGTTGGGAAAGCCCGACCGTAAAGGCCGGGTGCTTGCCGTAGGGGCAGGGCATACGAAGAAGTCCTACTTCCAAGATGATGCTGTGAGTACCAGATCAAGATCATAGGAGGCACGCGTGGAGTACCTCAAGGACACGCTCAGGGAGCAACTGAGGGAGGAGATCAAGGAGGAGATGAGAGGGGAGATGATGGCACGTGAGGAGGAGATGAGAGGGGAGATGACGGCACGTGAGGAGGAGATGAGGGCCGAGATGATGGCGATGATCTCCCAGAGTAAGAGCTATATGCCCCCGCCTACCGTAGAGAAACCTGTGCCCCGACCAAGTAGCTGCGGTTCCAAAAATGATAAGTCCGATCCCCAGCTGAAGGTAATAATTAATTTTGCTTAACTTAAAGGTGAGAGGGTAACTTCATATGTTTTCTCTCAAGTTGCGCACTTTTTGCAGGCGCCTACTAAGTGCCAGCTCACCCTGACGGAAGACGGATTTCCTGTTGAGGCTGCACGCGAGGTTGCATTTCCATGCAAAGAGACCGACACGGTACATGGTCAGCCTTTGGGGAAGGGCTACATGAGGGTCCAGGTTGACTACTTCCACGAAGCCTTCTTATCACATGTGCTCGAGTCCCCCCAGCGAAGACATCACCACTCTCGGGCAAGCACTGATGTTGTTCATCAAGTGGCCCACGACAGGCATCGTACTAGTTAAGGTAAAAAACCTCGCATCTTCTATACCATTCCAGTAGTATTGCAACAAGTTACTTAATTATGCGCGTGCTTTGTAGGTTCCTACCGCACTGCACTGCTCCGACGGCGTGACGAGTCACGCTTGCAGTCTGAGTGGTGCATAAAAGGACTAGCACGACAGCCACAGAACCACTAGATGCCTCTTCTAAAAAGGCAAGGCTCACAAATGCCACAACGCCCCCTCAAGTACATGAAAAGCCTACTGCCCCTGCCTCAGAGACTCCTTCGGGCTAGAAAGGAGAGCCGGCACAGGCCATAGAGAAGCCTTATGATTTTAAGGCCTACGTACATGGAAAGCTCCTTCTGCCTCCTAGCAAATTGAATGCTCTAGGCATATGGACTCGACAGCTCCATGGATGGTACGTTGACAAACTGAAAGAGAGCGAGCGGCGTGTCGACTTCAATGTTAGATACAGAAAGGGACATTTCCACCGCGAGGAGGATGGGACATTCCCACTCAATTTTGAGGATCTGTTCCGTCTGTACCAACTAATATCCATCGACATTTACACTGTATGATCTTGACGCTGTGAGTATCGCACCACATAGCACGACCTTATGAATTCCATAGGATTTTGCATTACGCTTTTCAACATTCAATACGAGTTGCAGGGCAATGACGCAGCGAGTCATGACGAATCGACAACTAGTTGGGTTCGACGACCCTGAGCTTGTGTCCGCAACGATGGCTAGGCTTCAACTGGAATGGGTTGCCGGCTACATCAAGAGGGCATTGCAAGCTGAGTCGAAGGACTTCATTCTACTCCCGTACCACGAGAAGTAAGTACTACTTCACCGTTCAATTACTTGTATGCACTTAAACCGTATGTGAACTTATTTCCTTCGCTGCATACCATTTAATAAGAAACCATTGGGTTCTACTCGTGCTCCTTCCGAGTGACAACATAGTGTACACTTTTAATTCGATTCAGAAGAGACCAATAGCCTACGCGATCAAGCCTCCTTTGGAGTAGTAAGTGCACTACTCTTATCTAACACTTTTTGTATTTAACTACGTTCATTATTTTTTTACTCAACAGCATCTCTCCAATGTATATAGGGGTTTCTCGGATTACGTCATAGAAGGAGGGACACACGATGACAAAAAAGGCTCCAAGCTGCAGTATGTGCGCTTCAAGGTACAAGTGGCTACCATATATAAGATATAGATTTTCTGACATATTTTCTTCATCTCTTAATTTGTTTTTCTTTCTTCACAGTGTCATCAACGGGGCAGCGACGACCTCTGTGGTTTGTACGTCATGCATCACATGGTGATCTTATTTGCCGGCTCAGACCATTTCCCTAAGGTATATGTACAAGCAAAATAATACAATTAGCCTTTGACATAGAAATTTGGAAACTTAAATTAGAGCACTCGTTTCTATTTTGCAGCATATCAATATCTCCTAGAAGAGTGTAGACAGCACTGCACTCAACAAGATATGAGACCACTTATGCCAGTGGTACTGGATGGAATGCATGTCGGAGGACGGACGGTTTAGAGATCCCGAAAGCTCCTACTAGACCATATTTGAACAATATTACATATCTGAATACGATTGCATGTGTACTGATGGTTAAGCATGTTTGAGTTCTATTTTGTGAACGAATGTGATATGTGTTTGTTGTAACAAAGTGTTCATGTTCTGTGAATGTGATATGTTGTCTTCAATTGCTGTGTGAATGTGATGTGTGCATATTGTGTGAAATATGTGCTGATTGGAGGGTGAATTGGAAAATAGCACACCACACTACTTCATCTCTATTGATTCTCACAAAAAAAATGATAGAGATGAGGAGGTCATCTCTATCAGTTCTCACAACAAAATGATAGAGATTTGGAGGTCATCTCTATCAGTTCTCACAAGAAAATGATAGAGATGAGGAGGTCATCTCTATCGGTTCTTTGTTAGAAGCGATAGAGATGATGGACTCATCTCTATCGATTCTTTTTAAGAAGCGATAGAGATGAGGCTGTCATCTCTATCGGTTCTTTGTAAGAAGCGATAGAGATGATCGGTTCTTCTTAAGAAGCGATAGAGATAAGTCTTATCATCTCAATCAGTTCTTTATAGAAACCGATAGAGATTATGGACTCATCTCTATCGGTTCTTTGTAAGAAGCGATAGAGATGAGCTCCTCATCTCTATCGGTTCTTTGTAAGAACCGATAGATATGACAGACTCATCTCTATCGCTTCTTAAAAAGAACCGATAGAGATGAGGTGCTCATCTCTATCGGTTTCTATAAAGAACCGATTGAGATGATGAACTTATCTCTATCGGGCAAAAACCAACTATAATAGCAACGCCTCATCTCTGTCTAATCACTTTGTGTCACCACCAGAACTGACTGTGATGACAAAAAAAGAACCGATTGTGATGTATATTTGTGTAGTAGTGGTCCAGAAGCAACTTTGGTAGTACATCTACACCAAAATTGACACCAGGGCAAGCCAAATCAACCCCGCTTTCAACTAATCAGCTTGCTGCCCCCTCCATGAGTAGGGCACGTTCAGCAGCACCCCCACCACCGTCATGTGCACCCCAGGTGAGTAAATCTACTACTGTGCAGGCACCAACAAAGAGCTCTTCATCGGTTGCTTCCACGGGTCATACGACTGGCAATGTGTGCCATCGTTGCAAGGGAATGGGACATATCATGAAGGATTGTCCAAGTCAGTGAGCATACATCGCCATGGAACAAGGTGGGTACATTAGTGCTAGTGATTTCAGTAAGACTTTTGAGCTAGAATGTGATGCTTGCGGAATTGTAATTGGAGGTGTGCTAATTCAAGAAGGTAAACCGGTTGCTTATGTCAGCGAGAAATTAAGTTGGCCAAGTCTCAATTATTCTACCTATGATAAAGAATTGTATGCTTTACTTTGTGTGCTTGAAACTTGGCAACATTATCTATGGCGCAAAGAATTTGTTATACATTCTAATCATGAATTGCTAAAACATATTAGAAGTCAATCTAAACTGAATAAAAGACATGCTAAATGGATAGAATATATTGAGTCATCTCCATATGTCATAAAACATAAGAAAGGAAAGGATAATGTGATTGCTGATGCGCTTTCTAGGCGTTATACCATGTTATCTCAACTTGATTATAAGATTTTTGGTTTAGTGACTATTTAGGACTTATATGTTGCTGATTTGGACTTTAAAGAAGTGCATGAACATTGTAAAGAAGGGAAAACATGGAATAAATACGTGCTGAATGATGGTTTGCTCTATCGTGCTAACAAGCTATGCATTCCAGCTAGCTCCGTTCGTCTTTTGTTGTTGCAGGAGGCTCATGGAGGAGGTTTGATGGCACATTTTGGAACAAAGAAGATTGAAGATGTGTTGGCCGCCAATTTCTTTTGGCCAAAGATGAGACGCGACGTCGAGCGCTATGTGACACGCTACACTACTTACAATAAAGCTAAGTCTCGCTTAAATCCACGTGGTCTTTACATGCCTCTTCGTGTTCCTAGTATACCTTGGGAGGATATTTCTATGGATTTTGTTTTAGGGTTGCCTAGGACAAATAGGGGAAGGGATAGCATATTTGTAGTTGTCTATCGTTTTTCTAAAATAGCACATTTACTTGTCACAAGAGCGATGATGCTACAAACATAGCTGATTTGTTTTTCAGGGAAATTGTTCGCCTACATGGAGTGCCTAATACAATTGTCTCGGATTGTGATGCAAAGTTTTTCAGTCACTTTTGGAGATCACTTTGGAACAAATTGGGGACGAAGCTACTATTTTCTACTATATGTCATCCCCAAACTGATGGACAAACAAAGGTCGTTAACCGCACATTAACCACCATGTTGCGGGCTGTTTTAAAGAAGAATTTGAAGATGTGGGAAGAGTGTTTACCGCATATTGAGTTTGCTCACAATAGGTCAAAACACTCCACCACCAAGGTAAGTCCGTTTCAGATAGTGTATGGCTTTAATCCCCGTGCTCCTATTGATTTACTACCTTTGCCCAGTTCTGAAAAACTTAATTTGGATGCTAAGAAACATGCTGAATTTATTCTTAAGTTGCTTGAAACAACTAAAGAGAATATAGAGCGCATGATTGATAAGTATAGGATTGCTGGAAATAAAGATAGGATGAAATAAAATTTGAACCGAGTGATTTGGTTTGGTTGCATTTGAGAAAGGATAGGTTTCCAGAATTAAGAAAATCAAAGCTGATGCCTAGAGCTGATGGCCCGTTTATGATAATTGAGAAAATCAATGACAATGCATACAAATTGGATCTACCTGGAGATTTTGGGGTTAGTCCCACATTTAACATTTCAGATTTGAAGCCAAACTTGGGAGAAGAAGTTGAGTTTTAGTCGAGGATGACTCCAATTCAAGAGGGGAAGGATGATGAGGACATCACTCCTTCGGATACATGCAACACGACTCCTCAAGATATACAAGGACCAATTAAAAGAGCACGTGCGCGACAATTAAACTACCAAGTGAACTCGTTCCTCGCTGTTCATGTTTACTTGGATGGGTTGCTACTAAATTCTTGTGATGTATTTTTGCTTAGGAATATAGGAGAAGCATCACAAGCTTACCTGGACATCATCTCTCGAAGTCCAAGTCTACTTGGACTCAAAGTCGAGCTCAAGTCGGACTCCAAGTTCGGTTCGGAGTCTCAGGACAGCACATCAATAAAATGACCATATCTGGGTCATATGAAGTCCAATTGAGGCGTTCTTGGACTCTACAAAGAAGCCCACGATGAGAGCTTTCCAACGGAAGTAGTTTCACATTCAAACTCATTTTGGGTCAATAGGAATCATCAAAACTATAAGACATATAGAAACTACCCGGTGCTACGACACCTTCACTTTAGCTCAAAGGCCTTGTATGACCTAGGGTTGCACAGCCATCCCCTTGGTCGCCTCCCTTGCCCTCTTCCTCATATATATTCAGTAGCAGTCGCTACAATAGATGGGTTTTGCTAAGATTACAACTAGAAACTTTGTCAGTTTTTTGCCGTACATCAGTTTGTGGAACCCCAACTCGTGTGCTTAATTTTATTTGCAATTTTAGATTGCATCTTCTACGTTCTTGCTTGTGTTCTTGATTTCCATGTAGGGATAAGCTTTCTTGGCGAGGTCAACTGTGTTTGTTTGTGGTTGATAACCTAAGGAGTTGTGGTGTAGCGATTGCAGGGTTCGAATCCATTCTGATTGGAAGCCAGATCGTCAACATCGAGTTCTCCACCAATCGGTTTAGTTCTACCTGTAGGAAGATTGGGCCACCATTCGCATCAATATGTGCAGCCAACGAGGAAAGGAAAGAACCAAGTGGAAAGGAAAGGAAAAGAAGGAAAGGAAGGAGATATTTCTGCTATCTTCGTGTAAGGAAGGAGATAACCTCAATTGGCAAGAAGAGATTTTAGCAATCTTGAAGCAAGGAAAGAGATCATATTGATTTAGCAAGAAGAGATTGTTTCCAAATTATAATAATTTCTTTCCAAACTTTTTAGATTGTTTCCAATTAGATGGGAGAGTGCATATGGTATGTGTTGTACTGTTCATGGAGTATTATTTCATGCTGTTCACGCACCCCACCCCTATATATATGAGTTCCATCCATTGTAAATGTAACCACGAATTTTTAGATTAAAGATATACTCTTGAATCAATGGCATGTGCTCCAATGCCCCCATTAGAATAGGGAGTTCTAATATAAAATTATCACTGTTGTCCTTTCAACTTGTTTTGCAAGGATGCTTGCTACCTTATTGACTTGATTCTTTGCATGGAGCTAAGTATTTGCAAATGTGTTTTGCAAATAGCTGTAGCTCATGCTTGATGTTGATTTACAAATG
This sequence comes from Otatea glauca, assembly GCA_036346275.1. NCBI lineage: Eukaryota > Viridiplantae > Streptophyta > Magnoliopsida > Poales > Poaceae > Otatea > Otatea glauca. Next base: position 4,566,550 of record CM070720.1, on the reverse strand, counting down.
TGTTTTACAATTCGAGCTCAAGATCATCTATCTTTAGAGCATGTGAGTAGAGTTTGTAAAAGTGTTCTGCAAATGGATAAAGATCATGTGTTGATCATCACATGGCTCAAAGATGTGATCTTGATTGTTCTTTGTTTCATAATGGTGTTTGCAAATGTGTTTTGCAAAAATATTGAAGTTCCTGCAAGAACTCTTCTTGTCATGTGACTAGAATTTGCAAATGTGTTTTGCGAATTGCTAGAGATCATGTGTTGATCATCACATAGCTAGGCTTAGGTTCATGCATGTTCTTTGTGCTTTGATTTACATGGATTTGTCATTTGCCATTGTGTTTTACAAACAAGCTGATAATTATGCAATTCTTGGGTCTAGGGTTTGCAAATGTATTTTGCAAACTATTGTGATCATGTGCTGATCATCACTTGGCTCAAGAATTGATCTTGTTAATGATTAAGTGCTGTTATTTGCATGATATATATTTGCAACTATGTTTTGCAAAATATTGGTGTTTTGCAAATTGGTGTGGTTGATCATCATCCATTTGATCTTGGAGCATGTGATGAAAATTTGCAAATGTGTTTTGCAAATTGGTGTGGTTGATCACCACATGACTCAAAATGTGGTTCTTGATTTCAAAAGAAAAGATTTCTATGAGAAATCTGGATTTATCTAGAAAAGTAGAAACTACCGCTGTGGTGTGGCCGGCACTACTGTAGGTCCAGTAGTACCGCCCCCTGAGACCGATAGTACCACTCGATCGGTACTACCGCCCCTCATGTACGGTAGTTATTTCCCAAAGGTGGATTTTCTAGGAGTTTTCTAAGGTCGGCTCTACCGCTTCCTGGGTTCAGTACTACCGCAGGTTCGGTAGTACCGCCCCTAAGGTCGGTAGCTATTTTCTAGATCATGGGTTGCTTGGTGTTTTTTATGGACGGTAGTACCGCAGATAGAGGCTCGTACTACCGCTCGGGCAGTAGTACTGGGATACTGTAGCAATGGCTAGTACCCTATGTAGTTAATGCCCAAATTCGACCGTTGACCACGAGGCTGGTACTACCAGCCCTACATGGATGGTAGTACCGGATTTGTTGATTTCTACCGGTTTTGCCCTCAAATGGCTAGTTTTCATTGGGGGCTATAAAAGGATGCCTTATGCTGGCATTTGACGCTACTAGAGTTGTTGCTCATTTTGGTAGAGTTGTACCTTTGTTGCACTCTCTCATTTGTATTCTTGAGCTAGAGTGAGCCTCCTCATAAATGTGCATTTGTTGCAATTTGTGAGCAAGGAGAGTGTTTCTATTTGCATGTGTTGAATTTAGAAGAGGATTGAGAGATCCTTGCGCATTTGTTGCACTTGGAGAGAATCCATGTGTATGTGTTGCACTTGGTGATCATCAATGTGCATGTGTTGCACTTGGTGAGGATCAAGCAAGAGGTCTAATCTATTACTCTTGGAGTTTTTTGACACCTAGATGGTGTGGAGGCGTCGTGGTTCGGTGATCTTCTTAAGAATATTGTGGGAAGGCCCAATGAGTTGTGAAGGTTGGAACTCACCTACCTGGAGGGAGAAATAGCTATCGCTAGTGGAATCGAGTTGCTTGGCTTAATTCGTGTTGCCGGTCCAATTCATTTAGGCTAACCTCAATGTGGATTTAGGGAGACTGGCAAGTCTCCGAATACCACGGTAAAAAGATTGTGTGTCAAATCTCTTGGTTTGCTTTCTATTGCTATTTACATTCTTGCAATTTATATTCATATAATTGAATTGCTTGTTTATATATTTAGAATTGCAAACCTTGATCTAGACCTAGCTTCTTGGTGCACTTAGTTGAGACTAGATGATTTAGGCTTTAATTGGTCAAAACCGTTTCTTTATCGCTTCCTCATATAAATTAGGTTTTGGCCAAACAGCGTTTAGAGATATATTTTTAAAATCGCCTATTCACCCAGCATACACGATCTTACCAGTGGTATCAGAGCTTGGCCACTCATTTGGTAGGCTTTATTGCCTAGAGAGAAAGGTTGTCGACTATGGATTTAGTGCATCCCGGTGAGACACCTCAATTCGATGGCACTAATTATGCTCATTGGAAAATCTGCATATCATGTTATTAAGTCCATGAGCCCAAAAATGTAGCGGACTATAGATGTGGGCTTTTCTACTCATGTGGATCATCTTGCTCCAACAATTGAAGAGGAGAAATACTTACATCTTAATGCTCAAGCAATTAACGCTTTATTTAGTGCTTTGATTGTAGAGGTATTCAATCAATTTTGCAATCTCCCAAGCGCTCATGAAATGTGGACAAAACTTCAAGAAATTTCGGAATTGTCCACCTCAACCAAGGATGATTGCATTGAATAATGGTTGTGGGGAGAAGATACCTCAATTTCTATCTCAAATGATGAGGAGCCTACAATCCCATCCACATCAACTCATTGCTTCATGGCAAAAGGTAACAATGAGATAAATGATATCGATGAGCCTACATACGATGAGTTGATGGATATGCTAGAGGTGCTAAATGAGTATCTTGGGAAGGAGAAGGCTAAATTTAAGTTTTTGAAGAAAGGGTATGACTCTCTTCAAAATAATTATGATATGCTAAAGAATAAGCATGAGTCTCTTCTTCTCAAGGAACTCATTAAGCCCAATGTGGACATAGGCATTAATTGTGATATTATTGATGATATGCCATGCATAATTGCTAACCCTTGCATTTCATCTAAGGTTAGCGTGTCCACTTCTTGTGATGATTTCCTTGATATGCCTTGTAGCTCAAATATAGATGCTTCTATTTCCTCCATGTATTTTGAGACTAACCTTTTAGAGGAGAATAAAGAGCTTAAGGTCCAAATCACCAAGTTGAGCAATGACTTGGAAAAGTGCTACAAAGGGAAGGCCAGCCTAGATGATATCTTGAGCAAGCAACGAAACTTGCTTGACAAGAGAGGGATTGGCTTCATCTCCAAGAACAAGGAGAATAGCAAGACAAGGCATAATGCAAGACACTCGAAGAATATCAAGTGCTTTGGATGCAATGAGAAGGGACACATGACCTTGGTGTGTCCTAACAAAGTAGACGACAAGGCAAGGTCATCAAGAAAGAGGCAAACTAGCAAGAAGCAAGGAAAGAAGAAAAAAGATGGAAGAAAAAGGCAAACTTGCTATAATTGATGGGAAAAGGGACATATTGGTAATGATTGTCCCATAGGTAAATCCTCTAGGCAAACATGCAACGGAAGTTTGGCTCAATCACGAAGAGGTGAACTTCACCATGTACAAAATTGGAGACAAGCATGAGGATGATCACTCCACATCATGAACCAATGCCATATCAGTAACAAGTATTTAAATTGAATTATCTAGCTTCTAACCTTATGTATGTTATGTTGTATTTTCATGAAAATCATTTTAAATAGCTTGTTCATGCTCTTGCTCATGTATCTAAATTGTTTTTATAGCAATCTTATGCAAGATGGGAGGTAGCACATTAAAGTGGAGTGCCCATACTCTGGCCCGATAGGTTAGTAAGGGTAGGATAATCATTTATAGTGCAAAACAACAGGCAATGCAAAGTGAAGTTCTCTCGTTTGTCCGCATACTATACCTTTACCCCACGAACCCATAGTGTTTTCATATCTTCCACCAATAGTGCTAGGTACACATCAATATCATTCCTAGGATGCTTTGGGCCTTGGATTAGTACAGACAATAAAATGTACTTTCGCTTCATAGACAACCAAGGAGGAAGGTTGTAGATGCAGAGATTCACGGGCAAAGTGCTATGACGACTGCTCATGTTACCAAAAGGATTCATTCTATCTGCACTCAATCCGAACCTTATATTTCTCAGTTCCGCACCGAATTCTTGAAACCTCCTTTCAATGTTTCTCTACTGGGAGGAATTAGTAAGGTGACTTAGCATACCATCATTCTTACGCTCCTCCAAGTGCCAACACAGCAGTTTTGTCTCATTTAGGTTCGCAAATAGACTCTTCAAAAAGGGATATACATGCAGATACAACGCCATCTTAGCAGGAGATCCTTTCTTCATCTCGATACTCTCACCATCATCATCTGAATGACTCTTAGGCTTGTATTGGGACGCGTTGCACACCGGACATACATGCAAGTTTGCGTACTCTTTGCAGTACAGGATACAGTCGTTTGTACATGCATGTATTCTTTCTAATTCCATTATCAAGGGACAAAGAACCTTCTTAACTTTATAAGTGGTTGTCGGCAACTCATTTCTCTCCGGAAGCATGTCCGCCAATAGACCTAACCGTGATGTGAAACTTTTGTCGGACCAACTATTGCTTGTCTTCAATTTCAGCAGTTCAAGCATGGATAACAATCTTTCGTATTTTGACTTGTAGCCCTGGAACAAAGGTTTTTCGAGTCCTCCATCAAGCCCTGGAATTTAACATATTCTCTCTCATCACGGTTCACTTCTGTATCGCACAGCATGATCTAGATTGTCATCCTGCAACCTATCCTCATCGGAAGCATAATCGATATGATCATCCAGCATATCATTGACTTTGTTGACGATATTAATACTACGTGCTTCTTGTATTATCTGCTCTTCACCATGACTGGTCCAACATGTATACCCCTATTTGAAACCCTCTAGAATCATGTGTGCTTCGATCTGGGCTGAGTTTCGAAATATCCTCATATTCTCGTAGTCAATGTATGGACAAGACATAAATTAGACCCCTTATTAAACATGTCCTCCTCTGCAGCTCTTCTAAAAGCAAAGACGCTATTAATGTACTCGGCACTCGCATAGTTCTCAGCATACATCTAATTTCGGTCCATCTACACTACGTATACAACAATTAGTGTTAAATATTGAATAAGACTATGTATAATCTAAAGTAGCTAGCAAAAATCCAACTTTGGTCCATCTACATTACGCATACAACAATTAGTGTTAAATATTGAAGTAGACTATGTATGATCTACTACAAATCCGGTCCATCTACCCTATGCATAGCTTTTTTGCATAGCCTTAGATGGAGTTATGAAAGGCTCATCCTGAGCCTTGGAGGGAAAAAAATGCAACCATCACATTCACAAACCATTTGAGAAATGAAAGGTGTGATATCCCATCTAGTTAATGATGCATGCAAGCAAACTGGAAATTAATATTTAACTTACTTGTCTAGAATTTGAGTGATCCAACTATCAAGACCTGTCAAGTCCTTTAGTATTTTGCAGATCAATGGTCTATGATGCCCTAGAATCACATATTCACATTTGATAGTTAACCACCAATTTCTACTATATATGTGCAACAAAATTGTGTCAAATGTTTAATACTTTCTATAAAAACAAATATCTTCAAATCTCTCTTTACCAAGCTAGCTAGCTACATGTTGAATATAATGCAATTAGAAACAATTACTACCTTAGATCACAAAGAACAAATGGATCTACACCAAGCTAGATCTAAATTAACTTTCTACTACTGCCTCTTTACCATGCTAGCCAGATCTTGAATATAATTTAATTAGAACAAATTACTAACCTTAGATCACCTAGAACAAATGGATCTACAATCACTATTCAAAATCAATGGTCTCCTTTCACAAGATCGCCTAATAGCTGCACCACCACAAAGATAGATCCCGAAACCCTAAAAACACTAAATTGGGTCGAGCCTCTATTTTATATATTTGGCATGAAACATCACAGACGTTTTTATCCAAAAACCGTCTATGATGATGCTGACACACATCAAAGATGGTTTTTGGCTTAAATCGTCTGTGATGTGAAAGGACACCACAGACGGTTTTAACCGATAACCATATGTTATGATGGCAACTTACTTCACAGACTGTTTTATCTGTGATGTCATTTCTTTTAACAGATGGTTTGTGATGTATGTCGGCATCATTGCAGACGGTTTTTGGCTAAAATCGTCTGTAATGTGGTCTCATCACGGACTGTTATTCCAAAACTGTCTGTATTTATATTTAATATAGACGGTTTATGAAAAGCGTCTGTGATGAGGAGTCTAATATACTCCTTTTTGTTGTAGTGGGATGTCGAACGGTCAACTACTGTGGCTACATTGATGCATGCTGAAACTCTTCTTTTGTTGTACTTCAAGTCTAGTGGTAGCGATCTATAATCTTTTACTTGTATGGTTTCATGGTTTACACGGTAGGAAAAAATTTATTTTGTACCAGTGCAGCCTACCTGTGGATCGCGATGGTGAGCCACGTGGGAGGCATGTGTTCTTTCGCTAGGTGGCAGACAATGCTGATTTACCATGTGTGATGACCGGGAGGTATTAACAGAGAGGGAGAGGGGCAATTGGAATTTGGAAAAAAAGGAGTAGAGTAAGAGGTGTAAGGACTGGAGCAAAAAAGAGAAGTAGGGTACATTTTGTTATGAGATAAGATTCCGTAACCGATTCGGTTACTATCTATCTCTTATTTGTGGGCGAATCCGAACTCATCTCTAATGCTCTCCACTATATATATTGGGCTACCCCCATGTAAAGACATGAATCTAATAAAGCGAGAGAACTTTGCCCCCTACTTTGTGTGTGCTCCAGTTCTTGTTCTTGTGATTTCGTTAGCGTGTGGTTGATCGATCGTGGGCGAACGACTATGTTTTACAACACGTTATCAGCACGAGGCTCTACGAGGCCAGTTGAGATCGTCTGCCTGCGACAATCTACACGGCATCGAAATTCATCCTGCGACAAGTGATCGACCTGCATCAAGCCCTACGTAAGCGCCAATATACATCTGTCGATCCTGCAGATCGTCTTTGCAAATTAATTGCATAGGTTAATCGCTTGTTGCTGTTCATCCGATTAAGAAAAAAAATTCATCCAGTCTTGGCTAGAGCACGCCTTTGCTCGTCGGCCGTTGGCTCATCGTTTCTTGTCGGCCTAAAGTCGTACCCTGCAGCTCGTCGGCCCGAAGCCATGCACCGTAGCTTGCCCGGCCCTCGCGATGGCAAGCGCCCGAGTGGTCTCGCCAGCAGCGGCTCGATCTACGCGTATGCCATCAGTCGTGTGCTGCAGCCTCTCCTTCGGCTCACGCGCCAGCACGGCTGCCGCTCCTTCAATTCCCGCGCCCGGCCTTGCGACCCTGCGCCGCCTCGGTGCCTACGCCCGCAGAAGCACCGCGCACGACCGCCTAGGCTGGCGATCCTGCTGCGTGTTCGTGAACTGCAGATGCGCCCGTAGCGCATTCACCTGTCCCGCCGACTTGGCTCTGCCTGCGTCTACAGCAGGCTTGCCCGCGCGACGCCCATGCCGACGGCTGCCTTTGCTCCCGATGTCGCTCGGTCATTCGTCGCTGCCTTGGCTCTCGCACCTGCAGCGCGATCGGACGATTGGGCTTCTGCCTCGCCGGCAGTGACGCCACGACACCTCGGGAATCTCGCATCTGGCGTATAAGCGCACACTAGCAACGCCTTGATGCCCATGCCGTCGAGGGTTTTTGCCATCGTTCGCTGCGCCTGAAGCGCACGCCATCGGCACCCGCGTCGCTGACTCCAACCCTAGCCGCCCACGGTTTGCCCGTTTGATCGGGCTAAATGGCCATGCGGGCCTTTTAGGTCGGATAAGCTATTGAGTCGGATGGGCTATACGGCCGGATGACCGTACGGCCTACCAGATAAAAGTATATATTTTGCTAAGTTAATCAATTAATTTTGAAATTTGCTTAGTAATTAACAGAGAATGCTAGAAAATTACGAAAAATATGTTTGATCCATTGCTCTGTGTCATGATGCTAGATTAATTTTCTTAGCATGTTTTTTCATGTTTTGTATATATATGCTGGACATATTATTTCATGTTATTCCGTAATTCTGAAAATTACGTGGTAATTAACAAAAGAACATCTAAAATGCTAGAAAAATTCTAGAAAATTCTAGATAGCATTTGAGAGTTTTAAGTCTCTGGATTAATATTCTTAGCATTATGCTATGATTAATTCGTGTTGAAATTTATTTTTCTGTTAATCGGTAATTCTGAAAATTGCTTAATGATTAGCAGAAAAGTATGAAAATGCTAGGAAAATTTCATAGAGCATATTGTAAGCTCCATATCTCTGGATTGATTGTCCTAGCATAATTCCATATTGATATATGTTGAAATTTATTTTTGTGTTACATGGCAATTTTGAAAATGGCTGAATAATTAGCAGAATGCCATGAAAATTGCTAGGAAAATTATGAAAAATTTTAGATAATTATCTACTAAATAGATTTAGACCAAGCTTTACTATTAAAGAGTGAGCATGCAATATAATGATTTTACCAGCAGTAAAAGTCATTTTGCATAAATAGAAATAGGATATGTTGTACATCACAAAGTGGGAACCTATCAAGCTTGTCCTGAATGGCAATAATTACATTACCCGGGCAATGAATACTAAGATTAATCTGATAGCTCGATCCTTTAGAGCTACTATTTTCCTAGCCTGAAGCTGGTACCCCTGCTCTTCCTAAAGCTGCCAGCTGTACAGCTCTGCACCTCCTGAGGCACCATCTTCATACTGACCTGAAGGCTAAATAGTTGATGGAAGATGGCTAGCTGGTATTCTTGAATTCCCTGAAAGAAAAATATATATAACCAACAAAGATCCATCCTGTTGCCAGAAGCACAGCGCGACTGGATCCCCCCGTGTTTTCAGGATTCTAAAGGTTGTGGCAGCATATAAGTTTTGTCATACACAAGCTTGTCACTGATCTAACATTAAGTAACTAGAAAGTTACTAATGCTAAAAAAAATTGACAAGATATTATGTTCCTTCCACCCCAATATGAGGATACTGCTGTAATAGTATCGATATGCCCAGTACTAGAAGTACTTCGACCTTATATGCATTTTGCTAGAAGCAGAAAAACATGATGAACTCCTGGTGAAGAATCATCACGTACTTCCTAATGGGAGTATTGCAGTGCCCGAAGCACATGCAAATATTAAGTAGGCTAGCAATAGTCATAGCCGTAGAAAGGGCCAATGGGATAAGTGGAAGAATGACAATCAGATAGGGGAAGAGGCAATTCATAGTGGAAAAGTAAAGGTAAAGGGCCAGAGGCTTCCAGAAGTAAGGCTGTAAACCCCGAATAACCCTGTTTTAGGTATGGATGCATTGGCCATCGTCATGCAACTTATTGCATCCCGAAGCATGTAATAGACCTTTACACAAAAATCCATTGAAAAAAATCAATAATACCCGGGGTAAAAAATGTTGAATTATACTTCACCGTTCAACCTGTTGTTGACACGGGTGCTGAGAAGTGTGATAATATGGTTCTTAAATTTATAAAGTTCGAGGAGTCCCAGAAGGACATATACGACTCATATGGAGACCTGAATTAGTCTCCTAAGTATTCCTTCACTTTGCTAGGTGATGTCACATATTCCTTATAAGTCTCCTTATCAGTCTAGCCTAGTTCCTGAATGAACATTTGGTCTATGCTCCTGTTGAGCGATTATCATTTAAAATTGAATATTGTTTTTTCCCAAATATTTGATTAATTGTGCTATGTTTGTTCTATATTCTACAATTTGTTCCTGATGCAACAATTGTTTATTGTTAAATCATACCTTTAATATAGAATAAAGTATAATCCTATAACAGAGGAGGAAATATGTGTAGAAGACAGTTGTACCACACTAAGTGAACTGAAAATATTATGACTATCGCTAGAAGCGATACTCTCATAGTTGGCCCTGGAAGAATGCCATATTATACCCTGAGTCCAGTCATACTCCTTTAATCGTTTCTGTATGGAGATAGTGAATACCTACTCATGACTAAGTTTAATGGGTGTAATAAACGTGTGGTTAAAAGGTTCATTTATTCTCCTCCGGATTATACTATGCACATAAAGAACCTGAAGTTTGTGCTGCGAAAAAAAAACAAGAAATATTTAAGATCTGGCAGATCGACTAGATTACCCTGAGTTGAATAGTATAAGAAGAATAATTAATATTTCTGTTGGCCATAGCATAAAGTCTATCCTAGACCTGAAGTTTTTCTTATGCCCTGGATGTGCTAAAGGAAAGCTTATTCTTAGATCTTCTTACCTAAAAAGTTAGGGAAAAATCACTGAATTTCCTGGAGAAAATTCAAGGTGATATCTATGGACCTGTTCAGCCCCTGTCGGGCTCCTTTTAAGAAATTTATGGTACTGATAGATGCTTCTACTAGATGGTCCCATGTATATCTCTTATCTGCTAGGAACCAGGCTTTTGCCCAAATTATTAAGTTAAGAGCCTACTTTCCAGAAGAAAGGATTAAGTCTATTCAAATAGACAATGCTAGCTAGTTTACCTCAAAAGCATTTAATGATTGTTGTATGGCTCTGGGAGTTAATGTAGAGAATCTCGTACCTAATGTCCATACTTAAAATGGCCTTGCAGAGTCATTATATTAAAAAGAATGAAAACTTATTGCTTGGCCGCTCTTGCAAAATAGTAGGCTTTCCACCAGTTGTTAGGGCCACGCAGTGCTGCATACTGCGGTATTAATTCAACTCAGACCAACTGCACATCATGGAATTTCCCCATTGCAGATAGTGCGTGGAAAAGAATTAAGTATTTCCTATCTGCGAAAAATTTGGCTGTACTGTATACATGCCAATCTCTCCACCACAGCGTACCACCATAAGACCTCACCAAAAGTTGAGGATCTATGTAGGTTATAAATCTCCGTCATATATTAAAATACCTAGAGCCTATGACAGGGGATCTGTACACGGCTCGGTACGCTGATTGTACTAAGGACATTTTTCGGCATTAGGGGGAGATAAGTTACCACATTGAGAATGCCGAGTCCTTAGATCCACGCACGCACTACAGAGACCGAACTTGAAGTTCGGAGGATAATAAATCTGAAATAAATAAGCTTATAATCTGCCAAATACTTTCACTGTTCATAAGAGAGTGAAAAGATCTCATATACCTGCAGTATATGCACCTGAAAGAGTGGAAATACCCTAGAAGGATATTGAACCCACTCTTGACCCTCATGATAAAAAGAGGGGGAGGCCTCCAGGTGCACGGGACTTAATTCCGCGGAGACGTCCGCAGAAGTAGAGAACCAAGCAAATGAGAACACTACCTGTGACAGTAGAAGAAGCTCAACCTAATGTTGAGAAAATCCCGGAAGTGAGCCATCCTGTAGATGGTAACATCCCTGAAGTGATCCATCCCGAAGATGATAACCCCAGCGTATATTTGCGCGCACAATCCCACGCTGGAAAATCGGAACACCCAGACTCCATCGTTGTGTGAAATCACGAGGAGCTGGAAGAAATTTATAAAGAGATATCCCTGAAGTGATGCAGGAGAATTGTATAAAAGAAAGACTACAATTGTCGACATATAATTGCCTCTAAAATTGCTAAAGCTAGATCCAGAACCAAAGTCCATGGCAGAGTGCCAGAAGCGCTCAGATAGGGTCAAACAAAAGAACCAATTGAGGCAGCGCTCCCTTATTAAAAGGAAAGTTTTGGTTCTGTTGACCAAACATCTCCTAAAGTAATCCCTGTAGGATCAAATGGATTTTTCATCCGGAAGAGAAATGAAATACCCAGGTGGTGAGATATAAAGCGAGGCTAGTAGCACAAGGGTTCACGCAGAGACCTGACATCGATTACGATGAAATATTCTCCTGTAATGAGTGGAATAACGTTCCGATATTTAATATCAATGGCAGCTGGCTTAAATTTAAAAATGCAGTTGATGGATGTAGTGACCGCATATTTATACGGGTCACTGGATACGGACATTTATATGGGAGTCCCTGAAGGAGTCAAAGTTCCGGATCCTAATAATCGTAACATGTATAACGTCAAACTGCAGAGATCGCTATACGGGTTAAAACAGTCGGGGAGAATGTGGTATAACCGGCTGAGTGAGTTCCTCCTGAAGAAGGGATACTCGAATAATGATGATTGCCCCTGTATATTCATAAAGAAATCCCAGAATGGATTCTGTATCATCTTAGTATATGTCGATGATCTGAATATCATCGAAACCACAGAGGAGATAAAGGAAGCAAGTGCTTACCTCACGACGGAGTTTGAGATGAAAGATTTGGGTAAAACCAAAATTTGCTTAGGCCTGCAGCTAGAACATTTCTCAGAAGGAATTCTTGTACACCAGTCTTCCTATGCTCAAAGGGTATTGGAAAGGTTTAATATGAATAAATCGCATCTTTTGAAAACCCCCATGGTCGTGAGATCCCTTGAAGTGGATAAAGACCCTTTCAGACCAAGGATGGAAAATGAGGAAGTCTTAGGACCTGAAGTTCCATACCTGAGTGCCATCGGAGCGCTTATGTATCTCGCGAATTGCACAAGGCCTGATATTGCATTCGCTGTAAATTTGCTAGCAAGACACAGTGCAACCCCAACCAGAAGACATTGGGCAGGTGTTAAGACTTTACTCAGATACCTCCAAGGTACTCAAGATCTTGGGTTATTTTTCCAGAAGAACCAAGATTTAACCATGGTGGGATACACGAATGCTGGTTATCTGTCTGATCCCCACAGTGCCAGATCACAGACTGGTTTTGTGTTTCTCTGCGGTGGTACAGCCATTTCTTGGCGGTCTTGTAAACAGACTTTGGTGGATACTTCTACCAACCACTCAGAGATCATAGCTTTGTATGAAGCCTCACGTGAATGTGTTTGGCTACAAAGTGTCGTTAACCACATCCATAAGTCATGTGGCCTCAAAACCGTCGATACCCCCACAATTATCTATGAAGATAATACTGCTTGTGTTGCACAAATGCAATTGGGTTATGTAAAATGTAATATCACGAAGCATATTGCTCCTAAGTTATTCTATCCTTACGAACTCCAGAAGAACGGTGAGATAAAGATCTTGCAAACTAGGTCATGTGAAAATCTTGCAGATTTATTCACTAAATCCTTGCCTAAGTCCACATTTCAAAGATGTGTTAAAGGCATTGGAATGAGAAGACTTAGAGATATGCAAGGTTCAGGGGGAGTGAATCCTTGAACCATAACCCTTATGGTGATCCCGAAGATCCTAATTTAAATCTAGAAGATTATAAGTTGTACTCTTTTCCTTTAGTGAGTTTTCCTGAAGTTTCTCACGTAAAGGTTTTTAACGAGGCGACTAGTGCAACATAAAGTGAGAGTGCAATGTACTCTTTTCTCCATCTCCTTTTTCCCACCGGGTTTTTGAGTGGAGTTTTTAACGAGACATGTGCATTACGTGGTATTCGCCCAAGGGGGAGTGTTACGAGATAAGATTCTGTAACCGATTCGGTTACTATCTATCTCTTATTTGTGGGCGAATCCGAACTCATCTCTAATGCTCTCCGCTATATATATTGGGCTACCCCCATGTAAAGAGATGAATCTAATAAAGTGAGAGAACTTTGCCCCCTACTTTGTGTGTGCTCCAATTCTTGTTCTTGTGATTTCGTTAGCGTGTGGTTGATCGATGGTGGACGAACGACTACGTTTTACAACACATTTGTAGTTTGGAAAAATTAAGTTAGTCGACATGCGACATCACCTTCCATTCAAGGGTTCACACGTGCGCCACCTGGAAAAGAACACAAAAAATGTGAGAAAATACAAAACAAAGGCGCCAGGCCGGATCAATTTAAACGAGAAAAAATGGGGTAAAAAAACTAAAATGCTTTTAACGCACCCAACGGACAGCCGGCTTGCCCGGCCCTGCTCTGGACAATCACATCTTTCTCTAATCCATCCTTCACCCAAAGTTATCATTTCGAAACCTCCCCAACCAACACTCGTTGTCATCATGGTTGTTCAACAAACCAGTGCAACACTTGCAGGCCTCACTCCGAAATCTCACTTAAACCTATCTGCTTAAAACAAACTCCGCAACCACCTCACACATCAGCAGCAGTATAAAAGCCACCCTTAACACCCTCTCTTTTTGCACACCTCTCCTCCTCCTCCTTTTGAGTGCGTGCTGCGTGCGTTGATGCTTTCGTGCATGCGTGGGCGTCTCAGGTGATAGCCAGCCACGGTGTGGAAATGGGAGAGCTGCAGCTCTCCTCCAATGTCATCTCCGACGACATGTCCGCATCACTCTTCGGCGCTTCTCCGCTCTCCGTCTCTTCTCCATCGCCGCTGCTGCCGGCCAACGCGACGAAGAGGCCAACTACCAGGAGGCACGTCATCATAAAGCTGATATGCTCGCCGTTCACCGCCGTGTTCAGGACCAAGTGCGCGCGTGCCAGTGCATTCGACGATCAGGCAAGCAACGACAAAGCCGGCGAGGAGCGCAGGGAGTCAAGAAGACCAAGCCTCGAGGAGCTTCTCAGGATGGAAGCGCCGTCAAATCCCGAGCTAAAGGCCGAACCAAGCATGGCTCCGTACGACTCCTGGAAACAGAACGCCATCGTAGTGTTTGACTTCGCCGAGAACGACATGAGCCGCGCCGAGGCGGCGGCTCCATTCGACATTTCAAAAGATCAGAACATCGCTACCGATGATGAGCAGAGGACGGCGATCCTTCCGGTGGAGTTCGACGTCGGCCAACCAGCGGCGCTCCGTGGCGGAGCCGTGCTATTTCTGACGGTACGGATGAACGTGAAGAGGCTCTTGCTCGTACTTGCAGCTCTTCGAGCGCGCTCGAGGAGAGACATGGGGCTGTCCAAGTGCTCCCACTGGAGGCTGGCCGGTCACCGCGCCGCTGACAAGGCGGAGTTGTTCTATCACCGACCAATTCCGTTGGGTCGGAGGTGCCGGGTGCAGCACCTGGAGGTGTGTCCTTACATGTGAATTTGTGATTGGTCTCAAGATGATGCTTTGTATTTGGAAATAGTGGTTTGTAATTGTAAGTGGTCCGGATTGATCTGAACGGTATTGTAATATTCTAAAAATAAATAAATAAATCAATATAATAAAAAATAGGCTGGGCCAGCCAACCTGGCCTCGATGTGCGTGTCGAGACGGATTCGGTCTCACCTACCACTGCCCTCAGTTGACCTGTGCTGCCGCTACCACTTGGTCTTGCCCATGCCATGCCGCACGCCGTCATCTTGGCTTCTGGCCGCTGCTGCGCCGGCCATCCGTGCACACCATATTGTCATCCTCAGACACCACACTGTGGCGCCTACGCCTCTACAGCCTTGCGCCGCCACCCCAACTCTTAGCGTCGCCGTCCCTTTCGCAGCTGCCCTGTCGAGGCAGCACCACCCTACTATTGCAAGGAGGGTGGGTGGGCGAGAGAGGCGGAAAGAGTGAGGGGGTTGGAGGAGGAGGCTAGGAATGGAGAAAAAAACAGAGGCAAAGGTAGAGGTTGAGAACGAGAAGAACAAAGAGAGGAAACGAAAAAAAATAAAGAGGAAAGAAGGACTGAGAATGACGAAAGAAAGAAAGAAAAAGAAGAAAATGAAAAAAGGGAAAGGAAGAAAGAAGAGCCAAGACCATGCTGTTCGCATCTTGAGAGCGGACCGAGAGGGAAATGTGAGGCATCGCTATTTCTGACAGTTCCCTTAAATCTTTGACTGTAGGTATAAACCCTACATGGTTGTTGGTTATGTTGGCACAGTAGTGGAGCGATGTTGTGGCCATTTCGATGGTAGATGTGGTGGAAGGAGAGCATCGGGATAGAATTTGGGAGATCTCTACTTGTTTAATAGTGATCTCTGTTTTTCGGGTAGCTACAGTCAGTTTCATGTCATGTACAGGTTATGAAAATGCAAGTTATTTTCTAAAGATTAATTAGAGCATAAGAACATAAAAATTTGTTTAGTGGTTTAAAGGTAATGGCTTGTAGAAGCTTGCTGTCCAGAAATCCGTCGCTGCTGAGAATAGTTGTGGTGGTCTGCAGATTTCAATTTGATAATGGTCGAATTAAATTAAATTATATCCCTAACTAGAGAAAGCTAAATAAATTTCCCAAGATTTTAGAGATGCTTTGGCTTACTATGTTTGGAATTGTGTAAAACTAGTTACGAAATTAGGAAGTCTGCTATCCAGTATAACCACAGATCAATCTTTGAGGATGGTAACGAGGAGTTAAATGAATTAATTGAAATATATAGATAAATAGTAAATTATAGACAATCTTGTGTAGTTTTCAGAACACATACGTTTACTATGTTTAGCCTCTTGAGTTAGGAGTTTTGGCCTTCTGACAACCTGTACAGCAAAGAATAAACTGTATGGCAAGGGATAAAGATAAGTCTAGAGATGTGTGTAGGAGTGATGATGTTACGTTTGATGTACTTATTATTTTGGGAAGATCTTGAGATGGGTTTACCCATAGTAGGATGTGTGTCTACGGATTTGGCTTCAACCGCATGCCATTCTATTCCTTGTGGTTAAAAGGCAAGTGCGTGGTAGAATGGCACACATTTGTTGAAATTGTTGCCTAATGATTAAGATGATTTGTGATGTTAATTTATGAGTACTTTCATATTGTCCAATTATTATTAATGATTCATCCATGAAAACTCAATGGCCCAACATGAGAACAATGATTAATATATTAAAAGGTAAATGTGGCATCATATACATCATGAGATAATGATAGATGGCCTGAGTGGCATCTATAACCAACCTTGTGTACGCAATCCCGTGAGAGTGGGAAGAGGAAAGACCTACAAAGGTAAGCACTCCACAAGAATGGAGGTTGGACTCCGTATGAAAAAGGACAGGCTGGGACCCCGTATGAAAAAGGACAGGGCATGAGTGGTTCATCAATAGGTGGATACTCCACTATACCATTATATGCTAAAGAGAAAGTGATGTGTATGAGCATTTGCATTTTAAAGAAAGATAAAGTTACATTGAGAAATGTGGGGAATGTTATAAATAAGTTATTGATGATGGAATTGATATTGCTCACAGTTTTATTATATACTTGCCAAGTCGTGGACTCATCGTTGCTTATTAAATGTTTTAGGTGAACATTGAAGATGACATGCATGGGATGGGAGTAGTACCACCATTTTACATGTTAGACCACCACTCACAATTATTTAGTATCAATAATCAATTTTGGAATAGTGAATTGTTTAGTTGGTTTAGTGTTAAACTTTCATTTCATCTTTTAGCCACATGGACGTAGTTGATTCTATGGTTAATGAGAAGTCTAGATGTTTATCTATTGACAATATTTATGTGTATATAACCTCATTCTTCGTCGTCAACCAAAGGTAAAGACTGCTCCTAGATGCATGGGATCTGTTTGTATCCAAGTGCGAAGACTTGGGCATGCTTGGGTGTGTGGTTTAAAGATTAATACAATAGTTTTTTTTGTTCGTGCTATTATGCAATTTATTGGTAGAATTGTTAAATAGTGATGTTAATTCATTAGGGAAGCTTACGAAAATTGTTGTTAAAGTCATAGTTAAAATAATGACAAAAGTAGGATGCAGTAATATCTTGAGCACTTGGAGTGTTAGGGTGTTACAGGTATAACATCTATCTATTCATCCCGCCACTGTCACACCTTTTGCAACTCTGGGAATTTCCTCTGCCTCTGCCCCTGCCTACCCCAGCTGTCAGCGATTAGCTCACTGCCTCATCGAGCCGCTAGGTCACCCTCCACTACCGGGCACCACGCCCAACCCAATATTCAGTGCATCACCAACTCGCCATCCCGCCCTCTACCGCCGCCCACTGCCTTCCGCAATCACCAATGCCCATTGCGGCCACCTGCTACTGGGCCACCACCACCCGGTCTCCCTCTATAATCGGGGGAATAGTTAATCTATCGATAGCAGTAGTGCCATTCTCGTTGGCTATCGATATGGAAGAGTGAGTGAAAGAGAGAGAGAGAGAGAAAATGTGAGCGAGAGCGAAGAAGATTATGAGAAATTTCAAGACCAAGTTTCAATAAGTTCCATATTCTTGAACTAAATGACAAGGATCATTAACTTGTCTGAATATCATTGACTGGTCAAAGCATCTAAGATAATATGGATGGTAGTCCTCTCTAGGCCATGTCACAAACCCATGGTCGTGACCACTCTAGGTGCAACGACCACTCCTTGGTTGTGACCTCCTTAGGACACGACCACTCTAGGTCGTGACAACCGCTCCTTGGATGTGTCCTCCTTAAGTCATGACCACTCAGGTCAAATTATCTATGACATGACCAATTTGGGTCCCACAACCATTCTAGGCCATGATGACCACACCTTGGTTGTGACCTCCTTAGGCCACGACCATTTTAGGCCGTGACGACGACTCCTTTGTTCTGACCTCCTTAGGCCACGAGCACTCTTGGTCCATGACCACTTTAGGTTGTGACGACCACTCCTTGGTTGTGATCTCCTTAGGACACGACCAATCTAGGTCGTGATAACCACTCCTTGGATGTGTCCTCCTTAAGTCATGACCACTCCTCAGGTCACAAATTCTCTATGACGTGACCACTTTGGGTCCCATGACCATTCTAGGCCATGATGACCACACCTTGGTTGTGACCTCCTTAAGCCACGACCATTCTAGGTCGTGACGACCACTCCTTTGTTGTGATGTCCTTAGGCCATGAGCACTCTTGGTCCACGACCATTCTAGGTCGTGACGACCACTCCTTTATTGTGATGTCCTTAGGCCATGACCACTCTTGGTCCATGACCACTTTAGGTCGTGACGACCACTCCTTGGTTGCGACCAATTTAGACCATGACCACACTTTAGGTCACGACCTCTCTAAGACATGACCACTCTTGGTTCCACAACCACTCTAGGCCGTGACGACCACTCCTTGGTTGTGACCTCCTTATGACATGACCATTCCTTAGGTCATGACCTCTCAAGGACATGACCACTCTTATATCAACAGTTTAAGATCTCTCGCCCATTAAGTGGTCTCTAAGCCTAACCTAAAGGTGTCACAAAAGAAGTCAACAAAGAAATTATTCACATGCAACAATTCAAAGCCCACATGGAGACGGTTGTCAATAACTGAAGACATCATACAAGTCACAAAGACATTGCAGTTCATGGTGGAATACGACAATTGCAAAGAAGCAAAGAGGCGTCATTTAAGCACAAGGTAGTTAGAAGAAAATGAAGAGGTGGCAGTTAGACATCAACTCTCGCCATTTCATAGCTATAAATTCTTATGGCATGTACATCATTTAGAAGAACAGATGACAAGAAAAAGAGATTAAGGTACTTTATTCCACTGTAGAAAAACCAAGAAATAAAGAGCATCCCTACTTATTTTCATTTTTTTGTCTGGTTTGCGGACATAAGTCCCAATCTTTGATAGTTGGTGCCATCCATGGGGATTACGCTGATGAATTTGCCAACCTATGGTAATGTTTCCTATTTCATGGACTCAAATCCCTACACCTTCAATGAAGAGAATTCCTTCGATGCCACCAACTACAAAGATCTCATGCAAGAAGACTTTGTCATTGTCGAAGATGAGGCGTGTTGCTCCCACGAAGAACATGTTGAGGGGACGAGCACATCGACTGACGCCGCATCCATCGGCCCCTCATTCGCTAGAACAGGATTGCTATCCAATGGTCCTCCATTAGACAATTTTTTTCCCGAACCTGTCTCATCTCGAGCAACAAATTCAGATGGCCTCCAGGGATCAATGCCTCATGATGATTTTTCTAACTCCACCAATGATGAAGTTTTGGCAGATGTAGCTTTAGGAGATCTTCCTAGGAGTCTTAACTACAGCCCATCATCCTCCAATGATGGGATGTTCTCTCCTTCAGCCTACTCCTACGATCATCAAATCGCTGCCATTGGTGGCATTCAACGCCCGGCCTTAGGAAATCCCGATACCAATGAACAACAGTTGGCATGGGAAAGGCAAGAAGAATAGGAATGTCAACAACGACAACAACATGTGGAACATGAGAGGCAACAATGGGAAGACCAGGCCCTACGAGACACTGAAATACATACCTCCACATAGGCGTATATTCAATGGACTCGGCAACATTTCCTCATCGGTGACCCGGGCATATCCTGGAGTGCCGCTCAACAACCATTTTTTACGTCGCCCCTGGCACCACGACAAACATTAAGAGATTTGAATATCTCAACAATCTCTGCGTAGGAGAACTCCCCTGCACAGTGTGTTCATATTCTTGCAAATGCGCTCGCTCATCCTCCTAAAGGAGTCAACCCAACACAATGAATGGCTATTATGCGCTCCATTGCACAACAATTGGAAGATGCAGCAGAAGAAATTCAAAGCCGCTCCTAGACTGTACGCTCTCAAATAGAATCACGACATGCACATATGTCATCTGGATGTCATGATCTAGGTCATCAAGGCCAAGGTGGGCATGATTTTTCTCATGAGGTCACCGAAGGTGTCAGAGATCACCTATTGATCATAATGTTCAGCCTAACACCCAAACACATGTGGGGCCATATACAGATTGCAAAGCTTTTCCTCCTGGCCTTAGAGAGGCCAACTGGCCTGAAAAGTTTAAATCGGGGAATTGAAAGCTTTGACGGAACTTAAAATCCATCAATATTTCTTCAGATTTACACTACTGACATCGAGGCTATGTGTGGTGGTGACAATGTAATGGCTAATTATCTACCTACTATTCTTAAAGGGTCTACTTAGACATGGTTGTTTAATCATCCTAAAGGCTCAATCTATAATTAGAAATGTTGTGTGACAAACTTCCAAATAATTTCAAAAGCTGTTACACAAAGCCAGGGAAGGAGGATGATTTACATTGTCTCCAGCAAATCCCTACAGAAAATTTACACTAGTTTGTTAAGTGATTTATCGAAGTCCAGAATATTGTCCCTAATATTACTGATGATTCAATGATTCGCGCTTTCAAATAGGCAGTAAGATATCTACGCTTTGCTGAGAATTTTAATATCAACCTACCATGAAACATGTTAGAATTATTTGACATGGCGGATCAGTATTCCGATATCCATGAAGTAGTGAAGTGGAACAAGATGGTGGATGAGGGAACTACCCCACCACAACCAGGACTTGAGGACTCTAAAGAGCGAAAGTCCATGAAAACAGAGAATTTTTTGCGTGTGAAAGGTAAGATTAAGAAGAAGGGGAAGCCCAAGATACCCATCAGAGTGGTCATAGCTGTTGATCAATGACCACTGTATTGCAAAGGAAGAGGTCATTGGGATCAGAAGAAGCCAGGGGGTCGTGTAAATGACTATGTTACTACTAAACTAATCGTGGTTGGAGGCAATGGGCAACGGTATCCTTTGCATAAAACTCCTGGCCATGACCTACGAAACTGTTGCACATGGTAGAAGAAATTAGATAAGTTTTATGCAGGTAAAGGCCCAATGCCTACTCCACCTAAAGACAATGGACAACCACTGGTCTGAAGCATTGATGAAGATCAAGAGATGCCATACCAGAAGCCTGACAACCACGTCAACATAATATTTGGAGGCTCTACTTCTTATTTGTCAAAACGACAGTACCGACAGTACAAGCCGGCTTGGGGAGAGGTCAATAACATTGCAACTTCGTCCAGCCAACCAGTGTACTCCAAGTGGTTAGGGACTTCCTTCACCTTTAATAAAGAAGGTTGATCAGAAGGTACATTTACTACTCGAAAACTTTCATTAGTTGTCTCGCCGACAATTAGTAATTGTAAAGTGGGTGGGTATTCATAGATGTTGGTAGTTCGCTTGATTTGCTATTTGCCAATGCTTTAGATAAAATGCAAATACCATACTCTAAGATAAAAACTATCATAAATCCTTTCTTTGGAATTGTACTCGGCACATCCCTCACCCCTTTGGGACAAGTAGTCCTACCAGCAACATTTGGTAATTCTGCTAACTTTAGAATAGAACTGATAATGTTTGAAGTGGTAGATTTTTAGTCTGCATATAATATTATTCTAGGCAGACCTTCTTTAACCAAATTCATGGCAGCTACACACCATGCTTATCAAAGGCTCAAGATGCCAGGTCCAAAAGGTGTGATTACCATCCAGGGCGATCAAGCTGCTTCGCTTTCATGTGATCATAATATTGGTGATATGCCCTTGAGGAAATCGTGGAGATGATTGTACCATGTCTTATGTTTATGAAACAGTATAATTGTTTGTCCTTTGAATATATATCAATTGGATTGATCAACAAGTACGTGACTTGTTCGTGCAACTCTTTTCATATATCGATGTTATTCAAGTTATCCCTGATCGGTTATCATAATATTGGACGATTATATTTCATAGATCAGAACATGTATTGATTGATGACCATGTTTTATGGGTCATAGAGATATGGAGATATCTAATCAATAATGTGGACACATGTTGGAGAATATGCGTTGGATAGACAAATATGAGACACTGCGAGAATTGTTATATATTCTTATGTGTCATCAGTTGGTTTCATACGTAGTGTATGTATGATCCTTAGACCTGAGATCGTCATTGGTTTCCTAGATGTTTAATGTTTTACTTAGGGGCTGCCAAATGCTACTCTTTAACCAGGTAGTTATAAAGGTAGTTTTTGGGTTTACCATGAACCATGCCGAGGTACATGAATGATCAAGATGGAATTTGCCCCTCTTATATAACAAATAGATATCTCTGGGCTCTCTCTAGTTAGATGGATTACGGAAGTGCGTGGCCATGCTGAATGTGATTGAGAGTCAATCCAGATAAATTTATCCACTATGCTATGAGTGAAAGGATCGAGCTATCATAGGATGACACAACTCTCGCCTTGAGTTCGATCTAATATCGTGAGGCAAAGGGAACATGACATTAGCACATTGTAGTATTTATGAATATTTGGGAATCGGTATGTACTGCTAGGGACCACTATCGATTATCAGTCAAAAAGGTATTTCCGAGTCATAACCAAATATACATGAACCTATAGGTTCACACACTTAAGGGGTTTGGAACGGTTACAATCGGTTATCAGAGTTTGGATTGGATTCATTTCTAATGGGCTGAATTGAATATGGACTCACATTAGGCATAAGGGTTGGACGCCACCAAGGGCTATAAAAGGGGGACGTAGGTGTCGACTTTTGTAGTCGGCAATGAATTTATGGGGTAGGCGCTCGATCTCAAACTCGAAGGTCACACAAGACAAGGGGTTTATCTGAGTTCGAGCTCTCATGAGGAGATAATACCCTAATCCTGTGTCTTTGGGATTATATGGATATCTTGGATCAGGGGTTGCTCAAAGCACAATATGCTCTGGGCGATATGAGGTGTTCTATGCTCTATGGCTTGATTGCTCTATGCTTGGATAATCGGATTCCTACGTTGTTGCCCGCCCTCTCCCTTATATAGCGGGGGTGGGGTGCTTATAGAGTCCTGATTGGTTTGGAGATTCCGATCGGTTACAAGATTCTAGTCAGTTAATAGGATAGAGTTTACATCTTTATCTACCCTATTAACGACTCGGATTACAACCGTATCTATCATATCTAAATATAAGTTCAACTTCCTTTAGGATATGTCCCCTTGCGCACGACAGCGGGGTCTGACGCGGGGAGTATCTTCTGGGCCTCCCTCTTGGGCCTGTCATGAGGGTACCCGGGTTCTTATATTCCACAGTAGCCCCCGAGTCCTTTGCGATCGAGTTGCCGCCTTCCTGGTTGTAGCCCAACTGAGTCATGCTTCACGCCTAGTGCTTCCAGTTCTTGATGCAGCTTCCCAACTAGTTTTCCTTTACAGCCGAGTGCCCTGTTGTAGGCAAAGAGATCGTGAAGGACTCAATAGAGCTCCACGCATTAAACTTTCCGAGTGGTTCCTAGCCCTATTATTGGAATTCTGGCAGTCGGCTCATCTTGGGACATACTGTATCCCAAACGATATGCATAAGTCAAAACGCTTTTCCCGCTCAAGGCAAAATTCAGCGCCGCTCCTTCAAATTCATTAAATCGCGAAGTTCTTGATGTAAATCGTTGAGCGTTAGCTCACACACGTCGCATCAAATTTAGTAGCCACGGAATCATGTATATGTAGAACTTAGGCAATGTAAAAACAATTCACTTTCGGATGTGATGTACGATTGGTGTATATATAATTTTAGAGTTTTTACTCTTTTCCTTATTGATTTTGAATTCATCAAGTGGTTTGACTCTTTTGTTTAAGCACTCTGCCCGACTAGTCTAGCCCCGGCGTTGGGAGTCGGCTCATGGCTCTTTTCGAGCACGTGTTTTGGGTGACTAAAGTTCGCGTTCATGGGTCGAGCTTCACAATTTGGAGTTATCTTTTCGGATTCACTCGCAATCGTTAAGCAAAAGAAGAAAAATAAAACTCAAAAGATGTGCGCATGCATGCGCTATTAGATGTAGCCCCGACTTCATTGCTTAGTTGTGGGTCAACTAAGTAGCAAGTCAGGAAAGTCAACAATTTTATTTATAATGACATAATTGAGTAAAAAGCGACTTAGCTGCTTTATGCTCCATATGCTGTCGACGGTCGTACCATCTTTGCTCGGGGCGCAGGCGAAGGCTTGTAGATGAGCTGTAGGCGGCGCTCGGGGCGTAGGCGTGGCTCGTGGCCGTGTCGAAGGTGGCGCTCGGGGCGCAGGCGTAGGCTCGTGGCCGTGCCGAAGGTGGCGCTCGGGGCGCAGGCGTAGGCTCATGGCCGTGCCGAATGTGGCGCTCGGGGCGCAGGCGTAGGCTCGTGGCCGTGCCGAAAGTCGCGTGGGAGCGCAAGCGTGGCTCGTGGCCGTGCCGAAGGTGGCGCTCGGGGCGCAGGCGTGGCTCATGGCCGTGCCGAAAGTGGCGCTCGGGGCGCAGGCGTAGGCTCGTGGCCGTGACGAAAGCCGCGTGGGAGCGCAAGTGCGCTTCACCTACCGGCTTTTCCTGATTTCGCTAAATTGCGGCCGCCGTCACCATGGCCTTGATTTGGGCCACGATCGGGGCCACCGGGCTGTTCGATGCAATCATCGGGTCCAGTTTGTCGAGAAGCGTCTTGGAGGCGACGACGTTCTGCATTGGCGTGCGGAAAATGGCTTGATCTCCCAACCTGGATTGCAGGAGGTCCTCGCGGACATTGCGGCTGCGAGATCGAAGCGATCGCACCTGCACCTCCTTACCCTTACGAAGACGATCTTCCCCCGCAGCTTCCTGTTCTTCTTGTTGGCATTGGAGATCGGTCTTCTGCTCTTCTATCGCGAAGATGCCACGAAGATCGCAGCAATTCCTCGCGACGCCGACTGGTTTGCCGGCCAACTCAAAGTGACATACCTGAGATGGGTTGGCCTGATCTTTACCAGATCTGATCTGGTTTTGGACCAGACAGACAAGCTCTCCGCGCGCATCTGCGACGAAGTCTAGGTTTCCGAAGCGGAAGGCCTGGCCGGAGACGAAGGTGGCGACGAATCCACCGATTGCTACCATCGAGTCTGTGGGAAAAGATTATAGCGCTTCCCCTACCTAGCGCGCCAATTGTCGACTTTTGTAGTCGGCAATGAATTTATGGGGTAGGCGCTCGATCTCAAACTCGAAGGTCACACAAGACAAGGGGTTTATACAGGTTCAGGCTCTCGCGGAGGAGATAATACCCTAATCTGTGTCTTTGGGATTATATGGATCTCTTGGATCCGGGGTTGCTCAAAGCACAATATGCTCTGGGCGATATGAGGTGTTCTATGCTCTATGGCTTGATTGCTCTATGCTTGGATGATCGGATTCCTATGTTGTTGCCCGCCCTCTCCCTTATATAGCGGGGGTGGGGCGGCTTATAGAGTCCTGATCGATTTGGAAATTCCGATCGGTTACAAGATTCTAGTCAGTTAATAGGATAGAGTTTACATCTTTATCTACCCTATTAACGACTCGTATTACAACCGTATCTATCATATCTAAATATAAGTTCAACTTCCTTTAGGATATGTCCTTGCGCCTGACAGTGGGTCCGACGCGGGAGTATCTTCAGGCCTCCTCTTGGGCCTGTCATGAGGGTACCCGAGTTCTTATGTTCCACAGTAGGCTTAGGGTTTTAGGTAGAAGTTGTATACAAGAGTTGCGCCACAATCGACACCCTAGCTGTCCTCCACAATCTCTGCTATGCGTATGGTGCTAGCACCCTGGCGCTCAGTTTTCCAACCCTGGACATGTGGATAGCGATAGAGGCGCTACTCTATTGCGGTGCTACTCGAGGATGACTGTTTGGACCGATTAAAGAGTTGATTGGATCGATCCAGAAGCCGAAGGATCAACTTGCTGCTAGCTACCGCTTGGATCGATCGCACTCTTTGACGACCATATCAGGACACACAACGTGGATATGTTTCGACATCTTCTTTGGCCGCACTACGTGTCTAGTGGTAACGATCTGTAATCCATGATCATTTACTTGCATGGCTTCTTGGGATCGGTAGAATTTTTATTTGCGCTAGTGTAGCCTACCGTAACCCTTCACGTAATTCTATTGAACTAGTCGATCAGTTACCTTTGAAAGAGCTCACGTTAGAGGAAAACACAAGGAAAGCAGGAAGACTCAAGACTACTCGTCAGCCAAACGAGGAAGTAAAGAAAGTTTAATTGGGTCCAAATGACCTGTCCAAGATAATTTAGATTGGGTTAGTCTTATGAAGAATAGGAACTCACGCTCATTGCCTTCCTCCAAGCACACTATGACGTCTTTGGATAGAAGCAGTCTGATATGCCTGGTGTCCCTAGGGAGGTAATTGAGCATAGACTAGCTATACAACCTGATAAAAAACCTGTTAAACAAAAGTTATGACACTTTGCTCCTGATCGGCAGAAGACTATACATGTAGAATTGGACAAACTCCTTGATGTGGGCACTAGGTCGACCATCTGAAATGGCTTGCCAATCCAGTCATGGTCAAAAAATCCAACGTTAAATGGTGTATGTGCATTGACTTTACTAGTTTAAATATTGTATATCCTAAAGATGATTTTCCTTTGTCTCTCATTGACCAACTTGTTCATTCAACTATGGGGTGTGAACTGATGAGTTTTCTTGATGCCTTTTCTAGCTACCATCAAATCAGCATGGCAAGAGGTGATGAGTGGAAGACTGCCTTCATCACTCCATTTGGTGTCTACTGCTATAGAAAGATTCCGTTTGGGCTAAAGAACGCTAGGGCCATGTACCAATGTTTAATGCAGAAGACCTTCATACAACAGCTCGAGCACAACCTTGAAGCCTGTGTAGATGACTTAGTTGTAAAAAGCAATAAGAGTTATGACCATCTACAAGACTTGGAAGAGACATTCTGTAATTTGAATAAGCATGGAATAAAATTTAATCCTGAAAAGTATACTTTGGGAGTTTCTTCTAGCAAAGTACTAGGTTTCCTTGTTTGTTCACACAGAATTGAGGCCAATCCTAAAAAAGTTGTTCCATTGAACAATTAAAACCACATACAAATATTAGGGAGTTCCAAACTTTGACTGGTTGCAAGGCAGCTTTAAGTTGTTTTATATCCCAGGAGAATGTGGATTACCTTTCTTTAAGGTGATCTACAAAACTTCAAAGTTTCATTGGTAGCACCAATTAGGCAGTAGAGCTTGGAGAATTTAACCTCCTCTTTGTAGCCTGAACGGCGATCAAAAGTCAAGTACTAGTTGACTTCGTGGCTGAATGGACTAATATTGACGAAACCACTCATGATAATCCTAAGCCAAATGACCACTGGACACTAGACTTCGATGGCTCCCATGAACATAAGGGCTCAGGTGCTAGATTTCTACTCTTTAACACCTCAAAGTTATCAACTCCAATATGTCATCCAAATACAATTTCCTACTATGAACAATACAACAGAGTATGAAGGCCTTCTATTCGGGCTTCGGGAAGCAAAATCCCTTAGAGTCCATAGACTTTTGGTGAAGGGAAATTCGCAACTAGTCGTAAAACAGGTTAGAAAGGAATATAGGACATCCCATGAGACAATGGCACACTACCTAGAAGAAGTGAGGAAGTTGGAAAAGCATTTCAAGAACTTCAAAATCCAACATATTCTGTGAAAGGATAAATACTTAATGGACCAATTATCAAAATTGGGTTCCTCACGAACACTTGTTCCAATAGGTTATTTCTTGAATACCCAACAAAACCCTCAATTACAACTAGTTTGACCACTATAGAGGTCGAGGTCATTGAGCAGGATGCAGAGCAGACAAAACCATTGTTATCGTATCTCTCATCAGGGACACTGCCTGACAAATCACATGAAAGGGACAAGTTAATTTGAAAAGCATAGATGTATAAGGTGGTCAAAGGATCACTGTACAAGAAAGGAGCACAAGGTGTTCTTATGTAATGCATCCCTCAGATCTCCGAGGTTAAATTAATCAAATATATACATGGGGGCTTGTGTGGAACACATGCTTCTTATAGAACAATAGTTGAAAAAGTATTTAGGCAAGGCTATTACTGGTCTACTACTTTAAATGATGCAATGCAGAGTGTAAAAATATGTGAACAATGTCAGTTCTATGCTCGACAAATTCATCAACCTGCTAATAGCCTACAAACTATACCATTATCATGGCCATTTGGGACATGAGATATCGACATCGTAGGACCACTCACAAAAGGACTTGGATGGTACAAATTTATTTTTGTGGCAATAGATACATTCACCAAGTTGATAGAAGCTGTGCCAGTTGTTAGTATAATAGCTACAGCAACACAAAAAATCTTCATAAAAAATGATGTTACCAGATTTGGAGTACCTAGTCGGCTCATTACTGATAATGGGTCATAATTTATAAGTGGTCTATTCGAAGACTACTATGAAGATCTTGGGACAAAAATATGTTTCTCTTTTGTTGCTCACTCACAAAGTAATGAAGCAGTAGAAAGAGCCAATGGACAAATTATGCAAGGCATCAAGAAAAGGGAGTTCGATCACCTTAAAGTATGCTTAGGAGCTTGGATGAACCAGCTTTATTCAATCCTATGGGCTCTTCATACCACATCCAGCACAACAACTCGAGAAACAACGTTTATGTTGGTAAATGGTGCAGAAGCAGTTTTACCTAATGAAATACAATTAGGATCAACAAGGACAGATCTTGAAGACCAAATAAATCAAGAGGATCAGCGTAAAGATGATGTTAACCTACTGGAAGAAAAGCATGGTCGTGCTTTACTCAAATCAGCTACTTATCTGCAAAGGTTAAAACGATACTGCAATCGAAGAGCTCATCCAAGAACACTCAGGGTGGGCGACCTGATCCTAAGGCGAATCCAGAACCATGCTAACATAAATAAGTTGTCCTCCAAATGGGAAGGCCCATATACGGTATTGCTAGTTACGAGACCTAGATCAGTAAAGTTAGCTATGGAAGATGGTAGAATTCTAACACATGGAAAATTGAACATCTTCGAAAGTTTTATGTGTAAGCATCTTGTTTATATTAATAAATGTTATTCTATTCAAATATTGTTTTGCCATCACTCTTTACATTCTTAAAATATCTTGAGTTGCTACAACCCTTCTAATATTACAATCTCTATAGTGGTCGTAATATTAAAAGAGATCACTCTAGTGTTACGACCTCTCTAGTGGTTGTGGCCTAAGAAGTGGTTGTGACCTTTCTAGTGGCTGTGACCTCTCTAGTGGTCATAACATCCTTAGTACTCTAATATTTTTAAGCTTGCAATCTGTTTGTGATCATTATCTCTCTAATAATCATCAGATTAATTGATTTAAGATTTCTTTAATGATCATATTTCCCCTTTGTATTAAAATTTCTTATATTAAGATTAAAGAGCAGTTAAGGCTAATTAGTCATGATTTTAATGGTCACAATTTCTTTACTTGTAATTTGATCACTAGTATACATTTGGAAGATGACAACTGAATGAGATATCTTCTCTAAGCTAGTTATCACTACATAAGAACTCACTAGCTTGACATCATCTTACCAAATACACACTGCTCTAGGTCATTTACATTGGTCTAGGTCATTTACATTGCAAAGTCGTACTGACCACATAGTCTTAATTGAAATCACTTCCCCGTGAAATCACTTCTCCCTTAATTGGACAAAATGTTCCACGCAAGGGGCTACAAATCACATAGCAATCAAATCATACCAATCACAACCACATGAATAAAAACAGAGAAGAAAATAAAATGTAAAGTGCATACATTTCTAAACCAAAAATAATTACAATTGTCAATTGTTTTCACCAATTTGCTCATGGCCAACCATCAGTTTCATCATTTCAGCACACTATGAATGTATCTAATCTTTCCTAGCCCTAGCTTGACTAGAAGATTGATCTGGAGAAGAGGCAGGGACTTGGTTTGGCTTATTTACCAAAGAAAACCATGGCCTCAACCTAACAATTTGCTCAACCACAAGAGCAACTCTAGCCTGTGGTTCATTAGCTGCTTCTTTTCTCTTGAAGAACAATGCATGCACAAGCTTCGTCAGATCATCATAATCTCCATAGAAGTGGTCAAGCATAACTGAAACCAAAGTCAGGACATGGCTTACCGCCAAGGATAGGCTTGCATTCATTGTCCTCTGCATTGCAAGTAAATGCTTCTTCAGTTTGCTAACTGGATGGTTGAGATCCTTCATAAGGCCTTGTGTAGAAGGATCATCAGTTGATGGCTTTATTACTTCGGCCTTCATGCTTGAAGCAATATCTTGTAAGTTCAGAAGAACATCACTCAGGAAATCATTGCTAGCTCTCTGTGTTTTCTCTAAATTTTGTTCCAAGCGCTTGCATGTTTCTTGAATAACGGAGCACTCATCTTTATATTTAACCCTCTTAGCATCCAATGCCTTAGCCTCTTCAATTTTTCCATTTTGTGCATTCTGCAACTCTTCATTCTTTTCTTTAACTCTAGAATGATGAGATAAAACATATAACATGCTTTGAAGGAAAAAGACAACTTGATTACTGTATGAACTGAAAGAAAATACCTTTGGTTTCTTCAATATACTTCTGATAGAAATAATCTTGTAATCAGTTTTAAAAGTCAGGATAAGTTTGTTTAGGAAGATAAGATTTAGTTGGTTAGTCTGTTGAGTTAGTTTGTAATCTAGCTTGACTATATAAACCAAGGAATAAAACAGAAAAGAGAAGCAATTGCGTAGGCCAACAAAAATTTTCCTGGTAGTTCCAACAATTGGTATCAAAGCTTAAGGTTTTAGATCAATCCGCTGCCCCCGGGAGGAGGAGACTCCCGGGGGGGGGGGGCGGCACACAAGGGTGCGGAGGCCGTCAAGATGGTGTATCGCGAGGCCGGCGGATGCGGCCCAACAACGGCGGCGCGCAAGCCGCGTGACGGCGCATGGCCGAAGCAGCGAAGGCTGCGGGCTCTGTTGCGGCAAAGACGCGAAGAAAAAGACGTCAAGCTTCCAGGAGGTTGTACGCAGCAAGAAGAGAAAGAACAAAAGAAAATGCTTGATGCACTGGACAGAAAACCTATGTGCTACAGTAAAAAGGAAAGTGAGTATTGCTTCTATCGGATGCAGCAAGAAAGGTATTCCAGGAGGCTAAGGTATCCGCAAGTCAGAAATAAAAATTGAGTTTAATTCAGGACGTTGAAGAGGTGTGTTCGCCGTCCTATGTCGAGTCCGTCAAAGTTGACTCCGGGGCGTTTAAGAGATGTGTTCGCCGTCCAAAGTCAAGTCCGTCGAAGACGAGTCCAGGACGTTGAGGAGATGTGTTCGCCGTCCAAAGAAGTTCGTCGAAGATAAGTCCGTGATGTTGAATAGATGCGTTCTCCATCCTGTGTCGAGTATAAGTTGGGTAAATCGTAGTTGAGACCGATTGCCTCAATGATTTAGAGTTGCGTTACAAGATTAAGGGTGTGATTGATAGAAATAATCTTGTAATCAATTTTAAAAGTCAGGATAAGTTTGTTTAGGAAGATAAGATTTAGTTGGTTAGTCTGTTGAGTTAGTTTGTAATCTAGCTTGACTATATAAACCAAGGAATAAAACAGAAAAGAGAAGCAATTGCGTAGGCCAACAAAAATTTTCCTGATAGTTCCAACAACTTCTTCAAGAGTTCACCATAAGAATTGCTCTACTCCTGAATCTTGCTTGAGAGAACTTTGTTCTTGAAAAGAATGGAGGTCATCTTCTGTGTCATTGCTTCAATCTCTTCTCCTTTATGAGCAAGTTTCCATTTAGGTACCCTTAGATTGTGGTCGGTAGCTTCATATTCTTTTTTCTGCTTTCAATTTCTCTACATAGAACATTACAAATTCAAATAATGATGAATCTAGGAGATTAATTTCATGTATATTAAACTTTTGCTACTTACCTATTCTAGGTTTCAACAAAAGCCTTCGCCTTCATCATAGTTTCAGTATTAAACTGAAAGGGGTAATTTTGTTTATAACTTTCGAACTAAATTATCCAAGATAAATGATATCAGAAGCAAAATATTGATTACCCAACAGCATCTATCTACGGAGACCATGATCTCTCCAAATCCAGGGGGTCCCTCATCAGGTCTATGTACTTGCAGCAAAGATGAAAAGGTTTGGCCGCATCCAGGATGTACTCCTTGAGGCCTCCATCGGCCCTCCCACAGTTGCTCTCCCTTGGTTGTCATTAGCCTTTTTCGTCAAAGATGGAGGAATTAATGGAGCAGCTGGTCTTGAAGGGGCTCCAGATGCAACCCTTGGAATGATTGCTGGATGTAGCTGTACTTGTGACCATAGGAGGAGCTACACTTGAAGTAGAGGGACATGTGGTCTCCTCTACTATTCTTGGAATAGCATCAAAAGCTTCTCCTTGGCTCTTCTAGCAAAGAAGGGCTAAAAGAAAGATTTATTAGGATTAGATCAATATAAAAAAATTTCATCTTAAAGAAAATATAAAAAACTTAATCAATGTCAATGCCACAAGACAAGAATTCCTAGGAAGTTCGTTCCTCAGGAACCGGCAAGGGTTCATGGGAAGCTTGTTCCCTAGGAACGGGCAAGGATTCCTGGGAGGCTTGTTCTGTAGGAACCACCAGAAGTTCCTCGGAAGCTTGTTCTGGCGAAGACCCTTGGGGTACTTGATCCTTAAGAATTGGAAGAAGACTCTTGTCAGCACCAACGTCATCTATATCAATCTTCTTTGCCATAAGTCTGATGAGAGGAATTTCATCCTCAGATCAGCACCAACATCATCCGTATCAATCTTCTTTGCCATAAGTCTGATGAGAGGAATTTCATCCTCAGAGTCCTCTTCTTGTCCCTAAAACATCATTAAGTCAGATATAACATACTGAAGGGTTTAATGAAAATCATTCCAAGATCGTAGGTTACCTGAATTACAGGGTTTCCTTGGCTCAACCCCTAAGTTTGCTAGGGGCTACCCGGTGTAGTCCTTAACAATGGCAAAGGACTGTCTGATGCAACCCCAGACATCCCTTGACCTTGGGACGCAATAGAAGAAAGCTTCTTTGGGGCTGCACCCCTTCCCACCGTTATTTTTGTATATTTTTAAAACTTTTTGCCAGAACCGAAGAATCATCCTTATCAGTTCCTTCAGCGACCCCTTTCTTACTAGGTTCCTGTTTGAACAAGAAAATTTATAAATAAGTCTTTCCTAGTAAAGGTTAACCTAAAATAAGTATTAAAGGAAAAATTTACCCCTTTTATTTAAAGCCAAAGGCTGTCCGGAGCCTTGATCAAGCTCCGTGGTTGATCCTGTAATATTACGAATTTGTTTTAAAACAAAAAATTGACCAGGCCAGCACAAGTTTGGATTGAGCCTGTCCGTGCCCTTCTATAAAAGAAACAGATCTGGGAGGGCTTCCCAACCCTAGCCATCATTTTCCACAGTTGCCAGCGCCACCACACTTGTACCTCTTCGCTCAAATCCATCATACGCACAGATTGAGGCCAGCCTCGCCTCCTTGCCCTGTCGCCCCAATCTCCATGGTTTCACATGCATGGGCGCCTGGCTGCTATATATCGCGTGCGTAGCTGTTGCTGCAAGAAATGAATTCAATTGTGTTAATTGCTGCCTCAGCATACATGCATGCTACAGGATTGTTTCTGCATGATGCAGTAATGCTTGCACCGCTACAGCCGCGCGGCAAGAAGGTCAAGGGCTCCATCTACTAGCTTGCTGCACGCCTACCATGCTGCATGTGTCGCTACATGATGTGCTGCTGCTCTGGGAAATTGCTGCGACAAGGAAGAAGCAAAGGCAGGGACGCAAGAAGAAAAAAAGAATCAGGGAAAAATAAGGTCGCCATTTTCAGTGGTTGCATCAAGGGTAATGACCCAAAAACCCTTCCACTGCTAGTTAATCGATTCTATAGGGATTAGAGTGGGGATTAGTAGGAGTTGATGCGAATTATGGTGGTTAGGAGTAACCGAAAACCAGTCAATAGATTGATTTTAGGAGCAGTGTATTGTGGGGATTTATAGATCAAATATAGTAGATGATGGAATGTGGGTTTTCGATTATAATGAAAAACGTAGATTATTGTATAAAATTTCATTAGAATACAAGAACGTAAAATTTGGCATAGCGGTTTAAAAGTTATGGTCTGTTGAAGCTCGTTGTCCCGAAATCTGTCGCTCCTGGAAGCAATTATGGTAATCTATAGATTAGGGCTCTCTAGTGGCCGAATTCAATTATTTTAATAGCTAGAGAAATCTAGATAATTTTCTTTATTTTTAACAAATGCCCTAGTTTGTATTATTTGGAGTTGTATAAAAATAGTTATGAGGTTTTGAAGCCAGCTGTCCAGTGTGTTGGCAGAACGGTCTTTGGAGTTGAATTCGAGAGGTTAGATGATTTAATGGAAAAAAATGGCTAACTAGGAAATTGTAGGTAATTTCCATTAGATTTCATAAAGTCTATGATTTTATATGTTTGGGCTTTGGAACTAAAAGTTATGCTCTTTTGACCACCGGGACAACAAGGGGATTATCTGTCCGATGAGTGAGAAGCTTAAGTCGGGGTTGCGCATAGTTGCGATATTGTTATTGTTGACGTATGTACTGCTATGGCATGTTCTTGAGGTGGTTTGCTTACTGTAAGTGGTGTGACTTCAGGTGTGGCTTCAACCTCTCGCCACTTCATTTCCCGTGGTAAAGAGGCAAGTATATCGTACAAAGGAAAATGGGGTTAAGATGAGTTGTGGTTTAATTTGATAACTTTCTACCTTACTGTTTTTATACATGATTATGGTTAATCGTTGCCATATTTACGTGCGAGATCTTGATATGATGTTAATGTATACATGTTGAGGGTGGCTACTTGATAATATTATTACATGGCAAATTAACATTAGAATAAAATGTTGCATCATTTGCATTCATATCATGAAAAGTGTTTTTGAGCCAGGTATGTGAGAAAGTCATATAAGGTCATATGACTAATCCGGAGTGCTCTTTTGTAAGACCTACCAAGTAGTTCTATCCACGGGATGGATGGGAGTGAGACCTACTTGTAGGCCCGTCCACAAGGATGGAAGGGAATGAAAGGGTGCAACACCGACGGGTGTACACTCAAACTATACCGGTATAAGCTATGAAAGGTGCATTTGAGCTTGAAAGCTTATTGCATTGCATTTCATTGCATTGCTAACGATGAATGATGACTAATGTGATGAAGGGTTAAATTATTGAGTTGTGGACCCATCCAAAGAAGATCAATGAGTTGAATTTGATAAATGGATATTTTATTACTGTTTATATACTTGCTGATTTTAAATAAGAAAAAAATGGTTATGTTATTATTTTAAATGTGTTAAATGATTATGATATTATTCTATGATGTTTTTTGTTGAGTCTTGGACTCACGCTTGTTTATTTAATATTTTAGGTAAATGAGGCCGGCATGCATAAAAGGGGTAGTAGCACATTCACGACAAATGTTACCACGCTATCCTCATAATGAAGTTTAGCTTTTGATCATCCTTAATTCATTCGACTAATTAGACAGATTCAGTCATGGGATAATTTTAGTGTAACCAATCTTGTGAGAAGTTTATTGGTTATGCTGTTGTTCAATAATGTGTTGGTGTTTGGCTATGTCATTTTAATTAAAACTTGTGGTTTATGTCTATGTCATGAGACAAACAATTTTAGAATTGTTGTTGACGAATACTCATACCAGGGGTACCCCAACGGCCCAGGGTGACGAGCGGGCTGCCTCAAGCATAGCTCAACCCTAGCAGGCCGCTCTAAGCCCGCTATCGACCAAAAGCACCTGCGGGGCCACACAGGATGCCCATCCCCGACCAAGCAGGGCTCCCAACCTCCGCAGCAGGTCGGATCCCCCGACTCCGATCAAACCAAGGCAACCTCCGCCGAGGGCCGCGTGTCGAAGCCTCCACCGGCCCACAGCCACGTGCCCCACGGACGGGGTCAATCGAAGTGACTATACGAGAGCAGGTGGCCCCTTCCCAAGATGGTTTAATGACTGCTGAAGTCAAGCTTCCAGTCCCATCGACCAGTCACGTACGACACGCAAGCACGCTCCCTCCCGAGGCAGCACCAACGTTATACGCAGCAACGTCAACACTCGTGAGGCTCACAGAAGGCAGGTGCGCCATTTCCCAACGAAGCAGCTAACCGCTCCGCCCAACAAGACTACCGACCCAGTGTGGGCAAGACGAGGTGACGGTCGGCGAGCGAAGGACGAAGCTCTTAGCATAGGTCACCTCGCCCTTCCCCAACTCTCGATGTAACCTGCCCCTTTCTACTGTATAAAAAAGAGTAAGGGGAGAAAAGACACACACGCACAAGTAATTAGTTTTCCTGCTCTAAGGCTCTCAGCTCGTGCTTGTAAAACATTGTGTAGCCATCCGCACTAAAGGCAATACAATACCACCGCACGAACTGGAGTAGGGACTTTCGGCCTGAACCAGTATACACCTTGGGCTTTTGAGTCTAACCATTCAGGGAGTGGGAACGCGCGGCCCCTTAGACTTACAAATTTACTTGCCGGTGCTCGAAACGCCGACAGTTGGCGCGCCAGGTAGGGGCCTTTGCGCGTCTTCATCGACATCTCCGGATTCCCGTTGGCCTCCCTGATGGCATCTTTCACCCACGACGCACACGATGCGCGGAAGTCGGATCCGCTCGGCTCCTCGACCGCCGCCACTTGGCGGAGGGCTCATGCTTATCCCGCCTCTCGAAGACCAGCGCCCGTCGGGGAAACGAGCGCCGTCTCCACGACCTCGCCAAATTCCGCGGCAGGGCACCCCAGCAGCCCCGGCGTAACCCAAGAGCACCACGCCACTGGCGATAGCTCCAGCGGGCTCGCACGCGTGGCCATGTCACCCCGAGCTCACACCTTGTGGCAATGGCGGCTACATGCGGCCTCTATCCATGAGTTCTTTGGAAGATTCTTCCACCACGATTCCAGCTCAACACGGAGCACCCCACCGCGGACGGCACTCGCGAGTGCAACATGGCGAGCACGATCGACTGGACCGTAACCCCGCGGCTCTGGGGTCCCCATCCGGCGCACTAAGGCGCAGGAGGAGGAATACCAACGCGAGCACGCTGAACGCGCTCAAGCTCGCCGCGCCGAGCTTCAACGACAGCGCGAAGAGCTGGAGGAGCGAAGGGCCGAGCTCGACCAGCTCCAGGCCAACCTGGAGCGGGAGGAGCCCGAGCACCCGCAGATGCTTGGCGGCGCGCGTGGGCGCACACGCCAGGCACGCCACAAGCTGGCGGAAGAGTCTAACGGCCCTCAGTTCTTCCCCCACGCAAGTCAGAACGTGGCTGCGGCTGCGATGCTGCTCCGAGGCCTTTCCGAGCCAGACGACCCGGGGGCCAAAGCCACGTACCAGAACCTCTGGGGGCTGGTGGAGCGTGCTGCCGTGCAGCACATGCAGACCTCCGGCTCCTACCATTCGGGAGCCACCTCTAGCCGCCAAGCCCGTACCGCTGCCCGGAGCCGATTGGGCCCGACAAAGATGGTGCCGCACCACGAACAACCCCAGGCCTCACACACCCCGGTGCGCCAGCGCCTCGGCGACGCCTACGACATTCGCGCCACTCTCGAGGCACGAAGAAAGGCGATGGATGAAGTCGCCCACTCGCGTGTTGTGGACAGCGGACGCCATCACCACCGAAGCCCAAGCCCCGATGGTCCGGGACCACGTGCCTTCGCCGAGGATTCGCGTGCGGATTTCCGCCGATTCGTGGCACGCGACCAACATCGCCAAATACAGGGCCACAAACCCCCCGTATGGCTCGAAGACTACCGGCTCGCATGCGGGGCGAGGAGCAACGGATGATCTCTTTATCATCAATACCTCCCCATCTACCTTGCGGACTCGGCTCGAGCTGGCTCGAGTACTTTACGAAAACCATCGAGAACAGGCTAGCAGAAGACCCTCTTCGTCGGCAACTTCGAGGCACTTACAAGCGCCACAGGAACTCCTAGGACTGAAGGGCTGCAAGCAGCAGCCAGGGGAAACTCTCCGGGACTACATCCGGCGATTCTCCCGCCAATGCAACGAGCTCCCAGACATCTCCGATGCCGATGTCGTGGGGGCATTCATCTATGGCACCTCCTGTAAGGCCTTGGTGCACAAGCTGGGTTGCGTTAAGCCCAGAACCACCAAGGAACTTCTGAACATCGCCACCAACCACGCCTCCGGTGAGGAGGCTGTGGGAGCCATCTTTGAGGATGGCAAAACCAAGCAAGAGCCCGGCGCTCGAGCCGGGTCCCCTTCCGACCGCTCCGACAAGCGGAAGCGGCATGGAAAGCAGGTCCGCGAGGCCCAAGTGGTCGCTTGTTGTCGACCGACACGCCAGCGGCGAGTGCGACCGACCGCCACGCCCGACCACTTGAAAAGTTGATGGATAGCCCGTGCCCAAACCACGGGTTCCCGTCAAACACAAATCCGGATCTGTGAGGTCTGGCGTTTCTCTCGACGCCCCACGGCGCCTTGGGCAAAGGAAAGAAGCCGCCCGACCCCAAGGGCGCGGAGAAAAAGCGACAGACGAGTTCCCGAACCCGGCGGCTGCCTCATGATCTTTGGTGGGCCAGGCACCTTTCGCCGACAAGCGTCGGCTCAAGCTCGCCCAGCGAGGTCCACACCACCTCACCGGCCGCCCCTCAATACCTTCGGTGGTCAGAATCTCTGATCACTTTCGATCGGACCGACCACCCTGACCACGTCCCGCAGCCAGGAAGGTATCCGCTCGTGGTCGACCCCATCGTGTGGAAGAAGCGCCTCACCAAGGTGCTCATGGACGGCGGCAGCGGCCTCAACATCCTCTATGTTGAGACGTTCGACGTCATGGGGGTCCCTCGCTTGAGTCTCCGACCGAGCAAGGCACCTTTTCACGGCATCATCCCTAGCCAGCAGGCCCACCCGCTCGGGCAGGTCGACCTGCCCGTCACCTTTGGAGGACCGGGAAATTTCCGCACCGAGACCCTCACTTTTGAGGTCGTGGACTTCCCCGGCTCCTACCACGCTATCCTGGGGAGGCCATGCTATGCCAAGTTCATGGCGGTCCCCAGCTACGCCTATCTGAAGCTAAAGATGCCCGGGCCGTGGGGAGTCATCACCGTGGCTTCATCCTTCCAGCTCGCTTACAACTGCGAGCGAAGCAGTTGTGAGCTTGCGTCGGCGGTCATCGCGTCCGTCGAGCTCGTCAACCTCCGGAGGGAAGCTTCCGAGTCCGCCCCTGAGTCTAGCAACTCGGGGGCGGGATCCTTCAAGTCCGCCGAGGACACGAAGAAGGTTACGGTCGATCCCTGGGATTAGACCAAGACCGTGCGGGTAGGAGCCACGCTCCCCGCTAAATAGGAAAGCGCGCTCGTCGACTTCCTCTGCGCCAACAACGATGTCTTTGCATGGAAGTCCTCTGACATGTCAGGAATTCCCAGGGAGGTCGTCGAGCACTCCTTGAGCATTCGACCAGGCTCAAAGCCGGTCGCCCAATGCCTGCGCCGCTTTGACCAAGAAAAGCGCAGGATCATAGGGGAAGAGATCGCCAAGCTTTTGGCCGCAGGGTTCGTAAAAGAGGTACGCCACCCCGAGTGGCTGGCCAACCATGTACTTGTAAAAAAGAAGAGTGGGCAATGGAGAATGTGCATTGACTACACGAGTCTCAACAAAGTGTGTCCCAAGGACCCGTTCCCCTTGCCCTGCATTGACCAAGTCATAGACTCCACCGCGGGGTGCGAGTCCCTTTCTTTCACGGATGCCTACTCGGGCTACCACGGATAAGCGCTGAAGGAGTCCGACCAGCTCGCGACCTCCTTCATCACTCCGTTTGGCTCATTACGCTCACGTAACAATGCGTTCGGTACGAAAAATGCGGGCGCTACATACCAGCGATGTATGCAAACGTGTTTCAACGACCAGATCGCCCGCAACATCGAGGCGTACATCGACGACATCGTCGTGAAGACCAGGAAGGCCGGCGACCTCATCACCGACCTAGGGGAGACCTTCGCGAACCTCCGGCGGTTCCGCATAAAGCTCAACCCCGACAAGTGCGTCTTCGGGGTCCCCAAGGGGAAGCTCCTCGGTTTCACTATCTCCGAGCGCGGTATCGAGGCCAACCAGGAGAAGATCTTGGCGATTGCAAGGATGGGCCCGGTTGGCAACCTCAAAGGAATCCAGAGGCTAACAGGATGCCTTGTAGCCTTAAGCCGTTTCGTGTCTCGCCTTGGCGAGCGCGGAATGCCGCTCTACAGGCTGCTTATGAAATCCGACCGCTTCAGCTGGACCCAGGAGGCTCAGGAGGCCCTCACCCGCTTGAAGGCCTTCCTGTCCTCACCTCCGGTCCTGGTTGCCCGGCACCAGGTGAACTGCGCTCCTCTACA
Organism: Otatea glauca; assembly: GCA_036346275.1. Taxonomy (NCBI): domain Eukaryota; kingdom Viridiplantae; phylum Streptophyta; class Magnoliopsida; order Poales; family Poaceae; genus Otatea; species Otatea glauca. Next base: position 4,525,859 of record CM070720.1, on the reverse strand, counting down.
TCGCCGCCACTGCCCAAGTCGTCAGTGCGGCCCTTGTGGTGGATCGAGCGGAAGAGGGCTGTGAACTCAAGGTACAATGGCCAGTCTACTTCATCAGCGAAGTGCTTTCCGAGTCCATGGCTCGGTACCCGCAGGTGCAGAAACTGCTTTACGCAGTGCTCATCGCCAAAAGAAACCTCGTCCATTACTTCGACCAGCACGCCATCACCGTGGTGACCACGTCGCCGCTCGGCGAGATCGTCCACAACCGCGACGCCTCAGGAAGGATAGCCAAGTGGGCGCTCGAGCTCAGCGGTCACGGCATAACATACGTCCCTCGAACGGCGATCAAGTCACAGGCCCTGGCCGACTTTGTCGCCGAGTGGACCGAAGCCCAGGCGCCACCGGCGCTCGAAGACCCCGAGTACTAGACGATGTACTTCGATGGGTCCTACACCAAGAACGGCGCGGGCGCGGGAGTCGTCATCATTTCTCCGCTCGGGAAAAGACTTCAATACGTCATCAGGTTACTCTTCGATGCGACCAACAACATCGCCGAGTATGAGGCTCTCATCAACGGTCTCCGGATCGCTGCCGACCTCGGCACTCGCCGACTCTACGTCCACGGGGACTCCAAGCTTGTCGTCGATCAGGTCATGAAGGCTGTGGAGCCCCGAGACGCCCGCATGGCCGCGTACTGTCGAGAAGTGCGCAGGCTCGAAGAGCGGTTCAAGGGTTTCGAGCTCCACCATAGCTACGAGACGCTAGCGGTGAGGCCGATTACCTAGCCAATCTTGCCTCGGAGAGGGCGGTCCACACAGGATCTTCGTCTGCGACCTTACGCAGCCTTCCGTCGATTGGACTCGGTGGCCGGGCGGTCCCCGACCTGCCGAGCACAGTCACCCCAACCGCCGGGTGGTCGAGCATGCACTGGCGGGTCGAACGCGGCGTGCTAACTAACAACCGAATTCGGTGGTGGAAGCCTTTTACCGCCCGTCTGACGGACGGGTCAATTCTCGCCGACCCGACCGAGGCCCGGCGCCTCGCTTCGTCGGGCTAAATCCTTCGTCTGGTTGGTAGGACCTCTACAAAAGAGTCCTCGGGGTCCTCGGAGGTGCGTTCGGCCGACCAAGAAGCATTGCTATCCATGGCGGAGTCTGCGGTCACCATGCGCGCCCGATCCCTCGGTAGGAAAGGCCTTTCGACAAGGTTTCTCTTGGCCGACCGCCGTGTCCGACGCCGAGCGATTATGCGCGACTGCGAAGGATGCCAATTCTTCGCCGTGAGACGCATCTGCGGCTCGGCCTTGCAGGCGATCCCCATCACATGGCCGTTTGCGGTGTGGGGACTCGATCTGGTCGGGCCCTTCAAGAAAGCGCCCGGGCTTTACTCATCTCTTCGTCGCGGTGGAGAAGTTCACCAAGTGGATAGAGGCCAAGCGATGCGTGGCGCCACGTCGGTACAGCGGCCACCTTCTTCCGCGACATCATCTTTCGGTTTGGAGTCGAACTCTATCATCGCCGACAGCGGGACGCGAGTTCACGGGAAGGAGTTCCTCGAGTTCTGCGATGACTTCAACATCCGCGTCGATTGGGCGGCGTGGCCCATCCGCGGACTAACGGTCGGTCGAGCAGCGCCAAGCGGCATGATCCTCCAGGACTTAAGCCACGGATCTTTAGTCGATGAAGCATTTCGCGAGGCGATGGGTGGTGAGCTACCTCCGTCCTCTGGAGCTTGCGGACCACACCGACTTCGAGCGACCGGGTTTACACCGTTCTTCATGGTGTTGGTCTTTGAAGCTATCCCGCCAACCGACACGGAATACGGCGCCCCAAGACTACAAGCCTTCGGCGAGGCTCGGGGCTCGCCGCAACAAGGCGCCACCGACCAGCTTGGCGGCGCGCGATGTAACCATTCTACGATCGGCCAAGTATCAACAAGCTGCGGCGTTACCACGATCACCGAGGTTCGAGGGCGATCCTTGGCCTTGGCGACTGGTCTGCGTCGAGTCGGACCGGCAAAGACAAGCACAAGCTCGCCGCCACAGGAAGGCCCCTTCACCGTCGCGAGAGGTCCTTGGCTGGCACCTTCGACTCGAGTGGACACGGATGGCGCGTCCTCCCCAGCGCTTGGAACATAGAAAAGTTAAGGCGTTTTTATCCTAAATCCTTTTCTTATTCCTTGCGTCGTCTTTTACTTCTCCTCCCGAGCACACAGTGCGCGCGCGCTCGGGGCTGCCATGGGCGCCCCATCGGCTATACGGTGGCGCATGCGGGGCGGTGACCGACCGAGAACGAGGTCCTTCCGAGCGGTAACCCTCTCGACCCACGTGCTACGGCCTACGCCCCAGCGGCTACGGTTGCTAAGTAGCACTTTGCGGAAGAAGGAAGTATCTGAGCGGAGTGACCTTTGGCCGGTCGGGAGCACTCCTCTCCCGCGCAAACTCGGCTAACTCACGCGCTCATGCGGGTGGGTGACTCGACCGGTCACGAGGTCCATCTCGAGCGGTAACCCTCTCGACCCGAGTGCTACAGCCTACGCCCCAGCGGCTACGGTTGCAAGTAGCACTTAGCGGAAGAAGGAAGTGCCCGAGTGGAGCGATCTTTGGCCGGTCGGAAACACTCCTATCCCTCACAAGTGTGTGTAACTGCTGCGTGGCCAAAAGTTCCTATCCTCTGCCCCTCCGGCGGCCAGGACCTACGCGCAAGTGACCCGGTGGTCCTTACGGCTATGGCGGTCGAGCACTCACCATGACATAAAAAAGGGCAGGAGGCATGCGGGAACTTGCTAAATTTAAGATTATTTACGAACAATAGTCTTTACAATAAAGAAGTACGAATCTAACTTCTACTCATTCTTCTTGGAGGGCACTCTGCGGTGGGATGTAGCTGGCGATCTCCCGAGCGTACGGCTCAACTTGGAGCTCGAACCTTTCGATCTCGTCGTCGGTCCGGTTCCCAGCGACGCTGCTGCTCACCACCGCAAGGTCTATACCGTCATAGTGAGAGACGGTATTGACCAACGCCGAGGAAGCTCCAAGTACGTCACTAACGGTCAGTGCTCTCTCAACGCGCCCTGGCACTCGGGCCAGCATGGGGGCGAGAGCACTCGGGCCCGCCACGGTTCAAGGACCCGGTCGCAGACATGCTGGCTGGCCTTGCGAAGGGCCTCCAGTTCCGCGGCCAGCTCGGCCCGACCAGCTTCGGCTACCTCCAGCGCCGCCTGCGCCACGTCCCGCGTCGTGACCGCCTCGTCACGAGCCTTCAGGGCGTCTTTCTGCGCCTCTATAGCGACGCTCAGATTCTTCTGCAGCTCTGCGGATCACAACATCTCCAGATGAGCACGCCTTATGAGTCGCGCTGGCAGAATTAACCAAGGAGTTGAGACACTTATCGGTTACAGAACTCGCCAAGTTGCTGGCTTCTTCCCTGACCCCCTCGTATGAGGTGCTCAAGGAAGCCAGCTCCTTTCGAGCGGTCTCCCGCTCAGAACGCACTCGGTCGGTGTCTTTCGGGCTGGTCCCTTCGTTTATGAGCGGGGCGCTGCGCTGAAGCGTGGCCCCTCTGCGGTGACGGCGGCATCCTTGGCGCCGCGCCTCCGCCAGGAGGAACTCGAGTTCCGCCACCCTCGTCCTCAGAGACTTGGCCCCCAGGCGCTCTTCGAAGAGGGCCTTCGTGGCCTGATCCAGCTCTTGGCGGGCCTCCGCCGTTTCCTCTCGCCGGATGGTCAGAGCCTCCTGAGCCAGGCGTAGCTCAGGACGCAGCCGATTGCATTCCTCCACGTCAGCCACCCGCTGGCTGTCCAAGCGCTGTAGGAGCTAGCCCTTGCCCTCGGAGCGGACCCGCAGATGCTGTAAAATATAGACACTCCGTCAGTCGCCGCAAAATTCATCAGAAGGTGCAGAGGCGGGCTCCGATCAACTTACCATGCTAGCGGCGGACTCCCGGCGATCGCATCCAACGCCCTGCTGGAGGATTCGAGGGCAAGAGCCAGACCCTTCCTGGTCTGGTCCATCTCAGCTTCGGCGTCCTGAGCGCCTTGCTGGAGGGCGGCCCACTCGCTCTCCTCCACCTCGCCCAAGGTCCCCGACCTACGGGCCATACACGACAACAAGCCTTCGGTCGCCCGTTCGGATGGGACGCAACCCGACCGGGCCCCCACGGGCAAGGGCGGTGAAATGGGCCCCTCGGGAATCCCCTCGGCGGCCTGCGCCTGTGGGGCTTCGACCAATGCCTCCCCTTGAGGCACGGGGTCAGACGTCTCCAGCACCGGCACCGTCTCCGCCAGCGAGCTCGCGGGTAGCGTCGTCGTCGATTCCCCCTCCGTAACGACGATCGCGCCACCCGGTGGCGTCCCCGGCGGAGGCGGCGGGAGCTCCTCACCGACCTCGGCCTTTGGATGAGGCCCCGTCCCTCCGATGGTGAGCGCGCCCTCGGCGCGCCCCAGCTTGGCCGCCTGCGCCACGACCACCGCCAACTCAGTTGATGCCTCCAGCACCGACTGTAGCTCCTCGCCGCCGTGCGACTCCTCCGGCGGTGGGAACGGTGCCGCCCCTTACGGAGCCACCACGAGCGCGCGCGGTGCGCCACGACCACACCCGCCGATGGCGCGCACACGCAAGCACTTGAAGTATTCGGGCAACTGCGGCAACAATGTTCAAGCGAGGAAAGGAGTACTTTGCAGGCGGCGGGTGCGCGGCAAGCGCGCCCTCTTTGCCGGTCCCCCTCCAAGGGGCAGATCCGCCGGCCGCTTCCCGAAACCGCCTCCACAAGAGGCGCCTCCCTCGGGGCACGGCAGCGACGTCATTGCCGATCGCCCTCCGCTGGGGCCCCGGCGCGGTGCCTCTGTGATCGCCCTCCGTCGGGCCTCCACTCGGGCCACCTCCGGTCGACGAGTCAGAAAAGAACCCACGGTATGGGTAACCGGGGCTCTCCCCGCTGCTGTCGGTGGAGGACGTCCCCGCAGCGGTGGTCTCGGACACGTCCTCACCACGCGGCCCTCGCCGCGCGCTCCTTCTTCTTCTTTTTCCTCTCCTCCTCCTTCCGCTTCTTGCGAGAGGAGTCAAGGCATCTTGACCTCCTTGCAGACAGCCGACCCTCGGCGCTTCTCCCCGGAACAACGCCGGGAGACCATTCGAGAGCCCCTAGAAGATGTGAAAACACCGGTCGATTGGGCGCCAAAGGCAAAGGAAGAGAGAAGGCGAGAGAAGACCGCCCGACCTACAGGTTGGGGTGGGCCATCGAGAATGGCTCGGGTGGCGCCCGCGATCTCGATAGCGCTTCCGCGATTCGGCGGCCATTGAGCCGACCTCGGTCGCGGCGAGCTCGGGCTCCGCCATCCTCATCTTATCGGGCGCCCCTCATACGGAGCAGGGGCGGCTGTGCATGAGGGGTTGCATCGCATCCCCATGAAGGCACGCACGACGGCGTCCCCGGTGAGCCTCTGCTCCCTTAGAGCCCTGACCTCCTCCACGATCAGGGCCACCTTCTTCTTCTCCTTCTTATCAGCACCCCAGGTCCATTCTTACCCCGCCACAGGAAGCTGGCCGGTGAACGGCGGGGCGCTGTCTCCGACATTCCGAACGTAAAACCACTCAGAACGCCATCCCTTGTTGGACGACGGTAGCTTGACGTCGAGGTACTCCGAGCTCCGGTCGGCCCGAAGCTGGAGGGCCAGGCCACCGAGGGGCGCCGTAGCATCCGCTGGCTTGACCTTCCAGAGCCCTGCTTGGAAAAAGTACCTCCACAGCGCCCAATGCGGCTCGATCCCCAAGAAGGCCTCACAAAGCGTGATGAAAATGGCGATGTGGAGGACCCCATTGGGGTTGAGATGGTGTACCTCTGCCTTGTAATGGAAGAGCAGCCCTCGAACGAACGGGTGCAGCGGCAGGCCGAAGCCGCGCTCGAAGAACGAAGCAGGCACTACGATCTCGTCGTCCCCCGGTGAAGGGGCGGCGGCCCCTGTCGGCACCCTCCGTGGGAAAGATCTGCGCAGGAGAAGCCTTTCTTCACCAGCCGAGGCGCGCGGTGGCTGGCGAGCACTCGACCCACGACATCCTCGCGAGAAGCGGCGGAAAGGTGAGGAAGGAGAAAGCTCTTTTGCTTTTTCTTGTCTTAGGCAAAGAATTTGGAAGATGTGGAAGGCAAGAGCGTGTAACTACCCAAGAACATCCCAGCGACGTATTTATAGAAGACGAGCGGGCGCTGACCGAACAAGCACCCCCTCGAGCGAAGCGTCGCGTACACCCTTGTCTGCCGCGCCGGGCGCCTGGTAACTCCCGGTTTCCAATTCCACTCTGCTTTTAATCCTGACAAGCCAGTAGAGCCGTAAAGACACCGCCTCGGGCCACGAGTCCTGAGACCTCTCGGTCTCCGCCTTTAGGCCAGGACAGTTGCATTGGGGCGCGTGCGAGAGGCCCGCTGGGTCGCTGCGGCCCCAAAATGGCAAGAGCTCAATGGCTCACGCCAGGGGCCCAGTTGAAAGTTGTGAGTTCTAAAGGCCTATCCCACCAGATGGACGTAAGGCCGCCCCAGCAAAAACCGAGCAAAGGACGGGTACGAGGTGAGTCCCAGTGATCCCCCCGTTGGGTCGGCTGACGACCTAATCGCCTCTACTCGTGTCTGAGGCCATACTTCACACTCTCCCGGGAGCTCATCGATGGGTGACAGCCAGCTGTGCCCTGGGTCAGCGGACGACCCAGGGTACGATACAGGATCGAGTAAAGAAAGGTTTCTTATGGGTCGCCCCACGGCAGGGCCAGGACACCCTACTCTGGGACCGTCCGCTCAGAAAGGTCCCCCTTGGGCGGGTCCTCCCAGGACCCACTCGGACTACCTGTTATTAGCTCCACGAGCACGGCGTTCGAACCAACGCGGGTAAACGCGCGTCGCTCACCCCCTCCAGGTCCCACACCTGCGGACGGGGTACACGTGTGGGATAGACGGCGGCCACTTCTCTCGCAGCTACCCTCGCTAGATGAGGACTCGGGATGGATGCCCACGTCCAGCTACGACGTAAAACGAGCCACGTCCAGCTACGACGTAAAACGAGCCATGTCCAGCTACGATGTAAAACGAGCCACGTCCAGCTACGATGTAAAATGAGCCACGTCCAGCTACGACGTAAAACGAGCCACGTCCAGCTACGACGTTAAACGAGCAATCGGACACCCGAACCTCACGAAGAGGCATCCGGTCGTCCCTGCCGACCAAGGCATGGTCTAGCTACGATGTTAAACGAGCACTCGGACACCCGAACCTTACAAAGAGGCATCCGGTCGTCCCACGGTCTAGCTACGACGTTAAACGAGCACTCGGACACCCGAACCTCACGAAGAGGCATCCGGTTGTCCCTGCCGACCAAGGCACGGTCTAGCTACGACGTTAAATGAGCACTCGGACACCCGAAACTCACGAAGAGGCATCCGGTCGTCCCACGGTCTAGCTATGACGTTAAACAAGCACTCGGACACCCGAACCTCAAAAAGAGGCATCCGGTCGTCCCTGCCGACCAAGGCATGGTCTAGCTACGACGTTAAACAAGCACTTGAACACCCGAACCTCACGAAGAGGCATCCGGTCGTCCCACGGTCTAGCTACGACGTTAAACGAGCACTCGGACACCCGAACCTCACGAAGAGGCATCCGGTCGTCCCTGCCGACCAAGGCACGTTCTAGCTACGACGTTAAACGAGCACTCGGACACCCGAACCTCACGAAGAGGCATCCGGTCGTCCCACGGTCTAGCTACGACTTTAAACGAGCACTCGGACACCCGAACCTCACGAAGAGGCATCCGGTCGTTCCTGCCGACCAAGGCACGGTCTAGCTACGACGTTAAACGAGCACTCGGATACCGAACCTCACGAAGAGGCATCCGGTTGTCCCACGGTCTAGCTACGACGTTAAGCGAGCACTCGGACACCGAACCTCATGAAGAGGCATCCGGTGCGTCCACATCGACCAAGGCGCGGTCTAGCTACGACGTTAAGCGAGCACTCGGACACCGAACCTCACGAAGAGGCATCCGGTCATCCTGCCGACCAAGGCGCGGTCTAGCTACGACGTTAAGCGAGCACTCGAACACCGAACCTCACGAAGAGGCATCCGATCGTCCCACGGTCTAGCTACGACGTTAAACGAGCACTCGGACACCCGAACCTCACGAAGAGGCATCCGGTCGTCCCTGCCGACCAAGGCACGTTCTATCTACGACGTTAAACGAGCACTCGGACACCCGAACGTCACGAAGAGGCATCCAGTCGTCCCACGGTCTAGCTACGACATTAAACGAGCACTCGGACACCCGAACATCACGAAGAGGCATCCGGTCGTCCCTGCCGACCAAGGCACGGTCTAGCTACGATGTTAAATGAGCACTCAGACACCCGAACCTCACGAAGAGGCATCTGGTCATCCCACGGTCTAGCTACGACGTTAAATGAGCACCCGGACACCCGAACCTCACGAAGAGGCATCCGGTCGTCCCTGCCGACCAAGGCACGGTCTAGCTACGATGTTAAACGAGCACTCGGACACCCGAACCTCACAAAGAGGCATCCGATCGTCTCACGGTCTTGCTACGACGTTAAACGAGCACTTACACACCCGAAGCTCATGAAGTGGCATCCGATCGTCCCACGGTCTAGCTACGACGTTAAACAAGCACTCGGAGAGCCGAACCTCGCAAAGAGGCATCCGGTCGTCCCTACCGACCAAGGCACGGTCTAGCTACGACGTTAAACGAGCACTCGGACACCCGAACCTCACGAAGAGGCATCCGGTCGTCCCACGGTCTAGCTACGACTTTAAACGAGCAATCGGACACCCGAACCGCACGAAGAGGCATCCGGTCCTCCCTACCGACCAAGGCACTGTCTAGCTACGACGTTAAACGAGCACTCGGACAGCCGAACCTCACGAAGAGGCATCCGGTCGTCCCTGCCGACCAAGGCAAGGTCTAGCTACGACGTTAAACGAGCACTCGGACACCCGAACCTCACGAAGAGGCATCTGGTCATCCCACGGTCTAGCTACGACATTAAACGAGCACTCGGACACCCGAACCTCACGAAGAGGCATCCGATCGTCCCTGCCGACAAAGGCACGGTCTAGCTACGACGTTAAACGAGCACTCGAACACCCGAACCTCACGAAGAGGCATCCGGTCGTCCCACGGTCTAGCTACGACGTTAAACAAGCACTCGGACACCCGAACCTCACAAAGAGGCATCCGGTCGTCCCTGCCGACCAAGGCATGGTCTAGCTACGACGTTAAGCGGGCACTCGAACACCCGAACCTCACGAAGAGGCATCCGGTCGTCCCACGGTCTTGCTACGACGTTAAACGAGCACTCGGACACCCGAACCTCATGAAGAGGCATCCGGTCGTCCCTGCCGACCAAGGCACGGTCTAGCTACGACGTTAGACGAGCACTTGGACACCCGAACCTCACGAAGAGGCATCCGATCGTCCCACGGTCTAGCTACGACGTTAAACAAGCACAAGGACATCCGAATCTCACAAAGAGGCATCCGGTCGTCCCTGCCGACCAAGACATGGTCTAGCTACGACGTTAAACGAGCACTCGAACACCCGAACCTCACGAAGAGGCATCCGGTCGTCCCACGGTCTAGCTACGACGTTAAACGAGCACTCGGACACCCGAACCTCACGAAGAGGCATCCGCTCGTCCTTGCCGACCAAGGCACGGTCTATCTACGACGTTAAACAAGCAGTCGGACACCCGAACCTCACGAACAGGCATCCGGTCATCACACGATCTAGCTACGACTTTAAACGAGCACTCGGACACCCGAACCTCACGAAGAGGTATCCGGTCGTCCCTGCTGACCAAGGCACGGTCTAGCAACGACGTTAAACGAGCACTCGGACACCCGAACCTCACGAAGAGGCATCCGGTCGTCCCACGGTCTAGCTACGACGTTTAACGAGCACTCGAACACCCGAACCTCACGAAGAGGCATCCGGTCGTCCCTGCCGACCAAGGCACGGTCTAGCTACGACGTTAAACGAGCACTCGGACACCCGAACCTTACGAAGAGGCATCCGGTCGTCCCACGGTCTAGCTACGACGTTAAACGAGCACTCGGACACCCGAACCTCACGAAGAGGCATCCGGTCGTCCCTATCGACCAAGGCACGGTCTAGCTACGACGTTAAACGAGCACTCGGACACCCGAACCTCACAAAGAGGCATCCAGTCATCCCACGATCTAGCTACGACCTTAAACGAGCACTCGGACACCCGAACCTCACGAAGAGGCATCCGGTCGTCCCTGCCGACCAAGTCATGGTCTAGCTACGACGTTAAACGAGCACTCGGACACCCGAACCTCACGAAGAGGCATCCGGTCATCTCACGGTCTAGCTACGACGTAAAACAAGCATTCGGACACCCGAACCTTACAAAGAGGCATCCGGTCGTCCCTGTCGACCAAGGCACGGTCTAGCTATGATGTTAAACGAGCACTCGGACACCCGAACCTCACGAAGAGGCATCCGGTCGTCCTTGCCTACCAAGGCAAGGTCTAGCTACGACGTTAAACGAGCACTCGGACACCCGAACGTTACGAAGAGGCATCCGGTCGTCCCTGCCGACCAAGGCACGTTCTAGCTACGACGTTAAACGAGCACTCAGACACCCGAACCTCACGAAGAGGCATCCGGTCGTCCCACGGTCTAGCTACGACGTTAAGCGAGCACTCGGACACGAACCTCAAGAAGAGGCATCCGGTCGTCCACGGTCTAGCTACGACGTTAAGCGGCGCTCGGACACCGAACCTCACGAAGAGGCATCCGGTCGCCCCACGGTCTAGCTCGACGCTAAGCGAGCACTCAAACACCGAACCTCACGAAGAAGCATCGGTCGTCCCTTTGCCTTGATCGCCGCACCCGAATGAAGCAATCACCTGCTGATTACCGATTCTCGAGGGCCAAGTTGGAAAATAATCGAAACAAGCTCATTGCAAAGACAAGGAAAAAGGAGATTTCATTATAGGCCAATAGGCTCAAAGTTTACACCATGTTACATGAGGTGCCTCGCAGATTCAAAAACTACGCAAGGCTACAAGATATGGCGGAGCTATTTCTGCACCATGTATCATATCTTGAGCATCGATGCTGCATCAGTGCCGTCGCACTGATGGCTACAAATTCCGGGGTCCGTCGGCACCGCCTCCGCCGCACCGACAGCGACCAACTCATAAATCCCGCCGATGCCACGCGATCGGCGGCTACCCATGGCGCACCGCACCATCGGCTCGGGAGGGCGCCCTCACCTCGAAGAGCCGGGGCGACCCCAAGCAACGCGTCGACGGCGGCAGTGTCGCGGGCCACGGCCTCCTCTTCCTCCGTGAGCTCGGCCATCGCCTGGTCGTACTCAGCCCAGAGCTCGGCCAGAGGATCTTCTTCCTCCACCTCGTCGTCATCACCAAGGCTGAAGATCAGTGGATGCCTCGAAGCCATTTAGAGGATTGCAAAAGAGGACTCTGGTTTGGGGGACGATCACTCAAATAAGCGGCAGCGCCCTTATATACCCAGACGGAGGGAGATCGAATGTCTCCAGAATAAATACAAGCGCCGGAAAACGGCGCCCTTCACCAAAACCCGGCGATCTAAGAAGGCGGCGGGCAAGGTGAACCAAGCCATGCGCGACGCGCGCAACGAAGCGATTAAAAGCCCACGGCGGTTCGAATGCCCCTGGCCGTGTTCCAGGGCAGCCGTCGAATGTGTCGGGGTACACCTGGCGGAAACCGATCGGCCTAGTCGGTCGGACCGTCCAATCGGACCCAGTCACCATTCACATTCAAGCTCAACCCCCAACCGAATCTGCCGAACTTGCTCGAGGGTTCGGGGGCTACTGACGATACTCATACCAGGGGTACCCTAGCGGCCCGGTGGTGGCGGGCTGCCTCAAGCATAGCTCAAGCCTAGCGAGCCGCTCAAGCCCTTCTGACCAAAGCACTGCGGGCCACACATAGCGCCCATCCCGACCAGCGGGGCTCCCGCCTCGCAGCAGGTCGGATCCCCCGACTCCGATCAAACCAAGGCAACATTCGCCGAGGGCCACATGTCGAAGCCTCCACCGGCCCACGGCCACGTGCCCCACGGACGGGGTCAATCGAAGTGACTATACGAGAGCAGGTGGCCCCTTCCCAAGATGGTTTAATGACTGCTAAAGTCAAGCTTCCAGTCCCATCGACCAGTCACGTACGACACGCAAGCACGCTCTCTCCGAGGCACCAGCGTTATACGACCGCGTCAACACTCGTCGAGCTCACGTAAGGCGGTCGCCATTTCCCAATGAAGCGACTAACGCTCGCCCAACAAGACTACCGACCAGCGTGGGCAAGGCGAGGTGACGGTCGGCGAGCGAAGGACCGAAGCTCTTAGCATAGGTCACCTCGCCTTCCCAACTCTCGATGTAACCTGCCCCTTCCTACTGTATAAAAAAGAGTAAGGGGAGAGAAGACACACACGCACAAGTAATCAGTTTTCCTACGCTAAGGCTCTCGGCTCGCGCTTGTAAAACCTTGTGTAGCCATCCGCACTAAAGGCAATACAATACCACCGCACGAATTGGAGTAGGGACTTTCGGCCCGAACCAGTATACACCTTGGGCTTCTGAGTCTAACCATTCAGGGAGTGGGAACGCGCGACCCCTTAGACTTACAAATTTACTTGCCGGTGCTCGAAACGCCGACAGTTGTTGTTACCTTTCACTGTCTTTCCTTGTGAGTATCCTTTAGTTGGGGTTTAGTGATTAATTAGAAAGTTTATGTTGTTACTAAAATTATTGTTGTAATTGCCTATTTAATTGTTAGAAATGCATATATATGGTAGTAACATTCAGGGCACATCGAGTGCTGGGGTGTTACAGATCCACCAAAGCAAGTGGTTCTTTTTTGGAGACTCTGGAAATAGTAGAATGCTCAACTTGTCCTTTGTTTCTTGATAAGTTTATGCTGACAAATTCAAAAACTCAAGTGATGTTATTACCCACATTGAATGATAAAAAACTAAACCATTCAAAGGAGAATTCATTATACCAAGATTTTATTTTTCTGCATCATCTGGAAAACTTAATGAACTGGAAATTTTGCTTCTCCTCTGAAGAGGAAAGATCTTGTACTTGATAAAATCATACACGATCTTGTACTAGCATTGGGAGCCATGGACCAAGCCACATGACTTCATTCCATATAGCCCATGCGACCCCACATGGTACCATGGCTTGGTCCATGCCTCCCAGTGCCTCCCAGTGCTCGCGCATGTCTCCCAGCGCTAGAAATGTTCGTATCATCTTCTTTTGGTGTCCGTCCTCTCTCTCCTCTTGCTGGACACACCATTTTTTAACACTTTTATATCTAAGAACATAGAAAGTAGTTGCAAAAGGAAACATCCAATTCTCATTGCAAGTTAAGTTATGGTTAGTTAAAAGCAAATCAACATTTTGAGCTAGTTTCTTGGCACGTGATCATCTTATACGTCATGGAAACATGTTTGGAGCCTCATCATGAATACTAGAAGAAGATGGTGAATATGATATCGGTGTAGTGAAAGTAATACCCTCATCAACTATGGTAGTGCTCAAGACCCTAGTGCACGGCCATTACCTCAAGCGACGAGCCTCCACTGATTCCACTCTTGCTCCCTGTTCGAGCTCTGGTTGGCCATCCCTATCCACCAAGGCGACAAGCCCCTTGATTCCTGGCACTCTAGATTAGATGTCCTCAGTCACCATGCAAAAAAAACATTTTTAATTTACTAATTTTGTTCTTCCTCTCCTCCTATACTGATTTTCGTCATGACATGCTAGCAAAATCTAGTGTTTAATGCTAATGTAGCCTACTAGTTGGCCAAACCTACTACAAAAGGTTGTGATTAGGGGATATTTTTGTCTAATTTCAATGGTACTTTGTGTGGTGGTGAATTCCTTTTTGTGGATTTCTACAATAGCTAAAGCTCTGATGACCTTTGATGAGTTAGAGTTCTATACTGCTGCATGCTAGGGTGAATTATTCTTTGATTACTAGTTTAATTTGACCATTTTGACACTTAACGACAATAATTAATTAATGAGTTCAGCTATATTTCAGTATGAGAATGGACCAACTATCTCCACTTTATTGACATTTCGTATTTTGTGTAGATAATTAATTGTTCGAACTTGAGTTTCTTTTCTAGCCTACCCTAATTTGTTTAGGACAAAAGGATTGGTTGTTGTACTTAATTGGTCAAAAATTTTACCTTAAACATATATAATTGTCAAGGCTGTGTAGAAACAGTTGGTTTGATGAGGCACATCATCAATACATATTTATCAATTCCGATAGGTTAGAGCACCATGTTTTGTTTCTTAAACATGCAAGGCAGCTAAAAGGGGACAAAACTGAAGACTTCTCTATTTCACGGTTCAGCAATTTTAGGGTCAAGATAGCAATGCAAAAGATATATTTCCTTCAGGGTTCACTTAGTGTATGTTATGTTAGATGTATGTGCATTTTTACGTCAATTTTAATTCCTATAATAGATATCAATGTAATCACAACATATATACTAGGCATATTGTAAACTATAGATTGTAGCATAATCATGAAAATAAATACGCCTATATCATATATATGCTCTAACTGAAAGATATGAACAATAGGAAACTCATAGCACATATAATCAACATTGTTACTGCATAGTATTCTTACAAGTGAAAGACCATGTGGAGGTATACTCATGTTGGTGATGAGTATTTGACTAAATTTGAGCTTGGTATGCTCTGGTTTGAGTTTGATTTGAATTGGATTTTTAATTTGAAGCAATTTGAGCTCTATCTAGAATTGGCAGTGCTACCGGCCATGGTACCGGGTGAGCAGTAGTATCGACCCCCAGAGCGGTGTGTAAAAACCCAAGAGGGTGTTTTTAGGGGTTCTTGCCATCCACACCAGAATAGATAGAGTTTTCCGAAGAAACCCGCTAGTGGTTTAGCAGTCCGGTGCTACCGACCATGGCAGTCTGGTGCTATCGGCCAGTGGTAGCACTGGCCTCGAAAAGCGGTGTGAAAATTCCACAAGGGTGCATTTTTAGGCATTGTGGGGGTCTAGTGCTATGGCCCATGGTAGTTCTCAGGACCCGAATTTGCAAATTCGAAACCCTCTGTGTATACTCCACAAGTCCAGGATCACGCTAGTGCACACAGTGGAAACATAGATGAAATATCATTCCATACAACGAATTAACTAAGAAAGAGGTAAATTATTGTTAAATAAAGCATAAGACCTTATGGTCAAAGTTTACACCACTATGCCTTAAGGGCTTAAGAAACAAATAAACTATTGCAGCGAAAAAGATAACTTGGGCCATTCGACATGCCACAAGCAATCGTCTGGGGAACGCCTTTCTAATCCACATAGTCTTCATAGTATTTCTCCTCATGATATTCATTATTTCCTGGTCTTTCCTCAGCAACTGATCAACAAAGGCGTAAAGCCGTGAGTACAAAAAGTACTCAGCAAGCCATAGGGAATTGATGCAATATATTCATGCACGACTTGACAAGGATAGCCATATGGTTCATTTGCAGAAAGCAATAACTTGAATTGAAATACAATAAATAGATTGAAAGCATATTAATGAAAAAGATAATAAATAAATAGTAGATCAATAGTAGACAACATGAACAAAATGGTGAGGCATCACCCTACACCATCTCAAACAAGTATTAACCAATAAATTCAATAGTATTAACTTTAGACAACAAAACAACAGTGAACTGCCAGTTCACATCCTAACATTTGCACATTCCAACATTTTATGAAACACCCTATACCTCGTGTGAAATTCCTGGGCTTGTCCATGACCGCGGACACAGCTATTCGAATAGTTTTACACTCTGCAGAGGTTGTACAACTTTACCCACAAGACATAATCTGCTCTTGTTGCCAAGCGCTAATAACACACTTCCTTTGGTGTGTCGGTAGAGAGATCATGACAAAGCCTTTACAATGCACTTTCTAAACTCGGTACTGCTTGCTAAGGTTTCGCCCCTCAAGGCCCTCTCTTGCGCCTTGCGAATATACCCATCCATCCCAGAACCCACACCACCAATTGGCAGTACTTAAGGCTAGACATTGCAAATTAATCAGCTAGGTCTATCCCATACCAGACTTGTGATAGTACGGTTAGGCCCATTTCGATGGCACACAAGATTAAGTCCTTAAGTTGTCACTGGCAAGATATCTACATCCCAATGTGCAAGAAAGCACCCCTTTACTGCATGATCACTTGCCCGAGGGAAAACAACTTTGTTCAACCAAGACCAATGGCAAACCCTGCTATGGTACAATAAATTTTACAACAGTGGCTATCGGCCACAATTCAATATATCATTAAGTCAAAATTAACATTATTCAACATGTGATATGAATCGCATTGTACAACTAAGCAGGTCTAAGCAAAGCTACGAAACCCAGTGTTGGTAGTATGACCATGTCCAACTAGTAATGATCTAACCTAGTGCTAAATCTTGGTCTTCGAAGTCTCCGTTCGCTCCCTCGGAAATAACGTCTACCAGAAAACAAAACAATGAAACCAAATAAATACCAAACAAAGACAAAAACAAGCTCAAAATTGACAATAAATGGCTCTGGAAGCTAGATCTTGATTTTAGAAAAAATTATAAATTTGAATCACCTCAATCGGAGTTTGTATGAGAGATAACAGATTTTTGGAAGGTTAAATCACATAAAGCAATAAAGAAATGATTTTCGATTTTTTAAATTATTTTTCATCATAAAATAAATATCCAATTCACTTCAAAATATCAACAATCTGAATCCTAAATTTCAGAAATAATTTTTTATTATTATTTTCTTGATCTTCTCTCTCCTGACTCACTACAGTAACATCGGTACACTGTAGCGCCACGAGACTGCTTTCTGCGCTGGCTCCGGACGCCTGTTGTTCTTCGTGGTATTCAATCAACCGAAGCGCAACAACATCATGGCAAAGAGGGAGGGCAAGGCCAAGTGGCTAGGCAAGGTAGCAGCTTGGCCAAGGGTGACGGCGGCTTGCTCCGGCCGGCGACGGCTCACCGGTGACGGTCTCAACGGTGACGATGAACGTGATGAACAAGCATCGGGAAATCACAAAATTCGTCGTGCATAGTGAACTAATCTTGAAATCGTGTGAGGGGGTTACCTTCAAGACGACCGGTGGTACAATTTGACGCGAACGGATTTGGAAGGGAATCTTCGAGGCTTCGGGAAGCTTGCTAGAGCACGACGGTCGACGTTCGGTTCATGCTCCGGGCGTCGCGGTGTTCCAAGCAAACGAAGGAACGAGAGATTGGAACAAGTGGAGGAACGGGTAAAGAAATGAGAGAGGATCCCGATGCTCTCCTTAAATAGGCTCAGGGAGGCTCGTAGGGATAGATACGGTTGGTTTAAAGAAAAGTCCGATCGGGATAAAACTCAAATTTCTCCCAAAATAGAAGGGATTAGGAGGAGAGAATCATGGGGATTAGTTGAGGATAAGGTGGCATATGCATTGGACATGAATTCGGGAGCAAAACCGTGTTGGATTGAAGGTCCAAAATCTTGGCCATGGAGGAAGAGAGAGACACGGATTGGCTGGCTTCTTGCTAGAGGTTGAAGACAATATATGACATGTGGGCCCTCCTTTAATAATTATTTTCGAATTTGGACTAGAATCTAGAAACATACCTAAGGGAAGAAAGCATATTTTAGGTTTACTCCTTCCATGTCTAGTAGGAGTGCGCTTTCTAAGAAGGCCTTTCGCTTAGTTGTCCTTTCTACTAGAACTTCCCTTTAGCAGTTCTGGAACATCTATAGTATGCTTGAATGTCGGCAATTTTTCTATATTCTCTTCCTCCTCGTCCATTAGTTCAGTTCCTTTCCTTAGTGAAATCCGCCCCCCCTCCATCTTTCGAGAACAACAAGGTCAAATAGGAAATATAGGTAAGGTATCCTTCAGCCAAAAAAAAAGAATTAATTGAGTTCGGGCTCGCACCCTCGATCCTCCCCCTATATTAGTAGGTAAATTGAGTCCCTTCGGTCTTATATGTTAGTCTAGGTTGGTTCTTCCGAATGCACATAAGACCACTGGTCACCCAACGACGGTTGAAACTTCCAGGAAAAAACTTCGAATTGGGAGGGCGATCCTCCCGGTGAACTGACCGTACCCCAAACCGACACAGGTGAACAAGTAGAGTATACTAGGGCGCGTCGAGGCTAGGATACAACTAGATAATTCGTACGTGCATAGGATGCCGAGGGCAGGATAGCCATCTGGTTCACCGGTACTACCAAAAAGTCTCATGCTTACGTTACTGTGACTGATATATAAGTATGATCTCGGACTACGAAGACCCAGTCGTGCTTCTGGTTTCCATTCTCATCATCATATTGAAGGAAACTCCTCGTGCTCTGCCAGAAAGGATCTACTTATTTCAAGAAAAAGAAGAAAGTGATCTTGAGCTGGAGAGAAGGTTTTCGAGGTGAAAGAGTCTTTTCTTCTTTATTGTTCGTGGGAACATGTAAGATTAGCAATGGAAATTTAGCTACGGCCTTGGCCCAGGTCTAGAACTATCTTCAACGGTTTGTGTAGCCATAAATTCTCATCTGACCTGCTTAATCAATGACTCCGGTAGTCACCTGAACCACTCTCTCGGGTTGGAGTTTCTTAAGTTTCGATTGGAATTGAACTTTTGCTTAACCATTCAACTGATGCGGAGAATCGAGTCTATTCAGGAAGAATTGCAGCAATTCTTCAATCCTAACGAAGTAATTCCGGAGGAATCCACCTACGAGACGATTATTGCTATTATTTTTCATTGCCATTCTTCTTCCTACTTCGAGGGGATCTGTAAAGAGAAGAAATGGACAAAAAAAAACCCATGATCATGTAATACCTCTTCTGGAGGGAGCTGAGCCGATTAATCTCGGGCAGTATAGATACTCGCACGATCAAAAGGAAAAGGCAGCCATTGAAAAGTAGGTCGATGAAATGCTTCGATTGCTTCGGAAACTTCTTTCTTTTGAAATAGTAGAGTGCTTCCTCATTGGCATTGTTGAGTGGCAAGGAAACAGAACTTCCACATCCTCTGTTCACACTACCCTTATTTTTTTGGCTTTATTCTTTATTTATTTCATTTCGATTTTTCCCTCTTCCTCTATCCCTATCCTCTAGGTACAGCGTTTGCATCAATAGGACGACTTTGCTCGACCAATGACAGTTGACCCGACCCCAGCAAGAAACGCATAGCATAGCGGAAGGTCAGAGGTGGGAAACAAGGAAACAGAGGAAATGCTTACTGGGACATAGCCTTCGGTCTGCTTTCAGGATTGGATGCTCTTAACTTAGGGTGCTAGCTTCCCCCACGATGCCAAACTGCTCCCTCTGAAAAACCAAGCCCTTCTAAGCGGACAATGTATTATTTGAACTGTAAAAACCTATTCTTGCGGCACCTTCTGCTTTTGGAAATGGGCAATCAGTCCTAGATTCAATAGCAGGGGGCAGCGGATGAAGTCTCTTTGCGGGTGGATGCCCAGAGGGAGCAGCTAAAGCTACGCAATGGCATGTTTCGGCGTATAAAGCTAAGAACGAGAATAGCCTACTGCCTCCACTCGGAAAAAAAAGAAATGGTGTTCAGTCTAGCGAAGATGTTTCCGTTCCGTTCTCTAAAGATAGAGTTTTTCGTTGGTTTTTCCAACGAAAGGAAGAACCCATTAGCAAGAACTCGAAACTTTCCAGCATCGAAGCTGGTAGACGAAAGTGGCTCCCTTAATGTATGTGCCAGGAAGTTTCTTCTGAAGGGGGCTACTCCCCGAGCCATCCGATTTGTGTAGAAAAAGAGCGGTCCGGTTCAAGAGGTGCAGCGGTCTTCGCCCAGAGGTTCCTTTTTCCAGAGGAAATTGGTTCCAGCCGATCAATTTGTTGAACAAGGCTAAGCGGCAGCTTGAAGACGACGTCCTACACCAAGTCCGGTAGATCCGAGAAAGACTTTGAAAAGTCCCTTCCTGTCCAGTCCAGCTGGAACGCGAAGCGCAAACGAACGTGAGCTGCTATACCGAATCCCCCGCTGGCCATCAAACGTTTTCGTAGCCTTGGGGCGAAGGGCAGAGAGTTCCGTGATCCAGTTCTTTGAGCATACATAGGTTGAGGATGGAACTCCTATAACAATCGATGTGGAAAAAGGCCGGAACTATGTGGTATGGGTCAGCAACTACCCCAATCGAATTATTTGGGCCTACTCGCCCGAAGACTTAAATGAATAGCCATCGCTGTTAAGAACAACCGAGATCTAATGAGAATTTGCGGGCTAGGAAAGGTGCTTTCTACGTTAAACGATCCGGGACTAGTTTCCCCATAAGGCAGTTCCGGCTGATGCTTTCCTTTGAGACCGGCTTAATTAATGCTAAAAATAAAAATACTTTGAAACAATACCAAATAAGGTCAAAAAATTCTAGGTAATTTCTCAAAAATACTTTGGAATATTTCCAACTTACTAGAAAAGTTTCAGAAATTTTTGAACTATAATCTCACTACAGTAAATCTTTTCGTAAAACTAAAAATAGAAAACAATTTTATAAACTCTAGAAAATTCAGAAAAAATCTTAGAAAATTGGAATAAGTAATAAAATATTACTTTTGCAAATTTTGGGATGTTACAGTAGTTCGGTGCTACCGGGGTAAAGGCAGCACTGGTCCAAATGCCCGGTGTAGAAATTCCAGAGAGGATCTCTTCTGGTTTTGGGATGAAGGGCGGTGCTACCGGCCAGAGGCAGTAGCACTGGCCCTTATGAGCGGAAATGTTCCCAAAATTGTGATTTTGGGAGCTAATTGCAAATATTTTTGGACATTGCTATGTAATGTGTTTCCTTGTCTTTGATGGTTGCAGGACGACGTGCTTGATCATTGTGAGGCAGAGGATGACCAGGACTAGGCGAGGAGCGTCGGAGGTCCAGACGGTCGAGGATCACCAGAAGATGATCGAAGACGGTGTCGATGCAAGCCGAGAAGACAAGGAATGGATGATATGCTATCTAGACGCTGCGTGGATCAAGGTTGGTTGTCTGATCGCAGTCTAGTTGATTGGATAGCGGGTCTAGTTAGTATGCTTTGAAAACCGTGCAAAAAATCCGGTTTGTTGGTGGGTTTTGGGTTAGCCCTTGCATGGCTGTGTGAGTGGGTCAATCTTAGCCCTTGATGGAGTGCCCTAGGGTTGAGGGACTCATCAAAGGGTGGTATGTGGCCCAAGAGTTGTATAAATAGAGGGGGAGGGGTGGCCTTCCTCCTCTTGAAGGTATTAGAGGTTTTGTGCTCCTTTGAGCTTTGCCCACTTTGTTGTGAGGCTTTGTAAACCTCCCTTCCAGAAATGCAAATCTTTTTCTCTCATGCTTGAATTTACTTTATGCATTTAAATTCAGCATTTAAATTCCGCACTTACATTCTTGCAATTTACATTTATACAATTTGGATTTGCCTCCCCTCCTAAATGCTTTTTAATTTGCCTCCTCTCCTTCCAAAATGCTTTTGCTTCTGGTGCCTACGATGTTGATTGATGAATGAATCTTCTTCAGATCATAACCCAGTCATCTAGGCAATCCATGCATATTTCTTGCAAGAAACTGGTCTTGTGTTCTTGAATTGATTATTCTTCAAGATTGTGTTTGCAGAGTTTTTGGACTTGTGTTCTTACTTGCTGTGACATGTGGGAGGTCCTCCAAGGTCATCTTGACATCAAAACCCCACGAGCATGTTTTAGATCGAGTTCTTGAGTTTTTGCTCAAACTTGGTGTGTTCTTCTTTCACGGGTAAAAAGGTTGAAACTTTGACGTCAATCCTTGTGATTTGAAGGTTTGAATGAGTTCCTGACATCATTAGGATCACATCTAGCAAGTTTCATGAGTTTTTGTCCAGCCGATCAAAAGATTCCTTGAAATTTGTTGTGGAGAAGTGTTGTTTTTTAGACTGCTCTTGCTCTGTTCTTGAGGCCAGTGCTACCGCTCCCTGTGCGGTGCTACCGGCAACCCAGCGGTTGCGCCAGCCATTTAGGGCAGCTAGCTCATTTCACTTGCTTCCTTTGAGTGTTTCTTTTTGAGGGCTTGTTTGGATTATTTTGAGTGGTAGGAAAATTTTATTTGGGATCATTCACCCCCCTCTGATTGCCATCTCGGTCGATGGCCTTGGTCACCGATCCCACTAGATCCACTTCTGATTCTTCTGCTGGTTTTTCCCTCTCCGCCCTTTGCGAGCTAAGCGATGACCAACTGGAAAAATTTCTAGAAATTGAGCTTCCTCTTTTGGCTCGCAAATTCTCTCATGCATACAAGAGGTAGACAGAGAGGAAGAGAGGTGGCATGATCACCTGCTTCGAGTGTGGTGGCCCCAACCACATTCGAGCGAACTGCCCCAAGCTGGAGAAGAATGAATACACTGACAAGAACCACAACAAGAAGCCTCCAGTTCGCGACCCGGTGCGTGAGAAGAAGTACCGCAACTTCACGAAGAACAGGAAGCTCTTCCACCACGTCATTGCCGCACTCGACGACATCAACCTCTCCGACACGGAGACCTGGAGCGACGAAAGCGATGATGATCCGCAGGAGAAGAAAGGCGGCGACGACTTCACCGACATGTGCTTCATGGCAGACGCCAACGACATCCATGACTCTGAGCTCTACAGCGACACGGACGAGGTACCCTCCTATGACCAGCTCAATGAAGCTTTTTGCAAACTTCAGAAATTTCATGTTAGAGCTAGAGCTAGGTGTACGGAGCTTGAGAATGAAGTAGGTACCTTGACTCGGGAGTTAGCTTCTCTTAAATATTCTCTCTCCTGAGTCACTGGTGACTGTTCTTTGTGTGATACCCTGCTTGTGGAGCTAGAGAACCTAAGGACTATGCATGATAGTGTGTTGACTGAACTAGATAGTCTTAGGTTGAAGAATGTTAGCAATGATTCTATTGATTCCATTTCTGTAAATGCTAGTTTTCTTCATGCTCACACTAGTGCATCTTGAGCTAATTTCCCTAAATTGCTTGCTGAAATTGATGCCATGAGCACTATCCTTACGAAGCTATCTTCTAGAAATAATGAACTTGAATTGCATGCTTCTAAGGACTCTGTCAGCTCATGTGAGGGCTATATGCTACTAAAACTTAACAATGAATCTCTAAATGTCAGGTGTGCTAAACTTGCTAAGGACTTATTAGATAAGTCACAAGAAAGTTACTTGCGATGTGCTGTGATTGAGGGAGACTTGAATGAAATCCAAGTCAAATTTAAGAAGAAACTTGAAGCCCAGGCCCTTATGATTAGAAATGCCCCTTGCGTTCCTTGTGAGGCCCTCAAAGTTGAGGCAGCCGTGCTGAGAGAGAAAAATGCACGTGCTGGTAGTTCTTCCTTTTTTAGCTTTTCTTCTTCCTCTTCCCCATGTTCTTCCTGTGGCTCTCTCTTTCAGGAGTGTGAGTATCTCATGAGCACTCTTGAAAAGTTTGTAAGAGGCAAGAATAAGCTCAATATCATTCTAGACCAATCCAAGATTAACCGATTTAATGAGGATCTAGGATTTGACTACTTAGATCACGCTCGGGCGCATCCTCCCACCATTGTGCGTTGATCCAAGAGTGGTGAGATTGTGGTAGCTTCCAGGGTGAGTACCACTATGTTTAGATCTACCGGGGTTATCCATGGGATCTCTGATTAGAAGGTTGCTTCTCCTACTACTTCTGCCTCTGGTAAGGTGAAGTATACATGCACCTTCTGTCAGAAGGATGGACATTTGGTAGATTTTTACTTCAACACACCAAGATCACAAGGCATGAGCGTGTTGCTGCTCTTAGGGGTATTCAGGGTCATCCCCAGACTCTGAGTGCTCCTAAGGCACACACTGCTACTAGACAGGTTAGAAAATCGCCTGTTTTTGGGCATGGTTCAGGACTCAGTTTTCATGTTGTTCAGCCGAGTTTTCATCCTGGAGCTGCTCGTGATCAGTCTCTCCATCGTCCTTTTGATATTCCTCATGGTTCTCATCGAGGTAGATATCAGCGACGTGAGGTGTTTACTAGTAAGAGATTTGGGCAGCCTCATCGGGATGGTTCGGCCTTTGCACCATGGTGGGGCAACCCAGTTTCAACTCCTAGATTTTCTATGAGAGCTGCTTCAGATCTTGAGAGAGTAGAGCGTCCGAGAGACACTAGAGTCTAGTCTTTTGCTCCTGTGGATGGTACTTCGAGACGCTGTATGATTGAATATTGGGTGCCCAGATCTACTCTTGTTTGTCCCAGTACTGAGTCGTCTCTCTCTTTGTCGTTGACACAGGTCCGTAGGATGGGGAAGGGAGAGGTTTGGATTGTTGACTCTGGTTGTTCTCGCCATATGACCAGATACTCTCGTTGGTTCTCTTCCCTAATACGAGCTCTCAGTGATGAGTTGATCACTTTTGGGGATGCTTCTTCAGGTACAATCATTGCAAAAGGTACCGTCTGCATTAATGATAATTTCCTTCTTAAAGACGTTGCCTTATTGAGTAAGCTGCAATATAATTGCTTTTTGTTTCTCAGCTTATCGATAACTTTTTCGAGGTAAGCTTTAAGAGTAGTACCTGTAGAATCCTTGATTCATCTAGGGAGTTAGTTTGCGGGATTTCTAGATTCGGGAAATTCTTTCGTGCTAATTTTTTTGCTTCTTCTAAAGACTCCCTTCAGTGTTTGATTGCTTCAGAGTCCTGTGATCTCTCCTTCTTGCACAGGAGATTGGATCACATTGGCTTTGATCACTCGACCAGAGTTAGAAACCACGATCTCATTTGTGGATTGCCTAAACTCAAGATGGTGAAAGACTTAGTTTGCTCTCCTTGCCGACATGGCAAGATGGCTGCTACTTCTCATCCCCCAGTCACTGTTGTGATGACTGATGTACTAGGACAGCTTTTACATATAGACACTGTTGGTCCAGCTAGAGTGCAGTCAGCGGGTGGGAAGTGGTATGTTCTTTTCATTGTTGATGATTTTTCATAGTATTCTTTAGTGTTTTTTAAGGCCTCGAAGGATGAGTCTTTTACCCATTTCAGGGGTCTAGTTCATAGGTTGTCTCTTGAGCTCCTTAGTGTCTTATGAGCTATACGTAGTGACAATGGAATGGAGGTCAAGAACTCCTACTATGAGAGTTTATATGTGGATTTTGGCTTAGAACATCAGTTCTCCTCTCCCTACGTCCCTCAGCAAAATGGCGTAGTGGAAAGGAAGAACAGGACCCTGGTTGAGATGGCCAGGACGATGTTAGATGAGTACAGTACTCCTAGGAAGTTTTGAGATGAGGCTATAGCTATTGTTTGTCATGTTTCTAATCGTGTATTCTTGATAGAACATTTGCACCACACTTCTTACGAGTTGAGGTATGGGTGAAAGCCTAGTGTTTCTCATTTTTGTGTGTTTGGTTTCAAGTGTTTCATCTTGAAGTCCGGTAACCTAGATAATTTTGAATCTCGTTCTTCTGATGGTATTTTTCTAGGTTACTCAACTTCTTCTCGTAGCTATAGGGTCTGGAGTTGCGATGCGCATAGGATCATAGAGACCTACGAGGTAACCTTTGATGAGGCTAGCCTAGGAGCTAGACCTAACATTTCAGGCTCTTTTCCCTCTCCGAGACCATCTTTGTAGAGGATGAGGATGATAGTGTTCCACCTGAGGTGCCTCTTGTTTCCATTTCTGTACCTCAGGGAGACCAGCCCTTGCCTTCTGAATCTCTTGTAGCTAGTGGTTCTGATCCTACCTCTTCTATGCATGAGGTAGAGTCCACTTCTGCTTTTGGACCTCCCCGCCATATTCAGAGACATCATCCACCTGCTCAGATCATTGATGATCTGTTTGAGCGGGTCACTCGCTTAAAATTGGGTTTGTCTAGTTTCTACCTCCACTCAGCCTTTGTTGCCTCCTTTGAGCCGAAGAATGTTTCTCATGCATTATCTAATGAGCCATGGATTAATGCTATGCATGAGGAACTTGAGAACTTCGAGAGGAACAAGGTTTGGCAGCTTGTCGAGCCCCCATCTGGTCATAATGTTATTAGGACCAAGTGGGTGTTTAAGAACAAGCAGAGTGAGATGGGGTTGTCATTAGAAACAAGGCTAAGCTAGTTGCATAGGGCTTTTCTCTGGTTGAGGGTCTTGACATTGAGGAGACCTTTGCCCCTGTAGCTAGACTAGAGGCTATTAGGATCCTGCTTGCATTCTCTGCATCCAAGGGATTCAAGCTTTATCAAATGGATGTGAAGAGTGCATTTCTCAATGGTTATAGTGAGGAAGAGGTATATGTCTGAAGGACCATGTGGAGGTCCATCCATGTTTGTGATGAGTATTTGACTTTATTTGAGCAAGGTGTGCTCAAGTTTGAGTTTGATTTGGATTGATTTTCAAAATGAAGCAATTTGAGTTGTCTCTGCTAGGAGTGGCAGTACCGGCCGTATGGGCGCGGTAGTGATGAGTTGGATGGGTTTATTGCATATCATTGTGGGCATTGCTATGAAAGGTTTTTCCTTGTCTTTGATGGTTGCAGGGCGACGGTGCTAGGTCATGGTGAGGCGGAGGATGACCGGGACTAGGCGAGGCGTCGGAGGTCAGACGGTTGGGAGATCGCCGGAAGATGATCGGAGACGGAGTCCGGGCAAGTCAAGAAGACAAGGAAAGGAGATGATGCTAGCTAGATGCCGCGTGGATCAATGAGGGCCGTCGGATTGAGGTCTAGTTGATAGGTTAGCGGGTCTAGGTAGTATGCTTTGAAAACCATGCAAGAAAACCCGGTATGTGTGTGGGCTTTGGGTTAGCCCTTGCATGGCTGTGTGTGTGGGTTAATCCTAGCCCTTAGATGAGTGCTCTAGGGTTGAGGGACTCATCCAAGGGTGGTAGGTGGCCCAAGAGTAGTATAAATAGGGGTGGAGGGGTAGCCTCGTTCCCTTGAAGGTTTTGAGGATTGTGAATGCTCCTTTGAGCTTTGCCCACATGAAAGTGAGGCTTTGTACACTACTACAGAAAGGTTTATATTAGACTCCTCTTCACAGACGGTTTCAAAAAATCGTCTGTTATGACAAATATCACATACGGTTCTCTAGTGTAACCGTTAGTGATTTAATCATAGACGGTTCTATTTATGAACCGTCAGTCATATCACAGCCGGTTCTAGTTAAAAGTTGTCTGTGATCATATCACGGACGGTTTTAACTAGGAACTGTCTGTGATAAATAATATCATAGACGGTTCTAACTAGGAACCGCGTGATATGACTCGAGACCCTATATAGCCATACAAATAGAATTTGTAGCGCCAGATCCATGCGTTTCGTCTCCTGCAAACCCTAGCCCGGCAATCCTCCTTCTCGGCGACCTCCTCCCGGCGACTTTCGCGAGCACCTACTTCTCCCGTCGGCGAGCACCTCCTTCTCCTCCTCCCGTCGGCGAGCACCTCCTTCTCCTCCTCCCGTCGGCTAGCTCCTCGTCTCGCGAGCACCTCCTCCTCCCCATCGGCTACCTCCTCGTCATGGCCAAGCACCTCCTCCTCATCTCCGTCGATGAGTTATGCGTATGAAACCGATATGCTTGACTAGGTTATTGTGTTTGTAAATGACATTTGTGAATGATGTTTGTGAAGATGTTTGTGAATAATCTTTGTGAATGATGTTTAGAAAGAATGAGGCTGTACGTACTAAAGAATTAATGTAGCTCAAATGCTTGACTAGGGAAACCGATATGCTTGACTAGGGAAACCATTTTGAGTTTGCGAATTAATGATGTTTGTGAATAATGTTTAGAAGAAATGAGCTAGGCTGTATATAGGCGATTCATGATGGTTGAACAAAACTGGATATATAGGATTCATGAGAGGTCAAATATAAAATTCTTAGCAAGCTGCATATATATAGCTTAGCAAGCTTTAATGCCTCATTAGTTTGCTAGCTAGACCTGAGTTATATATATAAGAACATAAAATTCATATAATCTAGAATTCAACATTAAACTTGTTATATCACACAAGGATCGATGTTTTGGAGCTACTATGTATTCAATGTTCAATGCCTCTTTTGTGCCTATACTAGGTGATAATATGTTTGAAACTTATGTACATGTACATCTCTATCTTGCATCCTTGTACTGAAGTAAACACCTAATTCATTATAATATATTTATGATAATTAAAGACATGAAAAAGCTGTTAGAAACTAAACAAAAACTCGAAGTGGAGATCGAACAACTGAAGGGGAAATCTGAGATAACAGAAAAGATTTGTGAGATCAAACAAGAACTGAAAGACATGGATGTTCGCTTGCAAGATATCAAATCCCTTAACACGACACTCATCAGTAAGGAATGCAGAGCGAATACAGAGCTGGAAGAAGCTAAAGCTAAGCTTATAGAGGTAATATGAAGGTTTCTAGTACTGAATTCAATGTGGTTACTGTCCTTCTCACAACAACATAATCGCTTTTAATTTGTAGGGATTGAGAGATATGACTGAAGATCAATCGGTTATTGGTGTCAAGCAAATCGGCCATCTTGGAGTTATGGAACTTCAAAGAGAACCGAGAAGCCTCTATTGCGGAAGCTATGGCACATATGATGGAAGACATGAAAAAACTATAAGGTTTTCTTGTTTGAATTACGAAATAATGTGGTTTCTAGCTAAGCACTTATTGATATATTTGTGGTATATATCATATTTTGTTAATTAATGTATTGTTACCTGAACTATGAAATATTTTGTTATCATATTTGTGGTATCATATTTGTGGTAAGATCTTCTAGCCTTAACTTATGAAATAATGTTTCCTTCTAACTCTCTTGGCAGAACTTCCATGATTAGTATCTGATGTTCGAAATTTTATTCACCTTAGATATTTATGCATTGACATTTTACAAGACACAACCAATAATAGATTTTGCAATTCAATATCAAAACATCCTAGATGCATTGAGGCAACAGCTTGTCTGATGAGAAAAATCTCTGTGGTACTCTAGAGGCAATTGCGTCACTCTAAATGCAATTGCGTGACGCAATTGCATCTAGAGTACCACAGAGATTTTCTCCTCGCATGTCGTTGCCTCAATGCATCTAGGATGTTTTGATATTGAATTGCAAAATCTATTATTGGTTGTGTCTTGTAAAATGTCAATGCATAAATATCTAAGGTGAATAAAATTTCGAACATCAGATACTAATCATGGAAGTTCTGCCAAGAGATTTAGAAGGAAAAACCATTCACAGAGCGGTTCTATTTAAAACCGTCGTGATAATCATATCACGAGCGGTTCTAATTAAAAGCGTCTATGATTACTTATCATTAGAGCGGTTCTATCTTAGAACCGCCTAACGAAAAGATTATCACGCAGACGGTTCGTAGATAGACCCGTCTCGATATTATTTTCTTGGCGGTTCGAAACCGTCTCGTGATATATCTTCTCATCAGCGACACATGTTTGCGGGCGGTTCACAAAACCGTCAGTGATGAGGATTCTGAACCGTCTGTGATGAGCTTTTCTGTAGTAGTGGTAACCTCTCCTTCCAGAAATTAAAGTTTTATCCGTCCACCACTGAATTTATTTTGCGCATTTACATTATGTCTTTACTTTACGCAATTTAAATTCAGCATTTACTTTCCCGCAATTACATTCTCGCAATTTACTTTCATGTAATTTGGATTTGCCTCCCCTCCTTCTAAATGCTGCTGATCTTGGATGTTTTGAGTGTGTTCATATGGTTTTACATCTCTTTTGCACTCTTGGATTGAGTAGAGAACATCTTTTCTTTCAAGATCCAACTTTGTTCAGAACTTGTTCTTCGCGCAGCAGTCAGTGTTTGATTTCTATAAAAATCTAGAAAAATCTTTTTCAAGTGATTCTTCTTGGAGGAGGTGCGGGACTCTGACATCCACTTGCATAAAAATTTGGAGTTCACTTGTTGCAACGTTTGGGTGCCATGAGGTGAAAACCGATCCCCAAACTTTCTGCTCGAAGTTCATGACCACACTGTGTTCTTAGATTTTTCCTGTTTTTGCTGTAAGGCTTTTTGAGGAGAAATTTGGTGGAGTTCTTCACGCCTCTGATGCTCATAGGGAGAAAAAGTCTCAAAATTTTGTGAGCTGCAGAAACCCACCAACCTCCTGTGTAAATTGAGGACAAGTTCCGGAAATTCTGCTTTTGCTTTTCTGAAAGTGACTTTTGTGATTTGAATTGATGTCCTTTCTAAAAGCAATAGTTTTAATTGATTCCTCTTTATCTTGGACACTAGACAACCAGTATTGTGACTCAAAAATCCCCACATATTTTGTGGTACTTATCCATGCAAGCTTGGGGTACACATAGTTGTCTAGTTTTTCAGGTTTTTCACGATTTCCTTTGATCGATCTTGTCGAGGTTTTTGTTGGCGTATTTTGGGGGAAATTTTATTTGTGACCATTCACCCCCCTCTCTGTTCGCCATCTCGGTCCTTCAATTGGTATCAGAGCCGGTTTTCCTCTTCCATAGATCTTGACCGGTCTCAAGAGCCATGGCGACAGACAAATATTACACCCAGCCTCCCATCTTTAATGGAGTTGATTTTCCTTTTTGGAAGTCCCGGATGGAGTCATACATCACTGCCCAGGGTTCCTACTGATGAAAATGTCACGGCCATCAATATGGTTGACGTTGAGGCGAATGCTAAGGCAAGGAACATTCTCATACAGGGTCTTAGCCGCGGTGAGTATGATAGGATTTCTCACATTCGCTCCGCTCACGAGATTTGGGTAACCCTCGATGCTTACCATGAGGGTCGTACTCAAATCAAGGCGTGGCGAGGACAGTTCAGCGCGAGTACAACAAATTTGATCAACGCGCTGGTGAGAGCCTCAACGAGTGTTTTGGTCAGTTTAGAAAGATTTTGAGCGACCTCCGAGCTGTTAGTTGCATATACCCTGACTCGGACAAGGCTCGGCATTTCTTGACTGCACTCGACCTTTGAGTTTGGGAGATGAAGGTGACCACCATCAAGGACACCACCGACTTATCGACTCTGACTCTTGACGGGCTTTATTCCTGCCTCAAGACTCATGAGATCGATGTCGTCTTTCGGAAGACGAAATCTCAGTCGATGGCTTTGGTCACCGATCCCATTGGATCTTCTTCTTCTGATCCTTCTATTGGTTTCTCTCTTTTCGCCCTTTGCGAGCTAGCGATGACCAAGCTGGAAAAATTTCGAGAAAATGAGCTTGCTCGCTTTCGCTCGCAAGTTTTCTCATGCATACAAGAGGGTGAGAGAGGAAGAGAGGTGGCATGATCACTGTTTGAGTGTGGTGGCCCCAACCACATTCGAGCGAACTGTCCCAAGCGGAGAAGGGCAAGAACGGCGTTGGCGGTTCGGGCAAGAATGACTACACCGACAAGAACCGCAACAAAAAGCCTCCGGTTGTGAACCGGCACGAGAAGAAGTACCGCAACTTCTCCAAGAACAAGAAGCTCTTCGCGCGTCCTCACCGCGCTTGAGCGGCATCAACCTCTCCGACACGAGACATGGGGCGGCGAGGCGAGGATGATCCGCAAGAGAAGAAGGGCGGCGATGACTTCTCGGCATGTGCTTCATGGCGACACCAACGACATCGGCGACTCAGCTCTCTGAATGACTCGGATAAGGTACCCTCCTATGACCACCTTAACGAAGCTTTACGCAAATTAGGAAAATTTCATGCTAGAGCTAGAGCTAGGTGTCTGAGCTTGAGAAGGAAGTAGGTACCTTGACTCGGGAGTTAGCTTCACTTAGATCTTCTCCTCCCGAGTCACCGATGATTTCTCTTTGTGTGATGCTATTCTTATGGAGTTGGAGAACCTAAGGACCATACATGATAGTGTGCTTCTTGAACTTGATGGTCTTAGGTTGAAGAATGCTAGCACTAGTTACATTTATGCTATTCCTATTGAGGCTAGTTTTCTTCATGCTCACTCCACTCCATCATGTGCTAATTGCCCTAAATTGCTTGCCGAAATTGATGCCATGAGCGAACACCTTAGAAAGCTTTCTGCTAGAAATGATGAACTTGAATTGCATGCTTCTAAGGACCCAGTCAACTCATGTGAGGGCTGTAGGCAACTAAAACTTGACAATGATGCTTTGAATGTCAAGTGTGATCAACTTGCTAAGGACTTACTAGTTAAGTCAAAAACTGGTTGCTTGCTGTGTGTTGGGGTTAAGGATGATGTGGATCAAATCCATGTCGAGCTTAAGAAGAAGTTAAAAGACCAAACCCTTAGGATTAGAGATGCTCCTTGCGTTTCTTGTGAGGCCCTCAAGATTGAGGCAGCTGTGCTAAGGGAACAAAAAGCACGTGCTGAGAGATCTTCTCTTTCTGGTTCTTCTTCTTCCTCTCTTTCCCCCTGTTCTTCTTGTGCTTCTTTCTTCCGAGATTGCCAGTATCTTATGAGCACTCTCGAGAAGTTTGTTGGAAGCAAGAAGAAGCTCAATCTTATTCTAGACCAATCCAAGATTAGTAGATTCAATTAAGGTCTAGGATTTGATCCCTTGGAGCACGCTCGGGCGCATCCTCCCACCATTGTGCGCGGCTCCAAGAGTGGTGAGATTGTGGTAGCTCCCAGAGTGAGTACCACCGTGTTTAGGTCCGCTGGGGTTGTCCATAGGACTTCTGACCAGAAGGGTGTTACTCCTATTGCTTCTGCCTCTAGCAAGCGAAGGACACATGCACCTTCTGTAAGAAGTATGGTCACCTAGTAGATTTCTGCTTCAGGCGCGCCAAGATCACTCGGCGTGAGCGTGTTGCTACTCTTAGGGGTATTCAGGATCATCCTCAGACTTTGAGTGCTCCAAAGACACACAGTGCTTCTAGACAGGTTAGAGAGTCACCTGTTTTTGGGTAGCGTCCACGACTTGGTTTTCATGCTAGTTTTTCGAGTTTTAGTCTTGGAGCTGTTCGTAGTTAGTCTTTCCGCCGTCCTCTTGATATTCCTCGTTTTTCCCATCGAGGTAGATATCAGCAGCGTGAGGTGTTTTCCGGTAGGAGATCGAGCACCTTCTTGGGATGGTCGGCTTTTGCACCACGGCGTGCCAACCCGATTTGACTCCTAGATTATCTACGAGTTGCTCGATCGTGTGAGAGTTGGCGTCGAGAGAGACACTCGAGTCGATCTTCTTACTGGTGGTATTACGAGGTGTCGTATGGTTCAACATTGGGTTCCTAAGTCTTCACTCTATCCCGATCTGAGTCATCTTTCTCTCTTGTGTCTTGATCGGGTTAAATCCGGATGGGGAAAGGCAATGTTTGGATTGTTGACTCAGTTGTTCTCGTCATAT
The DNA here is from genome assembly GCA_036346275.1 of Otatea glauca. Lineage (NCBI taxonomy): Eukaryota > Viridiplantae > Streptophyta > Magnoliopsida > Poales > Poaceae > Otatea > Otatea glauca. The sequence goes on along the minus strand of CM070720.1, from coordinate 4,492,515 downwards.
GACCAGGAGATTCTCGTTGATTCTCTTCCTAGTCCGAGCCCCGGTGATGAGTTAATCACTTTTGGGGATGCATCTTGAGTAGAGTCATTGCTAAAGGTACCATCTGCATTAACCAAAATTTCATTCTTAAAGATGTTGCCTTAGTAAGTAGTGCAATACAATCGCTCTCTGTTTCTCGACTTATCGATGACTCTTTGAGGTAAGCTTCAAGAGTAATGCTGTAGAATTCTTGATTCATCGGGAGGGTTAGTTTATGGATTTCTAAATTTGGGAGAGTCTTTCGTGCTGATTTTTACCGCTTCTTACGGAGACTCTCTTCGATGTTTGATTGCTTCGAGTCCGTGATCTCTCCTTACGGCATAGGAGACTAGGTCACATTGTTTTGATCATTTGACCCGAGTTAGCGCCACGATCTCATTCGGGTTTGCCCAAACTCAAGATGGTCAAAGACTTAGTTTGCTCTCCTTGCCGACATGGCAAGATGGTTCTTGCTTCTCATCCTCCGATCCGTAGTGATGGTGATGCACCAGACAGCTTTTACATATGGACCTTTGTTGGTCGGCTAGAGTGCGATCAACGGGAGGGAAGTGGTATGTTCTTGTCATCGTTGATGATTTTTCTAGATACTCTTGGGTATTCTTCATGGCCTCGAAGGATGAGACTTTTCTCACTTCGGGGTTTGGTCGATGGGTTGTCTATTGAGCACCCGGGTGCATTATGAGCTATCTGTGATGATAATGGCACGGAGTTCAAGAATTCCTACTTTGAGAGTTTACGTGTGGAGTCCGGTTTAGAGCATCAGTTCTCTTCTCCCTCGCCCCTCGTGAGAATGGCGTAGTGGAAAGGAAGAGCAGGACCTTGGTTGAGATGACCGGACGATGCTAGGCAGTCTGATACTCCTAGGAAGTTTTGGGTGAGGCTATAGCTCTTGCTTGCCATGTTTCTAATCGCGTGTTTTCGAGAGCACATCTGCATCGCACTTCTTATGAGTTGAGGTATGGGAGAAAGCCTAGTGTGTCTTATTTTCGCGTTTTCAGTTGCAAGTGTTTTATCTTGAAGTCTCGTAACCTAGATAAGTTTGAGTCTTGCTCTTACGATGGTATCTTTCTAGGTTACTAGACTTCTTCTCGTAGCTATAAGTGCAGGTGTTGATGCGCATAGGATCATAGAGACCTGTGATGTGACCTTGATGAGGCTAGCCCAGGAGCTTGACCTAATGTTTCAGGCTCTTCTTATCCCTCCGAGACCATCTTTGTAGAAGATGAGGATGATGGAGATGATGGTGTTCCACCGGATCTAGTTCCCTCTACACCTAAGGTGCCTCCTGTTTCCATTTTCGCACCTCGGGAGACCGGCCCTTGCCTTGAGCTCTCCTTGGTGAGTGGCTCTGCTCCTACCTCTTACATGCATGAGGTAGAGGCCACTGCTTACGGTCCTCCCGACATATCCAGAAAGCTCATCCACCTGATCAGATCATTGGTGATCTGTTTGAGCGGGTCACTCACTCAAAATTAGGTTTGTCCAGTTTCTGCCTCCACTCTTCCTTTGTTGCCTCCTTTGAGCCGAAGGATGTTTCTCATGCATTATCCGATGAATCGTGGATTAATGCTATGCATGAGGAACTTGAGAACTTTGAGAGGAACAAGGTATGGCAGCTTGTCGAGCTCTCATCTAGTCATAATGTCATTGGGACCAAGTGGGTGTTAAAAAACAAGTAGAGTGAGGATGGGGTTGTCATTCGCAACAAGGTTAGGCTAGTTGCACAGGGCTTTTCTCAGGTTGAGGGTCTTGACTTTGAGGAGACCTTTGCCTCTGTAGCTAGACTAGAGGCTATTAGGATCCTGCTTGCATTCTCTGCATCCCAGGGCTTCAAGCTCTATCAAATGGATGTCAAGAGTGCATTCCTCAATGGCTATATTGAGGAAGAGGTTTATGTCAAACAACCTCGAGTTGAGAACCCCAAGTTTCAGTCATGTATACAAGCTCTCCAAAGCTTTGTATGGACTCAAGCAGACCCCAGAGCATGGTATGAGAGGCTCAAGTCTTATCTTCTCACCATGACTTCAAAATGGGCATAGTAGACAAAACTCGCTCATCGGACACCATGAGTCTCATTTTCTTCTTGTCGGTTATGTGGGCGATATCATTTTGGTGGCTCATCTCATTCGCTTGTGTCTCAGTTTTACGAGGTGATGAGCACAGAGTATGAGATGAGTATGATGGGCGAGTTGAGCTACTTTCTTGGCTTCCAAATCAAGCGGACTCGGGAGGTTACTTTCTAGCATCAAGGCAAGTGTACCGTGACCTCTGAGGCGCTCGATATGTCGATGGGAAGCGGTGATGACTCCTATGGCCACCGCTGCTGTCCTCGAGCCGATGAGGATGGTGAGCCTGCTTGACCAAAAGGAGTTTGAGCATGATCGGCTCCCTCTTGTACCTCACCGCTTCGAGTAGGACATACATTTATTTGTGTGTTTGTGCGCTCGATTTCAAGCTTCTCCTCGCGCCTCTCACCGCCAGACGGTCAAGCGCATCTTCAGGTACCTTCGTGCTACCACTGATTATGGTATTTGGTACTCTTCGTCTTCTTGTCTATCTCTTAGAGCCTTTTTCAATTCCGACTTTGCTGGCTGTAGGATAGATAGGAAGAGCACTTCTAGCACTTGCCAATTCATTGGCACATCTCTTCTTTCTTGGTCATCTAGGAAGCGATGCAGGGTTGCTGATCCACCGAGGCCGAGTATGTTGTGCGCGATTCTTTGTAGCAGTGCTCTGGATGAGATCGACCTTACGGGACTATGGGTTAGAGATAGAGAGTGTGCCACTTTTCTGTGACAACACTTCAGCTATTTGCATTGCTAAAAACCCAGTGCAACATTCCCGGACCAAACACATTGATATTAGATATCACTTCCTTAGAGACCATGCAGAGAAGGGAGATATCGCGCTTCAGTTCGTAGAGAGTGACCTTCAATTAGCCGATATCTTCACCAAGCCTTTGGATAGCTCTAGATTTGTTGCCTTGAGGAGTGAGCTTGGAGTCGTGAGCCCTTACGGCCTTTCGTGAGGGGGAGCTGGTTTGTATATTATGTATTATATGTTTTCTTCCATCTTTTCTTTTCTTTGTATTTCTTTTGGGTGACTTTGGGCTTGTTTTCTTGAGTTGAGACACTCACTTAGACTTCTGGCATGCCTTCCATGGACCTCTTATCTTGTGCTTTAGGTTGCTATCATGCGTGATTAGCTGTTCTCTCTTCTCTCTAGGTTGAGTTCCCTCACAGTCTTATAAGTCTAGCAGGTATTGGACCTCCTGGGTAGACAGGGTCTGTGTGCACTCCTTAGTTGGGATCTAGAGTCAGCTCCCTATGTCAGTCTCTGCGAAGATAAGAGTGAGTCTAAGCCATAGTGAGTCTCTTATATCTTTTCTATGCTCTATAGCCATCCAGTTTTGCAGTTTCTCGACTTCTTCTCCTCATTCTGTTTTTCTGGTTATTATTGAGTTCACTCAGTTTTTCTTTGTACCTAATCTTTATAATAACTCAACATTAACCAGATTTGAGCTTAAAATTGTTTCATTTGTTGAGGGGGAGTTTGGGAATCTGTTCGTGCATTGCATATAGACTGCATTTCCTGTTTAATGAGCTTTGTCTATTATGCAATTGATTCAATCTTCATGCTATACACCATGCTACATCATTTGAAGAAAATCACTAGCTTAGGTATGTCCAAGTTCATTTAACTTGCTAAGCTTAAAAATGAAATAAGCCTTAAATGAAAAACTTGATGAAACTTGTTGCTTTTACTTGCTAGGTTTCTTCTCTAGAGGTTTGTGCCATAATTTGAGAAATTTTGGAGTTCTCTAGAGTCCCTATAGCAACTTGGGTGAAACTAGTTTGATCCATGCTAGAGTCCTTCAATTGCTCATGAATCATTGTGCTAAAAATGAAAATTAAACAAAATTGACTCTTCTTGTGCACATACCACTCAACACCTTGCATTCACAAGACCGCTTCCCATTGCACTTGGGATGAACTTGGAATACATCGTGTTTGATCTAGACCATCCTCTTAAGAGTTCATCTTGAGATGGTCGCATACGACATGAGTCAATTGGTTGTCAAAAGAAAATGCAAATAAATTAAAAACAAAGACATATTGGGCAAAGAATGCAAATAATGTCAAACATTTGCACCCCGCTATGTCTTGTATGATGATAAATCAAAATTTGCATTAAGTGATAAATGAGCCCGAAGGACCTTGTATGCTCTTCTAGATTCCCCAAAGTGTTGAGTAGGTTGAACTCTAGGTTTTCCTTTTGATCCTTAGAGTGGCTATTCTTCTATTTTTGAAACTAAAGTAAGTGTTGCACTTGTCAAATCTTGCTAAAAATAAAATATTCAAAACTAAAATCGTATTTGCACTTGGATATGTCTTAGACTAGTGAAATCTAAAAATTGACTAGCTTGGTGTCATATCTTGTCATTGTGATCAATTGGATAATCTTCAAAGCTCCCTTAGGTTGCATTTCATGCATACATAAAAAGAGGGAGAAAATTCCATTTTGATGCCTATATTGCCAAAAGGGGGAGAAAATGTAGAAAGGCATCATTAAAAAAAAAGAGATAAAAATGTGAAAGCTTGTTGGTTCTTATTATCTTTGTAAATCTTTGCTATTTCTTATGGATCATAATCACATTTGGCACTTATGATTGGTTTTTAGAGCTTTTGTGGAAAACTTGCTCTTTTCATGGTCTTGCTCTAAATTCTTTCTACCAACTTGGTCATGATTTTATATCTTTTTCTCTGGACCAAGTTTGGCTTTGCAATCAAATTGTTTTCTTCTTCTCTCATTCAAACTCAAATTTATGCCATTTGTGTGGTTTGTCAATATACTCATCAAGGGGGAGATTGAAGGACCATGTGGAGGTCCATCCATGTTTGTGATGAGTATTTGACTTTATTTGAGCAAGGTGTGCTCAAGTTTGAGTTTGATTTGGATTGATTTTCAAAATGAAGCAATTTGAGTTGTCTCTGCTAGGAGTGGCAGTACCGGCCGTATGGGCACGGTAGTGATGAGTTGGATGGGTTTATTGCATATCATTGTGGGCATTGCTATGAAAGGTTTTTCCTTGTCTTTGATGGTTGCAGGGCGACGGTGCTAGGTCATGGTGAGGCGGAGGATGACCGGGACTAGGCGAGGAGCGTCGGAGGTCAAGACGGTTGGGAGATCGCCGGAAGATGATCGGAGACGGAGTCCGGGCAAGTCAAGAAGACAAGGAAAGGAGATGATGCTAGCTAGATACCGCGTGGATCAATGAGGGCCGTCGGATTGAGGTCTAGTTGATAGGTTAGCGGGTCTAGGTAGTATGCTTTGAAAACTGTACAAGAAAACCCGGTATGTGTGTGGGTTTTTGGTTAGCCCTTGCATAGCTGTGTGTGTGGGTTAATTCTAGCCCTTAGATGAGTGCTCTAGGGTTGAGGGACTCATCCAAGGGTGGTAGGTGGCCCAAGAGTAGTATAAATAGGGGTGGAGTGGTAGCCTCCTTCCCTTGAAGGTTTTGAGGTTTGTGAATGCTCCTTTGAGCTTTGCCCACAAGAAAGTGATGATTTATAACCTCTCCTTCCAGAAATGAAAGTTTTATCCATCCACCTCTGAATTTATTTTGCGCATTTACATTATGTCTTTACTTTACGCAATTTAAATTCAGCATTTACTTTCCCGCAATTTTATTCTCGCAATTTACTTTCATGTAATTTGGATTTGCCTCCCCTCCTTCTAAATGCTGCTGATCTTGTATGTTTTGAGTGTGTTCATATGGTTTTACATCTCTTTTGCACTCTTGGATTGAGTAGAGAACATCTTTTCTTTCAAGTTCCAACTTTGTTCAGAACTTGTTCTTCGCGCAGCAGTCAGTGTTTGATTTCTATAAAAATCTGAAAACATCTTTTTCAAGTGATTCTTGTTGGAGGAGCTGCGGGACTCTGACATCCACTTGCAGAAAAATTTTGGAGTTCACTTGGTGCACCGTTTGGGCGCCATGAGGTGAAAACCGAGCCCCAAACTTTCTGCTCGAAGTTCTTGACCAGACTGTGTTCTTATATTTTTCTTGTTTTTTCTATAAGGCTTCTTGAGGAGAAATTTGGTGGAGTTCTTTACGACTCTGATGCTCATAGGAAGAAAAAGTCTCAAAATTTTGTGATCTGCAGAAACCCACCAACCTCCTGTACAAATTGAGGGCAAGTTCTGGAAATTCTGCTTTTGCTTTTCTGAAAGTGACTTTTGTGATTTGAATTGATGTCCTTTCTAAAAGCAAGAGTTTGAATTGATTCCTCTTTATCTTGTACACTAGACATCCAGTATTGTGACTAAAAAATCTCCACATATTTTATGGTACTTATCCATGCAAGCTTGGGGTACACATAGTTGTCTAGTTTTTCAGGTTTTTCACGATTTCCTTTGAGCGATCTTGTCGTGGTTTTTGTTGGAGTATTTTGGGGGAAATTTTATTTGCGACCATTCACCCCCCTCTGTTCGCCATCTCGGTCCTTCAATGTCAGGCAACCTCCAGGATTCGAGAACCCCAAATACCCAAACCATGTCTTCAAGCTTTCTAAAGCTTTGTATGGACTTAAGCAGGCCCCTAGAGCTTAGAATGAGAAGCTTAAGTCCTACATTCTCAGTCATGGTTTTAAAATAGGTATAGTAGACAAGACTCTATTCATCAGACACTAGGATACTCATTTCCTCCTCGTCCAGATTTATGTGGACAATATTATCTTTGGTGGATCTTCGCACTCTCTTGTGTCTCAGTTTTCAGATGTGATGAGCACAGAGTTTGAGATGAGCATGATGGGCGACTTGAGCTACTTTCTCGGCTTCCAGATCAAGCAGACTCGGGAGGGTACCTTCTTGCCTCAAGGCAAGTACACCCGGGATCTCCTGAGGTGCTTCGACATGTCTGACGAGAAACCAGTGATGACTCCTATGGCCACCACTTCTATCCTCGAGTTTGATGAGGATGGTGAGCCTGTTGATCAGAATGAGTTTTAGAGCATGATCGGCTCCCTCTTGTATCTCACTGCTTCGAGGCTGGACAAACATTTTGCTGTGTGTCTGTGTGCTCAATTTTAGGCTTCTCCTTGCGCCTCTCATCGCCAGGCGGTGAAGTGCATCTTCAGGTACCTTCGAGCTACCATTGACTATGGTATTTGGTACTCATCTTCTTCTTGTCTATCCCTTCGAGCCTTTTCTGATGCAGACTTTGTTGGCTGTAGGATAGATACGAATAGCACTTCTGGCATTTGCCAATTCATTGGCACTTCTCTTGTTTCTTGGTCATCTAAGAAGCAGTCCGGAGTTGCACAGTCCACCACTAAGGCTGAGTATGTTGCTGTAGTCAGGTTCTCTATATGAGATCGACCTTGCGGGACTTTGGATTATAGATAGAGAGTGTGTCACTTTTCTGTGACAACACTTCTGCTATTTGCATTGCGAAGAACCCAGTGCAGCATTCCCGGACCAAGCATATAGATATTAAATATCACTTCCTTAGAGATCATGTGGAGAAGGGGGATATCGCGCTTCAGTTTATAGAGAGTGACCACCAGATAGCCGATATCTTTACCAAGACTTTGGATAGCTCCCGGTTTGTTGCCCTGAGGAGTGAGCTTGGAGTCGTGTGCCCTTACAGCTTATTGTGAGGGGGAGCTGGTTTGTATATTATGTGTTATATATATATCTTTCTTCCAGCATTTCCTTTCTTTTACTTTTTCTGGGTGTTATTGGGCTTAATTCTAGAGTTATGAGTTCACTTCACTTAGACTTTTGGCATGCTTTGCATGGACCTCTCATCTTATGCTATAGGTTGCTATCATGCACAATTAGCTTTTCTCTCTTCTCTCTAGGTTGAGTTCCCTCATAGTCTTATAAGTCTAGCAAGTGTTGGGACCCCTGGGTAGACAGGGTCTATGTGCACTTCTTAGCTTGAGATCTAGAGTCAACTTCCCTATGTTAGTCATTGGGGAAGATGAGAGCGAGTCTGAGTCGTAGTGTGTCTCTACTATCTTTTCTATGCTCTATAGCCACCCAGATTGCAGTTTTCTCGACTTCTTCTCTTCATTCTGTGTTTCTGGTTTCCATTGAGTTCAGTGGGACCTTTCTTAAGCTTAATTTTGCTAATAACTCAACTTAAACCAGATTTGTTCTTAAAATTGATTCACTTGTTGATGGGGAGTTTGTCAATCTGTTCATGCATTGCATATAGACTTTATTTTCTGTTTAATGAGCTTTATCTATTATGCAAATGAGCTATTATTCATGCTATGCACCATGCTCTTTTATGACAAATGCTAGCTAATATATGTCCAAGTTCTTTTATCTTGCTAAGCTTGTTAAAATTTAAAAATTAAAGCTTTAAAATGAAAATTTGATGAAACATGTTGCTTTTACTTGCTATGTTTCGTCTCTAGATGTATTTTTCATGATTTGTGAAATTTTGGATTTCTCTATAGTCCCTATAGCAACTTGGGTGAAACTTGTTTGATCTATACTTGAGTCCTTCTTTTGCTCATAAATCAATGTGCTAAAATGAAAATTAAGCAAAAATGACTCTATTTGTGCACATTAGACTTAACACCTTACATTCCTCCTCTTAAAGGTTTTAGATGTTTTGTGCTCCTTTGAGGTTTGCCCACTTTGTTGTGAGGCTTTTTAAACCACCCTTCTAGAAATGCAAATCTTTTTCTCTTGTGCTTGAATTTACTTTACGCATTTAAATTCCGTACTTACATTCTTGCAATTTACATTTATGCAATTTGGATTTGCCTCCCCTCCTACATGCTTTTGGATTTGCCTCCTCTCCTTCCAAAAAGCTTTTGCTTCTTGTGCCGAGGATGTTGATTGATGGATAAATCTTCTTCAGATCATATCCCAATCATCTAGGCAATCCATGCATATTTCTTGCAAGAAACCGGTCCTATGCTCTTGGGTGGATTATTCTTCAAGATCGTGTTTGTGGAGTTTTTGGACTTGTGTTCTTACTTGTTGTGACATGTGGGAGGTCCTCCAAGGTCATCTCAATCATCAAAACCCCATGAGCAAGTCTAAGATGGAGTTCTTGAGTCTTTGCTCAAACTTGGTGTGTTCTTCCTTCATGGATAAAAAGGTCAGAAATTTGATGTCAATCCTTGTTATTGAAGGTTGAAATGAGTTCCTGACATCCTTAGGATCACATCTACCAAGTTTCATGAGTTTTTGTCCAGCCGATCAAAAGATTCCTTAAAATTTGCTTTTGAGTCGTGCTGTTTTTCATACTGTTCTTGCTATTGTTCTTATGGCTGGTGCTACCACTCCCTGTACGGTGCTAACGGCCACCGGTGCTACCAGCCACCCAGCGGTAGCACCGACCATTCAGGGCAGTTAGCTCATTTCACTTGCTTTCTTTGAGTGTTTTTCTTTGAGGGCTTGTTTGGAGTATTTTGTGTGGGGGGGATTTTATTTGGGATCATTCACCCCCCTCTGATCGCCATCTCGGTCCTTCAACAAGAGTTTTATCGAAAGAGATTTAGATGCAACTTACAGAGAGGCACTCTGGCGAAGGATTTACTTTCAACTATGTCTACTCTTGTCATCTTTACCACTATTCATTACTGGTGCTTTTAGGGGCATGTACAGCAAAAAAACTATTATATAACGAAACATTAATGCTTTGGAACCTTGTTGGATTTTTTCTAGCTTTCACTCAGCTTGTACCATTACCATAGCATACTTCATGTTTGGAATGATGTGACATATGCATTCTCATTTTTCTTGTTCTGATTTTCCTTTGTGTCCTACACTCATCAATCATGTTTTAGCTCTATTAGTGAGTTGTTGCGGCTTTTGCTGCTAGGTGTTGTAGCTTATATTAAACCATTGTCTACCAACATGTTCTTTAGTGAAGTCAATGAAAATTGTCTTCTCTTTCTATGTTCTACTATATATCTGATTGCTTTCTTCATTTGCACATGGTTTATGATGCACTATGTGACTGATTGGTTGCTAGCGATGAATTGATATATTGTAGCACCATAATTTTCAGGCCTTTTCGAAGTTTTCAAAATAAAAGGGACCATTTGGATTTTCTTGAATTAACTAAAGCTTAATTGGAATTTTGAAAAATAAAATGATTTAAGTTGACTAATCATGTAATTTTTGGAGCTCATTTGCTATTTTTTCCAATTCATTTGATTTTCTAGCATTTATTTAATTCATAAATCCTTTCAAATTCCTCAAATCCCGTCAGGCCGAATTCTTTGGCCTGCCCATCATCTCTCCTAGTCGCTGACCTACCAGCTCCCTCCTTCTTGCCCATCTCCCCCTCTCCTCCCTCTTGGCCTAGTCCGACCTGCCCCATAGACTTGCTCAGCCTAGTTGCATGTAAGATGTGTCAGAGAAGGATTTAAGGTGGTTTAGTTAGGTCAAAAGATCTATCTCGATTATCACCAATGTTCACTACAAGAAACAGAGAAAAATTCGTGGGTTTTTTAAATTCGTGGGCCAAAAAAAACCCACGAATTTATTTATTTAAATTCGTCGGTTTGTATAAAACCCATATTTTTAATTAAATTCGTGGGCCAAAATGAAACCCACGAATTTATTTATTTAAATTGGGGGCTCAAATAATACCCACGAATTTAATCGTTTAAATTAAATGGGTGGTTACCCACAATTTAAACATTTAAATTCGCGGGCCAAAAATTACCCACGAATTTAAACTTTTAAATTTGTGGGCCCGCTCATCCCCACGAATTTAATCTGCGGCAAAAAAACGACTGAGCCGCACACGCGCCCACCGACGCCTCCCGCCTCGCCACGCGCCGCCGCGCGCCCGCCCCGCGCCCTCGCCGCGTCGCCGCCCTCGACCGCGACGCCGCCCGGCTGCCGCCGCCACGCCGCCCCGCCATGACGTCGCCCGGCGGCCGCCCGGCGCTTTGCACCACCCGCGCTGCCTCGCCGCCGCCGCCCGCGTTGCTGCCTGACGCCGCCGGCCACCGCCGCGCCGTCGCCCGCTGCCGCTGCACGCGCGCCCACCGCCGCCGCCCTAGCCGCCCTCCCGCCTGTGCCACCACCCGCTCGGCCGCCGAGACACCGCCCGCCGCCCGCGGCAGCGCCACCCGCCCCGCTGTCGCCGCCGCGCCACCGCTGCGCCATCGCCAGCGCCGCCGCTAGTGCCGCCTCGCCGTCGCTGGCGCCACCCGCCCTCCCGGACCCTCGCAACGCCCCCGGGCGTTGGAGAAGGTATATTCATCTCTTTTTATATTCGTTTAAAGTTATTTCATCTCATTTTATATTTGCTGCATATGATATATATATTTTTATTTTCTCGCTGCCGTTGTATATAACGTTAGAGTTTAGGGTTTGTGTCGAACAAGAGAGAGCATAGGCGTCACCGTTGGGAGCGGCGCATCTCACATTTGCTTGTGAGGTGCGCGGTTCCGGAATTGTCCAGCGTATTTTGGACAACCCGAGAATGTTGGTTGTTGCATAGGGCCTATGACGTGCGAGCGATCCGAACGTGATTTCGGCCACATAACCCTGTTGTTCTCCGATGCACCAGCATCAGGCGTGCGTTTGGAGAACAGCGGGGTTATGCTCCCGAAATTTCGTTCGGTTCGTAGCGCACGTCACAGGTCGCATGCAATAACCTCCATTCTTGGGTGGGTTTAGAACACATCTTTCCTAATAGGGTTGTCTTTGTCACCTAAACCACGGTCGTACGTTGACATTATTTCATTTGTTTAGCTTTGATAATGGGTGCCGATCGAAGGGCGATGTATGACGGATGGTGGAGTGATGGGGGCACTCAAGGGAATGGGGGCAGATCACGGATGCTTTCTTGAATCAAGCATTCGCTGGAGGAGCTGAATATGTGTATTGCCCGTGTACCCTCTGCGAGAATAACAGCTACTACAGCAAGGATATAGTGCAGTATCACATTTGCAAGAACGGGTTCATGCCTAACTATTTGGTGTGGCACCGTCATGGAGAGGCCGCAAGGCAGGCCATCGAGATGGAAGAGATGCTGGACCATGTGGAGGATCACGACCGGATGGAAGAGATGCTGGATAATCTTGGCAGGGGGACTAAATTTAACTCCGGGGAGGGGTCACAGCCGGAGGAGGTTAAGGAATTCTATAGGCTACTTGACACCTCGGACGAGAAGCTGCATGACTTGACCAATGTGACCGTCCTGCAGCGATTACGGCTTATGTCGATGAAGTCGAAGTTCAACTTTTCGAACAAATGCTTCAACGCTTTGCTTGAACTAATGAATGATGTCCTTCCGCCTAACCACAAGATGCCAAAGGATTTGTACCAATCGAAAAAGTTGATGGCCGGCCTTGGGATGAATTATCAGAAGATTGATGTGTGCGAGAATAATTGCATGCTGTTCTGGAAGGATCATGACAAGGATACCCATTGTATGCATTGCGGTAAGTGCAGATTCGTTGAGGTGGTAGATGAGGAAGGGGTATCAGTGACTACAAAGGTCGCGACTAAACAGCTTCGGTACATGCCGATCACGGATAGGCTTAAAGCGGTGTACATGTCAAAAGAAACAGCGAAACATATGCGGTGGCACAAAGAAGGTAAGCGTGAGGACCAAGACCGGATATGATGGTGCATCCGTCGATGGCGAGGCATGGCGGCATTGGACCGATTCGATCCTGCATTTGCAAGCGACCCTAGGAGTGTCCGTCTTGGTTTGTCCACGGACGGTTTCACATCTTCGGCCTGACAAGCGCTAGCCCTACTCTTGTTGGCGGTCTTCATCATGCCATACAATCTTCCACCGAGATTTGCTTGAAAGAGGGTTCATATTCCTTGCTCTTGTCATTCCAGGTCCTAAGCATCCAGGGAAGGATCTCAATGTGTTCATGCGGCCCTTAATTGATGAGCTTAAGAAGTTGTGGCGAGGGGAAAAGGCATACGACAGTGTTGGTGGTAGAGAATTTACCTTACGAGCCGCATACCTGTGGTCGGTCCATGATTTCTTGGCATATGGCATTTGGGCCGGCTGGTGTGTTCATGGTCGCCTGTGTTGTCCAATTTGTATGGCTGACTCTGATGCATTCAGGCTCACGCACGGTAAAATGATCACATTCTTCGATTGCCATCGATGATGGCTTCTGGCGAGGCACCCTTTTAGGAACGACGCCAAAGCATTTCGAAAAGGACAGAAAGTTAAAAAGGGCATGAAGGCGACTCACGAGAGAGGAGATAGTTGAATGGCATAGTCGGCTTGTACGATATACGGAAGTGGGTTTCACTGGCTATGGAAAGGAGCACAACTGGACTCATATTTCTTTTCTTTGGGAGCTGCCTTACGCGAAAGCTTTGATTCTGCCGCATAACATAGATTTGATGCACCAAGAGCGCAATGTGGCAGAAAACATCATAAGCATGGTGTTTGATGTAACCGACAAAACAAAGGATAACGTGAGTGCTAGGAAAGACATGGGTGACCATTGTGCTAGGCCGTGGCTCGAGGTTAAAGTTGGTTTAAATGGAAATGAGAGCCGGCCACGAGCTCCATACTGTGTGAGCCAGAAGACCGTAAACATATTTTGAGGTGGTTGAAAACTCTAAAGTTTCCTGATCACTATGCATCTAACATAAAACGGGCTGTAAATGTTAGCACTGGTAAGCTAAACGGGCTAAAGAGTCACGATTACCATATTATAATGGAAAGACTTGTTCCGATAATGTTTCGTGGCTATTTTGATAATGAGTTGTGGAGGATGTTAGCCGAGCTCAGTTACTTCTATAGGCAGATATGCGGTAAGGAAATCTCAAAGATGTTGATGCAGAAGTTAGAGAAGGGAATTCCATTGCTTGTATGCAAGTTGGAAAAAACTTTCCCACCTGGTTTTATGAATGTGATGCAACATCTGCTGGTGTATCTACCTTGGGAAGCGAAGGTTGGAGGTCCTGCGCAGTTCAGATGGATGTATAGTCAGGAAAGGGAGTTGAAAAAGCTTAGAGCTACAGTGCACAACAAGGCAAGGGTAGAGGGGTGTATCGCAGAGGCTTATGCAAGTAAAGAGATCACAAACTTCTCAACAAAGTATTTCGCACTCAAGCACAACGTGAATGTCCGTAGGAATCGGTACCGTGCCGCGGAAGAAGAACCGTTGAGCGAACTTAAGCTTTTTCAATGCAAGGGTCAACCTGTTGGGTCGTACACTGCACACCATGTTGAGTATGAGGAGTGGAACATGGCCATGCTTTACATGTTCACTAACATGGTAGAAGTTGAAAAATATTTTGAGTAAGTGACTTTCTGAATTATGTTTTCAATATTTCAGTGTAGTGTCCTTTTTAACCCGAGAATAAATGACGCAGAGTATTTGACAAAGAAAATTGGAAGTCAACTCGACAACCCACAACTAAGCAATTGGATAACCTACGTCGTGATGGGTTGAAAGGCGGCCCAAGCTTCGTGCAATGGTTCCGTCAGCATGTAATTTGACTATTTATTCATTTTCTAAAATGAATTGTTGTAATAACTTAATATTAGACTAACAGTGATGAATGTTGCTATATAGTGTATGCGTGATGCCTCCGTCCCTGAGGATCTCCGACAGCTCTCACATGGTGATGTGACGGCAAGGAGCTATAGTCGCTGTGATGTAAACGGGTTACGTTTTCAAACAGTGAAATTAAAAGCTAGCCGTCCACTTGCGGCCACTTCAAACAGCGGAGTAGTCACAACGTCATCCGATTCCAGTGGTGATATATTAGACTATTACGGTGTTGTACAAAACATAATTGAGTATACCTTTGGTGGTGGCAAAGAACTGAAGGTTGTGTTTTTTGATTGCCATTGGTTCGATCCACACAACGACACACGTGTGGATGACTTTGGGATGGTGGAGGTGAAGCACAGTTCGCGGCTTCAGGGCCATATCAATAACATTGTGCTTGCACATCAGGTTGAGCAGGTGTACTACCTGAGCTATCCTCACCGTAGCTTGAAGGCTTGGTGGGTTGTATTTAAAGTTAACCCTAAAGTATATCCTCCTGGGGATGTTTCGTATGTGGCAAGTAACGTAGAGGATGATGTGGGTGATGTATATCAAGAAGAAGCTATGGGGGATTCTTTCCTTGTCTCCGACGGGGCAGGACCCGATCAATTACCTACCGATGCCACAGACGTAATAACAGATGAACCCGGCACGTCACGGAAACGCCCTCAAAAGTCAGTAAGGATTGCACGTCTCAAAAGTCAGTTGGAGGCGACCTTAGAGCCAGTTGAAGAGGGCGGGTCTTCTTTGGGTACCATCAGGTATATGTGTAGTATTGGATTGTCATTTAATCTCCATATTTACTTTGTAATCTCTAAGAACTAATTATTTGCATTTCAGGTTTCGTAAAACCGTCTCAGTTCGTCCGAGATGCAACCAGGCCGATAGGAGGTTGATAGAGGTACACGGGAGCAGGTAACAGTTATATCTTCTCTTTTAGCATTAGCTAATTGACAACTTATTGTTTTGATGCATCTTTGTCTTGTATTTTGTTGTAGGTACTGGAAAGAGCCGGGTTGGACTGGGACGGGCCACATTACAAAGGTTAACGCCGTCTTTGGGAGCCCTTGGCGGTACTACTACCTGGCATGGTTGAGTCGGCGGGATAGATTCGCGCCCACTGGCTGGAAGCTTTGGGCGTTGAAGGAGAACGTGGAAGGAGGCGAAGACAACCAAACATGTCAAGGCGCGATGTGGGCTGGCCACGGGTGAGTTTGCGTTATGTATTTACTCTATTTGAGTATTGCTTTAAATGTAAGTACAATTTGTTGTGTGTGATTATATGCGGGAGAGGTTCCGCTAGAGAACGAAGACGATTAAACGCTTTGAAGAAGGCCAAAAGCGTCTTCAACAGGCGGCACAAAAGGTTGTCGGAGATTCGTTCGACAATGTACAGATTCAAGTCATTATCAATTTTACAAGAGGGTGAAGAAGGTGAACATGAGAAGAGGACCGAGGCGAGGAGGATACACTGACGAACAAGAGTATCTCGAGCTCGGTCGATTGGATAATGAAGGACATGGAGGCTTGGAGGTGGATGTGCGATCGGGGTCGGAGGATTTTCAAGAAAATCAAATAGAAATTGAGGAAATGAAGAAGTAGATTGGGGAAGCACAAGCACGGCGCAAACGGACACATTGGCCTAGAGCAACGCATGGTAAGTATCGGTATTATAATTTTTATTGAATTTGTCACTATGTTTATAACTTAAATTCGTAGGAGGCTGAAAGTGGGAGTACTCCCACTTTTGTGGAAGTTTACATCCGGGGGCACCAAGACGAGGATCCACAGAACCCGGATGTGTTGTGCGACGACGGGGCTAGTGAGAGGATGGTAAGTATAAATGACACAATATGTTTTGTGCGAATTTACATCCAGGAGCACCAAAATGCTGTTTTGCAGGCGTTATATGCAGAACAAATGACACAACGTCATGGGCCGGAGGTTGATTGGAGGGCTGCACCGGTTGATGTGGAAGCGTTGTACCACGCTGGAGGGGGCCTAAAGCATGGGAGGTTCGTTAATAAAACTGATTTTATTTGTTTTCGCTCTATTAAGGAAAAAAAATGTTGCATGGTCACATTTCAGTATATATCGTTTGTAGGTGGGCCTTGGGGGATGGAGTTGTGGAGTGCGATCGTCCTCCACGAGGCTCGGTTTCCTCACAGGGGAGTGCTCGCTCGTCGAGGTCCGCACGGGAAGCACAAGCGCACGAGGAGGCTCATGAAGCGCGAGAGGAGGCTCGTCAAGCGCGAGAAGAGTCTCGTCAAGCACGAGAGGAAGCTCGCAGAAGCCGAGAAGACTCAGAATACATGAAAATGTATCTGCAGGTACAATCTCAACTTTGAACAAAACGCTCAAGTTTACATTTGTGATTAAAATCTAACAAACAATCTATATGCAGCAACTGTCACAATCTCTTGGACCTAACGTGCCAGTGTTTCGCCCTCCTGTTCCGCAGGTAAAGATACTTGAGTTCATTACTCTTTAATTCGCTTAGCTCGTAAAATCACGAATTCACAAACTTGACTATTATGTCATAGGGCTCCCAGCCACCTCCCTTCTACATGTTTTCTCCGCACATGCAGCCACCACCACAAGGAGAAGCATCACAGGGTGCTCAGCCTCCCCCGGCGTCTTTCATAAACCCTACTGGGATGCAGGCACCACCCTTAGGAGATGCACCTCAGGTTATATGATATCCTCATGCATTATTTATTTTCAAAAAACTCTATTATGTATACTTCATATCACAAACTATGATCCACAGAGCTCCCAGCCTCCTCCTCCTTTCTACATGTTCACTCCACAGATGCACCACCTTCTACGGAGAGGCACCACGGTAAAGACGGATCGGTTTAATTCGTTATTCAAAATTTGAATGAATGATTTATATGTGGCATAATGTACTGTCTATGCCTTACAGGCTCCCACCTCCAAACCCGTTCTACATGTACCCACCACCTATGCCAAGCCAAGGAATGCCTATGTACTTCTACTGTGGGCCTGCAGCCACCTCGAGGCGGCACCACGGTATGGATGTCGAAAACATTCTAAGTTTGCGACACGAGCTAAGTTTGTCAATTCTTGAACTTACAGGTTTCGGTCACGCCCAAAGACGCGTACTAACGAGCGACATCATAGAAGACATCTTCAATAGCGCCGTGGCGGTGGTGGTCATTGCGTCGTAGTTTACAAATTGCCGTTTTGGATGTGTGATTGATTATCTAAGGATCGCTAGAATGTCTCTTTCGGTTTGAGAGATTGATATATATATTATAACGCAAATGCTTTTTGTCTGTGAGTGGATGTCCTATTTACTAGAGAGGTCATGCCGAAATTTTGAACATTTCAATGACTTAGTTTTAAGCCGGTTTTAAAGTGTTAAAAGGTTGGTTTCGGTCTTTTAGTAGAGGTAGTAGGTTTGGTGTCTCGTTTGTTAATTTTTCGTTCGCTTGAACTTTGTTGTGGAGTTTGATAACTTGGTGAGCTACCTGCCCCATCCCTTCCTTTCTCTTGCTCAAATTTAGGAACATTAGTTGCAATTTAGTTGAGATTACATATGCTTCCGTAGGAAATTTAGTTCATTCTTTGAATATGAGAATACATGTGAGATTACATATGCTTCATTGAATATGAGATTACATATGCTTCAGTAGGAACTTTAGTTCATTCTTTGATTATGAGATTACATATGCTTCATTGAATATGAGATTACATGTGCAATGGATGGACATATACTTAGTAGGAAATCTAGTTCATTCTTTTAGTATATATCAATCTGAGTAATCTGTTGCAAAAGTGATAATCTTTGTTGAAATGCATAACTTAGTCGATTTTAGGACATTTAGGCAACTCTTTCTTAAACCTTGCACAAATCATCTCAATGTTCATACTTCAAAAGGTTTACTTGTGTGCTTATGAAAGTTCATTCTTTGTGCTCTGTAGATAAGTGATGGTTGACCGAATTATTACGTGCTATTTGATTTTTTCTTTCTGTCAATAACTTTTTGATTTCGAACCTTACATTGTGTTCACTTCTTGGAATTGAAAAGTTATCTTAAGACAACTTGTTCAATTGTGAACTTATATTTTAAATGCTTTATATGGCATCCTTGTAGAATGTGTTGTTTGCCCATGTACAATCTGATTGTTTATCCTTGTAGAATGCTTTACATTTGTACTTTGTATATTGAACTCTTAAAATGACTACCAAAACTCTTAATTGCTTCTTTGAACTATTTTCACTGTTTGTTATCTTTTGAATACTCGGTGATGCAATTGGGGTCTTTGGAAGTTGAATTAAATAATTTTAGTTGTAATCTTGGCCTTATGTTAATACTACAGAGTATTACTTTGATGCTTCATTGAATATGAGATTGATGTTCATATGATTATTGCAGCATATCTTGACTAGTTAAATGCGTGTAGTTCTTATATATAGTATCTATTCTTGTTTAGCTTGACTGTCATATTGATATTCTCATATTGTGTCTTGGTTGAATAGTACTATTGATATTCTCATATTGATATTCATGTGAATCAAAGATAATGTTACTTGTAGCACAACCTAAGTTAACCTTGAACTTGCGGGTTTCTAGGTCACGCCCTCCAAAGACGCACTAACGACGACATCATAGAAGACATCTTCAACAATACGACGGTGGTGGTAGCGCACACAACTCCAACAACCCCGAGGCATGAATTCCATTGTGAGCTCGATTGGTGTATAACTGTTGTACTTTATAACTTGTTGTGATGGATACGTTGTGATCGACTTATTGTGATGGACTTATTTTAATGGAATGTGGATTGTATCTATTGCGGTTGTAATGTGTTGTACGTCATTGCGTAGTTTACAAATTGCCGTTGGATGTGTGATTGGATTACCTAAGGATCTGCTAGAATGTCTCCTTCTGGTTTGACAGATTGATATATATATTATAACTGCAAATGTTTTTTTGTCTGCTGAGTGGATGTCCTATTTACAAGAGAGGTTATGCTGAAATTTTGTACATTTCGGAGACTTAGTTTTAAGCCGGTTTTGAAGAGTTAATAGGTTGGTTTCAGTATTTTAGTACTGGTAATAGGTTTGGTGTCTCGTTTGTTAATTCTTCGTTCGCTTGAACTTCATTGTGGAGTTTGTCTTTTGTGTTAGTGTTTCTGATCAGATTTGAACAAAATAGATGATCCTTCTTATTTATTCTTCGCTTAGCAATTTTTAGTTTCAATTTTCTTTTTGCCTTTTCTTTTCTTCTTTAGTTGTTATATGTATTGAGTGCGATACATATATATATAAAAATACATACATTTGGATATATATATGGATATATATATATACATTTTTTTGTAAAAATGACTGATAAATTTGTGGGTTTAATAAACCCACGAATTTAACTCAGATTCCCAATTAAATTCGTGGGCTTGGCAGAAACCCACGAATTTAACTTAAATTCGTGGGTATCCACGAATTTAACTTAAATTCGTGGGTACCCACGAATTTAATTAATTAATTTCGTCGAGTTAAATTCGTGAACTAAATTCGACGGTTTGCTCACGAATTTAAATTAAATTCGTGGGTTTTTGGCCCACGAATTTTTCCTTGATTCTTGTAGTGGTTATTAATAGATTCCAAACGAAGGGAATGGTTGCCTAAGATGTGTCGGACTGCCCAAGTTTCTGAAGGCTAGAAGAGAGGTATCTCATTAGATGTATTTGTTAAGTGAAACGAATGAGTGCCCAACGCCTTCCACATTTCTCTGCTTTAGAAGAGTCTTCGTGAGACAACCAAGCAGGATCCATTGGAGGTTGCAAAGTTGCAAGATGACCTTACCTTCTAGAGACAGCTGTCAAAGAGTTGGAAGCTACAAATAATCTGGCAAGATACAAGACCCCACTTTTGCAAGTTCCAATGGAGCAATCGTGTCAAGAATGGACATGCGAACGAGTGGACTAAAGTCTTGAGAGCTGAGTTTTTGATTATTCTATTCCTGGCTAACTTGAATCTCAAGTCGAGATTCTATTTAGTGGGGGTAGGTTTGTAATATTTCAATTTTCGTTCAATCTTGAAGTTCTCAAAATAAAAGAAACCATTTGGATTTTCTCAAATTAATTAAAGCTTCACTCGAATTTCCAAAAAAAAAATGATTTAATTTGTCAAATCTAAACATCAAGGAATTAATTAAATCTTCATTGGAATTTTCTCGAAAGTTTTGTTCCTTGTGCTACAAGGAATTGTTCTGCATTTTCTTGGAATTTTTGGAGATTGTTTGCTCATATTTTTGAATTTATTTAATTTTCTAGCATATATTTAATTCATAAATCCTTTTCAAATTCCTCAAATCCCTCGGGCAGGATTCTTACACCTGGCCATCTTCTCTCTCGGTCACTAGACAGCCAGCTCCATCCCACTTGTTGATGAGGACATAGCTACGTCGAATACACCCATGGCGCCAATGACCAACGATCAACAAATTCCTCCTAGCGATCATGAAGGACCATGTGGAGGTCCATCCATGTTTGTGATGAGTATTTGACTTTATTTGAGCAAGGTGTGCTCAAGTTTGAGTTTGATTTGGATTGATTTACAAAATGAAGCAATTTGAGTTGTCTCTGCCAAGAGTGGCAGTACCGGTCGTATGGACGCGGTAGTGATGAGTTAGATAGTTTATTGCACATCTTTGTGGGCATTGCTATGTGAGGAGTTTCCTTGTCTTTGATGGTTGCAGGGCGACGGTGCTAGGTCATGGTGAGGCGAAGGATGACCGGGACTAGGCGAGGAGCGTCGGAGGTCCAGACGGTTGAGAGATCGCCCGAAGATGATCGGAGACGGAGTCCGGGCAAGTCAAGAAGAAAAGGAAAGGAGTTGATACTAGCTAGATGCCGCGTGGATCAACGAGGGCCGTCGGATTGAGGTCTAGTTGATATGTTAGCGGGTCTAGGTAGTATGCTTAGAAAACCGTGCAAGAAAACCCGGTATGTGTGTGGGTTTTGGGTTAGCAATTGCATGGCTGTGTGTGTGGGTTAATCCTAGCCCTTAGATGAGTGCTCTAGGGTTAAGGGACTCATCCAAGGGTGGTAGGTGGCCCAAGAGTAGTATAAATAGGGGTGGAGGGGTAGCCTCCTTCCCTTGAAGGTGTTGAGATTTTCTATGCTCATTTGAGCTTTGCCCACATGAATGTGAGGCTTTGTAACCTCCCCTTCCAGAAATGAAAGTTTTATCCATCCAACTCTGAATTTATTTTGCGCATTTACATTATGTCTTTACTTTACGCAATTTAAATTCAGCATTTACTTTCCCGCAATTACATTCCCGCAATTTACTTTCAAGTAGTTTGGATTTGTCTCCCCTCCTTCTAAATGCTGCTGATCTTGGATGTTTTGAGTGTGTTCATATGGTTTTACATCTCTTTTGCACTCTTGGATTGAGTAGAGAACATCTTTTCTTTCAAGTTCCAACTTTGTTCAGAACTTGTTCTTCGCGCAGCAGTTAGTATTTGATTTTTGTAAAAATATAGAAAAATCCTTTTTGAGTGATTCTTGTTCAAGGCGGTGCGGGACTCTGATATACACTGGCAAAAACATTTTTGAGTTCACTTGTTTCACCTTTTGGGCGCCATGAGGTGAAAACCGAGCCCCAAACTTTCTGCTCGAAGTTCTTGAGCATACTGTGTTCTTAGATTTTTCCTGTTTTTTATGTAAGGATTTTTGAGGAGAAATTTGGTGGAGTTCTTCACGACTCTGATTCTCATAGGGAGAAAAATTCTCAGAATTTTGTGAGCTGCAGAAACCCACCAACCTCCTTTGCAAATTGAGGACAAGTTCTGGAAATTCTGCTTTTACTTTTCTGAAAGTGACTTTTGTGATTTGAATTGATGTCCTTTCTAAAGGCAAGAGTTTGAATTGATTCCTCTTTATCTTGGACACTAGACAACCAGGATTGTGACTCAAAAATCCCCACATATTTTATGGTACTTATCCATGCAAGCTTGGGGTACACATAGTTGTCTAGTTTTTCGGGTTTTTCACAATTTCCTTTGAGCGATCTTGTCGAGGTTTTTGTTGGAGTATTTTGGGGGAATTTTTATTTACGACCATTCACCCCCCCCCCTCTGTTCGCCATCTCGGTCCTTCAATTGGTATCAGAGCCGATTCTGCTCTTTCTAGATCTTGACCAGTCTCAAGAGCTATGGCGACGGACAAATATTCCACCAAGCCTCCCATCTTTAATGGAGTTGATTTTCCTTTTTGGAAGTTCGGATGGAGTCATACATGACGCCTGGGCTACGATATGGCGAAGGTGAAACTCCGTATGAGGTTCCTGGCGATGAAAATGTCACGCCATCAATATGGTTGACGTTGAGGCGAATGCTAAGGCAAGGAACATTCTCATACTGAGGTCTTAGCCATGTGAGTATGATAGGATTTCTCATCTTCGCTCCGCTCACGAGATTTGGGTAACCCTCGATGCTTACCATGAGGGCTCTACTCAAATCAAGACTGTGAGGAAGGACCAGTTCAAGCGCGAGTACAACAAGTTTGATCAACGCGCTGGTGAGAGTCTCGACGAGTGTTTTGGTCAGTTTACAAAGATTTTGAGCGACCTCCGAGCAGTTGGTTGCATATACCCTGACTCGGACAATGCTCAGCATTTCTTGACCGCACTCGACTTTCGGGTTTGGGAGATGAAGGTGACCACCATCAAGGACATCACCGACTTATCGACTCTAACTCTTGACGGGCTTTATTCCCGCCTCAAGACTCATGAGATCGATGTCGTCTCTCGGAAGACGAAATCTCAGTCGATGGCTTTGGTCACCGATCCCATTGGATCTTCTTCTTATCCTTCTATTAGTTTCTCTCTTTTCGCCCTTTGAGAGCTAAGCGATGACCAACTGGAAAAATTTCCAGAAAATGAGCTTGCTCTTCTCGCTCGCAAGTTTTCTCATGCATACAAGAGGGTGAGAGAGAGGAAGAGAGGTGGCATGATCACCGCTTGAGTGTGGTGGCCCCAACCACATTCGGGCGAACTGTCCCAGCTGGAGAAGGGCAAGAACGACGTTGGCGGTTCGGGCAAGAACGACTACACCGACAAGAACCGCAACAAGAAGCCTCCAGTTCGTGAACCGGTGCACGAGAAGAAGTACCGCAACTTCTCCAAGAACAAGAAGCTCTTCCACCGCGTCCTCACCGCCTTTGACGACATCAACCTCTCCGACACGGAGACATGGAGCGACGAGGGCGAGGATGATCCGCAAGAGAAGAAGGGCGGCGATGACTTCTCCCGCATGTGCTTCATGGCCGACACCAACAACATCAGCGACTCCGAGCTCTACAGCGACTCGGATGAGGTACCCTCCTATGACCAGCTCAACGAAGCTTTCTGCAAATTAGGAAAATTTCATGCTAGAGCTAGAGCTAGGTGTACGGAGCTTGAGAAGGAAGTAGGTACCTTGACTCGGGAGTTAGCTTCACTTAGATCTTCTCCCTCCCGAGTCACTGATGATTGCTCTTTGTGTGATGCTATTCTTGTGGAGTTGGAGAACCTAAGGACCATACATGATAGTGTGCTCTTGAACTTGATGGTCTTAGGTTGAAGAATGCTAGCACTAGTTCTATTGATGCTATTCCTGTTGAGGCTAGTTTTCTTCATACTCACTCCACTCCATCATGTGCTAATTGCCCTAAATTGCTTGCCGAAATTGATGCCATGAGCGAATACCTTAGAAAGCTTTCTGCTAGAAATGATGAACTTGAATTGCATGCTTCTAAGGACCCAGTCAGCTCATGTGAGGGCTGCAAGCAACTAAAACTTGACAATGATACTTTGAATGTCAAGTGTGATCAACTTGCTAAGGATTTACTAGTTAAGTCACAAACTGGTTGCTTGCTGTGTGTTGGAGTTAAGGATGATGTGGATCAAATCCATGTCGAGCTTAAGAAGAAGTTAAAAACCAAACCCTTAGGATTAGAGATGCTCATGCGTTTCTTGTGAGGCCCTCAAGATTGAGGCAGCCGTGCTAAGGGAACAAAAGCACGTTTGAGAGATCTTCTCTTTCGGTTCTTCTTCTTCCTCTCGTTCCCCTGTTCTTCTTGTGCTTCTTTCTTCCGAGATTGCCGATCTTATAAGCACTCTCGAGAAGTTTGTTGGAGGCAAGAAGAAGCTCAATCTTATTCTAGACCAATCCAAGATTAGTAGATTCAATCAAGGTCTAGGATTTGATCCTTGGAGCATGCTCGGCGCATCCTCCCACCATTGTGCGGCTCCAAGAGTGGTGAGATTGTGGTAGCTCCAGTGAGTACCACCGTGTTTAGATCCGCTGGGTTGTCCATAGGACTTGACCGAAGGGTGTTACTCCTATTGCTACGCCTCTAGCAAGGCGAAGTACACATGCACCTTCCAAGAAGGATGGTCACCTAGTAGATTTACGCTTCAGCGCGCCAAGATCAATCGGCGTGAGCGTGTTATTTCCTTAAGGGTATTCAAGGTCATCCTGCACTTTGAGTGCTCCTAAGGCACACACCGCTTCTAGACAAAGTTAGAGAGTCGCTTTGTTTTGGGCGGCGTCCGGGACTCGGTTTTCATGCTAGTTCTTTGAGTTTTAGTCCCGGAGCTGTTCAGAGTCGGTCTTTCCGCCGTCCTCTTGATATTCCTCGTTTTCCCATCGAGTAGATATCGGCGGCGTGAGGTGTTTTCTCGGTAGGAGATCCAGCGACCTTCATCGGGATGGTCCGGCTTTTGCACCACGGCGTGCTAACCTGAGCCCAGCTCCTAGATCATCTACTAGAGTTACTACTGATCTTGTTAGAGTTGAGCGTCAGAGAGACACTCGAGTCCAGTCTTCTTCTGTGGCTGGTACTCTGAGGTATCGTATGGTTCAGTATTGGGTTCCTAAGTCTTCACTCTATCCCAGTACTGAGTCATCTTTCCCTCTTGTGTCAATTCCTTGTGTCATGTCTATGCGATGATGCTTTTAAGTGCCTTTTGCCTTTCTCATGGCATGAGTCGCTTGAGGCCAGCTTGAGGATGTGATCACTGCCTAGTGGAGTGGATTTGGGTCATCTTGTGGACTTGTCCTTCTTAGTTCGATTCTTAGTCCATGAGTTGTCCTAAGGCATCATCTTCGCCGTGCATAAGTAGTGGACCTCGTTTTTCCTCGAGGTACCCACTCACGGCAAGAGTTGCAGGAAAGTATGTTGGTCATGTTGATCTTTACTAATCTCATCTAGGATCGTTTTGTCGCTTTTCAATGTTGGCACTCGATGTGAATTCCGAGTTGACCTTTGCGGCTTGTCTCTGGAGGATTGGATCTTCCTGCATGACCATCATGAGCATCATGCTAACCTGCATGTACTTTCAACTTTGTTTGCCTCGTGTTTCTCTCCACAAGTGTTGAGCTTCATGATAACAGTATTGGGGACTTCCACTTCCATGGTGAGCTATCTCATACCCTCATGTCGGTTATACTTGTAATCATCATTTCCATGACATGTTGTGATTGCTCTTGCTCCCATGTGTATTATATGTACTTTGCTAGGTCTTGTTAGTTTTTGTCTGTCTTGTTTTGTGCCATAGCATGTTTTTCCCAACCATCTTTGTGCTTCATGTATTATATCCTAAATTTATGAGCTCTTTCCCAGCATGTGATTTTCTTGTTTTTATCCTGTCCATGATATTGTTCATTTGGTATGAGAATTTGTGTTAACTATGGGCACGTCCTATATATCATTTACTTTATTTTGTCATGAGTAGTATCTAGGTTATATGACCCTGATTTTCTATTACATCCATGATTAGCTTTGTTTAGACTTTGTTTGTCAGACTTTGTGCTACATGTGAATGCCTTTCATGAGATTAGGGTCATATGATCTAGCTGCCGTTGTATGACTTATATTGTTCATGATCACCTTTTATTGTCCTTCATGCTTATATGCTTCATACCTATTTTGCATGAGCTTGTGTTCTTCATTCATGGCATATATTCATCATCATGCATAGAGTGTTGCCATAAGTAGCTTCCCATCTTTGTGTCCATGGTCACCATTTACTTTCATGCTGCCTGTGTCCTCATGACCTTTTGTTTGGTCTTCTTTTGACGGGCCTTTTCGCAGCAAGTAAATATTGTTATTGAGACTATGGATAAATGGATCTTGATGTTGCTAACTGGTTTGTTTTATGCATGATCCTCTTTGGCTGTCTTCATTCATCTTGCTCATGTTATATCTAGTAGCATGTTGTTGTGCTTCATTGTGGTATTTCCTCATTTACATGCTCATTGCCATGTTTAGGGTAGTATCTTGATCCATGTATTTCTAGGCATGCACATGATCCCTGCTAGCATTTTGTTGCTGTAATGCACCTTGCTTAGCTTCTTCTACCAGCATGACAGTGCTATGATGCACCTTGATGTTGTTTATCATGTGGATATGTTTTCACTGTTGTCTATGGATATATGGATCTTGATGCTATCTTTAGCTTGGTTGTGATACATGATCTTACATTACGTTCTGCATCATGTTCATGCTCTAGATGATCGTTTGCCACACTTTTCATGTATCTTGTCCATTCGTGCCTAGAGGCTGGATCTGCCTAACCTTGATTTGAAAGCATAGATTTGTTGGATGCATGTGTGTAGGCTTTTGGTGAGAGACCATCATCCTAGGAATATCTCTAAGTCTTCTTCCTCTGCTTTTGGATCCACTTGGTCATTTGCCACTACTTGCACTACACTCGCAAAGAGGTAAGTACCTCTAAAATGTTGATGATAGTGATGGGTCTCTTAGGAGGTTGTGGTTCTTTTGTAGGTGGAGCTTGTGTCCTGTTTGTCTAGAGTCTTTTGGTTGGACTTCTAGCATAGTTAGGTTGCTTCTTACCTTGAGCCGTCTTGCTCCTTAGAGACCATGTGGTTTTAGATCTTATCTCTTCTCTTCTCCTCTAGCTTTCTACCTATCTCTTGTGAGGTGAGAGTTTTAGAGTGTGCCTCAAGGGGAGTAGAGTGTGTTCAGGGGGATTTGAGCTTGGAGTTGTGAGCCCTTACGGCTTTTCGTGAGGGGGAGCTGTTTTGTATATTATGTACTATATTTTCTCTTCCAGCATTTCCTTTCTTCTTCTGGGTGTCTTTGGGCTTGTTTTCTTAAGTTGAGTTCACTCACTTAGACTTCTGGCATGCCTCGCATGGACCTCTTATCTTGTGCTTTAGGTTGCTATCATGCGTGATTAGCTGTTCTCTCTTCTCTCTAGGTTGAGTTCCCTCACAGTCTTATAAGTCTAGCAGGTTTTGTGGCCTCCTAGGTAGACAGGGTCTGTGTGCACTCCTTAGTTGGGATCTAGAGTCAGCTTTCCTATGTCAGTCTCTGGGGAAGATAAGAGCGAGCCTGAGCCGTAGTGAGTCTCTTCTATCTTATCTATGCTCAATAGCCATCCAGTTTTGCAGTTTCTCGACTTCTTCTTCTCATTCTGTTTTTCTGGTTATTATTGAGTTCATTCGGGTTTTCTTTATGCCTAGTCTTGATAATAACTCAACTTTAACCAGATTTGAGCTTAAAATTGATTCAATTGTTGAGGGGGAGTTTGGGAATCAGTTCATGCATTGCATTTAGACTGCATTTTTCTGTTTTATGAGCTTTGTCTATTATGCAATTGATTCAATCTTCATGCTATACACCATGCTACATCATTTGAAGAAAATCACTAGCTTAGGTATGTCCAAGTTCATTTAACTTGCTAAGCTTAAAAATGAAATAAGCCTTAAATGAAAAACTTGATGAAACTTGTTGCTTTTACTTGCTAGGTTTCTTCTCTAGAGGTTTGTGCCATAATTTGAGAAATTTAGGAGTTCTCTAGAGTCCCTATAGCAACTTGGGTGAAACTAGTTTGATCCATGCTAGAGTCCTTCAATTGCTCATGAATCATTGTGCAAAAAAAAATGAAAATTAAACAAAATTGACTCTTCTTGTGCACATATGACTCAACACCTTGCATTCACAAGACCGCTTCCCATTGCACTTGGGATGAACTTGGAATACATCGTGTTTGACCTAGACCATCCTCTTAAGAGTTCATCTTGAGATGCGGCTTGAGTCAATTGGTTGTCAAAAGAAAATGCAAATAAATTAAAAACAAAGACATATGTGGGTAAAGAATGCAAATAATGTCAAACATTTGCACCCCGCTATGTCTTGTATGATGATAAATCAAAATTTGCATTAAGTGATAAATGAGCCCGAAGGACCTTGTATGCTCTTCTAGATTCCCCAAAGTGTTGAGTAGGTTGAACTCTAGGTTTTCCTTTTGATCCTTAGAGTGGCTATTCTTCTATTTTTGAAACTAAAGATAAGTGTTAAACTTGTCTAATCTTGCTAAAAATGAAATATTCAAAACTAAGCTCGTATTTGCACTTGGACATGTCTTAGTTTAGTCATCTTCTGAAATTGACAAGCTAGGTGTAATATCCTTCCATTTTGATCAATTGGATAATCTTCAAAGCTCTTTCGATTGCATTTCATGCATACATAAAAAAATTGATGCCTATATTGCCAAAAGGGCGAGGAAACTTAGAAAAGGCATCACTAAAATGATAAAAATGTGAATGCTTATTTGGTTATTATGATCTTTGTAAAACTATGCTACTACTTCTGTTGGATCATAATCTCATAATCACATTTGACATGTTTAGTTGGATTTTAGAGTTTTTGTTGAAAACTTGCTCTTTCTTAAATTTAACTCAAAAATCTGAATTCCTCTTCGTCAACTTGGTCATGGTTCTAATTTCTATCTTTGGACCAAGTTTGACTTTGCAACTAAAAATTGCTTTCTTCTTCATTTTCTTCAAACTCAAATTTATGCCTTTTGTGTGGTTTGTCAATATACTCATCAAGGGGGAGATTGAAGGACCATGTGGAGGTCCATCCACGTATGTGATGAGTATTTGACTTTATTTGAGCAAGGTGTGCTCAAGTTTGAGTTTGATTTGGATTGATTTTCAAAATGAAGCAATTTGAGTTGTCTTTGCCAGAGTGGCGATGACTGGGTCGTATGGACGCGGTAGTGATGAGTTGGATGGTTTATTGCACATCTTTGTGGGCATTGCTATGTGAGGAGTTTCCTTGTCTTTGATGGTTGCAGGGTGACGGTGCTAGGTCATGGTGAGGCGAAGGATGACCGGTGTAACACCCTGGCATCTATCATGCCCGAATGCTACCAAACATAGACACTACAACAATTAAATATCACAAAACAAGCTAAATTCCAGCAAGGTTACCAATTGCTAATACCGAAAATTCGGCAGCATAACATTTGTTTTTATCATAAATTTAGCAAAGTTATTAAACTGGCAAGCAATATCAATACATAAAGCATCTAAAGAAGCAATGAACGTAAATGTAACAGAGAATTAAGCACCCCAAAAGACCAATTAACAAGTTTCATGGCCTTTACTTATTTCCAAGAATTCAAATCGTAACTTGTAACATTGTCTAAAGTGAAATGCTACGTGAGTAGGTGCAGCTAATCCCTTATCCCGCATGCCGACTCTTTGGTACCTAAAAAAACAACATTAAACACAAGAGTGAGTTTAAAACTCAGCAAGCATAATGAAATGAGTGAAAGAATCATTTAGCACCAACAACAACATATTCATCATTTTCATATTCATTATACCGTTAACAATTCATACTCATCTCCTTGAATAAGATGCAATGCCATGCGATGCACATGTCCTCTCGAAGGCGTATACCGGTATAGCTGAGTGCACACCCGTCGGTGTGCACCCTCTTCCCCCTTCCATCCCGTAGATGAAGGGTGCCTACTCCTCGCTTCCATTCGCCACGGTGAATGGAATCACGATGTAGGACTTACTCTATGGCTCTCCGGATTAGTCATAACTTTCTCACCGACTTTTCCGGACTAGTTAAGACTTTCTCACCGCCCTGGCCAGATTTCATGCCATGAATGCAACATGTGCTATTAACCAAAACAACATGTACAACAATTTTAACTCATCTTGGCATTGCATTACTATGAATCAAGTCATCTTATCCTGATTAACGTTAGACATAGCAAATTAATCTATCAGTTACTCATTCATCACATAAGCATCAACATTAACCACTCATCAACTAGTCCATAGCACATACAGCAACTCTAACAATTTTCGTACCACACCTACCCATTCCAAAACACTTGCCTTAGCCTCAGGCGACGGAATGGTGAGATGAGGAAGGCACTCCCGGGGTCACACCACCTGCAAACACGCATCAAACACTCAAAATGTACCCCCAAAACAGTACACACTAGATCATCCACCCGACTACACAAACTACTCCCAAATCCGAAAAACGGAGATTCTGTCCCTCCTGGACAGCAGACTTCGATCTAGCATAACTTTGGCTAGAGCGCTCCGAAACGATTAACCGAGTACATCATCGCGAAGCTTAGGAAATTTCCTAATTTTTCCTAGGTATTGAGGAAAGCTGATTCGGCCTTTAAAGTTGTTTAATCTACAAGATACTATGATCTGTTCCAACTACGCCACAGATTTGAACACGTTCGGTAAAACAGCCATAACTTTCAAACGGCTGATCGGAATTATGCGTTCTTTATTTCTAATTAAAGGTATTGAAATTACCTACAATTTCTTCAACAGGCGACTGACCAAAATCCGAATCTAAGATCTCTTAATCGCAAACCCTAGGTCGGGCGCCCAATCTGCCCGAACTGCTACACATGCAAAACTCTGAAAAACTTCCAATCTAACCAATTACCGCACCACCAATTTTTCTAAAAACTTGAGATCTACCTTTAGCACAGATCCTAGCCCATCCCCATGGCTCACCCAAGACCATACCTCTTCCGAAGAACGGAGGACAACGAATTCTTCCTCCCGGCTTCCCGATCTGCCTTGCCCGCGCTGGAACACGCCGGATCTCCGCGTCGCGGAGCCTCCCGATGAATTGAGCAGCAAGGGGGTGAGGTGGGGAGCCTTCCTAGTCCACCAAAGAGGGTGGAGAAGGGAGGGGGTGGGGGAGGAGGTGGCGCAAGGGAGGGAGGAGGAGGCGCCAGCCAAAGGGGAAGATGGGAGGGGGGGCGGTTGGTTGGGGAGAAAAAAAAAGAGGATAGGGGAGGGAATTAGGGCAGGGGAGGAGAGGTATGGGGCGCCCCAACCAGGTCCCCAAGCGGGCTCCCACCCCCACACGGTCCAAAATCGAACCCACTAAAGCCCACACTCCTTTTCTTTTCGACCCAAGCTTCCCGAACAAGCCAACACCCAAAATCAGCCCTAGAACGCCACTCCTTTCAAACCGAAAAGTTTTAAACCCAAAACAAATCATATTTCAAAATATATTTAAACCTTCCGAAGCATCACATTCTTCCCCCCTTAAACAGGATTCGACCTCGAATCCTTGGCATGCCACTAGGTGACCTAGCCAACAGCAGATAAAAAAAAAGAATCACCTCTCATACCTGAGGTGAAAAGTTCAGGGTACTTCTCGCGCATGCGAGACTCCAGCTCCCAAGTTGCTTCCCTTTCAGTTTGGTGCGACCACAGGACCTTGACAAATATGAGTGTTCTATTCTTCAACACTCGCTCTGAAATCTCCAGTATCCTCACAGGCCGGGACTGAAACGTGAGAGTTCGGTCAACCACCAACGGCTCCAAGGGAACCACCAACTCTGGGTCATGCAAGTATTTCCTCAACATGGAGACATGGAAAACATTGTGGACTCCTTGCATTGATTCCGGAAGATCCAAGCGGTAAGCCAATTTTCCAATGCGAGCTGTGATAGGGAAAGGCCCGACATACCTCGGACTCAACTTTCCTTTCGTGCCAAAACGAACCACTCCCTTGGTAGGGGACACTCGCAACAAGACGTTGTCACCCACTGCAAACTCTAAATCTCGCCTTCTCACATCAGCATAGCTTTTCTGTCTACTCTGAGCTGCGAGAAGGCTCTGCCGAACCTCAGCCACACGATTGGTAGTCTGCTGAACACAATCCGGTCCAAGAATTGCTCTTTCACCCACGACATCCCAACACAGTGGCGATCTGCACTTCCGGCCATAAAGCACTTCATAAGGAGCAGCCCGGACACTGGAATGATAGCTGTTATTGTAGGCAAACTCTGCCAAGGGCAAGTGATCCTCCCAGCTACCTTTCCATGCCATCACACAGGCCCGGAGCATGTCCTCCAAAGTCTGAATAGTTCGCTCAGATTATCCATCCGTCTGAGGGTGAAAAGCGGTAATGAGGCGAAGCTGTGTACCCAAAGCACCCTGCAAACTCTCCCAAAATTTGGAGACGAACTTCGCATCCCGATCAGAGATAATCGTCATGGGTACGCCATGCAATCTCACAATCTCCTGCACATAGATGGGAGCCAAATCGCTCGCTGAAAGGGTAGTGCGGACAGGAATGAAATGTGCCGACTTGCTACGGCGGTCCACCACAACCCAAATAGCATCCCTCCCTCGTGGAGTACGAGGCAGGCCAACCACAAAATCCATTGAGATGTCATCCCATGGCCACACAGGAACCTCCAATGGCTGCAACAAACCAGCGGGGTGCTTGTGTTCAACCTTGATCTTTTGGCAAATTCCACAAGATGCCACATACTTGGCAACATCCACCCTCATTCTTTTCCACCAGAAGTTCCTTTTCAGATCCCTGTACATCTTAGTCTCCCCAGGGTGGACCGTGTACGGGGTGCGATGAGCCTCCCTCAAGATGTCATCCTTGACTTGACATTTCTGAGGTACACAAAGGCGACCTCGAAACCGGAGTGCTCCCACATTATCCATAGAAAAGTCTCCAACCCTGCCATCCTCAAAACGCTTCCTCACCTGCTGGAGCAATCGATCGTGCTGTTGTGCTTCCAGCACACGCTCAGGAATCGCTGACTCAAGAATCACTTGCGTTTCAGCTCGAACTGTCCCTGCAAAGCAATAAGAGACTCCCAAATGCTCAAAATCAGCAACCAGACATTCAATAATAGGGGGCACTGACTTACGGCTGAGAGCATCGGCCACCACATTTGCCTTGCCCGGATGATACTGAATAGTAAGGTCATAATCTTTTATCAACTCCAACCACCTTCTCTGCCTCAAATTGAGATCTTTCTAAGTAAAGATGTACTTAAGGCTCTTATGATCTGTGAAGATATCACAAGCCTCACCATACAGATAGTGCCTCCAAAGTTTCAACGCAAACACCACAGCGGCAAGCTCAAGATCATGAGTAGGATAGTTTTGCTCATGCTTTTTCAACTGCCTTGATACATAGGCAATCACCTTGCCATCCTGCATGAGCACACATCCTAGACCCAACCGAGAAGCATCGGAATAGACAATGAACCGCTTCCCAGGTTCGGGTAGGGTAAGAACAGGAGCAGTCACCAGCTTCTCCTT
The DNA here is from genome assembly GCA_036346275.1 of Otatea glauca. Lineage (NCBI taxonomy): Eukaryota > Viridiplantae > Streptophyta > Magnoliopsida > Poales > Poaceae > Otatea > Otatea glauca. The sequence goes on along the minus strand of CM070720.1, from coordinate 4,458,545 downwards.
CAAAGTGCAGAAACTGAGCTCACACTCAGCCGTCCACTGAAATGGCATTCCCTTCTGAGTCAGCTGTGATATCGGCTTGGCAATAATGGAGAAATCCTGCACAAAACGCCGATAATACCCAGCCAGACCAAGGAAGCTACACACCTCCTTAATATTGGAGGGTCTCATCCAATCCACCACTGCCGAAACTTTGCTAGGATCTACAGAAATGCCTTCTGGACTGATGATGTGGCCAAGGAAACCCACCTCTGAAATCCAGAACTCGCACTTTTTCAACTTAGCAAAGAATTGATTTTCCCTCAAAGTACTCAACACAAGCCTCAAATGCTGCTCATGATCCTCTTCTGATTTTGAGTAAATCAGAATATCATCAATGAACACTACCACAAACTCATCAAGATACTCGTGTAGCATACTGTTCATCGCCTCCATAAAGACAGCAGGAGCATTAGTTAGCCCAAAGGACATAACTTTAAACTCATAATGCCCATACCTAGTGGAGAAAGCAGTCTTCTCATTGTCTTGCTCCCTTACACGAATCTGATTGTACCCAGACTGAAGATCAATCTTGGAGAACACTTTTGCTCCCTTCAGTTGATCAAACAGATCCTCAATGCGAGGCAATGGATACTTGTTCTTGACTGTCACTTGATTGAGAGCACGATAATCAATACACATTCGCCAACTCCCATCCTTCTTCGAAACGAAGAGGACGGGTGCTCCCCAAGGTGACACACTGCGCCGAATAAAACCTTTGGCCAACAGATCCTCCAATTGCTTTTTCAACTCGTCTTGAAAAGGACGAGCCAAACGGTATGGAGAGATAGAAATAGGTCGAGTGCCTGGAACAAGATCAATACGAAACTCCACACTTCTCACAGGAGGCAAACCAGGCAACTCATCAGGGAACACATCAAGAAACTCCCGCACCACAGGGATCTCTGCGATTGCTAATGACGAAGAAGGCTTTTCTGAATTGGCCATAAGAAAACCCAACTGCCTCAAACGGTGACCAGCAACCAGACTAGTCAAAACAAAAACAGAACTGGAAAGTACACCACCTTGAAAGGTCAACTCTACCCCGACGGGCAAGCAAGGTGCTTGTCTTCCAAAACAACAGATCTGCGCTGCATCGATGCAACCAGATCCATGCCCAAAATGACATCAAAGGAGACAATTTAATCACCAAAAGATTGGCAAAGAAAACCTCATCATCGATGGAAATGGTGCATCCCGGACAGACCAAAGAACTGGCAATCAAACCCCCAGGAGAACGGACTATCACGGACTCAGATATCCGCTGAATTCCCAACATAGCTCTATCCGCAAAATCCGAGGACACAAAGGAATAGGAGGCATAGGAATCGAACAGGACAAATGCATCAACTGAATCAACCAATAGAGTACCTGACACCACCTCAGGGTGCCCGGCTGACTCGGCGGTCGGTAAAGTGTACACTCCTGGTGGTGCCGGGGCAGCAGGAGCCCCGACCCTCGCCTGATGCCCCAACGGCCGGGGCGTAGAAGCAAGCTGCGGGAGCCGACTACCGAGGACACCGATGAGGCTGCCGGTGGCACCCAAGCAGAGGGCGGCTGTGGAATAGGAGCCGCCATCATGTGCACCGACCCTCTGGACGACACAGCTGGAGTGGGAGGAGAAGGCACCGCTTCCCACTTGATGATGCTACCGGGATTCGTCCGGCAGACGCGCCCCATATGGCCGGACTTGCCACAGTGGTTGCAATTCCCGGTCCAACCACACTCCGAAGCACGGTGCTCACCACCGCACTTGAAACACATCATGCCCTACCCGGGCACGGGCCGAACTGTCGTTCGCGAAGAAGATGACTGAGACGGCCTCATCTTAGCCCATGAGGAGGCGCCCTGTCCTCCCTTGAACTTCTTGAAAGTGGGTCGCTGAGAAGACCCACCTCCTCCACCAAAGGTCCTCTTCTGGCCCCCGCCCGGGGCCACTAGAGTCCCTGAACCACCAGGGTTTTGCTTATCCCTGGAGAGCTCCAACTCGAGCTCCATGCCCTTCGCCTGCTCCACCACGGAGCAGAAGTCACGAGGGACAGTCGCCCCCATGACAACTCTGAACTCCTGGTTGAGGCCTCTACGGAACCTCCTCGCCTTCTCCCGATCGTCAGCTGCAACAGCTGGCACGAAACGCACCACGCTGTTAAATTCCGCCTCATATTCCACCACCGACTTCTTTCCCTGGGAAAGATCGTCAGAGTATGCTCCATCCTCTCCAGGAAAGACTCTGGGTAGAACTTGGCTCGAAAGCTAGCCACAAAGTCCTCCCAGGCGACTGGTCCAAGAGCGGGGGCCCTAGCAGCAAGAACCCCCTCCCACCAGATATCCGCTTGGCCCTTCAGCTGGAAGGCCACAAAGCGAGCTCTCTGAACCGCCGACAACTCCAAAGACTCAAGCGTTGTTCCATGTACCGCAGCCAATCATGGATCGAATCTGGCGTGCCCGCCGTCAAAAGTGTCGAGACGGAGGGACATCCACTCCGGAGACTCATCTCGGCCCGCCCCACAGAGCAACCACCGTGGCAGGCGCTGGGAGGCACCACGCAGGGCTGCCCGCAACTGCTGGCGCAGCTCCTGCACCTCCCTCTGCAAGGCCTGCACCAAGGCCACAGTAACAACCGGCACCTCTGCTCCGGACTATGCCGTCGGGGGATCCTCCTGCGCTTGCTCATGCGCATTGAGCGAAACGCCCTCCGCTTCGACCAAGAACTCCTTGGGAGCCTCGGCCTGGCCCCACGGCCACAGCGAGCACGACCTCTACCCTTGCCATAATCACTACAAATCACACAACCAAACAATCACAAACATAAGCACATCATCATAAGAACACTAGAAAGTTCAAACATCAACATAAGCATGATCTTCATCATGTAATCAAATCGCAATGCAATGATGAACCAAAACCCCACCCTATTGTGCAACCAAGTGTGTCAAATTTTAAATTTAACCATTACGTTGAAGCAAGTTTTAAGGTTGCTAACCTATGGCAAGTTTTAGTTCAACATAGGCAATGTTTCTAATTTATCCCGCATCAAATTTTAGTTAACCCTAAGGTATAACACTAAAATTACACATTCCAAGGACCTACAGCCCGCTCTCATACCAACTGTAATACCCCGGCATCTATCATGCCCGAATGCTACCAAACATAGACACTACAACAATTAAATATCACAAAACAAGCTAAATTCCACCAAGGTTACCAATTGCTAATACCGAAAATTCGGCAGCACAACATTTGTTTTTATCATAAATTTAGCAAAGTTATTAAACTGGCAAGCAATATCAATACATAAAGCATCTAAAGAAGCAATGAACGTAAATGTAACAGAGAATTAAGCACCCTAAAAGACCAATTAACAAGTTTCATGGCCTTTACTTATTTCCAAGAATTCAAATCGTAACTTGTAACATTGTCTAAAGTGAGATGCTACGTGAGGAGGTGCAGCTAATCCCTTATCCCGCATGCTGACTCTTTGGTACCTAAAAAAACAACATTGAACACAAGAGTGAGTTTAAAACTCAGCAAGCATAATGAAATGAGTGAAAGAATCATTTAGCACCAACAACAACATATTCATCATTTTCATATTCATTATACCGTTAACAATTCGTATTCATCTCCTTGAATAAGATGCAATGCCATGCGATGCACATGACCTCTCAAGGCGATATCTGGTATGGTGAGTGCACACCGTCGGTGTGCACCTCTTCCCCTTCCATCCCGTAGATGAAGGGTGCCTACTCCTCGCTTCCATTCGCCACGGTGAATGGAATCACGATGTAGGACTTACTCTATGGCTCTCCGGATTAGTCATAACTTTCTCACCGGCTTTTAGGACTAGTTAAGACTTTCTCACCGCCTCGCGATTTCATGCCATGAATGCAACATGTGCTATTAACCAAAACAACATGTACAACAATTTTAACTCATCTTGGCATAGCATTACTATGAATCAAATCATCTTATCCTGATTAACGTTAGACATAGCAAATTAATCTATCGATTACTCATTCATCACATAAGCATCAACATAACAAACCACTCATCAACTAGTCCATAGCACATACAAGAACTCTAACAATTTTCGTACACACACTACCCATTCTAAAACACTTGCCTTAGCCTCAAAGCGACGGAATGGTGAGATGAGGAAGGCACTCCCGGGGTCACACCACCTGCAAACACGCATCAAACACTCAAAATGTACCCCCAAAATAGTACACACTAGATCATCCACCCGACTACACAAACTACTCCCAAATCCGAAAAACGGAGATTCTGTCCCTCCCAGACAGCAGACTTCGATCTAGCATAACTTTGGCTAGGGTCTCCGAAACGATTAATCGAGTACATCATCGCGAAGCTTAGGAAATTTCCTAATTTTTCCTAGGTATTGAGGAAAGCTGATTCGGCCTTTAAAGTTGTTTAATCTACAAGATACTATGATCTGTTCCAACTACGCCACAGATTTGAACACGTTCGGTAAAACAGCCATAACTTTCAAACGGTTGATCGGAATTATGCGTTCTTTATGCCCAATTAAAGGTATTGAAATTACCTACAATTTATTCAACAGGCGACTGACCAAAATCCGAATCTAAGATCACTTAATCGCAAACCCTAGGACGGGCGCCCAATCTGCCCGAACTGCTACACATGCAAAACTCTGAAAAACTTCCAATCTAACCAATTACCGCACCACCAATTGTTCTAAAAACTTAAGATCTACCTTTAGCACAGATCCTATCCCATCCCCATGGCTCACCCAAGACCATACCTCTTCCGAAGAACGGAGGACAACGAATTCTTCCTCCTGGCTTCCCGATTTGCCTTGCCCGCGCTGGAACACGCCGGATCTCCGTGTCGCGGAGCCTCCCGACGAATTGAGCAGCAAGGGGGTGAGGTGGGGAGCCTTCCTAGGCCACCAAAGAGGGTGGAGAAGGGAGGGGGTGGGGGAGGAGGTGGCGCAAGGGAGGGAGGAGGAGGCGCCAGCCAAAGGGGAAGATGGGAGGGGGGGCGGCTGGTTGGGGAGAAAAAAAAAGAGGATAGGGTAGGGAATTAGAGCAGGGGAGGAGAGGTATGGGGCGCCCCAACCAGGTCCCCAAGCGGGCTCCCACCCCCACACGTCCCAAAATCGAATCCACTAAAGCCCACACTCCTTTTCTTTTCGGCCCAAGCTTCCCGAACAAGCCAACACCCAAAATCAGCCCTAGAACGCCACTCCTTTCAAACCGAAAAGTTTTAAACCCAAAACAAATCATATTTCAAAATATATTTAAACCTTCCGAAGCATCACAACCAGGACTAGGCGAGGAGCGTCGGAGGTCCAGACGGTTGGGAGATCGCCGGAAGATGATCAGAGACGGAGTCCGGGCAAGTGAAGAAGACAAGGAAAGGAGTTGATGCTAGCTAGATGCCGCGTGAATCAATGAGGGCCATCAGATTGAGGTCTAGTTGATATGTTAGCGGGTTTAGGTAGTATGCTTTGAAAATCGTGCAAGAAAACCCGGTATGTGTGTGGGTTTTGGGTTAGCCCTTGCATGGCTGTGTGTGTGGGTTAATCCTAGCCCTTAGATGAGTGCTCTAGGGTTGTGGGACTCATCCAAGGTTGGTAGGCGGCCCAAGAGTAGTATAAATAGGGGTGGAGGGGTAGCCTCCTTCCCTTGAAGGTGTTGAGGTTTTTGATGCTCATTTGAGCTTTGCCCACATGAATGTGAGGCTTTGTAACCTCCCCTTCCAGAAATGAAAGTTTTATCCATCCACCTCTGAATTTATTTTGCGCATTTACATTATGTCTTTACTTTACGCAATTTAAATTCAGCATTTACTTTCCCGCAATTACATTCCCGCAATTTACTTTCAAGTAATTTGGATTTGCCTCCCCTCCTTCTAAATGCTGCTGATTTTGGATGTTTTGAGTGTGTTCGTATGGTTTTACATCTCTTTTGCACTCTTGGATTGAGTAGAGAACATCTTTTCTTTCAAGTTCCAACTTTGTTCAGAACTTGTTCTTCGCGCAGCTGTCAGTTTTTTATTTTTGTAAAAATATAGAAAAATCCTTTTTGAGTGATTCTTGTTGGAGGAGGTGCGAGACTCTGATATACACCTGCATAAAAATTTTTGAGTTCACTTGTTGCATCGTTTGGGCGCCATGCGGTGAATACCAAGCCCCAAACTTTCTGCTCGAAGTTCTTGAGCATACTGTGTTCTTAGATTTTTCCTGTTTTTTCTGTAAGGCTTCTTGAGGAGAAATTTGGTGGAGTTCTTCAAGACTCTAATGCTCATAGGGAGAAAAATTCTCAGAATTTTGTGAGCTGCAGAAACCCACCAACCTCCTGTGCAAATTGAGGACACGTTCTGGAAATTCTGCTTTTGCTTTTCTGAAAGTGACTTTTGTGATTTGAATTGATGTCCTTTCTAAAAGCAAGAGTTTGAATTGATTCCTCTTTATCTTGGACACTAGACAACCAGGATTGTGACTCAAAAATCCCCACATATTTTATGGTACTTATCCATGCAAGCTTGGGGTACACATAGTTGTCTAGTTTTTCGGGTTTTTCACAATTTCCTTTGAGCGATCTTGTCGAGGTTTTTGTTGGAGTATTTTGGGGGAATTTTTATTTGCGACCATTCACCCCCCCCCCTCTGTTCACCATCTCGGTCCTTCAGATCAACAACATTCGACCCACATACAAGGACCAATTACCCGAGCTCGTGCACGATAACTAAATTATCAGGTAAATTCGTTTCTTGGGTTGCACAATGTCACTTTGGAGGATAGACCGCTACCTTTTAATATTCTCATACATAGGAACCTTGGCACGGATCAGCAAGGGAGTTTTAATTCACCAACACAAGTCATCAAGCAAGGTGGGAATGTGAAAGGATCCAACTCGGTGTCCAAAGACCAGTCTGATATTAAATTGGCATAGAGGATGCAAACGGAGTCCGTTTGGGGCATGTGAGCCCTTGATTAAAAGATTATCTCATGGACTTTCCAATGGATCCGACCTCACCATGAAATTCTTTTCGAGCTAGAAGATATCATCGAAATACTCCAACATCCAAAAATAGTCTTCAAAGTTTTGGGTGTTGCGCCACCATTAGGCTGAGTTCCCATGTTATCAAAGTGGCATGAGTCCACCTCTTAGCAGCCATCTCTTTGGTTTAATAGTGGACAAGCTTCCCTTAGTTTCTCTTAGGTTTTGATTTGAGAATAGTTACTCATGTGTGGAACTTTATGCTTGTTCTCCTGACTCGGCTAGAGCAGCAGCAAACAAGTTTCGAAACCTCAACTTGAGTATGTGCTTCATCCTTGTTCTTGCTAGTTCTTCGATTGCTTGCAAGAATAGACCTTCGTGGTCATATCATCCGTGTTCATGGCACGGTTGATAACGACGAGGAGTATGGTTTAGCGATTGCGGGCGCTTATCCTTGTGTGGTTCGTAGCTGGATTGTCAAAGTCATCCTCTGCCAAATCGAAGTTATCCCGTCACCGGAAGATCGGGCCGTCTTGTGCGAATCATTTGGTATCATAGCAACGGTTGACTGGTGAGTTCTTGTATCTTGTTTAGTTGTTTGTTTGCGTTCTTCCTAGAGTCTATAAAATTTGCCCCACAAAAAGATTTGTTTGCCGCTGTCCAAACCCCTTTGTGCCTTTCATTCGGTTAATTTTGGTTTGCTAAATTGTGTTTTGTCCATTCTAATGTTGCCTAGTTGCTATTCATCTTGTTCTTCCTCTTCTTGTTCATCTCCACACGTCAAAATCCATCCCTAAAGTCTAAAAGCAAAAAAAATTTCCATCTCGGGCAGAATCTGTCCTTTTTTGCAACCGCCACCAAAAACGCCATAAATCCCATTTCCCTTATACTTTTTGAGTGAAACAAAAAGGAGCAGATCCGTCACTTAGTGCTTATATGTTTCTGCTAATTTTCATGCCCATACTTGAAAGAACAAAAAATCTGTGAGTGTTTCAATAAGACCTATTTCATGTCCTATATTCTGCAGCTGAGTGCACTTGTGAATTTTGTGTGAATTTTTTGGTACATTTCCAGAAGGCTGGCCCTAAATAAGAGTTGTTGCAAAAGTTATCAGGAATAATTGAAAAAACAATCATTGAAAAAGAGGCAACTGAATGGAAATTACAGCCTAAATACCAACCTACTATCTTGTGGACAGAAAACAGCAAGCTAGAAAGTCTGGAGAAAACTTGTGCTTTCATGTTCCAAATTGCATATTCTTGAGTTGTTTTGTCTCTAACATTTGTATCCATTTCCATACATTTGCTTGTGCCTATTATCCATCCCTTTTTATCAGCAACATAGGCTAAGTGCTAGTCTCGAACTATTACTCAATATGTGCAAAATCTGAGATTAGCTGATTGTTTTCCACTGCTACTAAATATATTGCCTATCCAAGCTCCACTTTCGACTAACCATATAGGTGCTAAGCCTTGCAATCGCTTTACTCACATTTGAGATTGGTTAATCACGAACCAGCCATCGGATTGCACCCCTTATCGCATTTGTAAGAATTGGTAAGAGCTTGGTAAGAGCAAGAGAGAGTGACACTTGATCATTTTAGGAAGAAGTAGTGATAGGGAACTACATACCTGTTAGTGTTATGCCCTTGAGGAAATCATTTAGATGATTGTAACATGACTACTGTGGAATATATGAAACCAGGTGTCTTCATAGCCTGCCCAGAATCGCTTGAAGGAGACAGGGGGCCGAACGGAAGGCTCAGAAGGAAAGCTCCCCGCCAAGCTGTGTTGCCTTACGGAAGGGGGTACATCCTATAGACAGTTGAATACGTATTTAGATATAAAAGATACGGTTGTAGTCCGAGTTGTTAACAGGGTAGATAAAGATGTAAACTCTATCATGTAACCGATTAGAATCATATAACCAATCGGAATCTCTTAACCGATCGGGACTCTGTAAACCGCCCCACCCCTATTATATAAGGGAGAGGGCGGGCAACAACAGAGAGAAAGAGCGCATCGCATATCGCATCATAGAGCTCAGGAGCAATCTTAGATCCAAGAGATCTACATAATCCCAGCACACAGGACTAGGGTATTACCTCCTCCGTCGAGGGCCTGAAACTATCTAAACCTTTGTCTTCTGTGACCTTCGAGTTTGAGATATAGCGCCTGCCCCATAAATTTATTGCCGACTACAAAAGTTGACAGTTGGCGCGCCAGGTAGGGGGAGCGCTATAATCTTTTCCTACAGACTCGATGGCAGCAACCAGCGAAATCATCACCACCTTCGTCTCCGGCCAGGCTTTCCGCTTTGGAAGCCTGGACTTCGTCGCAGATGCGCGCGGAGAACTTGTCTGCCTAAACCTAAACCAGATCCAATCTAGTAAAGGTCAGGCCAATACATCTCGGGTATGTCTTTTTGACTCAGCCAGCAAACCAGTCGGCGTCGCGAGGAATCGCTGCGATTTTCGTGGCATCTTCGCGATAGAAGAACAGAAAACCGATCTCCAACGCCAGCAAGAGATTCAAAAAGCGGCGGAGGAAGATCGTCTTCTTCGTAAGGGTAAGGAGGCACAGACGCTATCGCTTCGATCTCGCGGCCGCCGTGTCCTCGAGGACATCCTACAATCCATATTGGGAGACCAAGCTATCTTCCATACGCCACAGCAAAACGTCGTCGCCTCCAAGACGCTCCTCGACACGCTGGACCCGATGATTGCATCTGATAGCCCGGTGGCCCTGATCGTGGCCCAAATCAAGGCCATGGTAACGGCGGTGGCCATTCAGCAGAATCAGGAAAAGCTAGTAGGAGAAGCGCACTCGCGCTCCCACGCAGATACCCACGTCGCTAGCAGTCGAACTGCTACCAGTCGGAGTACCAGCAGTCGGCGCCCCATACAACCAGTCGGAGACGTTCGCCAGAATCTCAACCGCGACCTCCGCCAGGACATAGCCGCCAGACGGCAAGAGCGGGACGAAGAACATCGACGTTGGCGCCACGACGACTACGAACTCTTCGGTATCGGCCACAGTCCACAAAGCGATCAAAGGTACGATGACCGCAACGACTATAGAGAGCATCATCGCTGGGGTCAGAACGACAACGACGATCGTCGAGTCATGGACTCGCCGCGCCGAACGCCACCCCGACGCGTTGATGACGATCGTCGAACCAGAGGCTCGCCACGCTGGACTCCCCCTCATCAGGACGATAGATCCATCAACGGAATCCGAGTGTTCACCTCTCGGTTACGCCGAGTGGTATGGCCCGAAGGCTTCAACCCCAAGGGCATCGTAAAGTTTGACGGGGAGTGAGATTCGGAAGCTTGGATGCAGGTCTATGCCATGGCGGTCAAAGCGGCCGGGGGCAATCAAAACGTGATGGCTAATTATCTGCCAGTCAATCTCACCCCTTCAACTCAAGCATGGCTCATGGGACTTCCAGCGAACTCGGTGGACTCCTGGAGCGATCTTTGCGATCAATTTATCGCGAACTTTCAAGGGACCTACGAGAGGCCTGGCACCCCGTGGGACCTATATCAGCTTCACCAGAAGAAGGACGAGATGCTGAGAGATTTCATCCGGCGTTTCATGTAGAAGAAGAACACCATCAGGGACATATCTGATGCAGTGGTGGTGGCAGCCTTTAAGAAAGGGGTAAGTGATCCTGATCTAATCAAGAAAATGTCCAAGAAACCACCGGCCTCTGTAAAGGAGATGTTCGCATTGGTTGACCACTATGCCACGGCCTCCGACGCCCTGGCTGAGCGCCAAGAAGATCGCTCGCAACAGAAGAACAAAGGCGACAGAGCCGAGTCCTCCAAGCACAAAAACAAAAAAGCGGAAAGGCGAGGAGCTAGTTGCGGTAGTAGAACGCAACCGGCCCTGAGTCGCGCGAAGGGAGGCACCCGACTACAATACTGTCATGGAGGCGATCTGTCCTTTCCACCCTAAAGGTAAACACGCCGCTAAAGACTTCTTTACTCTGAAGCGTTTTGCAAGCGAAAACAACAAGGAGCCGGCTCCAGCGAAGGAGGAGGTGGCCAAGAAGAAGGACATTCCTGGCGAGGACTACTACCAAGAGCCCGAGCATGAGCTGAACTACATATACGGGGGCTCCACCGGATACAAGTCCAAGCGAAAGCAAAAGCTTACCGCTCGGGAGATCAATGCGGTGGAACCGGCAATCCCCCAGTATCTAAAGTGGTCTGAAGTCCCGATCACCTTCGATCGCTCGGATCACCCCAACCGAGTTCTACACCCGGGTAAGTACCCTCTGGTGCTCGACCCTGTCATTCGCAGTGTAAAGCTCAAGAAGGTCTTGATTGATGGAGGAAGTGGACTCAACGTCTTGTTCGCCAAAACCCTCGACGACATGAACATCCCCCGCTACGAGCTAAGGTGAGCTCACGGTGCTCCACGGATGATCCTAGGGCATCTTCGTTTCCTCTCGGGCAGATATCTTTGCCTGTCACCTTCGGTACCAAAAGAAACTATAGGACCGAGTATGTAAATTTTGAGGTAGCGGATTTCGAGACAGCGTATCATGCTATCTTGGGAAGACCTGGTCTGGCTCGGTTCATGGCCATCCCGCACTATACCTATTTGATGATGAAGATGCCGGGACCCGAAGGCGTCATCACGATTCGCAGCGACATCAAGCGATCTTTGGATTGCGGCCAGAGAATTGTGAACTTGCTTGAGGTGCAGAGGCAACCACGAGGGAAGAATATCCAGGCAGAGGCTGCCACGTTGCAGGAAGAAGACGACGTCCCATCCAAGAAGCAGGCCACGTCAGGGATAAAGCCTAACGAAGGAACCAAGAGATTTATCCTCGACCCATCCAACTCGTCCAAGGCGACTTTGATCGGGATAGGGCTCGGGGATAAATAGGAAGACGTGCTCGTCACCTTTCTCTGGGCTAACAAGGACATCTTTGTTTGGAAACCATCCGACATGCCGGGTGTTCCTAAGGAGGTGATCGAGCATTCTCTACACGTCGACGAAAAGGCAAAGCTAGACAAGCAGAGACTCCGGTGGTTCGCTCTAGATCGTCGGAATGCCATCAAGCAGGAGATCACCAAGCTATTAGCTGCAGGTTTTATCAAAGAAGTGTATCATCCCGATTGGTTGGCAAACCCTGTACTAGTTCAAAAGAAGAATAAAACTTGGCTCATGTGCGTTGATTATACTGATCTCAACAAGGCATGTCCGAAGGATCCCTTCGAGCCACCTCGAATTGATCAGGTGGTTGACTCGACCGCCGGGTGCGAAATCCTGAGTTTTCTCGATGCCTACTCAGGGTATCACCAGATTCGCCTAAAGGCGGAAGATCACATCAAGACTTCATTCATCACGACCTTTGGGGCCTTTTGCTATACCACGATGTCGTTCGGTTTAAAAAATGTTGGTGCAACTTATCAGCGCGCAATACAGCGGTGCTTTCATACCCAACTCGGACGCAATATGGAGGCATATGTGGATGATTTCGTGGTGAAGACTCGGGAGAAGAAGGATGTAACACCCTGAAATTTACTCTAATTTAAATTTTGGAGTATTTTTTATTTTTGAGAATTTCTAAGAATTTAATTGGATTTATTCATTTGGGACCTTTCTTGAATTTAATTAAATTCATGCAAAAGTTTATACAAAGTTTTGTTGGAAATATTTTATTTGAGTTTAGAATGTTCCAAAATATTTTCCAGAATTTTTCCAGGTATTTTTGCTATTTATTTTGACTTTGTTTATTTATCTGATTTATTTTAATTAGAAAAGCTTTGAAAATCAGATGAACAATGATGGGCTGGCCCAGCACATTGCTTAGCCCGCCCTAACACCCTGAAAACCCTAGCCGCGCACCGTCCGATTTCGATCAAACGCTTGCCGTTGCGCCGCATCGCCAAGCGTTGGCAGTCGTCCAATTGAGTTCGCGTGGACGCTAAGGATTGCGCCACGTCGACTCGTCTCCGCGAGATCACCGGTGAGTCGTGGGCATTGATGGCCGCCGGTTTCGCCGCCTGTAGCGTGCACATCGAGGCTCTTTTTAGGGCTTCGGTTAGCGTGTCGTGCAGAGGACTTCACGCTGCTCAGTTTGACTCCTCGCACGCTCGTCGAGGTGCGCCAGAGGCTTCGTTCTAGCTCGCCGTAGTTGCTCGAGTGCACCGCCGTAGTCTTTCATCTTTTGCTCGCCGCCCGTTGCATCTCCGTCGTCGCCGAGGTCATCGGAGTACCGATCTCGCCAAGACGCCTCGAACGCGCCAGTTCTTCAGGCCGGAGAGCCAATGTAGCGTCGTCGTCTGCGCTATCTTCCTCAACTCCGGGAGCCTGTCCTTCCTCGCCGCCGCTGACCTTCGCGAGCTCCGTCGACCGTTCGATCGCCATCCAACCGATGCGGTATGTCCACGTAGCCCTTCTTTGTTTATGTTTGGATTAGATCGTAGCCGTTAGATCTGTGATGTGCAGCATAGTTTAGATCTGGATATTAGGTCATTTAGTAGATCTCAGCCGTTGGTTCGTTAGTGTATGCGTGAGATTGCGTCGCGTAGTTAAGATGAATAATAAACCGCTCCGTTAACCTGCTCCGTTGGATCGGATCTGAACGGTTGAGTTCAGATCTAGTTTTGCCTTAAGGATCCGCGCCGTTTTGATTTGAACATGCGGCGGTGATGGCGCCGTACCCTCGCCGAATCGCGTGCTGACGCGTGGGCGTTTTGACCGTGGAGGAGACTAGATCGAGCCTTCGATTTCGGGTGCGCCATCGCGATTGCGTCGCGTGTCGTTGTGTAGCCGAGGCATCGCCAGGCGCGCGTGAGATCTGACCGTTGGATTCAGGCGCACCATCAGATGCGTGCCTCGTGGCAGTGTGAAAATCGAGGCGCCACTGAGCCGAACGTGCGCGTGAGATCTGACCGTTGAATCCTTTGACGGCCACGATTTCGCCACGTGGCTAAGATCTGGCCGTAGGTTGAGCGATGGCCGAGATAGTGACATGAGTTCGTGCACGAATCTCGAGGCAATCGCCGACGCCGCAGTGACGGCGTCGATCGCGATGTCATCGAGTGGGGCAGTGCATTGTTCTGTGGACCGGGTCCACGGTGGACCAGAGCCAAACCGCGGACCAGGTCCATAGACCGAGGCGATGTGGCAGCACCAGTGGATGTCACGTGTAATGCTGACGTCATAAATATTTTTGTATATAAAAATAATTCGCCCGAATTTCATTTCTGTGCTGACGTCATCATTAGGTTATGCTGACGTCATAAATCCCAATTTTTCCGTATAAAAATAATTATAACAAATCGGATTTTCTGATTTATATTTTATTTAGAATTTTGAAAGGCTATAACTTTTGCATTTGAACTCCGATTGAGGTGATTCCAGTTTCTAAATTTTTTTAAAATTGTGATCTTTATAATGGTGAATTTTAATTGAAAATTTCATGTTATATAGTCTTCTGTTTTGGTTATTTACTGCATATGTTATTTATACGCGAAGACGCAAATTTGCCGGAAAGTTTTGAAGGAGAGTTCATCACTTCAGATCAAGCTTCAGATCAAGACCTGCAACTCTTTGAAGGCAAGTGATGCTTTGATCATTTTGTTCCCAGATTTTAAAATGTAATTTATGCTTTGAAATTATGCATGCTAATTTATTTAAATGTATTTAAATTGATTTGGGGTATGTAGCTAATCAACCCATATTGTTATTACCACCTTGAAACTACTATTTGTATGCCTTTAAATCATTGTCCACCCTAAGGTTATGCGTATTTATTGGATATTAATATGATGCCAACACGGGAGGCTAGACCGTGATTAGATGCTTAGCCTTGCAACGAGTCATGAATGATCTTTCGAAAAATGTATCAATGTTGACTAACGAAATATTGAATGTATTTTGAAAGTGGTGTGATGATGCCACATGATGAGATTGTGGTACAGAGACTTGTGTGGTTCTGTACTGATGTTGAGTTATTGCTGGCATGTGTTGCACAATAATCAACTGGGTGGGAAATGATTTAGACTGGGGCAAGTGGCAAGAGGCTTTGTGCCAGGTGGGCTTGTGTGGCAATGGGTTGATGAGTGATGTGAGTCTGTGTGCCACATTGGGTTGTGTGCCACTGTTGAGTGTTGGAAGTCTTGCCTTGGTCAGTTAAGGACCTCACCTTGCAAGCCTTTGACCTGAGTCACCCATACAACCACATGTCTAATATGGGACAGGCCTAGTTGATTAGGGTTCTGATATCTTTCCTCTGATACATCGGGGTGACAGTACACAGGGGTGTAACTGTGTGGGGGAGCATATCTGTGCTGCGGCTTGGTGCCCATCCAACGGTGTTGTCCTGTCCTATACTTCAGCTCTGTGTGAGGGAAGTGATAGTGAAGGCGATACCGGAGAAGTTCATTGGTTAAGGTAGAGGTTCCTGAAAGGCTTTGTTACGGGCAATCACCTGTGTGGTGAGCGGTTGTATCTTGTGGGTAAAGTGTACAACCTCTGCAGAGTGTCAAATCTATTCGAATAGCCGTGCTCATGTATTGAGCATTGCTCGGGATTACTGATCAAGGGTAGATCTTCAAAAATAAAATGTGGGAAGGGTGGCTGTGTGCCGGTGCTAAGAATGAACTGTTTAAGGCTGTGTGCCGAGAATCTTTGAAGAAAAACCATGTGAAGAACTTAGCCTTATATATAATTGTTTTCACTACTTTTAATCTAAATAAGTTGCTAGTTTAAAAATGCTGTTTGATGCAAAAGAACCAAATAAGCCAATTCTTTGGAATAAGCCTTGTATGTAGTAATAGCACCGCATTCTGTGCATTACTTGTTGAGTGCCTTGAGTACTCACCCCTCCTTGCCTATCAATCCCAACATCAGTGGAGAAGTCTACGCTGGCCTGGGAGGAGGAGTATATTGAAGATCCGGACAGTTAGGGGGCAAGCCCAGTCGGTTGCCTGTGGCAAGATGAAGGCTTCCATGAAGTTTATATGTTTTCCTTTGTTTCCTGTTTACTCTGATAATGTAAGCCCTGCGTGGCTGATTTATGTAAGGAGACCATAAGGTCGTACAACTCAGTTTATATAAATGTTTGCACTATTTATTGTGGTATCGTTGTGAATGTCTGTGATGTTCAACCCTGTAAAGAATGTGTGTGCTAGCGTGATCCTGGACTAGCACAGAATACACAGAGGGTCCAGATTCTCAGAATCGGGTCCCGACAGAGGTGGTATCAGAGCAAGTTGACTGTAGGTCTTGAACCTAGCTAGGTTAGTTCTGTTTGAAGGATAAAACTATTTTCTAAGATTTAATCAACTTGAGCAAGAATATCAATGAAATCTCTACTTATCTTTTCTCTCTTGATCATACCTATGCTGCATTTTCCGTTGTTATGTTTGGTTTTTAAACGAGGTCTGTTTTGGCAGATGAGGAGGATCCACACCTATGGAGAGCGAACTGGAGGATTCGCCGCTGAGTTATGGCGTATGATGCAACTTCTTGGAGGCTTCGACAGGCCACTTTATCTGGGGACCACCGTGGTGCGGGCAAGATTTGATATCGCCTGGGATGTCAAGATCGCTGTTTATGCTCGGGAGAGGACGAGGGTGAGCCGTCCTATCTATATCACCGCCAGGAGGACTTCATTTGAGGCCGGGATTCAGGAGACGGCACGTTTTGTGATGCGGCAGATCACCCGCACCTACTCCGCAGAGTTGGATGGCACTGTCTTTCATCACCATCCACGCCGAGATAATCGCCACGACAGGATGGAGTTCTGGGAGGAGGACGCCACGATCACTCACCTGGCGAGGTATGTCATCGCCCAGGAGGAGGCCACGGATGAGATAGTCCAGGAGCTGCAGAGAGCCTGCGACGAGGTCACGGAGGCGAGAACTCAACTGCGGGAGAACTTAGCTCACGCTATGCAAAGGATTCATGAGCTAGAGATGGCTCTGTACGGACGTGAACCTGAGCCAGTTTTGGAGCTGCATAACCCAGATCCGGAGGAGCCGGAGCAGGCAGCCTTGGGACCAGCCGAGTCAATGGGGTCGTTTGTACCAGCTGCAGTAGGTCATCAGGACAAGTTCGCCTCGATGCCAGAGCACCCACCGGTGTATGCTCAGGGAGAGTCGCAGCCGGGTTGACTCGATGAGTGATCGAGTCTAGCTAGGTGTAGTGTTGAGACTCGAGTGTTCAGTCCTATCTTGTTTCGGAGTCACCAGTAGGTGTGAGTCGTTATTGCTTTTAATGTTGTCTGCTTGTTTCTGTTTGGGAGTGTCTTGTATGTGTTGCATTGCCCTTAGGTACTTGTGAGTAACCATACTATTTTATTATATCAATAAAGTCGCTAAATAATTTAAGTTACACCTGTTTCCCCCGCATAAGTTCTTTTACATGTCTATGCTTTCTTCTTTTCTTAACCTTGGAAGCTCTCAACAGATGGTGAGAACTCATGGCAACGCTGGAGCCAGTGGAAGTGGTGCCAACCAGGCGGAAAACCAGAATGAGGAGCCAATCCCTCAACCACCGCAAGTTGATTTGCAGAATCTGGGAGCTTTCTTAGCTGCCCAAACTGAGTTAATGAGCACCATGATGCAAACCATGCAGCAGATTTCAACCAAGCTGCTGCAAATGTTCAGCAAGGGGATAACCATGGACCACACCCCTACTCAAAACTGTCAGAGTTTATGAGGACTCGCCCACCTACGTTCTCGGGTAATGCTAATCCGTTGGAAGCGGATGACTGGCTGAGGACAATAAAAGGAAGCTGCACATAACCCAATGTGTAGGAAATGAGAGGGTACTCTATGCCTCTCATCAATTAGAGGGAACCGCCGCACAATGGTGGGAAAACTTTTGTGCATCGCTTGAGGATCCTCAGGGTATCTCATGGGAAGAGTTCACAACAACCTTCCGCCAATACCATGTGCTAGAGGGTATCGTGGATCTGAAGAAAGAGGAATTCAGGAATCTCAAGCAGGGTGGCCAATCAGTGGCCGACAACCTGAATAAGTTTACTCAGTTGGCACAAAGGACGTAGCTACGAACAAAGCAAGACAATCCCGCTTTATGAAGGGATTGAATGCAGGGCTGCAAGTGGGACTGATCACCCACACATTTTCGGACTTCCAGGAGCTGGTTAACAAGGCTCTTATT
Source organism: Otatea glauca (assembly GCA_036346275.1). Lineage (NCBI taxonomy): Eukaryota > Viridiplantae > Streptophyta > Magnoliopsida > Poales > Poaceae > Otatea > Otatea glauca. The sequence continues at coordinate 4,440,370 of CM070720.1, read as the reverse complement.
TTGGAAGACAAGCGCCGAGAGTTGGATGACAACAGAAAGCGCAGAATGGCGCAACAAGGAGGTCGTCCGGGCCAACAGAGGCAGAGGACAGCACCCCAACAATTTGTCCGATTCCAGCCCAGAGGTGGTGACAGGGCACCACTGCCGGCAAATAGTCCAGTGGGCCAGAATGTTCAAACTCCAGCCAGGTCAGTGGAACAGTCCGGAGGAAACTCACAGGCAGCGGGAAGACGTTGCTATCACTGCAACGAGATAGGGCATTTCGCCAACAACTGCCCTAATAAAGGAGGTGTCACCCCAGTCCGTTTTAACCTGGGGAACACACCTGCAAGGACTCCAGCGCCAAATGTGAACCGCGGGGCATCATCATCAGCAACCCCATCTCAAGCAACTGCGAGAGGCCGAGTTAATCACATCACTGCGGATGAGGTTCAGAATGCAACAGACGTTGTACTGGGTAAGTTCCTAGTAAATTCAGTACTAGCTGCTATTTTATTCGATTCTGGAGCTTCACATTCATTTATTTCCCGAGATTTTGCTGTTCAAAATGATATGGATATTGTAACATCCCAAAATTTGGGCCTAATTATATTATTTTATTGCTTAAATATGCATTTATGATTTTCTGGAATTTATGTGGATTTTTCTGGATTTATTTGAAATAATTTTTATTTAAGTTTATTGACCTTTTGTTCAAATCTATTTAAATTTATGCAAAGTTAAAATAAAGTTTTGACAAAAATATTTTATTTAAGTCCAGAATGTCTCAAAGTATTTTTGAGATATTTCTTGGATTTTTCCTATTAGTTTTATCGCTTAAAATAAATAAAATGAATCTCGGAATTATTTTAAATAAGAAATCTTTAAAAGTCTTGTGAGCAGTGTTGGGCCGAGCTCAACTTTGTCTTGTATGAAACCTTCGTCGAAGGCGGCCCAAGTCGGCCGCGAAGGCCATCTCGAAACCCTAGCTCGTAACCATTCGATTTCCATCCGGTGGCTCAAAGATCGCCACGTCGATGCTCTCGCGTCCGATCGTCGGATCAAGATCGGCGGGTCCGATCGCATCGCATCGATTCGGAAGGATAAAGATTGCGCCGTTGGATTTGGAAAGATCGGTTCGAGATCGATCGTGTCGAGTGATCCGGCCGTTGGTAGCGGATCGGGTGGTGAGGTTGTCGTCTCGCTGAAGGACTCGAGTCCGCGCCGACACGACCAGCCGCCAGGGAAACCTAGGGTTTTCGTTTGAACGCGTGTGCCGAGGCTATAAAAGGAGGGGGTAGCGCCCCGAGGTTCATCCTTGTGCGCCGCGTCTTTTGGTTGGAAGGGTTTCGCGAGAATCGTCATAGAACGCGCCCGGGAGCTCGTCGGAGTTGAAGCACTGCAACCGCCGAGGTTTTTGCTTAGGATCGCCGCCGGTTCGTCGGTTTTCGACGTTTTGATCTCGGAGTTGGACTCGTCGGGGTGTGCCGCGTCGACCAATCGACTTCTTCACGCCGGGAACGCGCCGAAACGCCGTCGCCGAAGCTTCTTCTTCGTCTCCGGTGGACTTCTTCGCCGTCGCATCGCCATTAGTCTCGGGTAAGTTTGTGACCGTCCGTCGAGCGAGCGGGGAGATTGAGCGCGCGTGCAGTATCTGTCACCGTTGGATCTGATCAAGACGTAGATGCGCGCCGCGTGTCGTGCATCTGCGGGAGCGGTATTGCGGCCAATCGGGTCGAGCCGCGTGTCGGGTGCGGGTACCGAGGCGTCATACGCCGGGTTCACGGTGGACCAGAGGAGGTCTCGTGGACCAGGTCTATGCACCAGGGCCACGTGTCATGCTCTGATTGGTCCAGGTCAGGCTGACGCCAGCGTGACGTCATAAATTGTTTTTTTTAGAATAAAAATAAATCTGTTAATTCTGATTTTCTGATTTTTTCAATTTCAGTATTTATTTCAAATTTTAAAAGGCTATATCTTTTGCATCGTAACTCGGATTTGAGTGATTCCAGTTTCTAAAAATTTGTAAAATTGAGATCTATTTAATGGTGAATTTTATTTGATTTTTTTGAGTTCAATTGCTCTCTGTTTTGGCATTTATTTGCTTTTCTCCTTCGTTACGCGTAGACGTTGAATTGTGCGACGCTTCGGAGGAAGATCCAGCAACTCAAGAGCAAGTTCCAGAACCAGATCAGGACCTATTCCAAGGCAAGTTGTGCTTTGATCATGTTGAACCCATGTTTATAAAATTGCTATATTTGTTTTACCCTATTGCATATATTTCAAATATACAATTGTTTTAAATTAGAATGGGTTTAGCTAATATACCAGATTGATCTACATCCTACCTTGTCATTGTATGCCATGATCCATTGTCACCCTAGATTGGTTAAATATAGTTGGTTAATAATTATAATCAACATTGGAGGTTTAGACCGTATTAGTTGCTTAGCCTTGCCACGTCATCACATGTGTCAGAATCATTGATAATTAATCTTGATTAATGGAATATGGAACAATGTTATGAACTTGTGTGTCATGTGGGATCACACGATGAGATTAAGTTGTTGTGGCGAGTCATGTCACATAGCGATGTTGAATTGTTGATGGCACGTGGTGCTTGGTAATCAACGGGTGATGATAATTTAGATTGGGGCAAGTGGCAAGGCGAGGAGGCCAAGGTGGGCCCGATGGGCGAGAGGGTATGTGGATGTCTTGCCTTGATCACACTAAGGACTTAACCTTGCAAGCCTTTGACTGAGTCAATCATGCAACCACATATGCGGTATGGGCGGCCTAGTGAGTAATTTGCAATGTCTTAATTTGGGTACTATCGTGGTCGGTGTGAGTTCGAGTTATGGAGTAATTCACATGGCGCAAGAGGGGGCCACGGATGTGGTAACCAGTCCACCGATGTTGAAACCTTAGCGGGTAGTATCCGGTTAAGCGAGAGCATTGTAAAAGCTTTGTTATAATCACTCGCCTTGGTGGTGTTTGGTTGTATCACGTGGGTAAAGTGCATAACCTCTGCAGAGTGTGAAACTATTCGGATAGCCGTGCTCGCGGTATTGAGCAATGCTCGGGAATTACAGTTAAGGGTTAGCTTAATTAATTAGACAACATGGTTGGGATGGCGGGATGCCATATGGAAGATGAAATTTGACTTAGGATTGGAAACTTGGTTTACTTGAGAAATACTGAAGTTATTTACTATTGCTATTTGTTTTACATTCTTTACAATTTATTTACTGTATTTGTTCCTAAATGCTGCTTATTGCAAAATAGCCATGATAGCCTATCCATTGGAATAAGCTTTACATATAGATACATAGAATTGCATTCTGTGCACAACTTGTTGAGTGCTTTAAGTGAAGGGAAACGCGGTATGCTACGCTAGCACAAAAAAAAACTACCGCGCAACCAGAAAGCTACTCGCAAGAAGGGGATCATAGATAAGATTACCACTAGACGCGCAGTTGCGGAATCCTTCGCGCGTCGATGTAGTGGTTCGTTCTCGCCTCGCCGTGGATCGTCCTCCCACGCCCTTGATCGCAGCAGCGTCACCGCGATGAGTCCACACGTCCGAGAGATGGGCGCCGTGCGTCGTGTGCAAGCACCTAGTCGCTCGGCGAGGCGTGAGAGGAGGAGGCTAGGGTTTCAAGTGAATCAAACCTAAACCGTGGAAAGCACACACCGCGCCTCCTCCTCCCTCCTTATATAGCCACGAGATGAAACCCTAAACCGGGGCCCACCAAACATGCTAAGCCCACGAGGTTCATTAATTACGGATCAATCCAAATTAATGCGCCCCGCCCATTAAGTGTGTGACCTGCAGGTTCACATACGTTTGGACATGGATTCGAAAACACTTTTCAATCCAATAGTTGGTAGCGGCTTCTTGCAAAGTATGCCAACTCCCAAACATACTGTGATCAAATCGAGCAGAACCTATCAAAAGAACTCATGTAATAATCCCTTTGCCAAGTATATGAAGATTGATCTCAAGGCGAGAAGCATGTCATCCTTTGATGATTCAATCCATCTCTCGTATCCGTGATATATTAATAAGTTGTGATTGACTCCTCAATCACGGCATGGCCATGCACTTTCTTAATCATATCACACGAGTGGCCTTGTCATATATCTCCGTTTCATTGGAGTGGCAAATTCCATCTTATTGCTCACTTCCCTCTGCACGTTTCATAGTAAACATGAAAGCTACCTTTATAACTATCCGGTTAGGAAGTAGTGTTTGATAGCCCCAAGGAAAACTATTACACATGTAGGGAATATGACAATCTCAGGTCTAAGGATCATACATCTTCTAGGTATGAGATACTGCGATGACACATAAGAATGAAACATTCTCGCGATGTCCCATAGCGGGTCTATCTAACCCATGTTCTTCAACATGGTCCACAATGTAGAGATGATATCTCCATATCCCATGATCTATGAAGCATGATCATCGATCACTACATGTCTTGATCTATTCATCATAGTCCTATACGATGATATCCGATCGTAGATATTTATCGAATTACATCATTAAGTAAAGAGCTTCATAATCAAGTCACATACTTGTTGATCAATACAATGATATACATTCATTGGACCAATAATCATATTATTATTCATAAACATAGTCATGTTACAATCATCTAAATGATTGCCTCAAGGGCATAACACTAACAATCTCCCACTTGCACTTGAGTCAATCAATTAAGTATCTAATACCAATAGACCTTGTGTGCGCCTCATGCTTAGGCGTGGCGGTGGCTTTGTCAGCGGATCGGCCACATTGGCTTTCGTATGTACTTTGCATATTCTCGACGTCACCTCTATCCACAATCTCGCGAATAAGGTGAAAGCGGCGGAGTATGTGTTTAGACTTTGATGTGATCTAGGCTCTTTTGCTTGTGCAATGGCACCACTATTATCACAATAGATGTCCATTGGACTAGAGACACTAGCGACCACACCAAGCTCTGTGATAAACTTCTTAATCCACACAGCCTCCTTTGCGGCCTCCGGCCGCAATGTACTCCGCTTCAGTCGAGAGTCGGCCACCGTGTTTTGCTTGGAACTCTTCCACCATCTGCTCCTCCATTAAGTGTAAACACAAACCGGATTGCGATCGAAAATCATCTTTGTCGGTTTGGAAGCTTGCATCGGTGTAACCCTTTGCAAGCAGATCTTCCTCACCTCCAAAACAAGGAACATACCCTTAGTTCTTCTCAAGTACTTGAGGATATTTTTACGGCTATCCAATGACCATCACGAGGATCCGCTTGGTATCCGCTCGTGACACTTAGAGCATATGAGACATCCGGGCGTATACGGATCATGGCATACATAATAGACCCAATAGTGAAGCATATGGAATCTTGCTCATCTGTCTCGCTCATCGGATGTCGAAGGACACCGATTCTTGCAGAGATCGATGCCATGTGACATTGGCATGAAACCTCTCTTGGATTCATGCATATTGAACCTTTTCAATATCTTGTCAATGTACGTTTCTGACTTAATCCAATTAACCTTTTGATCTATCTCTATAGATTTTATGCCCAAGATATAGCATGCTTCTCCCAAGTCCTTCATTGAGAAACTCCTTTTCAATGAAGTCTTAACATCTTCAAGCATAGGAATGTCATTCCCGATTAATAATATGTCATCCACATACAAAATCGTAAATACAAGTGCGCTCCCACTAGCCTTCTTGTAAACACAAGGCTCTTCTTCATTTTGATAAAGTCAAAACCTTTGACTACTTCATCAAAGCGAATGTTCCAACTCCTAGATGCTTGCTTTAACCCATAAATGGATCTTTGAAGCTTGCATACCCTTTTAGCATATTTAGGATCAACAAAGCCTTGGGTTGTATCATGTATACATCCTCGTAAAGATTCCCATTAAGGAAGGCTGTTTTGACATCCATCGCCATATTTCATAATCAAAATATGCAGCAATAGCTAAAATGATCGGACAGACTTGAGCATGGCTACGGTGAGAAAGTTTCATCATAGTCAACTCCTTGAACTTGTTTGAAACCCTTTGCCACCAACCGTGCCTTATAGATCTGAACATTTCCATCTCGTCTATCTTTTCTTGAAAATCCATTTGCACTCAATGGTTTTACACCATCAAGTGAATCGACCAAGTTCCAAACTTGATTGTCATGCATGGATTGAATTTGGATCTCATGGCTTCAAGCCATTTTTGGAGTTTGGGTCCATCATTGCTTCTTCATAAGTCGTGGGCTCATCATTGTCCAACAATAATATGTCATTCCCATATCTAATAGGTACATGGCGTGGCCTCCCGACCTACGTGGGGTGGAGTCTCTTCCACAGGTTGTACAACACTTTGTACATCTTGTGAAGGTTGAGGTAGCTTGAACATATTCATGTGATTCTCGAACTTCATCAAGATACACATCACTCCTCTGATTTCTTTTGAAAGAAACTCTTTCTCCAAAAGACACCATTTGAGCAACAAAACTTTGTTCTCGTTTCTTTGTAAAAGTAATATCCTTTTGTTTCTTTAGGATACCCCACAAAAAGCATTTTTCTGATTTAGGTGCGAGTTTATCGATTGTAAGCGTTTTACATAAGCCTCACATCCCCATATCTTGAGAAATGACAACATGGGTCTTCTCGATCCATATCTCATATGGCGTCTTCTCAACGGATTTTGATGGGACCCTATTCAAAGTGAGCATTTGCCTCTAGAGCGAAACCCCAAAGGATAATGGCGGATCTGTTTGGTGATCATTGACCGAACCATATCTAATAAAGTCCGATTCGTCGTTCGGACACACCATTCCATTGAGGCGTTCTGGCGGAGTAAGTTGCGAACGATTCCACATTGCTTTAAATGATCACCAAACTCTTGGCTCAAGTATTCGCCACCACGATCGGATCGTAAGTGTTTTATTGTTTTGCCAAGTTGATTTTGTACTTCGTTCAAACTCTTTGAACCTTTCAAAAGTTTCATATTTATGCCTCATTAAATAGATATATCCATATCTCTGAAGTCATCGGTAAAAGTTACAAAATCATGAAACCCACCCCTAGCGATCGAGCTCATTGGTCCACATACATCTGTATGTACTAGGGCCAATAATTCACTTGCTCTCTCACTAAAACACTGTGAAAGGGCTTTTGTCATCTTGCCAAGTAAACAAGATTCACATGTTTCAAATGATTCAAAATCAAATGAGGTTAGAAGTCCATCACCATGGAGCTTCTTCATGCGCTTCTCATTTATATGACCTAGCGACAATGCCACAAAAGGTAGGGTTCAAATCATTAGGCGGTGCCTTTTTACATTAATATTATAGACAGGTTTTTCTTGAGTTCAAGGGCGTACAACCCATCCACCATGGGGCAACGACCATAATACATATCATTCAAAAATATTGAACAAACAAAGTTCTTTATTCTCAAATCATAACCTTCATGTTCCAAACAAGAAGATGAAATAATGTTTCTACTCAAAGATGGAACAAAATAACAATTATTGAGTTCTAAAACTAACTCGAAGGCAAATGCAATGGGTATGTGCCAGCAGCAAGACCAGCAACTCTTGCTTTATTCCCACGCGAAGATCCACTTCTCCTTTTGCCAAGTCTCTACTCTTTATCACCGCAACGAATTGCAAATGTGAGCAACCGAACCGGTATCATATACCCATGAGTGAGTGAAGAAGTAGCAAGATTAATTTCTATAACATTAATACAAGTGGAAACCACATTTCCATTCTTCTTATCTGCAGTACTTTTCGATTCCGTTTCCAATGCCCCGATTTCTTGCAATAGAAGCATTGGGTATCGGGTTGAGGGCCAACTTTAAGCTTCAAGCTTAGTTTTGAGGCTCGCGATCTCATCTTGAGCCTTGCCCTTGCCCTTGCCCTTGCTCTTTCCGTTCCCCACCTTAGCCTTTCTCTTTTTGAAAGCGGTTGTTTTCGAACCATCATCACATGATTGGGTTTTTCTTAATGCTTTCCTCGCATGCCTTGAGCATCCCATGTAGCTCGGTTAGGCTCTTCTCCATGCTATTCATATGAAAATTCATAATGAATGGCTCAAAGCTCGAGGCGTAGACCGGAGAATAACATCGTGGCCAAACCGAGGCTAAGGGAAACTCAAGTTTTCCAATCTCCCAATGTAACCAATCATCTTGATCACATGAGGATCGACCGGACTGCCTTGACCCGACTTACAAGCAAATAAAAGCTTTGAGATACCATACCTCTGCTCTTGCTTGATTCCCAAACATGCCCTTCAAGCCCACAATCATATTGTAAGCATCCTGGTCCTCATATTGCTTTTGGAGCTCGAGTCCATTGTGACTAGCATGAGACAGTGACTTCTCTGAAGCATTAACATGCTTTTCATATTCAACCCTCAAATTGCGGCGGCATTTTGGTGGTTCATCAGAATTGGATTCTCTAGAACATAGTCCTTCTTTTCATGCTTGAGAACAATTCTCAGTTGCGATACCAATCAACAAAATTAGTTCCATTCAGTTTTTCCTTTCCAAAACCGATCTCAAAGCAAAACCGGTGTAGCGGGAGTAGGAGAAGGTGCCATTGAACTACAACAAAAATATGCAAAGATTCTAAGCACTATGTTTATGTAAAACTTTTATTAAACTTTTTAATTAAAGACACTCCTATTTTATGTCCTTTTATAGACACATAGTGAGTATTCAAGATCCATATTCATTAAACACTAGTGAGCTTTGGCATCACTGCTAGAAATTTAATGACATAGGTAAGCAACACCTTTGCTAATTACATCATATGTAACTCTTGTTTGTTGAGTATGAAAACAAGTAATGAATGCCTCCATCAACTTGACTCATGGCCAGGTCAACCTGCCCCAAGGGCTCACATGAGGGAAGGAGCACTTCCCGTATTCGGGTGCCAATTAAGAAACCTGCCTCATGTGTGTTTTCCTAGACACCAATTGTCTTGTATAGGTTCCTTCATTACTGAAATCAAATCCCAACCACTTATGTCCTCAAGCCCAAAACCGTTTTGATAGCTCGTTTAAATCGCCATTGTTATGCGTGATGTGTCCAACACATCCCTATCATCTATTGAGATAGCCATTGATATACTACTTTGGCGGTCATATCAATAACGATCTAAATTCTTGATAGGTGCAACAATTGGATGGACAATTTGATTTAAGATTTTTAACTATAAGGATGAACAAAGATTACTATGAACATTGCATCACATGCAATGAGCATAAAGAAAATAGCAAGGATAAAACACACATCCACGAGAAAATCAAAATAAGTTGTGAAATAGCATGGCCCTTAGCATTAAGATCTCCATCATCATGCTTGGTTGTTCACCTAGCCACCTTGCTTGATTTGTTCACCTAGCCATCGTCTTCATCATTATGGATGCAACTCCTTACAACTTTTGATAATGAATTTTACATGAGGGTTTGAAGCATCACAAGTCGACACGCAGTCGTTATACAATTTAAATAGCCTTATGGCTTAACACGCACTTGAGCCATGTGGAAATTACATGCATCACATACACATAGGCCATACTATTTCACATAATTCCTGCAAAAGCGAGTTAAACAAAAGCAACCCTACGACTCGGTCCGAGGCGCGCCTGCGGAATCAGGCGGCGCCCACAGCGGCAGGGGTCCAAGGCGAGCCTCGAGGCATGTCTTCCGCCATGGCAAAACACCTCAAAATTTCCACGGATCAACCAGATTGACCCAATCCGATCTAATATAATTGGCTTGGTCCCATATGGATACGTTTGAAACCACGATGGCGGTAACCCGACCGGTAAGGGCAACGTCGTACCATGAGCGGACTCACCCAAATCAATATTGAATCATTTGCGCTTACCATGGATCAACAGATTGACCCAATCCAACTCGATCGATTGGCTTGGTCCCATATGGATACGTTTGAAACCACGATGGCGGTAACCCGGCCGGTAAGGGTAACGTCGTACCATGAACGGACTCACCCAAATCAAGATTGAGTCGGTTTGCACTTTCCTCAAACCCTAAATCGATCGATCTCATCGATGGCTGCCGTCACCAATTCATCACATGAACTGGCTGAACATGTAATAGATCCAATCTACTAACCTCACACATCATATGTGCAACATCCAGATCACAAAACTATACGAGATGGCTCTGATACCACTGAAGGGAAACGCGGTATGCTACGCTAGCACAAAAAAACTACCGCGCAACCAGAAAGCTACTCGCAAGAAGGGGATCATAGATAAGATTACCACTAGACGCGCAGTTGCGGAATCCTTCGCGCGTCGATGTAGTGGTTCGTCCTCGCCTCGCCGTGGATCGTCCTCCCACGCCGCAGTCGCAGCAGCGTCACCGCAGTAGTCCACACGTCCAGAGATGGAACGCCGTGCGTCGGTGTGCAAGCACCTAGTCGCTCGGCGAGGCGCGAGAGGAGGAGGCTAGGTTTTCAAGTGAATCAAACCTAAACCGTGGAAAGCACACTGCTGCGCCTCCTCCTCCCTCCTTATATAGCCACGAGATGAAACCTAAACCGGGGCCCACCAACATGCTAAGCCCACGAGGTTCATTAATTACGGATCAATCCAAATTAATGCGTCCCAGCCCATTAAGTGTGTGACCCTGCAGGTTCACATACGTTTGGACATGGATTCGAAAACACTTTTCAATCCAATAGTTGGTAGCGGCTTCTTGCAAAGTATGCCAACTCCCAAACATCTTGTGATCAAATCGAGCAGAACCTATCAAAAGAACTCATGTAATAATCCCTTTGCCAAGTATATGAAGATTGATCTCAAGGCGAGAAGCATGTCATCCTTTGATGATTCAATCCATCTCTCGATCCGTGATATATTAATAAGTTGTGATTGACTCCTCAATCACGGCATGGCCATGCACTTTCTTAATCATATCACACGAGTGGCCTTGTCATATATCTCCGTTTCATTGGAGTGGCAAATTCCATCTTGATCGCTCACTTCCCTCTCGCACGTTTCATAGTAAACATGAAACTACCTTTATAACTATCCGGTTAGGAAGTAGTGTTTGATAGCCCCAAGGAAAACTATTACACATGTAGGGAATATGACAATCTCAGGTCTAAGGATCATACATCTTCTAGGTATGAGATACAGCGATGACACATAAGAATGAAACATTCTCGCGATGTCCCATAGCGGGTCTATCTAACCCATGTTCTTCAACATGGTCCACAATGTAGAGATGATATCTCCATATCCCATGATCTATGAAGCATGATCATCGATCACTACATGTCTTGATCTATTCATCATAGTCCTATACGATGATATCCGATCGAGAGATATTTATCGAATTACATCATTAAGTAAAGAGCTTCATAATCAAGTCACATACTTGTTGATCAATACAATGATATACATTCATTGGACCAATAATCATATTATTATTCATAAACATAGTCATGTTACAATCATCTAAATGATTGCCTCAAGGGCATAACACTAACAATCTCCCACTTGCACTTGAGTCAATCAATTAAGTATCTAATACCAATAGACCTTGTGTGCGCCTCATGCTTAGGTACGTGGCAAAGTGGCTTTGTCAACGGATCGGCCACATTGGCTTCCGTATGTACTTTGCATATTCGACGTCACCTCTATCCACAATCTCGCGAATAAGGTGAAAGCGGCGGAGTATGTGTTTAGACTTTGATGTGATCTAGGCTCTTTTGCTTGTGCAATGGCACCACTATTATCACAATAGATGTCCATTGGACTAGAGACACTAGCGACCACACCAAGCTCGTGATAAACTTCTTAATCCACACAGCCTCCTTTGCGGCCTCCGGCCGCAATGTACTCCGCTTCGTCAGAGAGTCGGCCACCGTGTTTTGCTTGGAACTCTTCCACTATCGCTCCTCCATTAAGTGTAAACACAAACCCGGATTGCGATCGAAAATCATCTTTGTCGGTTTGGAAGCTTGCATCGGTGTAACCCTTTGCAACCAGATCTTCCTCACCTCCAAGAACAAGGAACATACCCTTAGTTCTTCTCAAGTACTTCAGATATTTTTACGGCTATCCAATGACCATCACGGGATCCGCTTGGTATCCGCCGTGACACTTAGAGCATATGAGACATCTGGGCGTGTACAGATCATGGCATACATAATAGACCCAATAGCTGAAGCATATGGAATCTTGCTCATCCTGTCTCGCTCATCAGATACCGAAGACTGCATTTTCGTCAAGATATGGACACTATGAGTTCACAGTTATGTCCTTTGGATTGACAAATACACCAGCATATGTGGTTTAAAGGGCGCATCTGTGTGCCGAACAAAAAGGATTTGAAGCAGTTAATTTTGGAGGAAGCCCATGACTACAAGTACTCAATTCATCTAGGAAGTGCAAAAATGTATCAAGACTTAAAAGAAAGATTTTGGTGGCCAAGCATGAAGTGGGAAGTAGCCGAGTATGTCGCATTATGTGACATATGTCAAAGAGTCAAAGCTATGCACCAGAGACCAGCAGGACTATTGCAATCCTTAAAGATACCTGAATGGAAATGGGAAGAAGTTGGTATGGATTTCATAACCGGTTTTCCCAGAACTCAAAGTGGATATGATTCCATCTGGGTCATAGTAGATCGATTAACTAAAGTGGCACATTTCATACCAGTAAAGACCACTTATTTCGGAGACCAGTTAGCAGAACTTTATATTGCAAGAATTATCTGTTTGCACGGAGTACTGAAGAAAAGAGTGTCAGACAGAGGAACTCAGTTTACTTCCAGATTTTGGGGTAAGCTACATGAAGCAATGGGGACTCGTTTGAACTTCAGTACAGCTTACCATCCGCAGACAGATGGTCAAACTGAGAGAGTTAACTAGATATTGGAAGATATGCTGAGAGCTTGTGCCTTTGCATATGGTACTTCATGGGACAAGTGTTTGCCTTATGCCGAGTTCAGCTACAATAACAGTTATCAGGCGAGTTTACAGATGTCTCCATTTGAAGCTTTGTATGGTCGATCCTGTCGAACACCATTGAACTGGAATGAGACTGGCAAACGACATGTTTTTGGTCCATATATACTTTAGAAAGCGAAAAAGCAGATCGCTATGATCAGAGAGAGACTGAAGATTGCTCAGTCAAGGTAGAAGAGCTATGCCGACAATCGTCGCAGGGAGTTGAGCTTTGAACCTGAAGATTTTGTGTACCTTAGAGTCACCCCCCTCAAAGGAGTCAGAAGATTCCACGCAAAAGGGAAGCTCGCACCCATATATGTTGGGCCATTCAAGATCTTGAGCCGCAGAGGTGAAGTTGCATATCAGTTGGAGTTACCGCAGTCTTTGGCAGGAGTGCATGATGTATTCCATGTGTCTCAATTGAAGAAGTGTCTTCGAGTACTGGAAGAGCAAACACCTTTGGAGGCAATCGAGCTGCAAGAAGATCTGACTTATAAAGAGCAGCCGGTGAAGATTCTGGACATAATGGACAGAGAGACAAGGAACAAGTCAACGCGTTTTTGCAGAGTTCAGTGGAGCAACCATTCGGAAAATGAAGCAACGTGGTAACGCGAAGAAGACCTAAAGAAAGAATTTCCTAACCTATTTCTGTAGTCAGCCATGAATCTCGGGGACGAGATTCTGCTAAGGGGGGGAGGTTTGTAACACCCTGAAATTTACTCTAATTTAAATTTTGGAGTATTTTTTTTTTGAGAATTTTTGAGAATTTATACAAAGTTTTGTTGGAAACATTTTATTTGAGTTCAGAATGTTCCAAAAAAATTTCGGATTTTTCCAGGTATTTTTGCTATTTATTTTGGCTTTGTTTATTTATCTGATTTATTTTAATTAGAAAAGCTTTGAAAATCATATGAACAGTGATGGGCCGGCCCAGCACTGTGCTTAGCCCGGCCCAACACCCCAAAAACCCTAGCCGCACGCCGTCCGATTCCGATCGAACGCTTGCCGTTGCGCCGCGTCGCCAAGCGTTGGCAGTCGTCCAAGCGAGTCCGCATGGACGCTCAGGATTGCGCCACGTCGCCTCGTCTCCGCGAGATCACCGGTGAATTGTGGGCATTGATGGCCGCCGGTTTCACCGCCTGTAGCGCGCACGTCGATGATCTTTTTAGGGCTTCGGTTAGCGTGTCGTGCAGAGAACTTCACGCCGCTCTGTTTGACTCCTCGCACGCTCGTCGAGACGCTCCAGAGACTCCGTTCTAGCTCGTCGTAGTTGCTAGAGTGCGCCGCCGTAGTCTTTAGTCTTTTGCTCGCCACCCGTTGCATCTCCGCTGTCGCCGAGGTCACCGGAGTACCGATCTCACCAAGACGCGTCGAACGCGCCAGTTCTTCATGTCGGAGAGCCACCGTAGCGTCGTCGTCTGCGCTGTCTTGGTCAGCTCCGGCAGCGTGTCCTTCCTCGCCACCGCTGACCTTCGCGAGCTCCGTCGATCGTTCGATCGCCATCCAACTGGTGCGGTACGTCCACGTAGCCCTTCTCTGTTTATGTTTGGATTAGATCGTAGCCGTTAGATCTGTGATGTGCGGCATAGTTTAGATCTGGATATTAGGTCTTTTAGTAGATCTCAGCCGTTGGATCGTTAGTGTACGCGTGAGATTGTGCCGTGTAACATCCCAAAATTTGGCTTAATTAAGTTTTTACTGTTTAAAAGTGCATTTGTGATTTTCTGGAATTTATTTGGATTTTTCTGGATGTATTGGAATTAAATGTTATTTCAAGTTTATTGCTTTTTAATCAAAAGTATTTAAATCTGTGCCAAGTTAAAATAAAGTTTGGCCAAAAATATTTTATTTGAGTCCAGAATGTCTCAAAGTATTTTTGATATTTTTCTTGGATTTTTCCTAATAGTTTTATTGCCTAAAATAAATAAAATGAATTTCTAGAATTACTTTAATTGGGAAACCCTTTTGAAAATCGGTGAACAGTGTTGGGCTCGGCCCATACACTGCGTGTGCGGCCCAGTGGAACGCGGCCCGATTAGCCCATGATCCCAGAGGAAATCGTGCCGAGCCGTTGGATCGCGATCGTATGGCTTGTGTCATGCCACGTCGCCGAATGCGCCTAAGCCATAGGATCGTGATCGCGTGGTTAGGGTGGATCGTGTCTTTCCGTAACCCTAATCGATCGCGGCCGTTGATCCAGCGAAGGCCCGATTGGATCTCGTCGGGGAAATCCGGTGCGTTCGTTGCGCCACGTGGACGGTTGCTGTGAATCGTCTCCGTGCGGGACTCGGAATTCGCCGCCGTGTCCGAGAAGGACTCCGCCGCCGCGTCGGTTGGTTTTCGTGCACCGTGCGTGGTCGTCGAGGCTATTTAAGAAGTCCGCAGCCTTCCGAGAATCGTCATCGTGGCGCCGCAGCTTTTGGTCGGAAGGGTTTCGCGAGATTCGGCGTAGAACACGCCGGGAGCTCGTCGGAGTTGATCTGCTGCGACCGCCGAGGTTTTCGCTAAAGAACGTCACGATTCAGCGGTTTTCGGCGTTTTGGTTCCAGATCCGGATTCGCCAAGGTGTGCCGCGTCGACGAAGCCACTTGTTCACGTCGGGGACACGTCGGAACGCCGTCGCCGTAGCTTCTTCCTCATCTCCGGTGGTTTTCTTCGCCGTCGTTTCGCCATTAGTCTCGGGTGAGTTTTGACCGTCGGATCCGAGCGAACGGGAGGATTGAACCGCGTCGCATGTGTCTGTCGCCGTTCGATCGGATCGGACCGTAGATGCGTGCCGCGTGTCGCGCATCGGCGGGGCAGCGCTGCGACCAATCGGGACGAGACGCGTGGCTGCGGGTTTCGGCGTCGTGCGCCGGGTTCACGATGGACGGAGGAGGTCTCGTGGACCGGTCTATCTTGGCGAGGCCACGTGTCGAGCTCGGTTGGTTCGGTCCATGGCTGACGTCACGCTGACGTCATAAATCGCTTTTTCAGTATAAAAATAAATCTGTTAAATTCGAATTTCTGATTTTCTAATTTCAGTATTTATTTCAAACTTCAAAAGGCTATATCTTTTGCATCGTAACTCGGATTTGAGTGATTCCAGTTTCTAAAAATTTGTAAAATTGAGATCTATTTATTGGTGAATTTTAACTGATTTTTGGAGTTTAATTGCTCTCTGTTTTGGTATTTATTTACTTTTCTCTTTCGGTACGCGTAGACGTTGAATTGTGCGACGCTTCGGAGGAAGATCAAGCAACTCAAGAGCAAACTTCAGATCCAGATCAGGACCTATTCCAAGGCAAGTTGTGCTTTGATCATGTTGAACCCATGTTTATAAAATTGCTATGTTTGTTTTACAATATTGCATATATTTCAAATATACAACTGTTTCAAATTAGATTGGGTTTAGCTAAAATACAGATTGATCTATACCCTACCTTGTCATTGTATGCCATGATCCATTGTCACCCTAGATTGGTTTAATTTAGTTGGTTAATGAATATAATCAACATTGGAGGTTAGACCGTATTAGTTGCTTAGCCATGCCACATCATCACATGTGTCAGAATCATTGATAATTAATCTTGATTAATGGAATATGGAACAATATTATGAACTTGTGTGTCATGTGGGATCACACGATGAGATTGAGTTGTTGTGGCGAGTCATGTCATAGCGATATTTGAATTGTTGATGGCATGTGGTGCTTGGTAATCAACGGGTGATAATAACTTAGATTGGGGCAAGTGGCAAGGCGAGGAGGCCAAGGTGGGCCCGATGGGCGAGATGGTATGTGGAAGTCTTGCCTTGATCACACTAAGGACTTAACCTTGCAAGCCTTTGACTGAGTCAATCATGCAACCACAAGTGCGGTATGGGCCACCTAGTGAGTAATTTGCAAGCGTCTTAATGCGGTACTATCGTGGTCGGTGTGAGTTCCGGTCGGTGTAATTCACATGGCGCAAGAGGGGGCCACGGATGTAGTTTACTGAGACCGCTTGATGTTGAAACCTTAGCGGGTAGTATCGGATTAAGATAGAGCATTGTAAAGGCTTTGTTATAATCTTTCGCCTTTGTGGTGTTTGGTTGTATCACGTGGGTAAAGTGCATAACCTCTGCAGAGTGTGAAACTATTCGGATAGCCGTGCTCGCGGTATTGAGCAATGCTCGGGAATTACAGTTAAGGGTTAGATTAATAAATTGGACAACTTGGTTGGGATGGCAGGATGGCCATATGGAAGATTGGAACTTGATTTAGGATTGGAAACTTGGTTTACTTGAGAAATCTTGAATTTATTTATTATTGCTATTTGTTTTACATTCTTTACAATCTATTCCTTGTATTTGTTCATAAATCTTGCTTATTGCAAAATAGCCATGATAGCCTATCCTTTGGAATAAGCCTTACATATAGATAAATAGAAGCGCATTACATGCACAACTTGTTGAGTGCTTTAAGTACTCACCCTTGCCAAACAACAATAATCAACAGTTGAAGAATCTACACCTGTGTTGGAAGATGAAGTTCATGAAGACACGAGTCATTAGGGTCCGAGCCTTGTCGGTTGCCTGTGGTGAACTGATGAGCTATCTACGTTTCTACTTTCCGCCGCTTAATTATTAGCTTATATTCTCGGTCTTGCCTGCGTGGTTTAATAATGTAAGTTGGTCATAAGATCATACATTTAGCTATATCAATAAATGAACTATTATTCTATTATCGTTGTGTATGATGTGATATGTACCAATGTTAAGCTATGTGCACTAGCATTGATCCTGGGAATAGTGCAGTAAACACAGTGGGTTCGAATCAGTGGATTCGGGTCCCTACAGAGGTGGTATCAGAGCATACTTGCTGTAGGTCTTGGCCCTAGATAGTGGGGAGGTGTCTTGTGAGAGTCCAAAACTATTTTCTAAAAGAAAATCCAAACTTGACTAATAAAACACTCTCGACTCATCTCATTCTCTACTTCTTGCCTTTGCTAAATTTACCGTCTTACTTGCCGTTTCGGGTGGAGAACTTATTTCAAAGTTCTTGTGGAGCGGATCCGATCGTTCAGACCTTTGAGGAGTCGGTGGCGGCTCGCCATGGAGCCGTGGAGAGTACTTGAGACGCTTGAGGCTTCTATCGTCCACTTTACCGAGGAGGCGGTGGGCGGTGAATGGTGTTCACCGAGGGTTCATTTGCAAGTTGATCATCTACTCGGGAGAACGAGGAAGCTAGCGGGCCAATCAACATCTGCGCGGAAGATTCTCGTGCGAGGTTGCAATCCAGAGGTCTTCGCCTTGCTCTTCGCCGTGTCTGCGCGCGACTACGCCGACGAGCTTCACGATTGATGTTCACCGCACCCAGACGTTCAAGCGTGCGAAGGCGGCGGATCGAGGGAAGCGAGTGTGCTCTGCGACGCACCTTGCGAGTTCGCCCTTGCCGGAGGATCACATGAGAGATACTACCCGGAGCCGGAGGCGTATACGAGGCACTTAGAGTGGCGGAGCAGAGCTCGAGGTGACCGTGCTTGACCATCGGGATGATCACCGAGTGGAGAGGCCGTGGAGGCGATTGAGGACGAGGTGGAGCGCGTGACTCGGGGAGTTCAGGAGCCGGTGAGGAGTCGAGGAGGATCCAGAGGAGCGCGAGTGGGAGCGGAGGGGAGTGAGACCCGTTGTTGCAGAGGATCTAGTAGTAGGTCACGAGATAGGTTCGCTCCGATGCCCGCTCATCCACCGGTGTATGCGCCGGATCAGCCTCAGCCAGGGTGGCTGGATGAGTGAGTGTCAGCCTTGGAGCTGTGTTGAGACTCGAGTATGAGTCGCGTCTTTAAGTTAGTCTTTACCTTTCTAGCTGACGTTAAGGTTTCGTGTTTAGTTTGCTTCTTGGTAATGCTGAGTGTGCAGTATGTGTTGCAAAGCTTGTAGGCTTAAATAAGCACCATACCAAGTTAAATAAAGAATTGTTCAGTTTGGGTATAACATATCTCCCCGCTTTAGAAATTCTTACTTCTTATCTATGCTACATCTACCTTGCCTAACCTAAGAGGCAATCATCAGATGGTGAATACTCGAGGAAACAACGGTGCTTCAGGAAGTGGACTGCGTCAGAATGACAACCCCAATGATGGAGGCAGCCCTCAACCACCGACGATGAACATGCGAATCTAGGAGCATTTCGGCGTGCAGACTCAAGCGATCACAGATAATGATGCAAAGAGATGCAAGCAGATGACCAATGCGTGATAAATCACAACAACCCTGCAACTCAGAACAATCATGGTGGACCTCGACCTATGTCAAAGCTATCAGATTTTATGAGGACTAGGCCACCAACTTTTTCGGGAAATGTGAATCCTTTGGAAGCCGATGACTGGCTTAGGACAATTGAGAAAAAGCTGCACATCACTCAGTGTGAAGGAAATGAGAAGGTGCTTTCGCCTCTCATCAAGCTGGAAGGACCGCCCAGAGTGGTGGGAGAACTCTTGTGCCGCTCATGGAGGCCCACAGGAGATAACACAGGAGGAGTTTACTAATGCTTTCCGCCAGTATCATGTCCCAGAGGGAATGATGGATCTTAAGAAGGAGGAGTTCAGAGCTTTGAAGCAAGGAGGCCAACCAGTGGCCGAATACTTGAACAAATTTACTCAGTTAGCTCGCTATGCCCCTGAAGACGTAGCGGCGGATAAAGCGCAACAGCCTCGTTTCATGAAGGTGAACTCGGGACTACTGGTGGGATGATTACCCACAATTTCCCAGATTTTGGGAGTGGTAAATAAGGCTTTGATCCTAGAGGATAAGCGCAAAGAGCTAGGTGAAACCGTAAGCGCTTGATGAACAATCGGTGGGCGTCCAAATCATCTCGTTTGAGGATGTCACCACAGCAATTTGCTAGATTCCAACCACCACCGCAAATAAGACATCAACTCCTACACCTCGCCATGCCAATCGAATTTTCAAACTCCAAAGACAAGGCAACAATGCACCAGAGGGAATCAGATCCGCAAAGTGAAGAGATGCTATACCGCAATGAGCCAGGCACTTTTCTAATAGGTGTCCACGTAAGGGAGGCATCACGCGATTCGTTTCAACAGGAACGACACCGCCAAGGTACCGACCTCGAGGAAATCGCGCACCAAGCCAGGCGGAGCATCGCGCGATCAACAAAGGCGTGGAAGGATCAACCACATCACCGCGGATGGAGCTCAAGAGGCAGCAGACGTCGTCTTGGGTAAGTTTCGGTCAACTCGATTACACCTTTCTGATTTTGTTTGATTCTGGAGCTTCGCATTCGTTTGTGTCTCAAAGTTTTGCAACCAAGAAGGGATTTAAAGTGGTGAATCTTAAGTGTGTGCTCTTAGTCCAAGCCCCAGGATCTGAGCTTAGATCTAACCTTGGGTGTTTGGGAGCTAAGTTGCTTATGGATGGGATAGAATTTCTAGCGAATCTTATCTTGATAGACGCGCAATCCCTAGACGTCATCCTTGGAATGGATTGGCTGTCAAAGCATAAGGCTGTTTTGGATCGTGGCCGAAGGATCGTGACTTTGGAAGGCCCTAGTGGCAAGAAAGTGGAGTTTCAAGCGACCGCAGTTCGAGATGGGCAGTTAATGGTCAACAGCGTGAAAGCCATCAGCATGGAAGGTGTGCCAGTGGCCAGGGAATACCCGGATGTGTTTCCAGAAGATTTGCCGGGATTGCCACCGGACCGTGATATCGAGTTTGTTATCGAGTTAGCGCCATGTACAGCACCGATATCAAAGAGACCATATCGGATGCCTACCGACGAGTTAGTGGAAATGAAGAAGCAGATTGAGGAACTGCAAGAAAAAGGTTTCATTAGACCAAGTTCATCACCGTGGGGAGCCCCGGTTTTGTTTGTTCGCAAGAAGGATGGAAGTCTTAGAATGTGCATCGACTATCGTGCACTTAATGAAGTAACGATCAAGAATAAGTATCCGTTGCCCAGGATCGATGACTTATTTGATCAGTTAAGAGGAGCTGGAGTTTTCTCCAAGATAGATCTTCGTTCAGGATACCATCAGTTGAAGATCCGAGCAGAGGATATACCTAAGACCGCGTTTTCTACGCGATATGGACATTATGAGTTCACAGTCATGTCATTTGGATTGACTAATGCCCCAGCGTATTTCATGAACATGATGAATAAGGTTTTCATGGATTACTTGGATAAGTTCGTTGTGGTCTTCATAGACGATATTTTGGTTTACTCAAAGACCGAAGAAGAGCATGCAGAACATCTAAGGATGGTTTTAGACAGGCTGCGAGAGCATCAGCTATATGCAAAGTTTAGCAAGTGTGAATTACGGAAGGAGAAAGTCGAATTCTTGGGTCATGTAATGACTACCAAAGGAGTCATGATCGACCCGACAAAGTGGGCCTTGATGTTGCTTTGGAGCCACGAAGTCCGTTACCAGATCCGTAGTTTTACGGGAATGGCGGGATATTACCGTCGGTTCATAGAAGGATTCTCGACAATTGCTAAACCCCGACGCAGATTGTTGAAGAAAGAAAAGAAGTTTGCATGGACGCCAGAGTGCGAGAAAAGTTTCATGGAATTAAAGAAGCGTTTAACAATGGCCCCGTATTAGTATTGCGGATATGCGTAATGGATTTGATATTTCTTGTGATGCTTGAAGCAAGGCTTGGGATGCGTGTTAATGCAAGAAGGCAAAGTCGTTGCTTATGCGTCGAGACAATTAAGACCGCATGAAGTGAATTACCCAACGCATGATTTGGAGTTAGGCTGCGTAGTGCATGCTTTAAAGATATGGCGTCATTATCTCATAGGAAATAGATGTGAGATATATACGGACCATAAGAGTCTGAAATACATATTCACTCAAGTCGACACGAATATGAGGAGGCGAAGATGGTGGAGCTAATTAAGGATTATAACGGGAATCCATTATCACCTGGAAAAGCCAATGTGGTGGCGGATGCTCGAGTCGAAAGAGCCATAGCGCAAATCTGATGTCAATGGAGGATCAACCGAATTATGCAAGGAATTTGAAGCTAAGATTGGAAGTCGTTCAAGGAATGATAGCTGCGCTAGAAGTGAAGCCAACACTAGAGGATCAGATTAGAGAAGGTCAACAAGATGACGATAAAGTTTCAAAAATCAAGGCTAAAAAGGAAGAAGGCCTAGCCTTAGATTTCACTCTGGATGAGCAAGGAACCATGTTCTTTAAAAGCCGAATTTGCGTACCGGATATAAAGGAGCTGAAACAATTGATTCTTGAGGAAGCTCATGATTCTAAGTACTCAATTCACCCAGGAAGTGCTAAAATGTATCAGGATTTGAAGGAGAGATTCTGGTGACCGAATATGAAGCGTGAAGTGGCTGAGCATGTTGCATTATGCGACGTATGTCAAAGAGTAAAAGCCATGCACCAAAGACCACTGTCATTGCGGTAGTTAAAAATTCGGAATGGAAGTGGGAAGAAATCGGAATGGATTTTATCACCGGTCTACCTAAGACTCGTAAAGGTTACGATTCTATTTGGGTTATTGTGGATCGTTTAACCAAGGTCGCTCATTTCATCGAGAAAGACCACTTACTCCGAGATCGTTTAGCGTAATTGTACATGTCGAGGATTGTATGTTTGCATGGAGTGCCCAAGAAGATTGTGTCAGACAGAGGTACCCAATTTACCTCGAGATTTTGGAATAAGTTGCACGAAGCAATGGGAACCCGTCTGAATTTTAGTCTGACATATCACCCATGAGACGGATGGTCGACCGAGAGAGTAAATCGATTTTAGAGGATATGTTGAGAGCTTGTGCTTTAGCTTATGCTACCTCTTGGGATAAATGTTTGCCATACGCAGAATTCGATTATAATAATAGTTATCAAGCTAGCCTCTGAGATGTCACCATTCGAGGCGTTGTATGGGCGTGCTTATCGTACCGTTGAATTGGAATGAAACGGAGAACGTTAGTTTTGGGCGGATATTCTCGAAGAGGCGAAAGTCAAGTTGCAATGATCGAGAGAGGTTAAAGATAGCACAGTCAAGGCGAGAAAAGCTACGCAGATAATCGTCGTCGAGATTTGAGTTTGAACGAGAAGATCATGTGTATCTCGTGGTTACCCTCTTAAGGGCGTTAAGAGATTCCACGTTAAAGGGAAGCTTGCACCAAGATATGTGGGTCCGTTCAAGATTACGAGCCGTCGAGAGAGGTAGCTTATCGATTAGAGTTGCCCAGTCATTGGCGAGTGCATGATGTATTCCATGTATCGCAGCCTTAAGAAGTGTCTCGAGTGCCCGTGAGCAAACCCGTTGGATGCAATAGAGCTGCAAGAAGATTTGACTTATAAAGAGCAACCGATCGTAATTTTGGATGTTATGGGCGCAAGACCGAAACAAGTCTATTCGCTTTGCGAGTTCAATGGAGCAATCATTCGAAAGTGAAGCCACTTGGGAGCGAGAAGAAGATTTAAAGTCGAATTCCGAACCTACTCTATAGTTAGCCCTGAATCTCTGCCGAGATTCATTAAGGGGGAGGTTTGTAACATCCCAAAATTTGGCTTAATTAAGTTTTCTTGTTTAAAAGTGCATTTGTGATTTTAGGAATTTATTTGGATTTTTCGGATGTATTGGAATTAAATGTTATTTCAAGTTTATTGCTTTTAATCAAAAGTATTTAAATCTGTGCCAAGTTAAAATAAAGTTTGGCCAAAAATATTTTATTTGAGTCCGAATGTCTCAAAGTATTTTGAGATTTTCTTGGATTTTTCCTAATAGTTTTATTGCCTAAAATAAATAAAATGAATTTCTAGAATTACTTTAATTGGGAAACCCTTTTGAAAATCGGTGAACAGTGTTGGGCTCGGCCCATACACTGCGTGTGCGGCCCAGTGGAACGCGGCCCGATTAGCCCATGATCCCAGAGGAAATCGTGCCGAGCCGTTGGATCGCGATCGTATGGCTTGTGTCATGCCACGTCGCGAACGCGCCTAAGCCATAGGATCGTGATCGCGTGGTCGTGGTGGATCGTGTCTTCCGTAACCCTAATCGATCGCGGCCGTTGATCCAGCGAAGGCCCGATTGGATCTCGTCGGGAAATCCGGTGCGTTCGTTGCGCCACGTGGGCGGTTCTTGTGAATCGTCTCCGTCGCGGGACTCGGAATTCGCCGCCGTGTCAGAAGGACTCCGCCGCCGCGTCGGTTGGTTTTCCAGGCACCGTGCGTGGTCGTCGAGGCTAATTAAGGGGGTCCGCAGCCTTCCCGAGAATCGTCATCGTGCGCCGCAGCTTTTGGTCGGAAGGGTTTCGCGAGATTCGACGTAGAACACGCCCGGGAGCTCGTCGGAGTTGATCTGCTGCGGCCGCCGAGGTTTTCGCTAAAGAACGTCACCGATTCGGCGGTTTTGGCGTTTTGGTTCCGATCCGGATTCGCCAAGGTGTGCCACGTCGACGAAGCCACTTGTTCACGTCGGGGACAAGTCGGAACGCCGTCGCCGTAGCTTCTTCCTCATCTCCGGTGGTTTTCTTCGCCGTCGTTTCGCCATTAGTCTCGGGTGAGTTTTTGGCCGTCGGATCCGAGCGAACGGGAGGATTGAACCGCGTCGCATGTGTCTCGTCGCCGTTCGATCGGATCGGACCGTAGATGCGTGCGCGTGTCGCGCATCGGCGAAGCGTGGCTGCGACCAATCGGGACGAGGCGCGTGGCTGCGGGTTTCGGCGTCGTGCGCGGGTTCACGATGGACGGAGGAGGTCTCGTGGACCAGGTCTATCGCCGAGGCCACGTGTCGAGCTCTGGTTGGTTCGGTCCATGGCTGACGTCACGCTGACGTCATAAATCGCTTTTCAAGATATAAAAATAAATCTGTTAAATTCGAATTTCTGATTTTCTAATTTCAGTATTTATTTCAAACTTCAAAAGGCTATATCTTTTGCATCGTAACTCGGATTTGAGTGATTCCAGTTTCTAAAAATTTGTAAAATTGAGATATATTTATTGGTGAATTTTATCTGATTTTTGGAGTTTAATTGCTCTCTGTTTTGGTATTTATTTACTTTTCTCTTTCGGTACGCGTAGACGTTGAATTGTGCGACGCTTCGGAGGAAGATCAAGCAACTCAAGAGCAAACTTCAGATCCAGATCAGGACCTATTCCAAGGCAAGTTGTGCTTTGATCATGTTGAACCCATGTTTATAAAATTGCTATGTTTGTTTTACAATATTGCATATATTTCAAATATACAACTGTTTCAAATTAGATTGGGTTTAGCTAAAATACCAGATTGATCTATACCCTACCTTGTCATTGTATGCCATGATCCATTGTCACCCTAGATTGGTTTAATTTAGTTGGTTAATGAATATAATCAACATTGGAGGTTAGACCGTATTAGTTGCTTAGCCATGCCACGTCATCACATGTGTCAGAATCATTGATAATTAATCTTGATTAATGGAATATGGAACAATATTATGAACTTGTGTGTCATGTGGGATCACACGATGAGATTGAGTTGTTGTGGCGAGTCATGTCACGCAACGATGTTTGAATTGTTGATGGCATGTGGTGCTTGGTAATCAGCGGGTGATAATAACTTAGATTGGGGCAAGTGGCAAGGCGAGGAGGCCAAGGTGGGCCCGATGGGCGGATGGTATGTGGAAGTCTTGCCTTGATCACACTAAGGACTTAACCTTGCAAGCCTTTGACTGAGTCAATCATGCAACCACATATGCGGTATGGGCCACCTAGGTGAGTAATTTGCAAGCGTCTTAGTGCGGTACTATCGTGGTCGGTGTGAGTTCCCGGTCGGTGTAATTCACATGGCGCAAGAGGGGGCCCGGATGTAGTTTACAGACCATGATGTTGAAACCTTAGCGGGTAGTATCGGATTAAGATAGAGCATTGTAAAGGCTTTGTTATAATCTTTCGCCTTTGTGGTGTTTGGTTGTATCACGTGGGTAAAGTGCATAACCTCTGCAGAGTGTGAAACTATTCGGATAGCCGTGCTCGCGGTATTGAGCAATGCTAGGGAATTCTGATTAAGGGTTAGATTAATAAATTGGACAACTTGGTTGGGATGGCGGGATGGCCATATGGAAGATTGGAACTTGATTTAGGATTGGAAACTTGGTTTACTTGAGAAATATGAATTTATTTATTATTGCTATTTGTTTTACATTCTTTACAATCTATTCATTGTATTTGTTCATAAATCGCTTATTGCAAAATAGCCATGATAGCCTATCCTTTGGAATAAGCCTTACATATAGATAAATAGAAGCGCATTACATGCACAACTTGTTGAGTGCTTTAAGTACTCACCCTTGCCAAACAACAATAATCAACAGTTGAAGAATCTACACTGTGTTGGAAGATGAAGTTCATGAAGACACGAGTCATTAGGGTCCGAGCCTTGTCGGTTGCTGTGGTGAACTGATGAGCTATCTACGTTTCTACTTTCCATTTGCTAATTATTAGCTTATATTCTCGGTCTTGCCTGCGTGGCTTAATAATGTAAGTTGGTCATAAGATCATACATTTAGCTATATCAATAAATGAACTATTATTCTATTATCGTTGTGTATGATGTGATATGTACCAATGTTAAGCTATGTGCACTAGCATTGATCCTGGGAATAGTGCAGTAAACACAGTGGGTTCGAATCAGTGGATTCGGGTCCCTACATGCCGCGTAGTTAAGACGAACAGTACACCGCTGCGGTAACCTGCGCCGTTGGATCGGATCTGAACGGTTGAGTTCAGATCTGGTTTTGCCTTAAGGATCTGCGTCGTTCAGATTTGAACGTGCGGCGGTGATGGCGCCGTACCCCGCCGAATCACGTGCTGACGTGTGGGCGTTTTGACCGTGGCAGAGACCAGATCCAGCCGTCGATTTCCGGTGCGCCGTCTCGATTGCGCCACATGTCGCTTCGTAGCCGAGGCGTCGCCAGGCGTGCGTGAGATCTGACCGTTGGATTAAGGCGCACCGTCAGATGCGTGCCGCGTGGCAGCGTGGAAATCAAGGCGCCACTGAGCCGAACGTGCGCATGAGATCTGACCGTTGAATCCTTTGACGACCATGATTTCGCCACGTGGCTAAGATATGGCCGTAGGTTGAGCGATGGCCGAGATAGTTACACGTGTTCGTGCACGAATCTCGAGGCAATCGCCTGACGTCAGCAGTGACGTCAATGCTGATGTCATCAGGTGGGGCCAGGTGCATTATTCTGTGGACGGGGTCCACGGTAGACCAGAGCCGAACCGCGGACCAGGTCCATAGACCGAGGCGACGTGGCAGCACCAGAGGTTGCACGTGTCATGCTGACGTTATAAATATTTTTGTATATAAAAATAATTCGCCCAAATTTTATTTCTGTGCTGACGTCATCATTAGGTCATGCTGACATCATAAATCCCAATTTTTCCGTATAAAAATAATTATAACAAATCGGATTTTCTGATTTATATTTTATTTAAAACTTTGAAAGGCTATAACTTTTGCATTTGAACTCCAATTGAGGTGATTCCAGTTTCTAAATTTTTTTAAAATTATGCTCTTTCTAATGGTGAATTTTAATTGAAATTTTGAGGTTATATAGTCTTCTGTTTTGGTTATTTATTGCATATATTATTTTTACGCGTAGACGCAAATTTTCCAGAAAGTTTTGAAGGAGAGTTCATCACTTCAGATCAAGACCACCAACTCTTTGAAGGCAAGTGATTCTTTGATCATTTTGTTCTCATATTTTAAAATGTAATTTATGCTTTGCAATTATGCATGCTAATTTATTTAAATGTATTTAAATTGATTTGGGGTATGTAGCTAATCAACCCATATTGTTATCACCACCTTGAAACTACTATTTGTATGCCTTTAAATCATTGTCCACCCTAAGGTTATGCGTATTTGTTGGATATTAATATGATGCCAACACGGGAGGCTAGACCATGATTAGATTCTTAGCCTTGCAACGAGTCATGAATGATCTTTCGGAAAATGTACCAATGTTGACTAACGAAATATTGAATGTATTTTGAAAGTGGTGTGATGATGCCACATGATGAGATTGAGGTATAGAGACTTGTGTGGTACTGTACCGATGTTGAGTTATTGCTAGCATGTGTTGCACAATAATCAACGGGGTGGAAAATGATTTAGACTGGGGCAAGTGGCAAGAGGCTTTGTGCCAGGTGGGCCTGTGTGGCAATGGGTTGATGAGTGATTTGAATCTGTGTGCCACATTGGGTTGTGTGCCACTGTTGAGTGTTAGAAGTCTTGCCTTGGTCAGTTAAGGACCTCACCATGCAAGCCTTTGACCTTAGTCACCCGTACAACCATATGTCTAATATGGGACAAGCCTAGTTGATTAGGGTTCTGATATCTTTCCACTGATACCTCGGGGTGACAGTACAGGGGGGTGTAACTGTGTGAGGGAGCGAACCTGTGCTGCGGCTTGGTGCCCATCCAACGGTGTTGTCCTTGAAGAGGAACACGGTATGCTACACTAGCACAAAAAAAATCTACCGCATGAACAGAAAGCTAATCGCAAGAAGGGGATCACAGATTAGATTACCACTAGACACGCAGTTGCGGAATCCTTCGCGCGTAGATGTAGTGGATCGTCCTCGCCGCAGTCGTTGCGTCGATGGAGTGGAACGTCCTCGCCTCACCGTGGATCGTCCTCCCACGCCGCAGTCGCAGCAGTGTCACCACAGTAGTCCACACGTCCAGGGATGGAACGTCGTGCGTCGGTGTGCAAGCACCTGGTCGCTCGGAAGGGGCAGCGAGAGGAGGAGGCTAGGGTTTCGGGTGAATCACTTCTAAAATGTGGAAAGCACACCCTGTGCCCACCCTCCTTCCCTCCTTATATAGCCACAAGATGAAACCCTAAACCAGGGCCCATCAGCGTGCTGAGCCCACGAGGTCCATTAAGTGTGTGACCCTGCAGGTTCACGTACGTTTGGACATGGATTCGAAAAACTCCTTTTCAATCCAATAGTTGGTAGCGGCTCCTTGCAAAGTATGCCAATTCGCAAACGTACTATGATCAAATCTGACAGAACCTATCAAAAGTTCTCATGTAATAATCCCTTTGCCAAGTATATGAAGATTGAACTCAAGGAGAGAAGCATGTCATCCTTTGATGATTCAATCCATCTCTCGTATCCGTGATATATTAATTAGTTGTGATTGACTCCTCAATCACGGCATGGCTATGCACTTCCTTAATCATATCACACGAGTGGCCTTATCATATATCTCCGTTTCATTGGAGTGGCAAATTCCATGTTGACTGCTCACTTCCCTCTGCACGTTTCATAGTAAACATGAAAGCTACCTTTATAACTATCCAGTTAGGAAGTAGTGTTTGATAGCCCCAATGAAAACTATTACACATGTAGGGAATATGACAATCTTAGGTCTAAGGATCTTACATCTACTATGTGTGAGATACACTGATGACACATAAGAATGAAACATTCTCGCAGTGTCCCATGGTGGGTCTATCTAACCCATGTTCTTTAACATGCATCCACAATGTATAGATGATATATCCATATCCCATGATCTATGAAGCATGATCATCGATCACTACATGTGCTGATCTATTTATCGTTGTCCTATACGATGATATTCGATCAGAGATATTTATCGAATTATATCAATAAGTAAAGAGCTTTGATCAATACAATGATATACATTCATTGGACCAATAATCATATTATTATTCATAAACATAGTCATTTTACAATCATCTAAATGATTGCCTCAAGGGCATAACACTAACAATCTCCCACTTGCACTTGAGTCAATCAATTAAGTATCTAATACCAATAGACCTCGTGTGCGCCTCATGCTTAGGCTGTGGCAGTGGCTTTGTAAACGGATCGGCCATATTGGCTTCCGTATGTACTTTGCATATTCTCACGTCACCTTTATCCACAATCTCGCGAATAAGGTGAAAGCACCAGAGTATGTGTTTAGATTTCTGATGTGACCTAGGCTCTTTTGCTTGTGCAATGGCACCACTATTATCACAATAGATGTCCATTGGACTAGAGGCCCTAGCGACCACACCAAGCTCTGTGATAAACTTCTTAATCCACACAGCATCTTTTGCGGCCTCCGAAGCCGCAATGTACTCCGCTTCTGTCGTAGAGTCGGCCACCGTGTTTTGCTAGGAACTCTTCCAGCTTACTGCTCCTCCATTTAGTGTAAACACAAACCCGGATTGCGTTCGAAAATCATCTTTGTCAGTTTGGAAGCTTGCATCGGTGTGACCCTTTGCAACCAGATCTTCCTCACCTCCAAAAACAAGGAACATACCCTTAGTTCTTCTCAAGTACTTAGAGCATATGAGACATCTGGGCGTGTACATATCATGGCATACATAATAGACCTAATAGTTGAAGCATATGGAATCTTGCTCATCGTCTCGCTCATCAAATGTCGAAGGACACTGATTCTTGCAGAGACTGATGCCATGTGACATTGGCATGAAACCTCTCTTGGATTCATGCATATTGAACCTTTTCAATATCTTGTCAATGTATGTTTTGACTTAATCCAATTAACCTTTTTGATCTATCTCTATAGATTTTTATGCCCAAGATATAGCATGCTTCTCCCAAGTCCTTCATTGAGAAACTCCTTTTCAATGAAGTTTTAACATCTTCAAGCATAGGAATATCATTCCCGATCAATAATATGTCATCCACATACAAAATCAGAAACACAAGTGCGCTCCCACTAGCCTTCTTGTAAACACAAAGCTCTTCTTCGTTTTTGATCAAAACCCTTGACCACTTCATCAAAACGAATATTCCAACTCCGAGATGCTTGCTTTAACCCATAAATGGATCTTTGAAGCTTGCATACCCTTTTAGCATATTTAGGATCAACAAAACCTTCAGGTTGTATCATGTATACATCCTCAGATAGATTCCCATTAAGGAAGGCTGTTTTGACATCCATCCGCCATATTTCATAATCGAAATATGCAGCAATAGCTAAAATAGTCCGGACAGACATGAGCATGGCTACCGGTGAAATGGTTTCATCATAGTCAACTCCTTGAACTTGTTTGAAACCCTTTGCCACCAACCGTGCCTTATAGATCTGAACATTTCCATCTACGTCTATCTTCTTCTTGAAAATCCATTTGCATTCAATGGTTTTTACACCATGAGGAGAATCGACCAAGTTCCAAACTTGATTGTCATGCATGGATTGAATTTCGGATCTCATGGCTTCAAGCCATTTTTCGGAGTTTGGGTCCATCATTGCTTCTTCATATGTCGTGGGCTCACCATTGTCCAACAATAATATGTCATTCCCATATCTTATAGGTACATGATGTGGCCTCCCCGACCTACGTGTGGCTGGAGTCTCTTCCACAGGTTGTACAACACTTTGTACATCTTGTGAAGGTTCAGTGGTAGGTTGAACATATTCATGTGATTCTCGAACTTCATCAAGATACACATCACTCCTACTGATTTCTTTTGAAAGAAACTCTTTCTCCAAAAGACACCATTTGAGCAACAAAACTTTGTTCTCGTTTCTTTTGTAAAAGTAATATCCTTTTGTTTCTTTAGGATACCCCACAAAAAGCATTTTTACGATTTAGGTGCGAGTTTATCGATTGTAAACGTTTTACATAAGCCTTACATCCCCATATCTTGAGAAATGACAACATGGGTCTTCTCCCAGTCCATATCTCATAAGGCGTCTTCTCAACGGATTTTGATGGGACCCTATTCAAAGTGAACGCAGCTGTCTCTAGAGCAAAACCCCAGAAGGATAATGGCAGATCTGTTTGGCTCATCATTGACCGAACCATATCTAATAAAGTTCTGTTTCGTCGTTCGGATACGCCATTCCATTGAGGCGTTCCTAGCGGAGTAAGTTGCGGAACAATTCCACATTGCTTTAGATGATCACCAAACTCTTGGCTCGAGTATTCGCCACCACGATCTGATCGTAAGTGTTTTATTGATTTGCCAAGTTGATTTTGTACTTCGTTTTGAAACTCTTTGAACCTTTCAAAAGTTTCAGATTTATGCCTCATTAAATAGATATATCCATATCTACTAAAGTCATCGGTAAAAGTTACAAAGTACTGAAACCCACCCCTAGCAGTCGAGCTCATTGGTCCACATACATGTGTATGTGCTAGGGCCAATAACTCACTTGCTCTCTCACTAAAACCTGTGAAAGGGGCTTTTGTCATCTTGCCAAGTAAACAAGATTCACATGTTTCAAATGATTCAAAATAAAATGAGGTTAGAAGTCCATCACCATGGAGCTTCTTCATGCGCTTCTCATTTATATGACCTAAGTGACAATGCCAAAAAAGGTAGGGTTCAAATCATTAGGCCGATGCCTTTTTACATTAATGTTATAGACAGGTTTCTCTTCGAGTTCAAGGACGTACAACCCATCCACCATGGGGCAACGACCATAATACATATCATTCAAAAATATTGAACAAACAAAGTTCTTTATTCTGAAATCATAACCTTCATGTTCCAAACAAGAAGATGAAATAATGTTTCTACTCAAAGATGGAACAAAATAACAATTATTGAGTTCTAAAACTAATCCTGAAGGCAAATGCAATGGGTATGTGCCAACGGCAAGACCAGCAACTCTTGCTTTATTCCCCACACGAAGATCCACTTCTCCTTTTGCCAAGTCTCTACTCTTTATCAGCCCCTGGATCGAATTGCAAATGTGAGCAACCGAACCGGTATCATATACCCATGAGCTGAGTGAAGAAGTAGCAAGATTAATTTCTATAACATTAATACCTGAAGTGGAAACCACATTTCCATTCTTATTATCTGCCAGATACTTTTCGCAGTTCCGTTTCCAATGTCCTGATTTCTTGCAATAGAAGCATTGGGTATTAGGTTGAGGGCCAACTTTAAGCTTCTGAAGCTTAGTTTTGAGGCTTGCGATCTCATCTTGAGCCTTGCCCTTGCTCTTTCCTGTTCCCCCAGCCTTAGCCTTCCTCTTTCTAAATGAAGTTATTTTCTGAACCATCATCACATGATTGGGTTTTTTCTTAATGCTTTCCTCGGCAGCCTTGAGCATCCCATGTGGCTCGGTTAGGCTCTTCTCCATGCTATTCATATGAAAATTCATAATGAATGGCTCAAAGCTCGAGGCGAGACCGGAGAATAACATCTGTGGCCAAACCGAGGCTAAGGGAAACTCAAGTTTTCCAATCTCCGATGTAACCAATCATCTTGATCACATGAGGGTGACCGGACTGCCTTGACCGACTTACAAGCAAATAAAAGCTTTGAGATACCATACCTCTCAGCTCTTGCTTGATTCCCAAACATGTCCTTCAAGCCCACAATCATATTGTAAGCATCCTGGTCCTCATATTGCTTTTGGAGCTCGAGTTCATGGTGACAAGCATGAGACAGTGACCTCATGAAGCATTAACATATTTTCATATTCAACCTTCAAATTGCGAGGAGCATTTCGGCTGGTTCATCCAGAATTGGATTCTCTAGAACATAGTCCTTCTTTTCATGCTTGAGAACAATTCTCAGGTTGCGATACCAATCAACAAAATTACTTCCATTAAGTTTTTCCCTTTCCAAAACAGATCTCAAAGCAAAACCAGGTGTAGCAGGAGTAGGAGAAGGTGCTATTGAACTACAACAAAGACATGCAAAGATTCTAAGCACTATGTTTATGTAAAAATTTTATTAAACTTTTTAATAAAAGACACTCCTATTTTATGTCCCTTTTATAGACACATCGTGAGTATTCAAGATCCATATTCATCAAACACTAGTGAGCTATGGCATCACTGCTAGAAATTTAATGACATAGGTAAGCAAAACCTTTGCTAATTACATCTTATATAACTCTTGTTTGTTGAGTATGAAAACAAGTAATGAATGCCTCCGTCAACTTGACTCATGGCCAGGTCAACCTGCCCCAAGGGCTCACATGAGGGAGGGAGCACTTCCCATTTTCGGGTGCCAATTAAGAAACCTGCCTCATGTGTGTTTTCCTAGACACCAATTATCTTGTATAGGTTCCTTCATTACTGAAATTAAGTCCCAACCACTTATGTCCTCAAGCCCAAAATCGTTTTGATAGCTTGATTAAATCTACCATTGTTATGCATGATGTGTCCAACACATCCCTATCATCTATTAAGATAGCCATTGATATACTATTTTGGCAGTCATATCAATAACGATCTAAATTCTTGATAGGTGCAACAATTGGATGGACATTTTGATTTAAAATTTTAACTATAGGGATGAACAATATCTACTAAGAACATGGCATCACATGCAATGAGCATAAAGAAAATAGCAAGGATTAAACACACATCCACAGAAAATCAAAATAAGCTGTGAAATAGTAGGTCCTTAGCATTAAGATCTCCATCATCATGCTTGTTTGTTCACCTTGCCACCTTGCTTGATTTGTTCACCTAGCCACCTTGCTTGATACTATCATCTTCATCATTATGGATGCAACGCCTTACAACTTTTGATAATGAATTTTACATGAGGGTTTGAAGCATCACAAGTCGACATGCAGGTCGTTATACAATTTAAATAGCCTTATGGCTTAACACGGCACGCAGGCCATGTGGAAATTACATGCATCACATACACATAGGCCATACTATTTCACATAATTCCATGCAAAAACGAGTTAAACAAAAGCAACCCTACGACTTCCGGGTCCGAGGGGCAGCGCCCTTGGAAATTGTTTTAAGAGATATGTCTTCTGTCATGGGAAAACACCCTCAAAATTTCCACGGATCAACCATATTGACCCAATCCGATCTAATATGATTGGCTTGGTCCCATATGGTTATGTTTCAGAAACCCTGATGGCGGCAACCCAACCGGTAAGGGCAACGTCGTACTATGAACAGACTCACCCAAATCAATATTGAATCGGTTTGCGCTTACCATGGATCAACCAGATTGACCCAATCCAACTCAATCTGATTGGCTTGGTCCCATTTGGATACGTTTCAGAAACCCTGATGGCGGTAACCCGATCGGTAAGGGTAACATCGTACCATGAACGGACTCACCCAAATCAAGATTGAGTCGGTTTGCACTTTCCTGAAACCCTAAACCGATCGATCTCAACGATGGCTATTGTCAACAATTCATCATATGAACCGGCTGAACATGTAATAGATCCAATCTACTAACCTCACACATCATATGTACAACATCCAGATCACAAATCTATACGAGATGGCTCTGATACCACTGAATAGGAACGCGGTATGCTACACTAGCACAAAAAAATCTACCGCATGACAAGAAAGCTACTCGAAAGAAGGGGATCGCAGATTAGATTACCACTAGATGCGCAGTTGCGGAATCCTTCGCGCGTTGATGTAGTGGATCGTCCTCGCCGTAGTCGTTGTGTCGATGGAGTGGATCGTCCTCGCCTCGCCGTGGATCGTCCTCCCACGCCGCAGTTGCAGCAGCGTCACCGCAGTAGTCCACACGTCCAGGGATGGAATGTCGTGCGTCGGTGTGCAAGCACCTGGTCGCTCGGCAGGGGCAGTGAGAGGAGGAGGCTAGGGTTTCGGGTGAATCACTTCTAAACCGTGGAAAGCACACCCTGTGCCCACCCTCCTCCCCTCCTTATATAGCCACGAGATGAAACCCTAAACCAGGGCCCATCAGCATGCTAAGCCCACGAGGTCCATTAATTACGGATCCAATCCAAATTAATGCGTCCCAGCCCATTAAGTGTGTGACCCTGCAGATTCACGTAAGTTTGGACATGGATTCAGAAAACTCCTTTTCAATCCAATAGTTGGTAGCGGCTCCTTGCAAAGTATGCCAACTCCCAAACATACTATGATCAAATTGGACAGAACCTATCAAAAGTACTCATATAATAATCCCTTTGCCAAGTATGTGAAGATTGAACTCAAGGCGAGAAGCATGTCATCCTTTGATGATTCAATCCATCTCTCGTATCCGTGATATATTAATAAGTTGTGATTGACTCCTCAATCACAGCATGGCCATGCACTTCCTTAATCATATCACACGAGTGGCCTTATCATATATCTCCGTTTCATTGGAGTGGCAAATTCCATCTTGACTACTCACTTCCCTCTGCACGTTTCA
This sequence comes from Otatea glauca, assembly GCA_036346275.1. Taxonomy (NCBI): domain Eukaryota; kingdom Viridiplantae; phylum Streptophyta; class Magnoliopsida; order Poales; family Poaceae; genus Otatea; species Otatea glauca. The sequence continues at coordinate 4,404,296 of CM070720.1, read as the reverse complement.
TAGTAAACATGAAAGCTACCTTTATAACTATCCGGTTAGGAAGTAGTGTTTGATAGCCCCAAGGAAAACTATTACACATGTAGGGAATATGACAATCTCAGGTCTAAGGATCAAACATCTACTATGTATGAGATACACTGATGACACATAAGAATAAAATATCTCGCAGTGTCCCATTGCGGGTCTATCTAACCCATGTTCTTTAACATGCGTCCACAATGTATAGATGATATCTCCATATCCCATGATCTATGAAGCATGATCATCGATCACTACTTGTGCTGATCTATTCATCGTTGTCCTATACGATGATATCCGATCAGAGATATTTATTGAATTATATCAATAAGTAAAGAGCTTCATAAGCAAGTCACATACTTGTTGATCAATACAATGATATACATTCATTGGACCAATAATCATATTATTATTCATAAACATAGTCATGTTACAATCATCTAAATGATTGCCTCAAGGGCATAACACTAACAGTCCTGTACTATACTTCAGCTCTGTGTGAGGGAAGTGATAGTGAAGACGATACCGGAGAGGTTCATTGGTTAAGGTAGAGGTTCCTGAAAGGCTTTGTTACGGGCAATCACTTGTGTGGTGAGCGGCTGTATCTTGTGGGTAAAGTGTACAACCTCTGCAGAGTGTCAAATCTATTCGAATAGTCGTGCTCGCGGTATTGAGCATTACTTGGGGATTACAGTCAAGGGCTAGATCTTCAAAAATAAAATGTGGGAAGGGTGGCTGTATGCCGGTGCTAAGAATGAACTGTTTAAGGCTGTGTGCCGAGAATCTTTGAAGAAAAACCATTTGAAGAACTTAGCATTATATATAACTGTTTTCACTGCTTTTAATCTAAATAAGATGCTAGTTTAAAAATGTTGTTTGATGCAAAAGAACCAAATAAGCCAATTCTTTGGAATAAGCCTTGCATGTAGTAATAGCACCGCATTCTGTGCATTATTTGTTGAGTGCCTTGAGTACTCACCCCTCCTTGTCTATCAATCCCAACATCAGTGGAGGAGTCTACGCCGGCCTGGGAGGAGTATATTGAAGACCCGGACAGTTAGGGGCAAGCCCAGTCGGTTGCTTGTGGCAAGATGAAGGCTTCCACGAAGTTTATATGTTTTCCGCTGTTTCCTATTTACTCTGATAATGTAAGCCCTGCGTGGCTGATTTATGTAAGGAGACCATAAGGTCGTACAACTCAGTTTATATAAATGTTTGCACTATTTATTATGGTATTGTTGTGAATGTGTGTGATGTTCAACCCTGTAAAGACTGTGTATGCTAGCGTGATCCTGGACTAGCACAGAATACACAGAGGGTCCAGATTCTCAGAATTTGGTCCCGACAAAGGACCTTATCGCTGACCTAACCGAGATGTTCGAAAGTCTAAGGGCCTTCAGCATGAAGCTTAATCCCGAGAAGTGTGTTTTCGGAGTATCTTCGGGAAAACTGCTCGGGTTTATCATCTCCAAACGAGGCATTGAGGCTAATCCAGAGAAGATCAAGGCCATATCTAATATGGAACCGCCTACCTGCCAAAAGGATGTCCAGAAGCTTACAGGTTGTATGGCCGCACTCAGTAGGTTTATTTCTTGACTGGGTAGCGAGGTATGCCATTCTTTAAACTCCTCAAGAAGCAGGACAAGTTCCAATGGACGCCTGAGGCACAACAAGCGTTTGAAGATTTGAAGACCTTAACGACGCCCCCGATCTTGGTTTCTCCAATGCCGGAAGAACCTCTGTTACTGTACATCGCAGCGACGACTCACGTAATCAGCGCTGCGATCGTCGTAGAAAGGGAGGAGTCGGGTCACGTGCAGAAGATCCAACATCTGGTCTACTTCGTCAGCGAGGTCCTGAGTGAATCTAAGGTGCGGTATCCACAAGTGCAAAAATTATTATACGCCGCACTTCTTACATCTCGCAAACTCAAGCACTACCTCCAAGAGCATACTATTTCGGTGGTCACCTCCTTTCCAATAGGAGATATACTTCACAACCAGGAGGCCACCGGGAGAATTGCAAAGTGGGCAGTCGAGCTTGGAGCTTTTGACATTTTATTCAAGCCTCGCACAGCCATCAAGTCTCAAGCACTCGCCGACTTCACTGCCGAGTGGACAGAACCTCAAAGCTCGGCGGCCGTTAAGGAACTCGAGTATTGGACGATGTACTTCGATGGTTCCCTCATGCTTTACGACGCGGGGGCTAGTATAGTGCTCATATCACCAAGTAGAGAACTGTTGAGGTACGTTCCACAAATACTTTTTCCCGCATCAAACAACGCCGCCGAGTACGAGGCACTCATCCATGGGCTCCGTATCGCCATATCGCTCGGTATCCGATGTTTGGCGGTCCGCAGAGATTCAATGCTCGTGGTCAATCAAGTGCAAAAAGAATTGTCGTGCATCGAAGAAAACATGGCTGCCTACTGTCAGGAGGTACGAAAGCTAGAAGGCAATTTCGACGGTTTGGAACTTGTTCATGTACTCCGTTCGGACAATGAAGCGGCTGATGAGCTAGCAAAGATGGGATCTGGCTGGACCACAGTACCCGTGGGTGTATTCGTCGAAGAAATTCATAAGCCCGCAATAAGCACTCGGCCAAAGTCGGACGTCCTAGTGGACAAGAGCGAAGAGGCAGAAATCTTGGTCATTACCCCCGATTGGACAGCTCCGTATCTGGACTATCTGATGAAGGACGAGCTACCTGAAGATCACGTGCAAGCCGAGCGAATAACGCGCCGAAGCAAGAGTTATGTGGTTATCAGGGAAGAACTCTATCGCAAGAGCTCCTCTGGTGTATTACGACGGTGCATATCAGAACAAGAAGGAAAAGATCTTCTCAAGGAAATCCACTCGGGAGTTTGTGGAAATCACGCGGTGTCGTGGACCCTAGTCGGCAAGGCTTATCGTCAGGGATTTTTTTTGGCCGACTACTGTCACTGATGCAGAGGACATCGTCCGGACATGCGAAGGATGTCAGTTCTTTGCGCGATATGTGAACAAACCAGCACAGAAACTACAGACCATCCCAATCACCTGGCCGTTTGCGGTCTGGGGGCTTGACATGGTAGGACCTTTGAAGAAGTATTCAATTCACATATTCCACAGTAGCCCCCGAGTGATTCAGACCCATTTGCTATGCTTCCGACTAGGCCCCAACTTGAATCATTGTTCTGAACTCGCTGTAAAATCCTCCGACCGGTTTCTTCACGTAATTTGAAGGCTTCTTCTTGCGGCGAGTGGATTATGAAGGACTCGAATATAACCCTTGATTTTTGCTTCAACTGAATATAATCTTCTGTCAAACGAATTTGTTGTGAGCGGCCTCGCGGACCTGTCCCATATTTCGGATGTGGATTGAATACTTCTTCCCGCCCAAAGCGAAACCTTAATATCTTTTCCTTCGGTGGTTTAATACTGAACGGTCTTCAAAGCTGCTTTGGTTCTCTGAATCAGTCCAACTTCCGAAAACCCCTTTGGCTTCTGAAACTTCATTAACTTCAAGTCTCTTCGGCTTATGGTGCATTTACTTCGTCCTCACTGTTTTGGCTATAAAGGGCGAACCATAGATTCGAAAACTTATCCTTCCTTGTTCAGTTCTCGTCTTATTGCTTCAAGCTTCTTTCTTCTTCATGAGGAACTTCAAAGACGATGGAGAAGACCCCGACCTTGCCGAGCTATGGAAGGATTTCGACTGCGCCATGGCGGAGTGGGCAGAGGATAAAGCCGCCGCTCTTGACCGTGCTGCCATCGACGCTTTCCTGGAGATCTTCCCAGCCCTCTTTAGGGCCATGGAGGCCCTCGTGGAGGCATTGGGTCGCGTGCGTCGGGGTGAAGTGTAGGTCCCCTATAAATGTAATACTTTCCCGGGTATAATGCCCGGTGAAATTTTTATACATAAATAAAGATGTATCTTTTCTCAGCATTTTTCCATGATCGGCATTTTGATGTAGCTTGAACCCAGCTTGGGGCACGTCGAAGCTCACATGGTTCCTTGGTCGAGCGGTATTCGCACCCAACCGTTGTAGGATACTCCTTAGGTCCAGCTTGGGACATGTTAGGATTTGCGCGACTCGTGGCCGAATGATACCCATATCTGTAAGACACAGCTTAGGCTCGATTTGGAGCGTATCAGGATTTCTTTGGCTCTTGGTTGAGTGATATCCATATCCGACTGATGTAGGATACAGCTTGGGCTCAACTTGGAGCGTGCCTTACATATGTGGCTCTTGGCCGCATGATACCTGTACCCGACTAGTATAGGATACTGCTCTGGTCCGCCTTGGGACATATCATATTTACGTGGCTCTTGGCCGAATGATACCTGTACCCGACTGGTGTAGGATACGGCTCTGGTCCGACTTGGGACATATCAAAGTTTATCCGAATGGTATCCGTACCCGTTTAATACGACGCACAGCTTTCCGACCCTCGTGGGGCATACCATTGGATTTGTGCCCGTTTAGACTCAACTTGTGATACATGATTCCGTCATGCGGTAACCACCTAATGACCCAGCGTGGGGCATATCACGAGAGGATATATTTTTTATCCAAGTTGGAGTACATCCACGTCCCGCCTAGAACGGTAAGTGGAGAAAACATCCCATCGTGGGGAGCGACGTGTCTCAAATATGACTTGGTCAAACCGCGTCTGAATCTGTGAGTCAGAACGTTAGGCCTGCAAATCATTTATGGGGATGACCGCTTCATCGACAACGTAAGGGCCTTCCCAGCTTTGGGAGAGCTTATGCTCGCATTTCTGATTCTTTCTAAGGACCAGATCTCCCTTGGAGAATGCGTGGTTCCTCACATTGCGACCGTGATAGCGCCGTAGGCCTTGGAGATATTTTGCTGATTGAATCGTTGCGACGTCTCTGACTTCTTCCGGTCGGTCGAGGTCTTCTAGCCAGCTTTCTTCCGAGGCGACTTCTTCATAGCTCCAGACCCGCGGGGATCCGAATTCTAGCTCGGTGGGGAGGACCGCCTCCGAGCCGAACACCAGGAAGAAAGGTGCCTACCCAGTTGCTCTACTGGGGTGGTTCGCAGCCCCCAGAGTACCGAAGGCAATTCTTTCACCCACCGAGTGGCGTATGGCTTCAGCCGATCGAAAATTCTTCCCTTCAGACCATGTAACACCATGTCGTTGGCTCGCTCGACCTGCCCGTTGCTCCAGGAGTGCGCTACTGAAGCAAAGCAGATTTTTATTCCAAGTTCGTCACATTAGTCTTGAAATATGCCGCTTCTGAATTGGGTGCCGGTTTCCGTGATGATTCGATTTGGAACTCCGAACCTAACCACGATTTCGTTAAAGAACTCTTTGGCTTTTGCTGCTGTTATTGTCACGACTGGTTTGGCCTCCACCCATTTGGTGAATTTATCAACGGCCAGGAAAAGATGGGTGTAACCACCTTGAGCATTTTTTAAAGGTCCCACCATATCGAGCCCATAGACCGCAAACGGCCAGGTTATGGGGATGGTCTGCGGTTCCTATAACGGTTTGTTTATCTGACGCGCAAAGAATTGACATCCTTCACATGTCCGGACGATGTCCTCTACGTCAGTGACCGCAGTTGGCCAGAAAAATCCTTGATGATAGGCTTTGCCGACTAGTGTCGATATCGCCGCATGGTTCCCACAAACTCCCGAGTGGATTTCCTTTAGAAGATCTCCGCCTTCTTGTTCTAATATGCACCGTCGTAGTACACCTGAGGAGCTCTTGTGATAGAGTTCTGCCCAGATCACCACATAGCTCTTGCTTCGGCGCATTATCCGTTTGGCTTGCACGCGATCTTCGGGTAACTCGTCCTTCGTCAAATAGTCCAGATACGGGGCTGTCTAATCGGGGGTAATGACTAGGACTTCTGCTTCTACGCTCTTCTCGGCTGGGGCGTTTGTCTTCGACTGAGTGCTAATCGTGGGCTTGTGAATTTCTTCGACGAATACTCCCATGGGCACTGTAGATCGGCAGGATCCCATTTTTGCTAGCTCGTCGGCCGCTTCGTTGTCACGGCGGAGCACATGAATAAGTTCCAGGCCGTCAAAGTTACCTTCTAGCTTGCGTACCTCCTGGCAATAGGCTACCATGTTGTCTTCCATGCAGGACTATTCTTTTTGCACATGGTTGACCACGAGCATTGAGTCTCCGCGAACCGCCAAACGCCGGATACCGAGTGATATGGCGATACGGAGCCCATGGATGAGTGCCTCGTACTCAGTGGCGTTATTTGAAGCGGGAAAAAGTATCTCGAGAACGTACCTCAACTTTTCTCCGCTTGGTGATATGAGCACAATTCCAGCCCCTGTGCCATTGAGCATGAGGGAACCATCAAAGTACATCGTCCAATACTCAAGCTCTTTGGCAATCGCCAGGTTTTGTAGCTCTGTCCACTCGGCCGTGAAGTCGACGAGTGCTTGGGACTTGATGGCAGTGGGAGGCTTGAATAGAATATCGAAAGCTCCAAGCTCAACCGCCCACTTTGCAATTCTCCCAGTGGCCTCTTGATTGTGAAGTATATCTCCTATTGGGAAGGAGGTGACCACCGAAATAGTGTGCTCTTGGAAGTAAGTAGTGCTTGAGTTTGTGTGACGTCAAGAGCACGGCATACAATAATTTTTGAATTTGCGGATACCACACCTTGGATTGGCTTAGGACTTTGCTGATGAAGTAGACCGGGTGTTGGATCTTCTGCACGTGATCCGGCTCTTCCCTTTCTACGACGACCGCTGCGCTGACTACATTAGTCGTTGCCGCGATGTAAAGTAGCAGAGGTTCTTCTGGCATCGGTGAAACCAAGACCGGGGGTGTCGTCAGGAAGGTCTTCAGATCCTCAAAAGCCTGTTGTGCCTCTGGGGTCCACTGAAACTTGTCCTGCTTCTTAAGGAGTTTAAAGAATGGCATACCTCTCATACCCAACCGAGAAATATACCTGCTGAGTGAGGCCATGCATCCTGTGAGCTTCTAGACGCCCTTTTGGCAAGTCGGCGGTTCCATATTTGATATGGCCCTGATTTTCTCTGGGTTGGCCTCAATGCCTCGCTGCGATACGATAAACCCGAGCAGTTTTCCCGAAGATAATCCGAAAACACACTTCTCGGGGTTTAGCTTCATGCTGAAGGCCCTTAGACTCTCGAATGTCTCGGTTAGGTCGGTGATAAGGTCCTTCTTCTCCCATGTTTTTACCACAACATCATCCATGTATGCTTCCACGTTGTGTCCGAGCTGGGCGTGAAACAACGCTGAATTGCACGCTGGTACGTTGCACCAGCGTTTTTCAACCCGAATGCAATCGTGGTATAGCAAAAGGCTCCAAAAGGCGTGATGAACGAAGTCTTGATATGGTCTTTTGCCTTTAGGCGAATCTGATGGTAACCTGAGTAGGCATCGAGAAAACTCAAAATTTCGCACCCAACGGTCGAGTCAACCACCTGATCGATTCGGGGCAGCCCAAAGGGATCCTTCAGACATGCCTTGTTGAGATCAGTATAATCAACGCACATACGCCAAGTTTTATTCTTCTTTTGAACTAGTACAGGATTTGCTAACCAATCGGGGTGATACACCTCTTTGATGAAACCTGCGGCTAATAGCTTGGTGATCTCCTGCTTGATAGCATTCCGACGATCTAGAGCGAATCGCCGAAGCCTTTGTTTGATGGGTTTTGCTTTTTCGTCGATGTGTAAGGAGTGCTCGATCACCTCCCTAGGAACACCCGGCATGTCGGATGGTTTCCATGCAAAGATGTCTTTGATAGCTTGAAGAAAGGTGACAAGCGCGCTTTCCTATTTACCTTCGAGCCCTGTCCCGATCAGAGTTGTCTTGGACGAGTCGGACGGGTCGAGGTTGATTCTCTTGGTTCCTTCGCTAGGCTTCATTCCTGACGTGGCCTTTTTCTTGGACGGGACGTCGCCTTCTTCCTGCAACGTAACCGCTTCCGCTTGGATTTCCTTTATTTCGCCGGCTGCCTCCTGCAACTCGGCAAGTTCACGGTTCTTTCGGTCGCACTCCAGGGACCGCTTGACGTCGCTGCAGACCGTGATGACGCTCCTTGGTCCCGGCATCTTCATCGTCAAGTAGGTGTAGTGCGGAACGGCCATGAACCGAGCCAATCCGGGTCTTCCCAAGATAGCGTGATACACCATCTCGAAGTCCGCTACCTCAAAATTTATGTACTCGGTCCGGTAGTAGTCCTTGGTGCCGAAGGTGACGGGCAAAGAAATCTGCCCGAGCGGAAGCGATGACGCTCCAGGGATTACACCATGGAATGGCTAAGTGCTCGGTCTCAGCTCAAAGCGAGGAATGTTCATGTCGTTGAAAGTTTTGGAGAATAAGACGTTGAGTCCACTCCCTCCATCGATTAAGACCTTCTTGAGCTTCACATTGCGAATTACGGGGTCGAGCACTAGAGGGAACTTACCCGGATATAGAACCCGGTTGGGGTGATCCGATAGGTCGAAGGTGATTGGAATCTAGGACCACCTTAGATATTGGGGGGCTGCTGGTTCCACTGCATTGATCTCCCGAGCGGTAAGCTTTTTCTTTCACTTGGACTCGTATCCGGTGGAGCCCCCGTAAATGTAGTTTAGCTCATGCTCGGGCTCTTGATAGTCATCCTCGTCTGGAAAGTCTCTCTTCTTTGCCGCCTCGTCCCTTGCTGGAGCTGGCTGCTTGTTGCTTTACAGCGAAAAGCGCTTCAAGGTGAAGCAGTCTTTGGCGGCGTGCTTTCCTTTAGGGTGGAAGGGATAGATCGCTTCCATGGCGGTCTGTGTAGTCGGCGCTCTCTCCGCGATGGCTCAGGTCACCGCGCCGCCATCGCTACTAGCTCTTCGCCCTCCGCTTCTTGTCCTTGTGCTTGGAGGACTCGGGCTTATCGCCTTTGTTCTTCAGATGTGGGCATTCCTCTTGGCGCTCAGCCAGGGCGTCTGAGGCCGTGGCGTAGTGATCGGCCAGTGCGAACATCTCCTTCACAGATGTCGGGGGTTTCCTGGACATTTTCTTGATTAGATCAGGATCACTTACCCCTTTCTAGAAGGCCGCTACCACCACCGCTTCAGATACATCCCTGATGGTATTCTTCTTCTGCATGAAACGTCGGATGAAGTCCCTCAGCGTGTCGTCCTTCTTCTGACGAAGCTGGTAGAAGTCCACGGGGTGCCAGGCCTCTCGTAGGTTCTCTGAAAGTTCACGATGAATTGTTCGCAGAGATCGCTCCAGGAGCCCACCGAGTTCGCCGGTAACCCTGTGAGCCAAGCTTGAGTTGAGGGGATGAGATTGACCGGTAGATAATTTGCCATCACGTTTTGATTGCCCCCGGCGGCCTTAACCGCCAGGGCGTAGACCTGTAGCCAAGCTTCTGGATCTCGCTCCCCGTCAAACTTTACGATGCCCTTGGGGTTGAATCCATCGGGCCATACCACTCAGCGCAGCCGAGGAGTAAACGCTCGGATCCCGTCAATAGATCTCTCATCATGATGAGCCGGAGTCCGGCGTGGCGATCCTCTGGTTCGGTGATGGTCATCAACTTGCTGGGGCGGAGTTCGGCGCGACAAGCTCATGGCTCGACGGTCATCGTTGTCCCGACCCCGGCGATGATAGTCCCTATGGTCGTCACGGTCGTCGTACCTCTGATCGCCTCGTCGATCACGGCCGGTGCCGAAACGCTCTTAGTCGTCGTGGTGCCCGCATTGCTCTTCTTCGTCTCGCTCCTGTCGTCTAGCGGTGATGTCTTGGCGGAGGTCGCGGTTGATAATTTTGCATGCATCACCGAGAGGTGGCGTATGGCGCCGACTGCCGGTATTCCGACTGGTTGCAGTCCGACTACTGGCGACACGAGTAGCCGCTGGGAGCGTGAGTGCGCTTCACCTACTGGCTTTTCCTGATTCTGCTGGATTGCTACCGCCGTCACCATGGCCTTGATCTGGGACACGATCGGGGCCGCGTGGGCTGTCCAGTGTGTCGAGAAGCGTCTTGGAGGCGACGAAGTTCTGCATCGGCGTGCGAAAGACAGATTGGTCTCCAAACCTGGACTGCAGGATATCCTTGCGGACATTGCGGCTGCGCGATTGAAGAGATCGCACCTGCACCTCCTTACCCTTACGAAGGCGATCTTCCTCCGCAGCCTCTTGGTCTTCTTGATGGAGATCGGTCCCCTGCTCCTCGATCGCGAAGTCGCCACGAAAACGCAACAGTTCTTCACAATGCCGACTGGTTTTCTGGGTGAGTCAGAGCGGCATACCTGAGATGGGTTAGTTTGATCTTCACTAGATTGGATCTGGCTTTGGACCAGGCATACAAGCTCTCTGCGCGTATCCGCGACGAAATCCAAACTTCCGAAGCAGAAGGCTTGCCCGGAGATGAAGGTGGCGATGAATCCACCGATTGCTACCATCGAGTCTGTAGGAAAAGATTATAGCGCTTCCCCTACCTGGCGCGCCAACTGTCGACTCTTTTAGTCGGCAATAAATTTATGGGGCAGGCGCTAGATCTCAAAGTCGAAGGTCACACAAGACAAGGGGTTAGACAGGTTCAGGCCCTCAGCAATGGAGGTAATACCCTAATCCTGTGTGCTGGGATTATATGGATATCTTGGATCTAAGATTGCCTAAAGCGCAACGTGCTCTAGGCGATATGAGATGTGCTATGCTCTATGGCTTGATGCCTTGTTGTTGCCCGCCCTCTCCCTTATATACCGGGGTTGGTGCGGCTTACAAAGTCCTGATCAGTTAGGAGATTCCGATCGGTTACTAGATTCTAGTCGGTTATAGGATAGAGTTTACATTTTTGTCTACTCTATCAACAACTCGGATTACAACTGTATCTTTATATCTAAATATACGTAACTGTCTATAGGATAAGCCCCCCTTCCATACGGCAGCAAAGCTTGGCGCGGGGCATAGCCTTTGGGCCTATCTTTTCCTCAAGTGATGTTGGGCTGATCATGGAGATACCTGGTTTTACATATTCCACAGTGGTTACACTCATCACTTGGTGGCCATCGATAAATTCACCAAATGGATTGAGGCCAAGCCAGTCGCCACAATCACAGCCGCTAAGGCCAAAGAATTCTTCAATGAGATCGTGGTTAGGATCGGTGTGCCAAACCGAATCATCATGGATAACGTCACCCAATTCAGAGGCGGCATATTTCAAGACTGGTGTGGCGAACTCGGCATAAAAATTTGCTTCGCATCGGTAGCACACCCCCGAAGTAATGGGCAGGTCGAGCGAGCCAATGGCATGGTGTTACAAGGCCTAAAGTCAAGGATTTTCGATTGTCTCAAACCATATGCCACTCAGTGGGTCAAAGAATTGCCTTCGGTTCTCTGGGGGCTGCGAACCACTCCCAGCAGAGCAACCGGGCAGTCACCTTTTTTCCTGGTGTATGGCTCAGAGGCGGTCCTCCCCACCGAGTTAGAATTCGGATCCCCACGAGTTCGGAGCTATGAAGAAGTCACCTCGGAAGAAAGCCGGCTAGAAGACCTCGACTGACTGGAAGAAGCCAGGGACGTCGCAACAATTCAGTCGGCAAAGTATCTTCAGGGCTTACGTCGCTATCACGGTCGCAATGTAAGGAGCCGCGTATTCTCTAAAGGAGATCTGGTCCTTAGAAAGAATCAGAAATGCGAGCATAAGCTATCCCCAAGCTGGGAAGGCCCTTACATCATCGATGAGGTGATACGCCATGGAGCTTATAAGCTCAAGCGTGAAGACAGCACGACTGTCAACAACACCTGGAACATAGAACAGCTACGTCATTTTTTCACTTGAACTTTGTAATTCAATTGTTTCTTTATGAATAAATGTTTGCTCTTAAAGTTGTTCTCGTATAATCTTCTCGAAAATTATGCGTTTGAGTGCTTCGCCCCACGGTGATGAACTTGGTCTAATGAAACCTTTCTCTTGCAGTTCCTCAATCTGCCTTTTCATTTCCACTAACTCATCTGTAGGCATCCGATAAGGTCTCTTTGATATCGGTGCTGTCCCTGGTGCCAACTCGATAACAAACTCGATATCGCGGTCTGGTGGCAACCCGGAGCCGCAAGAAGAAGCTTGCGTCCCTGCCGTTCCGTCGCATGTTCTTTGAATCCCTCAACATCACGATGTGTTCCTCGGATCCCTGGTCCAAATCCCTCAAAAGTTTGGATCAAATGCTCAACCATAGAGGACATCGAGCCATTTTCTTGTCATCGCCGATCGTGCCTCTTCACCATCAAAATTGGCTGACTCTAGTATATTTCCACCATCATCTCCCACACCCGTCCACATTCAACATGATGCTCACCTGACCATCCTCGAGAACCTACTACTTCACTGTCATCACATTAAGATCCGCCGCAGTGCCACCTTCGACGTTGCCACCAACCGTTGTGGTCGTTGTCAACAAAAACATACCACGTCAATGTCTTCATCATGTTCTCTTTTCCTAGATTTGAACCATCCTAGCATTGTTCTGGTCGTCGTCGAAAGTCGCCAGAGCTGACCATCACTACCATGCAGATGTGGCCACCCACGCATTCCCCATTGTAGCTCCAAGTCAGCGTATGTGGCCGACGTGTCGTTCTCATCATTGCCACGCAAAGACCTTAACATTTCACAATGACATCCATGCCCCACATGTCATCTGCATATGGCCAGTGCAACGAGTCCACCATGGACTAGCACTATTCCATGGACTTGGTCCAATGACCGAGGGCTAATACATCAACCTCTAGCCTATTTTTATTTATTTAAATTAGAGGAAATATTGTCTAGAATATTCTATTTTCTCTCTCTTTTTCAGCATTTTCCTTCGAGAACAAATTTCTGGAAGCTCATTCTCATTTATATGAGCTCCAGTTGAACCCGTTCAAGTTTCTAAATTCATCTAAAATCGAGCCTTATCTTTTAGTACCATTCATTCTCAATTTAGAGTTTATATGAATTATATTTTTTAATTTTATTGTTATTTGTATTTTTTCTCTCGTTATACATTGACGATTCCCTAATATCAATCGACAGATGTCACTCGATGTGCCCTAGCGACCTTCCTCACACCTTGGAGCTCTTCTTCCCAAATCGTTCACATCATGTCGTGTTCTACCTTGTCACGAAGGTAAACCCTCAACAAATTTAGATTTTGCCGCGACGTGTGTGTCGAATTTCCCAATTTGGTCATTACTGTTCATCGATGATCGTTGTGTCGTGCCGCCACTGTTGAGCCACCACTAGATGGTAGGTGAGGTACCACTGCTACCTTGGTGGTCAGAGCCCAGCTGTTGTGCCCTTGGCTTCAATGCACCATAAGCTTGCCGTGCTACCCTATGCGTGTGTTGTCAATGTCCAAAGAAGGAGCAAGTAAGAAAAAGAAGAAATGAAAAGGAAAAATGAAAATACGAAATTCAAAATTGTCACTAACATCAGAACGATGTGGCAATTTGGTTTTTTCTATAGAAAGACAATTCTAAGCATTTCAGAAAATTGTCTTCTTTCGAGAGATAGTCATTGGCGTCGAGATCGACATAGTCGAAGAGGTCGAAAGAGTTTTCTTCATCCATCGCTGAGAGTGATAGGACATCCCTTTTGCGATCTTGATCCCTAGTGGATATCCTTCTAGTGCCAACTATCGATGTTCAAGACCTAGGGTTTCTAGATCAAGCTTATGAATTAAAACTGTTAACAAGCCTCCTTGGGAAAAGGTTACGAAAAGAGGGACAAGAGATTGCTTCTTATTAGCCAAGCGGAGTAACATAGTACAAGTGTTGCAGAATATGAATACTAGATGTCTAATGCTTCTGAATTCCATGTCCTAGACCGATGCCTTCGACGGTACAAATGGCCTCCATATTTATACAGAATGAAGAGACAGAACTTGGGCTTCAAAGAGGTGTCATACGGCCGAAAGGTGTCTTCACGCCTAGTGGTGTCTTCTCGCTAAAGGGTGCCTTTTTGGGATAACTTCCGAGTAGGTATTCATACCTGTCAAGAAAAATCCGTCTACATGGTACACATGTGCAGACATAACTACCTGCCCTGACCAGTATCATTGGTCAGGACGGGTGTTTTACTGGTTGGGGATGACCAGTGTGGGCCAAAGCATAGCAAACTTGTTGGAGATGTAACCAAGTAAACGTGGACCTTATTCTTCTTTATGGGCTTTGCGGGCCCAAATAAAGTGTGGCCTTTAATAGTCGTCAGTTAGCCCCTGGGGCTTGGGTAATAAAAAGAATTTTTATCCATGGTTTTTCATTTTCCTCATGGGGTTTCGTACTAATCATTTCACCGATCTATTGCACATAAAAAGGTGATCTTTGCACTTCCTCGGTAACTGAATAGGTAATGAAACCAACGCCAGAAAGAATATATATGTATATGTATATGTATATGTATATGTATATGTATATGTATATGTATATGTATATGTATATGTATATGTATATGTATATGTATATGTATATGTATATGTATATGTATATGTATATGTATATGTATATGTATATGTATATGTATATGTATATGTATATGTATATGTATATGTATATGTATATGTATATGTATATGTATATGTATATTGGGAAGTCTTCCCTTATATGCCTTACACTTTTGAGCATGAAAAACTCCTTGAGCCCCTTCGTCTTAAAACACTTTTCTACCAACTTTTTTCATCTGCCATGGACAAATCAATTCTCATCGAAGGAAAGATCCAAGAACTCGAGGATTAGGGCCCAATCCCCTTACGTGAAATGTTGAGGTAGGATCCTAGCGGAGAGGTTGCAAAGCTGATGCCCTAGGAGGGACGCTTTGTCCTCTCTGCCGTCTTTGTTATGTTTGCTTTCATCTCCAGGAGAGCGAATTCCATGCTGACGTGTTTGATCACTAAGAGATCGAGCTTTATCATCTTCCTCCCAATTGTTTTTTAATTTTGAAAGACCATGTGGAGGTCTACCCATGTTTGTGATGAGTATTTGACTAAAATTGAGCGTTGTATGCTCTGGTTTGAGTTTGATTTGAATTGCATTTTCAATTTGAAGCAATTTGAGCTCTGTCTATTTTTCTCGGTGCTACTGTACGAGAGCGTGGTGCTACCAATCAACGGTAGCAGTAGCACGGACCCTGAGCGTGTGGAAAAATTCGATAGTGTGTTTTTTAGGTGATCTGGCAAGCTGGTGCGATCGGCCGAGCGGTAGCACCGGCCCAAATGGCCGGTGTGAAAATTCCAAAGAGGATCTCTTCTAGTTTTGGGATGAAGGGTGTTGCTACCAGCCACGGGACGGTAGCACCAGCCCTAATGACCGTGAATGATCCAAAAATTGTGATTTTGAGAGTTTAAGTTGCATATCTTTTTGGACATTGCTATGTGATGGGTAGTTCTTGTCTTTGATGGTTGCAGGACATCGGCTTTTGATCATGGTGAGGCGAAGGATGACCGAGACTAGGCGAGGAGCGTCAGAGGTCCAGACAGTCGAGGATGACCGGAAGATGTTCGGAGACGGAGTCGGTGCAAGCCAAGAAGATAAGGAACGGATTAGATGCTAGCTAGACGCTGTGTGGATCAATGAGGGCCATCGGATCGTGGTCTAGTTGATAGGATAGAAGCTCTAGTTAGTGTGCTTTGAAAACTGTGCAAGAAAACCCGATTTGTATGGTGGATTTTCGGTTAGCCCTTACTTGGCTGTGTGAGTGGGCCAATCCTAGCCCTTGATGGAGTGCCCTAGGGTTGAGGGACTCATCTAAGGGTGGTAGGTGGCCCAATAGTAGTATAAATAGAGGAGGAGGGGTGACCTTCCTCCTCTTAAAGGTTTTAGAGGTTTTGTGCTCTTTTGAGCTTTGCCCACTTTGTTGTGAGGCTTTATAAACCTCCTTCCGTAAATACAAATCATTTTTCTTATGCTCGAATTTACTTTACTCATTTAAATTCAGCATTTAAATTCCGCAGTTAAATTCTTGCATTTTACATTCATGTAATTTGGATTTGCCTCCCCTCCTTCTACATGCTTTTGGATTTGCCTCCTCTCCTTCTAAATGCCTTTGCTTCTTGTGCCGAGGATGTTGATTGATGGATAAATCTTCTTCAAATCATATCCCAATCATCAGGGCAATTCATGCATCTTTTTTGTAAGAACCGGTCTTGTGTTCTTGGGTGAATCATTCTTACAGATCGTGTTTGTGGGGTTTTAGACTTAGGTTCTTGCTTGCTGTGATGTGTGGGAGGTCCTCCAAGGTCACCATGATCATCAAAACCCCACGAGCAAGTCTTAGATCGAGTTCTTGAGTTTTGCTCAAACTTGGTGTGTTCTTCCTTCACGGGTAAAAAGGTCAGAACTTTGATGTCAATCCTTATCAATGAAGGTTGGAATGAGTTACCGACATCCTTAGTAGTACATCTACCAAGTTTCGTGAGTTTTTGTCTAGCCAATCAAAAGATTCATTAAAATTTGCTTTTGAGTCGTGCTGTTTTCACACTCTGTTCTTGCTTGCTGTTCGTGAGCCTGTGCTACCGCCCATTGTGCGGTACTACTGGTCTCTGGTGCTACCGGCCTCCCAATGGTAGCACCGGCCATACAGTGCTGGCTCATTTCATTTGCTTCCTTCAAGTGTTTCTCTTTGAGGGCTTGTTTAGATTATTTTGTGTGGGAGAAAATTTTATTTGGGATTATTCACCCCCCCTCAGATCGCCATCACGGTCCTTCAAATTTTTAGTGTTTTCTTGCAACTTTGCGAGGCTTTCCTTGGCATTCCCCATCTCTTCATCTTTTATGCTATTTCGACCAATATACTATGAATAGCAAAACCCAAGAAATCAGTGGGAGTAATTCTTTCAAGCTCCAAGATAAAATGGCCTCTCAATACCCCTCCCACCCGATCAAGGATACATGGCGGGATTACCGCCGAGAGTGGTTTTATTCTGAGATACTGAGGAGTAGCCTCTCTAGTGTGGTCATGGGTAGAAATAAAAATGAAAAGAGTTGGTCTTTGAGCGAATACCAGAAGCGCTTATAGTCAAGAACATCGCCAAGCTAGTGTCTGGGGATTTATCTAGACAGAAGATCGTCTTTGATTTTTTGTACCACAAGTTGAGGCCTCTGTAGAAGAGGTTGAAATTTGTCTGGAGGATCAAAGGCGACCAGGATCCTACCAAGGATGAGCCCGGAGGTAAGAATTTTCAAAATTTCCAACCTCTTTTTCCCATTGTTTTTTATCAACAAGATTGATTGACACTTATGTTTTTGTCAGTTCCGACCGCTCCTGAGACCTGGTCGAGGGTTGCATTTATTCTACAGGTCCCCTTAGATGGTGTAATATAGCAGATTATGTCCAAGTTAAGGAAAATCATGTTGGAGGTATGGGCCTGTCTTTGAGCTTACGGATTTGGCTTTTGGCCCTAGTGGGAAGTGTTCCTCTAATCCTAGCCCTTCTCCTCACCTAATCCCCACCTAAATTCCTCTCTTTTACTTTTTTGGGGCAGCTTGGCTACTCCCAGCTGTCGACTTTTGTAGTCGGCAATAAATTTATGGGGTAGGCGCTAGATCTCAAACTCGAAGGTCACACAAGACAATGGATTTAGATGTGTTCGGGCTCTCATGAGGAGATAATACCCTAATCCTGTGTGCTGGGATTATGGATCTCTTGGATCTAAGGATGCTCAAAGCGCAATGTGCTCTCAGGTATATGAGGTGTTTTATGCTCTATGGTTTCATCCTCTATTGTTGCCCACCTCTCCTTTATATAGTGGGGGTGAGGCGGCTTATAGTGTCCCGATCGGATAAGAGATTCCGATCGGTTACAAGATTCTAGTCGGTTATAGGATAGAGTTTACATCTTTATCTATCCTTCTAACGACTCGGATTACAATCAGATCCATCATTTCTAAACACAAGTTCAACTTCCGTTATGATATATCCCTTAAAATGCGGTTAAGAAGCTTGACGTGGAACATATCTTCTGGGCCTTCATCTTGGGCCTTTCCTGAGGATCCCCTCGAATCTATATCCCACAAAGCTTTCGAGTGCTTCATGATCCGACCGCTTTCTCTGGGCTCCTCGCCAAATTCGATCGTTTCTTATCCAATCGAAAAAAACCTTCCTTTTGCAACAGGCAAATTATGAAGAACTCGATCATAAATTTCGTCCTTTGCTTTTCTCAAGTGCAAATCTTTTACCAAGCTGATTTATCGCGAGCAGCCTCACGGACTTCTTATCATGTCACAAACGTAGATTTGATACTTTTCCCGCCCGAAGTCTTTAATTTTCTTCGCTTGACAGTCATCGGGCAGTCTTCGAGGTTGCCTTGTTTTCCCGTGCCAACTTGTTCAGCCGGAAAAAACTCTTCGTCTTCTGAAGTTGCATTAACACCAAACCTCTTCAGCTTTCGACACTTAATATCCCGGCTCTTGCTTCGATTTCGTCTGAATTGGCTATAAAAAGGCGTTCTAATACTTGGAGATGTATCCATTCGCTTTCTATCCTCCATCTTTTTGCTTTTAGCTTCAGCCTTCATGATGCCACAAAGTGGTATCATCAAGCGGCGCGACCTGTGCTAGTTGCGCTGGGAGGAATTTGATCGAGCTTTGAGCTACCGCTTTGTCGAAGAATCTCTGCTTGGTCTTTGGCGATGGATTGGACCCGTTATACGGCGTCTTGGATTTTGTTCATGACTTGAAATTGATGACACGTTTGACCGCTGCGAGACGTAGTTTAGGGTCAACATGAAGTTCGTCTGACTCTGCGCAATCCTAAGTCATGCAACACTAATCGCCGTCTCAAGGCTAGACGACGTCCAACTCGGACTTTCGATGGACGTAGCCTGATGCCAATTCAGAGTGCATCGTGGCCCTGGCCAAGTAGTCCTGTGTCCAGCTGCTGCAAAGCATAGTCCG
Organism: Otatea glauca; assembly: GCA_036346275.1. Lineage (NCBI taxonomy): Eukaryota > Viridiplantae > Streptophyta > Magnoliopsida > Poales > Poaceae > Otatea > Otatea glauca. Next base: position 4,385,426 of record CM070720.1, on the reverse strand, counting down.
TAACTCAGTTTGTGTCATGCCGAGGTTCTTCTTGGCTCATGGCCGAATGATACCCACGTCCTAAGAGCACGGCCCAGCTCTCTTGGAGCGTATCATGATTTCATATGGCTCTTGGCCGAGTGATATCTTTTCCCGACTGATATCGGAAGCGGCTTAGGCTCTCTTGGAGCGTATCACGTTTAGACGACTCATGGCCGAGTGATACCCTTTCCCGACTGATGTCAGGTTCAGCTTAGGCTCTCTTGGAGCATATTACTCTTGACGGCTCTTGGCCGAGTGATACCCTTTCCCGACCGATGTCGGACCCGGCTTAAGCTCTCTTGGAGCGTATCACATTTAGATCCGAAGGGCGTCTGTACTTGTTTAAAACGAATCACAGCATTCTCGGCCCTCGTGGAGCACGCCCATGGATCTGTGCCCGTTTGGGCTCAATCCTGTGGTACATGATTCCGTCATGCGGTAACCACCCGAAGGCCCAACGTGGGGCATACCGCAAGAAGATAAGTTTTTATTCAAGTTGGAAACTATCCACATCCCGTTTAATACGGTAAGTGGGAAACAAGCCCCATCGTGGGGGCGACGTGGCTTCAACGCGATCCGGTCAAATCCTGTCAAACCTCGTAAGTCGAGGTGACAGGCCTGCAAATCATTTATGTGGAATCTGAAAGGGTGAGACGTTTCGCAGCCTTTTCCCGTCGATTCGGCAGAGACCTTATTGTTCTCTCTTTAAAAACGAGGTCATACGACGCCCGACAGTTCATCTTTTCGCTGAGCCTTTTCTCCTTTCACCTTCTCGCCTCCCTGAACTCTCCGCCACCAAGGTTAACCTTAGCTATTCTTGCCTTCTCGAGTCGCTGTCAATCTTTCTGCAAGAATGTATTCCTCTACTCCTTCTCCGCCTTCACCACAAGATTGGACGACCTCGACAACAACCGAGGAGAAGCTAAAATCCATGGTAGATGACGGGATCTTGCCAGATTTGGCCTTGATCTCCGCACGCTCGGCCGCCGGTGAATCCGTCCCGACTCCCCGCTCCGAGGAGGTGGTGGTTTTCGAATCCTTTTTCCACCGCGGCCTTGGTCTTCCGATCAGTTCTTTCCTTCGCGGCCTTCTTTTCTTTTATGAAATAGAATTGGTGAATCTAAACCCCAATTCTATCCTTCAAATCTCCCTCTTTGTCCACCTTTGTGAAGCTTTTCTGGGCATTAGCCTCCATTTCGACCTCTTTCGTCACCTTTATCTCCTGAAGCCTATCCCTCCAAAAATGACCCCAAGGTTATTGGGGGCGCTGGATTCCAGCTGCGGGAGGGCTGAAGAAGGACTACTTTGCCATTCCTATCAAGACCTCCAACAAGGGCTGGCATCGGGAATGGTTCTACTACGCCATCCTCGAGTCATCTTTGCCTCCATTCACTGGGCGCCGTCCCAATGTGTCTATTTCCTGGGGTTCTACCCCTAATTCTTCCGACATGGATCAAGTGTCTGAACTCTTGGCATTAATCGGAAAGCTGAAGGATAGCGGGCTTACAGGAGTGGGTTTGGCCCTCCACTTCATCGCCCGCCGGGTGCAGCCCCTGAAGGAGCGAGTTCATCTAGGATTCGCTTATAGGGGAAAAAATGATCCGACCCGGGAACTGCCCGACGACTTGCCAAGGGAGACGTTATGCACCAGGGCTGGAGAACTCTTTATCCCGAGCATCGACATATTATCTGTCAAGTGCCCGAAATCCTTCAACATCTCACGCCCCCCTCCTGCGGTAGGCGAATTTTATTGGGAACATTACGTTTCCTTGTTCTCTGAAGTTTTGCTAACTCTTGACTTTCATCTTCGTGATCGCATCGCTTCTTCAAGATTCCTCCTTTCGAAATGCCTCCTCGCCTGGCTATTCTCCGAAAGCGCCGGTATGATCTCGATGAGGGAGCCCCGCTGCGAAAAAAGGGAAGAAAACATTGTCCGATGACCTCGTGGCCCCCCGACGCCCGGTCGGCGGTCCTAAAATCCAAGATCCGCCTGCGCGAGCTCCCGCTGGTTTTCAAGAGAAGCCCGGGTCACCAGCCAGCGGCGGTCCGAGTGGTTCTTCCGGGGGTGGGCCAGCTATTCGCAAGAAGCCCCGATGAGAATGAGGAAATCTAACAGTCCGCATTCGCTGACTCCTTTTTATTCTTCGTTCTTGCTGACGATTCTTCTTCACAGGGACCCTTCGCTTGATGCGCCCGTCGGGTCTCCTCACGGGGCTCACGAGGTTGGACCTCCCGGAATTTGTACTCGACAGGGAAAGCGCTTCGAGGGCGCCGGCGTCTCCTAGTCCCCCGGCGCCGTCTCACCGCTCGTGTTGCCCCGCAATGATCCCGTTGCTCGAGCGGCCTCCTGCTCGCCCCCGAGGTTGAAGAGATTCACCGAGTCCCGCCACCCTGCTGCGCCTCGGCTAATAACAGATACCACCTTTGCCGATGACGAGGGTTTGAAGCTTTTGGACGACCCAGAGGAAGAGCAAAGAGAGAGGGATGATTTTTTCATCCATGCCAAGGCTTGTGCGCATGTCGCCCAGGTGAGCATTCCTCCAAGACCGCTGTGTCCCTGCTTCCGCCCTTCTGCCACGCGTTTACCTTTTGCTATGATGATTATAGAAAATAGGGGAGCGCTTCGAGCGAAAGTTCGAGTACATTCAAAGGATGCTCCCTGAAATCCGGACGCGCCAGGATTATCTGGGCGACCTAGAACGCATCAAAGCCGAGTATGCGGCCGAGCTGCGATCCCTTCAGTCCGAACTCCAGACATCGCGGAAGGAACAAAACGCTCTGCGCTAGGAGAATCTGGATATCACCGGCTCCCTCCGAGGTAGCTATCTCTTGGGTTGTTTCATGTTTTTTGATTAGTCGACTATCTTGCCGATCTCTTGTTTTTGCTCCAGCTCGGGACTCCACTTTCGCGAAGCTTGAAGGAAAACTTAAAGCCGCGGAGGATTCCCGAGCGAAGCTGGAGAAGTATTTTGAAGGTGTAGCTGTCAACTAGTCTTTGTTTGATCCCTTACTATCCTCTCTAATGCTTTGCCTTGCAGATTATAAGGTCAAAACTCAGCGCAGCGACAACCGCCTTGGCGAGAGAGTTAAAGCTCTCGGCTTCTTCACTGAGCCCAGGATGCTTCTAGCCCTCGCCGAGTTCGCTTCATCCAGATGGCGAGGCCACTCGGCAGGGTGAAGCCATCGTCCGGCCAAGGAAGCCCTGTGGCCCTCAAGAACCTCGGCCAAGGAAACAATGACCAATCGGTGCCTGCTGGACTCGGCGATCACCAAGTCCTCTATCCCCGAGTGGATCTTGAGGCCCTTAGGAAGGCTACGCTCGTGATGTTGACGAAGATCGGGCTGCCGAGCTCTGGGAGGAAGTCAGGGATACTTCTTTGTCGATTGTAGAGACTCTTGACCTTTAAAGGCATAAAAAGTGTTCCCTGTTTCTCCTTCATGAAAGTATACATCTTCGAGTGGTTTGACCGAGACCTTGTTCATCGACTCACCTCCGTGCTCGGGATATGATTCATGGATCTTGTCCCTGAGTCTTAACATAAGAGCGAAGCACTCGAATTCATGATTATAAAAGAGGTTATATGAAAACGACTTTTTCAATCGAACTTTTATTCACAAAGGATTAAAAAGAAGTACATAAACTTAAGTGAAAAAGCGACGTAGCTGTTCTATATTCCAAGTATTGCTGATTGTCGATCCATCTTCTCGCTTAAGTTTATAAGCTCCGGGACGAATTATTTCATCGATGATGTAAGGGCCCTCCCAACTTGGGGAGAGTTTATGTTCGCTCTTTTGATTCCTCCTTAGGACTAGATCTCCTTTGGAGAACGCGCGGCTCTTTACATTGCGCCCATGATAACGTCGTAAGCCTTGGAGGTATTTTGCCGAACGAATTGTTGCGATATCCCTGGCTTCTTCCAGTCTGTCGAGGTCTTCTAGCCGGCTGTCTTCTGAAGCGATCTCTTCATAACTCCGAACCCGCTGGGATCCGAATTTAACTCGGTTGGTAAGACCGCTTCGTGCTATATACCGTAAAGAAAGGTGATCGCCGGTTGCTGTTCGCTGGGGTAGTTCGTAGCCCTGCAGCATCAAGGCGGTTCTTTGACCCACCGAGTAGCATATGGTTGAGTCGATCAAATTTCTTGCTTTTATGCCTTGGAGCACCATGCCATTAGCTCGCTCAACCTGTCTGTTATTTCGGGTGCGCGATCGACGCTGGCAAATTTTATGCCCAGCTCCTCGCACCAATCTTGAAATACTTCGCCTCGAATCGAGTGCCATTATCCGTGATGATTCGTTGGTACGCCAAATCTAACCACGATCTCGTGAAAGAATTCTTTGGCCTTTGCCGCCGTAATGGTGGCGACTGGTTTGGCCTCAATCCATTTGGTGAATTTATCAATGGCAACGAAGAGATGAGTATAGCCTCCTTGAGCCTTTTTCAAAGGTCCCACCATGTCGAGCCCCCAGACCGCAAATGGCCACGTAATCGGATAGTCTATAATTCTCGCTACCGCTTGTTCATTTGACGCGTAAAAACCGACATCCTTCGTGATGTCCGGACGATGTCCTCCGTGATCTCGTGACGGCAATCGCCAAAAGAACCCTTGGCGATAGGCTTTTCCCACCAGTCGATGACGCCGCATGGTTCCTACAAATTCCCGAGTGGATTTCTTTGAGCGTGTCTTTCCTTTTGTTTCGAGCATGCGTCGTCGCGAAGATGCGGAGGAGCTTTTACGATAAAGCTCCTTTCCAATGATTACATAACTCTTGCTTCGGCGCATGATCCGCTCGGCTTGGACGCGATCCTCGGGTAGCTTGTCTTCTGTCAGGTAGTCCAGGTATGGAGATGTCTAATCTGGGGTAATAATCAAGACCTCTCGCCTCTTCCCCTTTTCTCATCGGATCGCTCGCTTTTGGCCGAGCGCTAATCGTGGGTTTATGAATTTCTTCTACAAATATTCCCACGGGTACCTTGGACCGGCAGGATCCCATCTTCGCCAATTCGTCAGCTGCTTCGTTGTCCTGTCGAAGCACGTGAACGAGCTTGAGTCCATCGAAGTTGCTTTCTAGCTTGCGCACTTCTTGGCAATATGCTGCCATGTTGTCCTCGATGCAAGACCATTCCTTCTGCACTTGATTGACCACGAGCATCGAATCTCCGCGAACCGCCAGTCGTTGAATGCCGAGAGATATGGCGATACGGAGTCCGTGAATGAGTGCCTCATACTCCGCGGCGTTGTTGGATGCAGGAAAAAATATTTGGAGGACATACCTCAATCTTTCTCCACTTGGTGATATGAGCACTATACCACCCTCGCTACCGTGAGCATGAGGGAACCGTCAAAGTACATCGTCCAATACTTGAGATCTTTAGTAATCGCCGGGTGCTGCAATTCTGTCCACTCGACAGTAAAGTCAGCGAGTGCTTGGGATTTGATGGCCGTGTGGGGCTTGAATTGAATGTCAAAAGCCCCGAGTTCAACTGCCCATTTGGCAATTCTCCCAGTGTCCTCCTGGTTGTGAAGTATGTCTCCGATCGGGAAGGAGGTGACTACCGAAATGACATGCTCTTGGAAGTAGTGTTTAAGCTTGCAAGATGTAAGGAGTACGGCATATAATAGCTTCTACACTTGTGGATACCGTACCTTGGATTCACTTAGGACTTCACCGACGGCATACCGGTGTCGGACTCGTGCACTGAGCCGCTTCCTCCTCTCTACGATGATCGCAGTGGCCGACTACATGTGCCGCTGCGCGATATAAAGTAATAGGGTTCTTCCGCATTGGTGAGACTAACACGGAGGTGTCGCCAGAAGGTCTTCGATCTTCAAATGCTTGTTGCGCTCCGACGCCCACTGAAACTTATCTTGTTTCTTGAGTAGTTGAAGAAAGGCATACTCGTGATACCCGGTCGGAGATGAACTCGCTTAGAGCAGCCATACACCTGTAAGTTTCGAACGCCTTTTTGGTTAGTCGGCGGTTCCATATTTGATATGGCCTTGACTTTCTCCGAGTTGGCTTCAATGCCTCGCTAGACCCGATAAATCCGGCGTTTTTCAAGATACTCAAAACACACTTCTCGTGATTCACCATGTTGAAAGCCCTTAAACTTTCGAAAGTCTCGCTAGGTCGATGATAAAATCTTTCCTTTCCCGAAGTTTTACGACAACGCTCATCTACATACGCCCCACGCAGCCCGAGTGCGCGGAAAACACCGCCAGATCGCACGCTGATAGGTCGCGCCAGCGTTTTTTAGCCCGAATGCCATCGTGGTGTAACAGTAAGCTCCGAAAGGCGTGATGAACGAGGTCTTGATATGATCTTCCTCCTTTAGGCGAATCTGGTGATAGACCGAGTATGCGTCAAGAAAACTCAAAATTTCACAACCGGCAGCCGGGGAGTGAACGCTCGGATCCCATCGATGGATCTTTCATCTTGCCGGGGTGGACTCCGGCGTGGAGATCTTCTAGCTCGGTGATGACCGTCAAAACATCGAGGTGAGGTTCGCACGGCGAGTCATTGACTCGACGCTTGTCGCCTCTTTCACTCCGACAATGATGAACTCGCAATCGCCGTGGTCATCGCGGCATTCGGTCGCTCCGCCGATCGTAGCTTGCGCCAAACGCTCGAGTTGTCGCGCGCCCATGTCTTTCTTCCTCGCTCCACTCGCCGCTGGCCGTGATGTCTGGCGCGAGGTCACGGCCAAGGTTCCGTCGAGCGCCTCCGTGAGGGTGCGTGGCGCCGATCGCCAATGCTCCTACCGGTTGCGACCGATCGCTGGCGACACGAGTGGTCAAGTTAGAGCGCGAAGCGCTTCTCCACCGGCTTCTCCCGATTTTGCCGGATAGCCGCCGCCGTCACTATGGCCTTGATGTGAGCCACAATCGGGGCTGCTGGACTGTCCGATGCAATCATCGGGTCCAGCGCGTCGAGGAGCGTCTTCGAAGCGACGACGTTTTGCATCGGCGTGCGGAAGACGGACTGATCTCCCAACTTAGATTGCAGGATGTTCTCCCGGACATTGCGACCCAAAGATCGCAGAGACCGTGTTTTGATCTCCTTACCCTTACGTCGGCGATCTTCTTCCGCGACGTCACGATCTTCTTGATGGAGATCGGTCTTCTGTCCTTCAATTGAGAAGATGCCGCGAAAATCGCAGCCGCTCCTAATGGAGCCGACTGGTTTTCCAGATAAGTCAGAGTAATGTACCTGAGATGGTTCGCCCTGGATTCTGCCAGATTGGATCTGGTTTTTATCCAGGCTGACAAGCTCTCCATGCATATTAGCGACGAAATCCAAAGCTTCCGGCGAAAGTTTGGCCGAGATGAATCACGGCTGACGCCATCGAGTCTCAGAGGAAAAGATTGAAGCGCCTCTACTCGGCGCGCCTAACCGCCGACTTTTGTAGTCGGCAATAAATTTATGGGGTAGGCGCTAGATCTCAAACTAGAAGGTCACACAAGACAAGGGATTTAGACAGGTTCAGGTTCTCGTGGAGGAGATAATACCCTAATCCTGTGTGCTGGGATTATGCGGATCTCTTGGATCCAAGGATGCTCAAAGCGCAATGTGCTCTGGGCGATATGAGGTGTTTTATGCTCTATGGATTCATCCTCTGTTGCCCACCTCTCCTTTATATAGTGGGGTGAGGCGACTTATGAGTCCCGACGGATAAGAGATTCCGATCGGTTACAAGATTCTAGTCGGTTATAGGACAGAGTTTACATCTTTATCTATCCTTCTAACGACTCGGATTACAACTGTATCCATCATTTCTAAGGATCTTGACGTTATGATATATCCCTTTCCGTACGGTTAAGAAGCTTGACGTGGAACATATCTTCTGGGCCTTCATCTTGGGCCTTTCCTGAGGATCCCCTGGAATCTATATCCCACACGAGCCGACAGCCTCCCCTCCCTTTTCTTGCTTCCTTCTCCCTCCATCCTTTGGGCTCTTCTCCCTCCCCAAAGCTTCTTCTTCTTCATTGGGTTATTCTCCAGCTGTAGCAAGCCTTGGGGCTTCTTCCTCCTACCCCAAAACCGAGCTGCTCCTCTAAACCGAGCTCCTTGCAGTAGCCCTTCTCCCCCAAGCAGCCAAGCTCTCCCAACTCCCCCTTGTTCTGTTGGTGATATGCCCTTGAGGAGATCGTAAAGATGATTGTATCACGCCTTATGTTTATGGAACAATATAATTGTTTGTCCTTTGAATAAATGTCGATTGGATTAATCAACAAGTAAGTGACTTGTTCGTGCAACTTTTTCCATATATTGATATTATTCAAGTTATCCCTGATCGGTTATCATAATATAGGACGATTATGTTTCATAGATTAGCACATATATTGATTGATGACCATGTTTCACGGGTCATAGAGATATGGAGATATCTAATCAATAATGTGGACACATGTTAGAGAACATGCATTGGATAGACCCATATGAGACATTGCAAGAATCGTTATATATATTCTTATGTGTCATCAGTTAGTCTCATGCATAGTGTATGTATGTTCCTTAGATCTGAGATCGTCATTGGTTTCCTAGATGTGTAATGGTTTACTTAGGAGCTACCAAATGCTACTCTTTAACCAGGTTGTTATCAAGGAAGCTTTCGGGTTCACTATGAAACATGCTGAGGTACATGAATGATCAAGATGGAATTTACTCCTCCTATATTACGGAGAGACATCTCTGGGCCCCTCGAGGTAGATGGATTAAGTAAGTGCATGGCCATGCCGGATGTGATTGAGAGTCAATCCAGATAAATTATTCCTCTACGGTATGAGTGAAGAGATCGAGCTGTCATAGGATGACATGACTCTCGCCTTGAGCTTGATCTGATATCGTGAAGCAAAGGGAACATGAGATTATCACATTATAGTAGGTTCGTCCGATGCTTTATGGATATTTGGGAATCGATATGTACTGCTAGGTACCGCTGTCAATTATCGATCAGAAAGGTATTTCCGAGTCGTGTCCAAATATACATGAACCTACAGGGTCACACACTTAAGGGGATGGAATATAGTGGTATGGATTGGATCCGTCACTAATGGGCCAAGTGGGATTTGTCCTTCAGTTGGGCCCTAATGTAGGGTTCCACCACAGGGGAGGGGACGGCTAAATAAAGGGAGTTCGTGGTTGCAATTGATATGTGAGAGGGCGTAGCCACCGAAACCCTAGCCATCTCTACTTGAGCCTTCCCGTGCGCGCTGGTGCTGGCACACCGACGCACGGCGTTCTTTTCCCGAACGTGTGGACACTAGTAGAGGTGTTACTGCTACTGCGACACTGATCGAAACGATCGACCACCGGGCGAGGAGGATCGGCCACCGCACGAGGAAGATCGACTACTGCAACAGGAAGCACACTTCGTTGATTCGGGCTGCATCAACTTCCTTCCGCTGCACTACTCGTCTAGTGGTAACGATCCATGATCATTTACTTGCGTGGCTTTCTGTTTTACGAGGTAGAAATTTTAATTGTGTGCTAGCATAGCCTACACGTATCCCTTCATGTCCCCCCTTGTGGGTAAGTGAAGGTAAGGCTTCCTACGGTTTGGATTGGGTGGTTTCCTTGCTTTTTATGGAGGAGCCATGCTAGTTTAGTTGTTCTAGGGTTTTGGAAATTGGGGATTTTGGAGGAAATTGGTGGATCTAGAACTAGGGTTAGTTCTCAAATTTCGAGCTGTAAGGCACTCGATTTTGGAGCAGCGATATGAGGTCCCTAGATGCATTTCCTGAGTGGTTGTCTGTAGAAGAAGTTGTAGATCGTCATCTTAAGTTTAATTAGAGATCAAGAACATGATTTTTGATTCAGCCATTTAGGAGATATGGTTATTTTGTGACTATTGTCCGTAACTGTCATTGTTATTAGTAGCCTCGGTTTGTTTATTGTTTTGGGCAATCTAGAGCTATTTCTTGAGGGGTTGGTTGTAGAAGAAATTGTAGAACATGGTCTTATATTTAATTAGAGGCCAAGAACATGAATTTTGGTTTAGCCGTTTAGAAGTTATGCTTATTTGAATGCCTACTGTCCTCTTTGGAATTGCTGTTGGCAGTAGCTTTGTTTTGTGCTATGCATGCCTAGTTAGAGACCGAATTGGACTATTTCAATAACTATAGAAAGCTAAGAAATTTCCTGTATATTCTAAAAATGTCATCGTTTGCATAATTTGGAATTGTATAAAAATAGTTATGGTCAGTTGAAGTGCGCTGTCCAGAATTGAATCACGGTTGGAAGGTCAGACTTTGGGTAGTTCTGTATTCGAAGTTCAGGTCATGCTTTGGGGACCTTTTGGTCATTTCCAAAAGGGTTGGATGTTGTGAAAAACGTGGATTATTGCCTTAAACTTCATTAGAGATCAAGAATACCAAATGTTGTTAAGCAGATAGAAAGTTATGGCATTTTTATTGTCTGCTGTCGAGAGCTCATTCCTGCAAGCAGTAGCTTCGAGCTTGTGTTGTGCATGGCTAGTTAGAGGCTGAATTAAATTATTCTAATACCTAAAGAAAGCTAGGAAATTGTGGGTTATTACCTATAGATTTCTTAAATCTTTTGGTCCCATAAGTTTGGGTACTAGAGGTTGAAATTTTGGTGTTTTGTCCAGCGGGACAGCAAGGGGCGCGTAGTTGTGAGGTCACTTTGTTGTGTTTAAATTGTTGATGCTGAATGTTATGATTGCATTATTTTGAGATGTATGTAATTGTTATTTCAGGAAGTGTGACTTCGGGGGTGGCCTCAATCCCGCCCCACCGCGTTCTTCACGGTTAGAGGCAAGTGTATCAATTAGAATGATGTTAGGATGTTGGTTGCTTGCTTGTGACTACGAATATGATTATGCTAACGATTATGGTTATGTTTATGAGTATGTCTAGGATGATTATTATGTTTATGATGATGCAAATGATAAGGTGATGGATGTAAGTATATGACAATGTGCATGTTTGTCAAATGTTAGAAATCGACAATAAACGATAACTCGTGTACCTTCGGGTTAGCAAAGTCAAGCACAAAATCAGAGGTGCACGATGTAGACAGGTTCAGGCCCCCTGACGGAGTAACACCCTACTTCCTCTGTGGATGATATGTGTATATGATGTCTCGAATACAGAGTAATGTGTCTAGCCCTAGTTACAAGGAAGATTTGAACTTTGTCTAAGGCTAAGCTAGGGTTGGAGGTTGATGAAACGCGGGTCGCCGACTCCTGGTTGCTCTACGCAAAGGTTCTAAAAAGTCTTCTCTACTTCTAGTCTGGAAATCTCTCATCCCCCTTGAGGATACTTTCCCCCGGCCTTATATAGTCGAGGTGGCCTTGCCCCAAGTCGAGTCGTAGTCAGTTTGGAGCACTGGATCATAGCCGATGAGGAATCCATCGTCGTGTCATCTTTGCAACATATCCAAATTTCTCAGATACTAGGCGCATTTTAGTCGGTTTCCTTGTAGGAGGAACATGATCGAGTACTTCCTAATATGGAATTATCCTTTCCGTATATCTTATCCCACGTAATAGGCCATGATATCTAGAATTTCTATATGCCGTTAGAACATATCCTTCACATATCATTCGAGGACACATACCCTATGTTTAGATATTCGATAGTAGCCCCCGAACACTGTTCAGCGGAGGGTCCACTTAAGCGCTTGGTCGAGTAATGCCTCGCCTGCTTGTCGTCTAATGATTTGAGAAGATTGGGAATCGTTGAGTATCGAGTAGGGATGTGCTAGGTCGAGCGCCCTACCATCAGCCCATATCGAGTCCTCAGGATAACTGCAAGTTACTCGATTTGACTCGACTCTGAGCAGAGTTGCAAAAAATTCAAAAAATCTAAACAGTGGGCATTTGAGTATTTATTGCTCTCGTCTGCAACACAAGATTGGTGCATTGCCATCATTCCACTTTTCTCGCTGATCGAGGCACTGTGCCAAGGGTGAGTGAACCGTTTGCCTAAAATGGTGTCGGCTTTATAAGTTCACAGGCCCAGAACCATAACCATTCCCCTCCTTATCACTTTCAACCTTACTCTTGAAACCTCCGCCGCGTTCATTAAGCCTTAGCACCTCCACCTTCAAAGAACTTGCCTTACATTCTCCTCAATGGCATCCAACCCCTCAACCAAATACGGAGTTGCTCCACCACCGAGAAGAGACTCGATATAACCGAGGCGACCTTCGAGGACAAGGCCCTCGAGAGGTGTGGTAGAAATCAATCATGATAGAGAAGCACCTTGCCGAATGGAGAAGGATGGCTTCGTTCCTCCTCAGGAGTTCTTCCATTAGAGGCCGTCACAAGGTGAGCTATATCCTACCCCCGAGAATGAGGATGAGACCATTGTGTTCAAGGCCTTCTTCCACTGCGGACTCAGTTTCCCCCCTTCTCTGTTTTCGCTCTCGGTTCTTGAATTATACCAGATCCAGCTTTGCCACCTAAGCCCCAATTAGATCATGATGCACAGCGTGTTTGTCCATCTTTGTGAGGCTTTTTTGGGTATTTAGCCTAGCCTCAACCTGTTCCGCCACTTCTGTAATCTGAAGAGGGCAATAAAGAATGAAGCTGTTGGGGGCGCCGGTTTTCATCTCTGCAACGGCGTGTCAAATTCTTATATTTCTATCCCCGTTACCTCCTCCTAGCAGTCGGACTGGAGGAAATGGTGGTTTTACATCACCTCTTCAGACATTGCGAACTTCCCTCTAGCTTTTCGACCACTCTTCCTTCATTCGATTGACCTCTGGATGAAAATCCCTCCTTCAACCACCCGCACCGCCTATTATGTCCAGAAGATCGAGGAGCTGAGGAAAACCGGGCTGACTGGGTGGCACATCGCTAGAGACTTCCTCATGTGCCGGTCAAGTCCGCTGAAGAGCCAGGATCACTTGCCCTGGGACTACTCCGGAGTCGATGATGCCACCAGGGACAATCCTAGAAGTAAGCATTTATAATATACTTCTTCTCTTTGTTTTAGTCGATGAGTGGTAAACTAACTCATTGTTTGCCAGATCTATTGGACTCGGACATCTCCTCCAGGCTGAGCAAGATGTTCCAAGGCTCAGAACCTGGTACTTGTGGCATCGAGGCGTATTCACTCATCAATCCTCTGGCCGGAGGAGGCATCGATCGTGGCTTGTAATGCATCTTTCGCATCCGTCATCCACCTTAACCCAACATATCCTCGTGGATGCCAAGTTTGATGATGAAAGCTCACCGATTGAGGGAATCATTGGCCCGATGATGACGAGCCGATCCGAGACGATGATCAAGCATCGGCTCGTCCTCGCCGATATCGCTCCTTCTTTGGTCAATCCAGCGCCTATCATCGACACAAGCGAGGGTGAGGTGGCTCGAGCAAGAGGTTGTCGAGCCCTCGAACAAGGAGGTCGGTATCTCCGTGTTCTCGCCGACCACCGAACGGCCTCGAACCTCATCATCGAGAAAGTTCGACTGTATCCTTCAATCGCCGCTTGATGTTATGAAATCTCTTCCGACGCAATCAAACAAATGTTGGACGCATCGGGCCACCTTGGGGGTTGATGTGCGTAAGTCGATGACTCCATGTAGACATCTTCTCGAACGGGCTTTCCATCGGTCGGGTTGGTCGAAAGCAGGTCATACCTCCATCGAATAGCACTTGCCGTAGTCATTATTTGACAAATTTCAATTCGTAGTAACTTCTTATTCACGTGTTCCACCGCTGGTCGATTTTCCAAAGGCCATCTCTTCCACCGCCGTGGTCGGTCGAGAAGCTAGCCGATGGGACCAGATCGGTCTTGGCAAAAATATCTACGCAAAGAAGAACGCAAGCAAAATATCGCTAGCGGGGTGTTCCTTTCTATATTTACAATTCTTTCCTCTTTTGGATATGTCATGCGTAAAATCTCCTACAGAAAGGGCATCTAGCCGCTCACGATGACATCGCCGAGTCGCTTTGTCATCTCTTGGCACGCTTGTCACCTTCACAGCCTCCTCTTCGGGCGGCTACTACCACAACAATAGCTCCACCTCCTCCAACTTCTCAAGCGCCTCTCAAATATTGGTCTGTCCTGAAGCCCTAGGTTCAGGTATGCAATTATCACCAATCTATTTCCCACGCTCTGCTTTATCCTCTATTTTGCTTTTTGACACCTCTTGGCTTCTTTCTACAGCACATTCCAGATACCTTGTGCAAGGTTGAAACTTTCTGCGAGCAGGCCCACCAACAAAATGAGCAGCTCATGGCTTCTAGCTAACAAACGCTCAAGACAAAAAACACCGAACTGGCGGCACTTAGGGCCGAGCTGAGGACTGCCAGTGCTGAGGCTGAGAAGCAAAAGGGGGAGGCGAAGAAACTGAAGGTGGAGGCAGAGAAATTGAAGCCGAGAAAGCTGCTCGCGATGCCGCGTGGCTCAAGGCCAAGGTCAGCCGAGACAAGGCGGAGGCGAGCAGGAAGTTGGTCAAGGGTGAAAAGGCTGTAGTAGATGCGACGCTTGCCACTATGCAGTCGGAGACCCTTGAGCACATGACTTCATCTGCACATCTTGCGACTTCTCACATGCTTGGCCTTGTGAAGAGCCACCATCCGGGCCTGGACGTCTCGATACTAAACGAAGGATTCGCATGCGAGGCGAGCGAGGTTGCCGATTACATTGAGTCGTCAAAAGGCCTTACTGAGGGGTTCGTGGTCTAGTTGGAGTTGCCTCTCTCGGACGATGATGATGACATCAGCTAGAATTCTTAGGCCTAAATACGCTGATGTAAAGTTTCTACTGCGGTCTTTAATGATAATGCCAATTAATTTGCTTGTCTATTATGCTTTGCCTCCTATTTCCTTGTCAATGAAATAGAGTAGCACAAGTAGATGCAAATCTGATTTAGCACTCAAAGACCTTCAATAAATAACTTTGTTGCCAAGCATATGCCTGATTGCATCTGTACACAAGGCTAGAAAAATACTCATCAAATAACTTAGCCCCTGAGCGAGTACTTGGAGAGGCCGAATATAACATGACTGCTATATAGTTTAAAGTAAAAAAACTACATGATTTTTGCAAGTATTCATCGACCATATAACTTAGACTTTGTAGCAAACAGGAACTTGCTGAACAACGCATGTAGAATCAACTAGAGGCGTCATCTCCCGCCGCTCGCTGAGCGTTAGATGTCTAACAATCTATTGCTCGTATGCGCACATGATAGAATTGCTCGTCGTCAGGTTCAGGCATGGCCACACGTTGGTTTTGTTTACTGACATGCTAAGTACAAGATCGAGTAAATGCGTGCAAAACATCGCATGTAAAAAAAAGTAAAGAAATTATGCCTACAGCGCTCCGCTCGATAACAATATCGACTAGGAAATAGAACAAAGGTACATAGTTACCTGTAGCACCCGACTCCTTACTCGATGATATGTCATCGGGTTGGGAGTAGATTGACGTAAGCACAAATTCATGATGTAGACCCCGACTCTTTACCAGATAGCTGGAACGAGCAAAAAAGAGTGTAGCATTAGCATCATAGATACCTGTTGCGACTCCGAACCCCTTATTCGATAGGTGTATCGACCCGAGAGTGAAGCCAGGTTGGTAAAGATCGAGCGATGTAACCCCCGTCCCTCTATTCGATGGGCGCATCAATTAGATGGTAAAGCAAATACGTCGAAAAGTGCATGATGTAGCCCCCCACTTTCTACTCAATTGCTGCATCGAGAAGAGAGTTGTAACATCCTGCCAATTTAATAAAAATAAGAAATAAATTAAAGATTCAAACCAAATTTCATTTTTTTTCTTTTCCTGGCTTTTTCTTGAATCATTCTGGATTTTATTGGATTCCCTTGATTATTGTTCTAAAGGAGAATTCATTCTAATAATCATTTAAGCATTAGATAAGTTATAAGAAAAGAAATGTACAATAATAAAATGATGAAAATCCCTAAAAAATCTTTAGAGAACTCCAAATTCTGTTTTACAATTTAAAAGTCAAATCAAGGTATTTAAAAATGAAAAGAAAACAATATTATGCTGATCAAAGAGGATTCCAAACAAGATATCTGGAAGATCAGAATACAGCAGCTCTAAGATATGAGGAACAAACAAAATTTCAAAATGAAGTAATGTCCAGATTTGACCACCTAAGCAAAAAACAGGACAATCTTAGACAGCATGTCCAACAGCTTGATACTAATCAAAATCTGATAAAGGACAGACTGTATGACATGAACCCGAAAATGGATGATTAGTACAAGAAACTGAGAAATCAAGTTGAAGCTGCAAGTATATCACATACAAGCAATCAGTTATGGATGAGACATCAGTTAGATCATCTTTCAGAATTCACTGTGGATGCCTTGCTCGACTACACTCACTTAGCACATGATTGCATATATGATGTTGGTGACGTCCTTGTTGAAACTCGCACTATGAATGAATCTTTGGATCAAATTCACCAGATCTTCAATCGTTGATTATCCAAACAGAGACCTGCACTATCCAAGTTGGCATGATCAAGCTATGTCTCAAGGGCCGTAAAATCAAAGCCGAGAAGTCACGATGATAAACCGCCTCTCCTCCAAAGAAAAGCTCACTGTGGCCAGCTCAAAAGAGTCTTTTCTAGGCGCAAGTAGGGGCCCTTTTTGGCTATTGATGCCAAAGGGGGGGGTAAAACCTTATAACCTCTCTTAAGTTCTTTCTCAGAGGTGGATTATATGTTGTGTTCTTGTCCTTGTATGCTACTTTATTATCTTTATATATGGCTGTTTAGATGCTATATGCTCTAATACACTCTTTAATACTCAGCTCTGATATGAATTTTAGAATGCATTTATTAAGGGGGAGAAAATTCACTAATAAATTCTGCTGTCAGTCTTTTGAGCTAACTCTATTTTGCAGAATACATGAGATATTATCAACTAAAAGGTATGTCGTCATCAATTACCAAAAAGGGGGAGATTGATAGCATCTAGGCAACCCTCAATTCTATTACTGTATTATTATGGTTTTGGTATTGATGACTAAGGTTGTAATACTCAAAGCTTTGAAGAAAAGAAGCTGCAATCTATGATGGAACAAGTTGGGCTAACAAGATTAAGGTATTCAGTTTATAGTTTATATCTTGGGAGGTGATTCAAGACAAATAGTCTAGGTCTATTTTCTTTTTGGTTGTCCAAAAGAGGGACTTTGCACAAGCAAATAGGTTGTTAGGCAAAGGCAAAACTAGATCTCTCGGAGCATAAGACACTTAGACTTTATCCTTGTGAGATCTTATCTCTTTGTACACCGGACCAATCTTTATCTATCTTTTCTTCAAATCCGCTATGCACTTTGAAACTATTCTACGTCAAAACTCCCTTTTTGATATCTAATCATTAGATATTCGTTTTCATATTCACATATCCGTGATTAAAACCTTCTTTGAAAATCTTCCTATAGCCAAAAGTTTGCCTATATATGTCAGACCAAAATATCGCTTGCTTTCCATCTACAAAGAGATCAAATATTTGGTCCGGCACTCTTTCAGTTTATAATTTTTGGCCGGACTGAATCTTTGATGTCTTTTTGAATCGAAACCTAAAATGAGGTTTCTCTATCTTCGAAAGAATTTTACTTAGGAAACGGACTAAGCATTCGTGTTTAAAATATCTCAGTTCATTGCTAAAATAAAAATCTTGGATAAAAACTTATCTTTATTGAAAAGGTCCTTGGCACCAATCTTCTGAAAAGTCCATGTATGACGGACCAAAAATTTGGTCCGACGTACATGTGTCTCAGTGCCAGACCAATCTTCTCAAAAGTCCATGTATGATGAACCAAAATTTGGTATGACGGACATGTGTCTCAAAGGCTGCATCAATCTTCCAAAAGTCCATGTATGAAGGACAAAAATTTGGTCCGACGTACATGTGTCTCTCTCGCTGCACTAATCTTCTTAAAAGTCCATGTATAACGGACCAAAATTTTGGTCCGACGTACATAGGTCTCTGTGCCAGTCCAATCTTTTAAAAGTCCATGTGCAACGGACTAAACAAATTGGTCGGTCGCTCATTTTGTCTCTCAGTTGTATGCCGGACCATCCTCTATAAGTAACCCATGTACTACGGACCAAAATTTTTGGTCCGTCGTGAACACTCAAATTTGGTCCGTCATACACATATCTAGTATCGCTAGGCACTGATACTTAGTCCGTTGTACGTGTATATTTCTGTTGTTTCTGAGATCTGACACGTCCAACGGCTACTGTAGCAGTGTCAGAATTTAATAAAAATTATCTGATGAGGTCTCAAGCAAAAAAAATTATATTACCCTCTGAAAGGATAAGATCTACCAACGGTAAACATATCAGGAAATAATAATTATATTTGATAGTTATAAAAATTCAAAAATAGAAAAGCTAAAAATCTGAAAATATAAATTTCAGAATTTTAGTAAATAAATAGTAAAGAATCTAAAGTTGCACATTTTACAGGAAAGCAACATGGCCGTAAGAAACCTTCAAACAAATCTCAAAAATTTTGAATAAATTATAGACACCTAAATAAATTAGAATCAGAAAGCACCAAATTGAGCACAGTAAAATGTCAGAATTTTTATAAATTCTACATGCATCAAATCAGTCTAAAAATTTAACAGTATGATTTACCTTATCTCTAGTACACGCAGTAAAAATTTCATTAAATTTCAGACAAGATAGGTAACCGATTCATTGGATCAAAAACAGCTCAGATCGCAGAAGTACTCAGATTTCTCTTCTTCTCTCTCTGCCGTGCGGACCCGTTCTCCTATGCGGTCTCACCTGTCAGCGAGGATTGCTATCTTCTTCCTCCTCTCACAACCGAGCTCCCTCGCATGACCGAGAGAGCTCGCTGGTACTGTAGCATTGCCACCTATACACTTTCGCGTCACCCGAGGTAACCGCCTCATCATCAGCCTGCCATGAATCGTCCTTGCCCGAATTTTCCGCAATCTCGCCCATACCTACTCCTGTGGAGCCGCTGCAATTTACCGATGAGTTCACACCAGGTGTTGATCTTCTCTACAGTGAATTCCTTGGATATAAAAGCCGTTCAGTGATCGCTGAAGAATGCTCGTCATTTCCGCTCTCATTTTTCCCACTCTCGTCCACTGAACCTCTTTCAATTTCTCGTATTTCCAATCTAGCCAAAGAACACTAGAATCGGGGTCGATCTCGATTTGAAGCGGTACCGTCACTTTTTCTCAAATTCCCTTGTGCATTAGCTTATGTGACTCACCCCGATCAAAACCCACACTCATTTCCAGGAATCATTAACCCGAGCCTCGCCGCCACTGTACCCTCTTCTTGTTGGTGATATGCCCTTGAGGCAATCATAAAGATGATTGTATCACACCTTATGTTTATGGAATAGTATAATTGTTTGTCCTTTGAATAAATATTGATTGGATTAATCAACAAGTTACTTGTTCGTGCAACTTTTTCCATATATCAATGTTATTCAAGTTATCCCTGATCGTTTATCATAATATAGGACAATTATGCTTCATAGATCATCACATGTATTGATTGATGATCAAGTTTCACGGTCACGAGATATGGCGATATCTAATCAATAATGTGGACACATGTTAAAGAACATGCTGGATAGACCCATATGAGACACTATGAGAATTGTTCTTATGTGTCATCGCTGATCTCATGCATAGTGTATGTATGATCGTTAGACCTGAGATTGTCATTGGTTTCCTACATGTGTAATGGTTCACTTAGGAGCTCCCAAACGCTACTCTTTTACCAGGTAGTTATAAAAGAAGCTTTCGAGTTTACCATGAAATATGCTGAGGTACATGAATGATCAAGATGGAATTTGCTCCTCTTATATAATGGAGAGATATCTCTGGGCCCCTTAAGGTAGATGGATTAAGGAAGTGCATGTCCATGCCGAATGTGATTGAGAGTCAATCCAGATAAATTATTCTAATACAGTATAAGTGAAGAGATCGAGCTATCGATTATCGGTCAGAAAGGTGTTTCTGAGTCGTGTCCAAGTATGCATGAACCTACAGGGTCACACACTTAAGGGGTTGGAATATAGTGGTATGGATTGGATCTGTTACTAATGGGCTAAGTGGGCTTTGTCCTTTAGTTGGACCCTAATGTAGGGTTCCACCATGAGAGAGGGGTGGCTATATAAAGGGGTTCGTGATTGCAATAGATCATAGAAGAGGGCGCAGCCACCGAAACCCTAGCCGTCACCACTTGAGCTTTCCCTTGCACTCTAGTGCTCGCACAACGATGCATGGCATTCTTTCCCTGAACGTGTGGACACCGGTAGAGGTGTTGCTGCTACTTCAACACTGTTAGGGACGATCGACCACCGCGTGAGGACGAACGACCACCGCGTGAGGACGATCGACCACCACGTTAGGAGGATCAACCACCGCAACGAGGAAGATCGACCACTACAACTGGACGCGCACTTCGTTGATTCGGGCTGCATCAACCTCCTTTCGCTGCACTGCGCGTCTAGTGATAACGATCCATGATCATTTACTTGCGTGGCTTTCTGGTTTACGAGGTAGAAATTTTATTGCGCGCTAGTGTAGCCTACCCGTATCCCTTCAATTCTTCCCCAGAACCAGCGGTCGGTGGCAGACCAAACTAGCTGATCTCTAAAGATAGCGTCAGGTGAAATGAAACTCCTGAGTCCTGTAGGTGCTATAGGTCGAACCGATTCCAATGGAAAAGCTCCTCGCCGCACAAAGACGGCCGACGCTTCTTCCGCCACGCATAGCTACGTGGTGAGGTGGTTCACCGGTCATCGGTAGGAATGGGTACCGCCATCAGTGCACAAGAACGCCTCGGTGCTAATCGTGCCTCGACGGACCGGAAGCCAACGGATCTCACGGCAATGAGCCCTTGCCGCGCTCGCTTTTGTGTCATCGACGGTGGACCCAAGCCAAGGATCGGTCAAGTTTGAACGAAGTATCTATCGCAAGAATCGGCGAAAAGACGCTTTAGTACTCAAAACGTATTTTGCTATTTGTTTTAATTTTCAGAACCGAATCACTTCAAATGGCTATAACTTCTAAAGTATGAATCCAAATAAGATGAAACCAATTTCTAAATTCATCTAAAATCAAGTACTCTCAGTATATGCAAACACATTTTAAAACTATTCTTTGTAAAAATTTGAAATTCAAATTTCTAGAAAAGGCATCAAAATAGGCTATATGTAAAAATTTTGCAAATGAACTTAGATTTTGATAAAACCAATTTTGTTGTGACCCTTGTCCTGCTAGCAATCTAAATATGTAAAAATATTTGAGAAAATAATTTTTTTGGTCTTTTCTATTAAAGTCTAACATTATTAGATTAAATATTTAATAAGGAATAACTAATAGCAAAGAATTTCAGAAAGTTATTAAACTTATTTCTTTTCAAACTAATGGCAGTAGGTCTTGAGCATGTAAAAATAATTAGAAAGTAATAATTTGAATATATTTCATGCATATAAGCCATATTCTAGTGCAAGGATCATATGTCCAAAATGATGGATGTGGCATAGTATATTCTAGCGCTTCAGGAACATCTGAAAGATGAGATAAGGTGGACCATTGTGGCTCACGATATCCATGATTTCCAAACTATGGTGGATAAATGTAACACCCTAAAATTTGCTCTAATTTAAATTTTGGAGTATTTTTTATTTTTGAGAATTTCTGAGAATTTATTAGAATTAAAATTGGATTTATTCATTTCTGACCTTTCTTGAATTCAATTAAATTTATGCAAAATTCTATGCAAAGTTTCACTGAAAATATTTTATTTGAGTTCCAAATGTCTCAAAGTATTTTCTAGAATTTTTCTGGGTATTTTTACTATTTATTTTGGCTTTGTTTATTTATCTGATTTATGTTTAATCAGAAATGTTTTATAAATCGGGTGAATAGTATCGGGCCGCCCAAAGATCGCTTAGCCCGCCCACCATCGCAAACCCTAACCGCCACGCACCCAAGCCGTCCGATTGAGATCCAAAGAATGTTGTTGAGCCACGCCGCCCAACACGCGGCGCCGTTGATCGCCGCGCACGGACGCTGGGATTTCACCACGCCGCTTCGCCCCCGCGAGATCGCCGGAGGGACGGGCTTTGATGGCCGTGATTACCGCCGCAATTTCGCGCACGCCGAGGCCCTTTAAATCGCGCAGGAGCGCTGCTCGCAGAGGACTCAACGCCGCGCCTTTTGACTCCTTGCACTCACGCCGAGACCCTCTAGCGCCTCGCTGTTGCTCGCCAGATTTGCTTTCTTTTCGCCGTTGTTTTTGCTTCCTCTCATCGCCGTCCGAGCCGCCCGCCGTGCTCCAACCCCATCCCGAAGTTCACCGGGCAAGCCGCATCGAGTGGACCACTTCTTCACGCCGGAGAACCACCGGCTCCGCCGACCGCTGCCTTCCTCGCCCCGCCACTTCTACCCGCTACACCGCTGCTAACCTTCGCGAAGCTTCATCCGCCGTCCGCTCTTCATCCGACCGCTCGGGTGAGGCCGCCAGAGCCATCTCGCTTCTTTCCTTGGTTTTAATTGCATCGCTATATCTATAGATGTGCGCTTGATGTGTCTCAGATAGATTTAACTAGGTAGATCCCGCCGTTGTTTTGTTGATGGATGAGTGAGATGGCACCACGCCAATAGTTTGCACAAGAAACCGCCGTAACGGGATCGCTTGACAGATCCAGGCGGTGCCGTGGGCTTGGGCCGAGTCGGTGGATCCGCGCTGCTCATTTTTGAACAAGTGGCGTGATTGTGCCGCGCTTTGTCAAATCGAAAGCGACCGCTGTCCCTTTGACCGGCGTGACCGAGTCCGGGCCGCCGATTCACGGAGTGTCGCGATTAGGCCGCTGTCGCCGCGGGCCAACGCGCCGCCAGAGACGGCACGGATTGGACCGCTGGATTCGGTGCACCGCCCGATGCGTGACGCGTGGGGTGCGGAGGCGAGGCGCCGCCGAGCCGCCTGCAGGCCGCCGCTGATCCGCTACCGCTCGATGGCCGACGGTGTCACACGGATTTCGGCGCAAAGACGTGAGATCCGCCGCTGATCTTTGACGGCCATGATTGCACCGCTGAAGGGATCCAACGTTAAGGATCGCCGTGATGATGGCACGTGTCCACGCCAATCTCGAGGCATCGGCCGACGCCGCAGCGACGCTGCTAACGCTATCCGTGGTGGCCGTGCTCATCGCTTTGTGGACCGAGTCCACTGCGGATCGACCAGCCGTGGATCGGGTCCATAGACCGAGGTGACGTGGCAGCCCTAGAGCATGCCACGTGTCAGATGACGTCATTTCTCTAGAAACATATTTCGGCCGAAATTCTTTTCTGTGCTGATGTCATAAAGGCGATTTTTCAGTATAAAAATAATTTGGAAAAATCGTATTTTCTAATTTCTGTATTTTCAGATTTTATTCAAACTTCAAACGGCTATAACTTTTGCATTTTAACTCGAATTTCGGTGATTCAAATTTCTAAAAATTCATAAAATTGTGATCTATTTAATGATGAATTTTAGTTGAATTTTTGAGGTCATTTAGTCTTCTTTATTAGTTATTTATTGCATATATTGTTTGTCCGCGTAGACACAAATTTGCCGGAAGGATTCGAGGAAAAGTTCGTCGCTCAAGACCAAGCTTCGGAACACGACCAGCAACTATTTAAAGGCAAGTGATGCTTTGATCATTTTGATCCCAGATTTTAAAATGTAACCTATGCTTTGAAATTATGCATGCTAATTTATTTAAAGTGAATTTAAATTAAATTGGGTAATGTAGCTAATCAACCCATGTTATTATTGTCACCATGAAATTATTATCTGTATGCCCTGAAATCTTTGTCACCCTAGGATTGATTGTATTAGTTGGATGTTAATATTGTGCCAACATGGGAGGCCAGACCGTGAGTAGATGCTTAGCCTTGCAACGAATCATGAATGATCTTTCGTGAAAATGCTACAATGTTGATTAAAGAAATATTGAATGTATTTTGAAAGTGGTGTGATGATGGCACATGATGAGATTGAGGTACAGAGACCTGTGTGGTTCTGTACCGATGTTGAGTTACTGCTGGCATGTGTTGCACAATAATCAACAGGGTGGGAAATGATTTAGACTGGTGCAAGTGGCAAGAGGCTGTGTGCCAGGTGGGCATGTGTGGCATTGGGCTGAAGAGTGATGTGAGTCCTGCCACATTGGGGTCAGAAGCCATCGTTGAGTGATGGAAGTCTTGCTTTGGTCAATTAAGGACTTCACCTTGCAAGTCTTTGATCTGAGTCACCCGTACGACCACTTGTCTGGCATGGGATGGACCTAGTTGATTAGGGTTCTTATATCTTTCCTCTGATACCTTAGGGTGACAGTACATAGGGGTGTATCTGTACGGGGGAGCGTACCTGTGCTACGGCTTGGTGCCCATCCAACGGTGATTGGCCTGTCATATACTTCGGCTCTGTGTGAGGGAAGTGATAGTGAAGGCAATACTAGAGAGGTTCTTTGGTTAAGGTAGAGGTTCCTGAAAGGCTTTGTTACATACGATCACCTGTGTGGTGTATGACTGTATCTGGTGGGTAAAGTGTACAACCTCTGCAGAGTGTCAAATATATTCGAATAGCCAAGTCCGCGGTATTGGACAATGCTCGGGGATTACAGTCAAGGGTTAGATCTTCAAAAACAAAATGTGAAAAGGGTGGCTGTGTGCCAGTGTTAAAAATGAACTGTTAAGGCTGTGCCGAGAATCTTCGAAGAAAAACCATTTGATGAAATTATTATTATAACTGTTTCACTGCTTTAATCTAAACAAGATACCGCTTTAAAAATGTTGTTTGATGCAAAGAGAACCAATTAAGCCAATCCTTTGGAATAAGCCTTGCATATAGTAATTACGCTGCATTCTGTGCATTACTTGTTGAGTGGCTTGTGTACTCACCCCTCCTTGCTTATTAACCCCAACATCAGTGGAGGAGTCTACACCAGCGTGGGAAGAGGAGTACAATGAGGATCCGGACAATTATGGGGTAAGCCCAGTCGGTTTCCTGTGGCAAGATGAAGGCTTCCACGACTTTTATTTTATTCCGCTGCTATTTCTTTTACTCTGAATAATGTAAGCCCTGTGTGGCTGATTTTATGTAAGGAGACCATAAGGTCGTACAACTCAGTTTATATAAATGTTTGCACTATTTTTTCTTATATCGCTGTGAATGTCTGTGATGTGCAACCCTGTAAGACTGTGTGTGCTAACGTGATCCTGGACTAGCACAGAATACACAGAGGGTCCGGATTTGCAGATTCGGGTCCCGACAAAGGTGGTATCAGAGCAGGCTGACTATAGGTCTTGACCCTAAACTAGATTAGCTGTGTCTAGTGGGTAAAACTATTTTCTACGAATTTAACAACTTGAGCAAGAATATCAATGAAATCTCGACTTATCTTCTCTCTCTTGCTTCATATCTATGCTGAAATCCTATTATTATTATCTGTTTAATTTAAACGAGGTTTGTTTTGGCAGATGAGGATAATCCACACCTATGGAGAGCACACTGGAGGATTCGCCGCTGAGTTATGGCGTATGATGTAGCTGCTCGGAGGTTTTGATAAGCCGCTTTATGAGGGGACCACTGTGGTGCAGGCAGGACTTGATATCGCCTGGGATGTCAAGATCACTATTTACGTCCGGAAGAGGACAAGGGCGAGCCGTCCTATCTACATCGCCACCAGGAGGACTTCTTTTGAGGCCGGGATCCAGGAGACGGCACGTCTTGCAATGCGGCAGATTGCCCGCACTTACTCCGCCAAGTTGGAGGGCACTATTTTTCGTCAACACCCGCGTCGAGATAATCGCTATGACAGGATGGAGCTCATGGAGGAGGATGCCACGATCACTCATCTGGCAAGGTATGTCATCGCCCAAGAGGACGCCATGCATGAGATAGTCCGGGAGCTGCAGAGGACCCATGACGAGGTCAAGGAGGTGAAGGATCGAGTTGGCCTAGGGGGGTGAATAGGCAATTTCAACAAGTTTTAACTATTTTAAACAACTAACTGAATTAATCAAAGAGCAGATTACTGCAAAGATAATACAGAATTCAAAACAACTAAAGATAACAGCGAAAGCAATAAATGAAATGACACAGGAGAGACAAAGATTTATCCCGTGGTTCAGAGCCGCACTTAATCCACGTTGAAGCACTTCTTCAAGTTCGCTTCTCCGAGCTAGTCGCAGAGTTCGCGATCACTGTAACACTTTCACTACTCGAGTGAGGTGAGTTCCAAACCTCTCACAAATACAGCTTGCCTTCCACAAACACCTTGGACAGTCACACTGCTCACTTCTTCCAACTGCCTAGGATCACTAAGATCCAAGAGTAATAAACTTTGCACAAGTTCTCGCTCTTGATTCACTTTGCAATTCACACAACTAGACACCGACTTGGAGCTAACACACTTAGAGATGTATGAGAATTTTGTGTGAAGATGAAGCATGCACTTTTAAGAATGAGAGCTATATTTCAATACCAAAGTGTAAGGAGTTCATCAGATTTTGGAAATGGCTTAGGAAATGCTTATATAGCCATTTGGAGTGAAAGTAGCCCTACACTGTTATAAGAGTCGTTGGACGGTCGATCTCGTAAACAATGTAAATATACACGCATAACGGACTAAGTATCGCATCTAGCGATATCGATATGTGTATGACGGACCAAATTTGAGTGTTCACGACGGACCAAAAATTTTGGTCCGTAGTACATGGGTTACTTATAGAGGATGGTCCGGCATACAACTGAGAGACAAAATGAGCGACCGACCAATTTGTTTAGTCCGTTGCACATGGACTTTTAAAAGATTGGACTGGCACAGAGACCTATGTACGTCGGACCAAAATTTTGGTACGTTATACATGGACTTTTAAGAAGATTGGTCTGGCAGAGAGACACATGTACGTCGGACCAAATTTTTTGTCCTTCATACATGGACTTTTCAGAAGATTGGTCTGGCACTGAGACACATGTCCGTCATACCAAATTTTTGGTTCATCATACATGGACTTTTCAGAAGATTGGTCTGGCACTGAGACACATGTACGTCGGAGCAAATTTTTGGTCCGTCATACATGGACTTTTCAGAAGATTGGTGCCAAGGACCTTTTCAATAAAGATAAGTTTTTATCCAAGATTTTTATTTTAGCAATGAACTGAGATATTTTAAACACGAATGCTTAGTCCGTTTCCTGAGTAAAATTCTTTCGAAGATAGAAAAAACTCATTTTAGGTTTCGATTCAAAAAGACATCAAAGATTCATCCGCCAAAAATTATAAATCGAAGAGTGCCGACCAAATATTTGGTCTCAGAGATGGGAAACCGATTTATATTTTGGTCCGATATATATAGGCAAACTTTTGGCTATAGGAAGATTTTCAAAGAAGGTTTTAATCACGGATATGTGAATATGAAAACGAATATCTAATGATTAGATATCAAAAGGGAGTTTTGACGAGAATAGTTTCAAGGTACGCAATCTGATCAAGAAAAGATAGATAAAGATTGGTCCGTGTACAAAGAGATAAGATCTCACAAGGATAAAGTCTAAGTGTCTTATGCTCCGAGAGATCTAGTTTTGCCTTTGCCTAACAACCTATTTGCTTGTGCAAAGTCCTCTTTGGACAACCAAAAGAAAATAGACCTAGACTATTTGTCTTGAATCACCTCCCAAGATATAAACTATAAACCAATACCTTAATCTTGTTAGCCCAACTTGTTCCATCATAGATTGCAGCTTCTTTTCTTCAAAGCTTTGAGTATTACAACCTTAGTCATCAATACCAAAACCATAATAATACAGTAATAGAATTGAGGGGTGCCTAGATGCTATCAATCTCCCCCTTTTTGGTAATTGATGACAACATACCTTTTAGTTGATAATATCTCATGTATTCTGCAAAATAGAGTTAGCTCAAAAGACTGACAGCAGAATTTATTAGTGAATTTTCTCCCCCTTAATAAATGCATTCTAAAATTCATATCAGAGCTGAGTATTAAAGAGTGTATTAGAGCATATAGCATCTAAACAGCCATATATAAAGATAATAAAAGTAGCATACAAAGGACAAGAACACAACATATAATCCAAATTTACGTAAAAGAACTTAAGAGAGGTTATAGGTTTTACCCCCTTTGGCATCAATAGCCAAAAGGGCCCTACTTGCGCCTAGAAAAGACTCTTTGAGCTGGCCCCGAGCTGAGCTTTTCTTTGAGGAGAGACTGTTTATCATCGCAGCCTTCTGGGCTTTGATTTTCTCGCCCTTGAGACATAGCTTGATCATGCCAACTTGATAGTCCTGGTCTCCGGTCGGATAATCAACAGCTGAAGATCTCGATCAATTTGATCCAAAGATTCATTCATAGTGCGAAGTTTCAACAAGGACGCTACCAACATCATATATGCAATCATGTGCTAAGTGAGTGTAGTCGAGCAAGGCATCCACAAGGAATTTCGAAGATGATCTAACCGATGTCTCATCCATAATCGATTGCTTGTATGTGATATACTTGCAGCTTCAACTTGATTTCTCGCTTTCTTGTACTAATCATCCATTTTCGGTTCATGTCATACATTCGCCCTTTATCGATTTTGATTAGTATCGTCGTTGGACATGTCGCCTAAGATTGTCCTGCTTTTGCTTAGGTGGTCAAATCTGACATTACTTCATTTTGAAATTTTGTTTGTTCCTCATATCTTAGAGCTGTCAGATTCGATCTTCCGATATCTTGTTTGGAATCCTCTTTGATCAAGATAATATTGTTGCTCAAAGGTTGAAAACCAAGAAGGCTGAAATGTGTTATCTTGTGCTTGCTCATTATACTTTGGAGAAGATGGGATGGGATACTGACAGACAAACAGACTTTCCCAACCAAGAAAAGTATTCCTTTGATCATGCTCGTGATGAGTCGATGATGGAGGATAATAGGTTTCAAATTGTTGGGGCATCCTGCATCCTTCCGCTTCATTTTCATGGGCTCTCGGTCCAAGGTTTGTGCCTCCATGAACCTTGCCGCACCGCCGACGACTTAGAAGGTGATAGAATTGTTGCTCTTCATCTAAGGTTCTATCAACTCGATATGTAAGATTTTGAGTGGCAAGATCATCCATTTTCCATGATTCACTTCCATGAATCACTTCAGCTTGCTTCGGAGTATGGTGACTCGTAGTCTTCCCTTTGTTTCTCGTTGAACATTAGGTTCTCTGTCATTTCTACTCGATCGCATACATGATGACTCTCATAGGCTTGATGATGTCTTTCATAGGATTGAGGCCAAGAGTCACTTCCTTGTGCTCTGGGAAAATCTCTAAAACTGCTTTCACAAACTCATTTTTAGCTTCTACCCTATCTTCACTTTCTTCATCACCGGTTCTCGTTGATTTTCCGCATTCTTTGAAGGAAACCAAAGGATCCTCAAACTTTGTCCAGTGGCTTGATGCATGTTATATTTCTTGGAAAGCACTTGAATTCCTTATTTAGATCATTTTGAGAAATTTTGCCTTGAGCCAACAGACTTCAATGATTAGTGAGCAAAAGGCGAGAACCATCAACTTTTGTAGATAGCCTCCATTTGTCCAAAGAAGTAATCAACTAGATCTATAGGCTGTCTTGATAAAATGAGATGCAATAACCATGCAAGAACTGAGGTCACTCCTTCCTTGTATCCAGACTTGGGATAGATAGTGTGCCTCAAGATAATAAAGCAGTAACCTTTGCTTCTTCGCATGCATGTGTCACTCTATTTAGATTAAAGTCCCTACTGGAGGTGTCTTTGTATATGTGTCCTGACACTTGCAGATCAGGCATATCCCCACTCAATCTCCACCTCTGATGAAGGTACATCTTTTCAAAAATTCTTGTCTTATTTGCCAGTGGACTAGAGTCTCCGATTGCTGACTCAAACTGAGATGATTTGATTTTTCTTACTTTTCCATTCAGAGTGAACATGATATATTTTCTTTGTTTGTTCACTAGTAAGGATGCATAAAATTCTAGAGTCCTTGAGACACTCCATGGAATTGTTTTGTTTAACATGATTCTTATCACCCAGAGTTGAGTTTATGCAACAAATAGTCCAGCTTGAGCCAATGATAGTATTCACTTGATCCCATTCTACATATTGGTGAGTTGACAGAGCAGAGATCATCTTTCCTTTTCCATCTCTTTTGTTCAGATAAGCATTGTATATGTTCTTGTGTACCAGAGACACAAAATTTTCACCTGTATTGCCCTTGACTCGAAACCAAATCTTCTCACTTACTAGCCGAATCGCTTCTCAATTTCTTAGTACTTAGGTTAGCTAGTTCTTCACCGCTAAGGACGCCAATTTCAGAGACCACCAAGATTTCTCGAGGAAGATTCACTGTTGGGTCTATAGGCACAATCCTCAGAGGATGACTCAGAATCAATTATTTGTTTTCCTTTTCTGGGGTGAGAAGTAACTACTTTTCGGTTTGCTTGAGCAGATTTTTGAACATCTGGGATTAGTACTGGTCCATGAGGTTGTTCAGGCAGATTTGATTCATGAGATGAACTGGATCTTCTTTGCTTCTTACTCTTAACTTTATCAATAATTTTTTCAATCAAACCCCTTTTATCTGGATTCTTTGACCTCATTATGATTTCTGCACTGGCATCGACTTATTGCTCGACTAAGACTGCATCTCTTCAAGGTGAGAGCGCACCTAAAATGTAAGAACTAGGTCTAGGGTTTGAGACTTGAAGAGGAAAAGAGAAGTTTCAAGGAACTTACTGAGCTTGAAGGAGATTCTTGCGCAAAATGCCAGAAGATCACCGTTGCCAAGACCCGATCAGGATTTGCTTCGGTGTAGAGAAGAAAAAGAAACTTCCGGCTTAGAGAAGTTTACGCAAGCAAGGATATGACAAAGGAGGAATTTGATGGAAGGACTTACTACATTGAATGCATTTTCAGGAGTAAAAAGGCCTTGGTTACTGACACCTTTAACCAGGGTAGTTGGATGAGAATAGGAGTTCTGGCAAGGTGGTGGGACCCTCTTTTGGAATCGGTTTGAACAAGCACAGGGAGTCCTCCGAACAGGGTCAGGTTAGCAATGGGTAAGACTTAAAGCAAAAGGTAAGATAATAAACATATTTTGAAATTTTTTAGAGAAGAAGAGGGAATTGGATATAATCCATTTGATGAGAAACGGCTTTAGAAATATTTGATCATTAGGCAGACTTGATTTAAACAGAGTTAAACAGATTACTAATTTGGCCGGACTAAATTGATTTATACTACCTAAAACACTTTTAGTCCGTTGTGGAGGAGTTTTAGCCTTTCATGGAGTTAAAACTAAGGACTTCCATCAACTACGGACCAAAAAATTTAGTCCGGCTGGCATTGATATTTTGTTTGAGATTAGTCCGAACCAAGTAGAAACCTGTAACTTTTACTTTAAGTTGTTCTCAGTCTGCACTATATCTATATTTCTAAAGATTTTGAAAATAAGAGATATATCTATGAATAACAACCAACACCAACATGACACAAAAACGAATTTCAGTGAATGTTTGAGTTAGGTATTCAAATGAGCTTAAGTATTTCTTTAAACTAATCTCATCTCAAAAACTCGAGTACTTAATATGGACACTTTGATGATTTGGTTTTTTAATTTTTATTGATAAGAATGAGCATAGAAAGGTGAGTCATTTAACAGAGCAATAATGCTTCTAACACGATGTGTTGAGCGACTAGTCGGGCTGCTTTATGTATGTATGGATATGAAGAAAAAAAACATCCAATTAAGAAAACACACAAGATACAGAGAGCGTTTTAGAACACCAAATCTTTATTTATATATAATGTCCCGATCGACAAGTTTGGAGAGAGAGGGACAAGACAAGAGCTTAGGCTTCACCCCTACGCGCGCGCCCCAGAGCTTCTATGAGCGCATCTCTGGCCCTGAGGAGAGAGGGGAAAGCTTCAAGAAAGGCGTCCACGGCAAAGACTGCTCTCGATAACCGCCTTTCTTCGCATAACTCGCTAGAGTGCGACACCCCTCCAGAGCTCGCAAGCTCGATCGTCCCGATCATCCTTGAAAGGTCTTTTCAAGATGATGAAGAACTAAGTTTGGAGAGAAGGAAGAAGAGCTGTGAAGGATTGCATCCCCACATTTCTAGTTCGCCTTTTATAGCCATTGTGATAGGAAAGAAATAAATGTATCATAATCCAAGCGGCTTGAAGTTAGAGAAGATGTAGAAAACAAGGAGTTACTAAACCAAGAGCTTTTTAATGTAAAGTCACACAAGGTGGGTAAGAAAACAAGGGATATGAGCATCGGATAAGCATAGCGAACAAACTTAATCCCCTTAGCCGACATTATCGAGCAACATTTGAAAAGGCAATGATATTTAGTTCATTTCTTAATTTTGAAAATTTGGCCTCATCAGTGTTTTGTGAAAATATCACCAATTGGTCCTCGCCTTACATAACTAAGCATAACATTTCCTTTAGCAACATGATCACGAATAAAGTGATGTCGAATTTCAATATGCTTAGTTCTCGAATGTTGGACCGGATTGTTTGCTATTTTCATCGCACTTTCATTATCGCATAGTAGAGGCACATTATCAAATTTTATACCAAAATCTAAAAAGGTTTGTTTGATGAATAAGATTTGAGCACAATAACTTCCCGCAGCCACATATTCGCTTCGCAAAGGATAGTGCGATCGAATTTTGCTTTTAGAAAACCAAGAAACTAAAGACCTTCCAAGCAAATGACAACTCCCCGAGGTGCTCTTACGATCAATCTTGCATCCGCATAATCGTAACTGAGTAGCCTAGAAGCTCAAAGGAGCACCTTTGGGGTACCATAAACCAATACTTGAAGTGAACTTAAGATATCTAAATATTCTTTTACAAAGACTTAAGTGAATTTTTTAGAGCAGCTTGAAATCTAGCACACATACACACACTAAACATGATATCGTGCCTAGATGCTGTCAAGTATAGTAAAGAGCCTATCATGGATCTAAAAGCTTTGATCAACAGATTTACCTCCCACATCTTGGTCAAGATGTGTATTAGTAGCCATGGGAGTCTTTATAATCT
This sequence comes from Otatea glauca, assembly GCA_036346275.1. Lineage (NCBI taxonomy): Eukaryota > Viridiplantae > Streptophyta > Magnoliopsida > Poales > Poaceae > Otatea > Otatea glauca. The sequence goes on along the minus strand of CM070720.1, from coordinate 4,352,308 downwards.
TGCATTCTTCCATTTTGAAGCGCTTGAGAAGATCCTTAGTATATTTTTCTTGTGAGATAAAAGTTCCTTCCTTCAATTGTTTGATTTGAAATCCCGTAAAGAATGACAGCTTCTCAATCATAGACATCTCGAATTCTTTTGGCCATCATGTCACCAAATTCTTTACAAAGAGAAATATTAGTACAGCCAAAGATAATATCATCTACATATATTTGACAAATCATTAATATTCCATTGATGTCTTTTAGAAACAATGTTGGATCAACTTTTCCAGTTTCGAAGTTCTTATTGAGTAGAAAATTTCTAAGACGCTCATACCAAGCTCTAGGAGCTTGTTTTAAGCCATAGAGTGCCTTAGATAATTTATACACATGATTTGGCAAGTTTGGGTCTTCAAAACCAGGTGGTTGTTCAACATAGACAGTTTCATCAATGAATCTATTTAGAAATGCACTTTTTACATCCATTTTAAATAGAGTAATATTAAAATGAGTAGCAAAGGCAAGAAGAAACCGAATAGCTTCAAGACGAGCCACTGGGGCATAAGTCTCTCCATAGTCTAGTCCTTCTATTTGAGTAAATCCTTGAGCTACAAGTCTGGCTTTATTCCTTATCACCACTCCATTTTCATCTTGCTTATTTCTGAACACCCATTTTGTACCAATAACATTGTGATCCTTTGGGCGATTTGTTAAGCTCCAGACTTTGTTTCTTTCAAAATTGTTAAGTTCCTCTTCCATAGCAATTATCCAATCAGCATCTTCTAGTGCTTCTTCCACTGTTTTAGGTTCAATAGACGAGACAAAAGAGTAATGTTCACAAAAAGAAGCTTGTCTAGAACGAGTTTGAACACCCTTACTGAATTCACCAATGATTTGGTCTGAGGGATGATCCTTAGCAATATTATGATGACTTTTGATGAAAACTGGACACTCTTGTTCTTTTTCTTCTTCTATTTCATCTTGAGTTCCAACATGAGGCACCATTGATTGAGTGGGAAGTTCATCCTTGTTTTCCTTTGGTCGAATATCACCTAGTTCCATCTTCTTCATTGCTTGTGCCAAGCCATAATCTCCTACATCATCTAAATTCTCATGTTCACCTTGTGAGCCATTAGATTCATCAAATTTTACATCATAAGTTTCTTCTACCACCAAAGAGTATTATTAAAGACCCTATATGCTTTAGACTTAGAGGAATATCCTAGCATGAATCTAGTGTCACATCTAGTTTGAAAATTTCCCAAATGAGTTCTCTTTTTATAGAGATATAGACTTTGCAACCAAACACACGAAAATATGAGACATTTGGTCTTCTTCCTACCAATAGTTCATAAGGAGTTTTCTTAAGCAATCTATGAAGATAAAATCTATTTACAGCATGACAAGCAGTATTGATATCTTCAGCCCAAAAAGCATCAGAGGTTTCATATTCATCTAGCATAGATCTAGCCATTTCAATCAAGGTTCGATTTTTCCTTTCAACAACACCATTTTGCTAAGGAGTATATGTAGTGAGAGTTCATGTTTAATTCCTAATTCATCACAAGATTCAATGATATTTGTGTTAACAAACTCAGATCCATTGTCACTTATTTTCTTTATGGGACAATCAAATTCATTTTGAGCCCTTTTAGCAAAAGTTTTGAAGATTTTTTCAACTTCACTTTTATTTGGCAAAAGAATACCCAAGTGAATCTGAAAATCATCAACAATTACTGCACAATATGAGTTACCACCAATGCTAGCATATGAGGTGGGACCAAACACATCCATATGCAAAAGCTCAAGTGGTCTAGTGGTGGACATGATACTTTTAATTGGGTGAGAATTAGCTACTTGTTTGCCTGCTTGACAGGCGCTACATAGCTTATTCTTTTCAAATTTGACATCTTTCAATCCCACCACTAGCTCATTTTTGAAAAGCTTTTTCAGATTAGACATACCTACATGCCCCAGACACCTATGCCAAAGCCATCCAAGGGAAACTTTAGCTAACAAACATGTTGAGATACATAAGGAGTTAGATTTGAAATCTACTAAATAGAGATTTTGAAATCTGAAACCTTTGAATATAAGCTTTTCATGTTTATCAAATACGCTTACCCCATCGTAAGCGGGTTACAATGGAATCCAAGATCACACAATTGAGCAACAGATAATAGCTTGAAGTTTAAGGAATCAACGAGAAGAACATTGTCAATAGAGTGATCATGTAAGGACCCGAATCCACTGATTCAAACCCACTGTGTTTACCGCACTAGTCCTGTGATCAACGCTTAGTGCACACAAATTTTAACATTGGTACATATCACATCATACACAACGATAATAGAATAATAGTTCATTTATTGATATAGCTAAATGTATGATCTTATGACCAACTTACATTATTAAGCCACGCAGGCAAGACCGAGGATATGAACTAATAATTAAGCAATGAAAGTAGAAACGTAGATAGCTCATCACTCACCACAGTAACCAACAAGGCTCTGACCCTAATGACTCGTGGTCTTCCTGGACTTCATCTTCCAACATGTGTAGATTCTTCAACTGTTGATTATTGTTGTTTGGCAAGGGTGAGTACTTAAAGCACTCAACAAGTTGTGCATGTAATGCGCTTCTATTTATCTATATGTAAGGCTTATTCCAAAGGATAGGCTATTATGGCTATTTTGCAATAAGCAAGATTTATGCACAAATACAATAATAGATTGTAAAGAATGTAAAACGAATAGCAATAATAAATAAATTCAGATTTCAAGTAAACCAAGTTTCCAATCCTAAGTCAAATTTCATCTTCCATATGGCCTTCCGCCATCCCAACCATGTTGTCCAATTAATTAAGCTAACCCTTAATCAGAATTCCTAGCATTGCTCAATACCATGAGCACGGCTATCCGAATAGTTTCACACTGCAGAGGTTATGCACTTTACCCACGTGATACAACCAAACACCACAAAGGCGTAGAGATTATAACAAAGCCTTTACAATGCTCTATCTTAACCCCAGACTACCCGCTAAGGTTTCAACATCATGGTCTCAGAAACCACATCCGTGGCCCCTCTTGCGCCATGTGAATTTCACTCGACCCGAACTCACACCGACCACTATAGTATCAACATTAAGACATTGCAAATTACTTAGCTAGGTCGCCCATACTGCATATGTGGTTGCATGATTGACTCAGTCAAAGGCTTGCAAGGTTAAGTCCTTAGTGTGATCAAGGCAAGACTTCCACATACCATCTCGCCCATCGGGCCCACCTTGGCCTCCTCGCCTTGCCACTTGCCCCAATCTAAGTGATTATCACCCGCTTGATTACTAAGCACCACGTGCCATCAACAATTCAACATCGCTATGCGACATGACTCGCCACAACAACTCAATCTCATCGCAGATCCCACATGACACACAAGTTCATAACATTGTTCCATATTCCATTAATCAAGATTAATTATCAATGGTGATGACACATGTGATGACGGGCATGGCTAAGCAACTAATACGAACTAAACCTCCAATGTTGATTATAATTATTAACCAACTATATTAAACCAATCTAGGGTGACAATGGATCATGGCATACAATGACAAGGTAGGGTATAGACCAATCTGGTATTTTAGCTAAGCCCAAACTAATTTGAAACAGCTTGTATAATTGAATTATATGCAATAGTGTAAATCCAACATAGCAATTTTACAAACATGGGTTCAACATGATCAAAGCACAACTTGCCTTGAATAGGTCCAGATCTTGATCTGAAGTTTGCTCTGAGTAGTCGGATCTTCCTCCAAGCGCCGCACAATTCAACGCCTCACGCTGCATCAAGAAGAAAAGCAAATAAATACCAAAACAGAGAGCAATTGAACTCCAAAAATCAGTTAAAATTCACCATTAAATAGATCTCAATTTTACAAATTTTTAGAAACTGGAATCACTCAAACCGAAGTTACGATGCAAAAGATATAGCCTTTGAAGTTTGAAATAAATATCAAATCGAAAATCAAAAATACGAAATTATCGATTTATTTTTATATCGAAAACTGGTTTATGACGCCGCGTGACATCAGCATGACGCAGCGCTGACCGACCAATCGAAGCCGACGCTGTCCCGTCCATGGACTCGGTCCACGACCACCTCGGTCCACCGCAGACGCGTCCACGCGCCTCTACCGCCGAGCCCGACACGCGGCGCATACTCGATTGGTTGCGGCGACGGCGCAACCGTGCACCAGATTCCATCGGACAACCGCCGATCGATGCACACGCCGCAAGATCACGAGCATCGGTTTTAGATCTAACGGACGGCGATTAAAACGGGTTTTACAACCACCGAGGACACGCGTCAGATTCGAGACGCTTGCGAAGATCCAACGGACTGCAGCTTTTCCACGCTAATGGCGCGCCGAGACCAAAATCACGGCGATGAAGACGACGATACTCGCGAGGCGCCCCGCGAAGTTCTCGACGCCGAGACCTTGCGCTTCACGCGGCGAGGAACGAGGGACTCAACGCACTCCGTCCGAGTTTTAAATAGGCGCACGGAGAGGGCGCGGCGAAGCGGCGACACGGACCGAGTCCGCTTGGAAACACGGGCGGCGCGCGCGGAAGAGTCCAAACGGAGACGACGACGCTCGCCAGACGCTGTCGCGAATCCCCTGGCCACGATCCGAACTCCTACGCTGGCGCAATCGAACCAAGAAATGCGACGGACACCGCGAATTAGGGTTTGCTACGAGCGGCCGACTGGTCCGCTGGGCTTGCCTGGTCAAGCATTGTGGGCCGCCCGACACCGCTCCGCTGGCTTTTTAAAGGATTTTACATTTAAAATAATTACGTAAATTCATTTAATTTGTTTTAGGCAATAAAATAATCAGGAAAATTCCAAGAAAATTCTCAAAAATACTTTGAGACATTCTGGACTCAAATAAAATATTTTTGGCAAAACTTTATTTTAACTTTGCACAGATTTAAATAGATTTGAATGAAAAGCAATAAACTTGCAATAAGATTTAATTCCAATAAATCCAAAAATCCAAATAAATTTTTAAAATCACAAATGCACTTTTAAACAATAAAACTTAATTAAGCCAAATTTTGGGATGTTACAAACCTCCCCTTAATGTAATCTCACCCAAGATTCGTGGCTAACTAGAGAATAGGTTCGGAATTTCGACTTCAAATCTTCTTCTCGCCTCCTGTGTGGCTTCACTCGTAATGATTGCTCCATCAACTCGCAAAACCGAATAGTCTTGTTTCGGTCTTGCGCCCATAACATCCAAAATTCGACGGCTGCTCTTTATAAGTCAAATCTTCTTGCACTCTATCGCATCCAACGGGTTTGTTCTGCTGGCACTGAGACACTTTTAAGTCATGACACATGGAATACATCATGCACTCGCCAAGGATCGAGGCAATTTAATCGATAAGCTACCTCTCCTCGACGGCTCGTAATCTTGAACGACCAACATATCTTGGTGCAAGCTTCCTTTAACGTGAAATCTTTAACGCTCTTAAGAGGGGTAACCCCGAGATACACATGATCTTCTCGTTCAAAACTCAAATCTCGACGACGGTTGTCTCGCGTAGCTTTTCCGTTTGATCGTGCTATCTTCAACCTCTCTCCGATCATTGCGACTTGACTTTCGCTTCCTCGAGAATGTCCGCCCAAAACCAATCGCTTCTCCGTTTCATTCCAATTCAATGGAGTACGACAAGCACGCCCATACAACGCTCAAACGGTGACATCTTCAGCTAGCTTGATAACTATTATTGTAACCAAATTCGTGATATGGCAAACACTTATCCCATGTCGTAGCATAAGCTAAAGCACAAGCTCTCAACATATCCTCTAAAATCTGATTTACTCTTTCTGGTCCCACCATCCGTCTCGGGTGATATGTCAGATCAAATTCAAACGGTCCCCATTGCTTCGCAACTTATTCCAAAACCTTGAGGTAAATTGGGTACTGTCTCGACACAATCTTCTTGGGCACTCCATGCAAACATACAATCCTTGACATGTACAATTCGCCAAACGATCTCCTACAGAGGTGGTCTTTATCGATGAAATGAGCGACCTTGGTTAGACGATCCACTATAACCCAAATGGAATCGTGAACCTTTCTCGAGTCTTAGGTAAACCGTGATAAAATCCATTCCGATTTCCTCCCACTTCCATTCCGAATTTTCAACTACCGCAACAAACCAATGGTCTTTGATGCATAGCCTTTACTCTCGACATACGTCGATAATGCAACATGCTCACCACTTCACGCTCATATTTGGCCACCGTAATCTCTCTTCAAATCTTGGTACATCTTAGCGCTCTCGATGAATCGAGTACTTTGAATCATGAGCTTCCTCAAGAATCAATTGTTTCAACTCCTTTTATCCCAGACACAAATTCGCCTTTGAAGAACATGGTCCCTTGCTCATCCAGAGTAAAATCTAAGGCTAGGCCTTCTTCCTTTTAGCCTTGATTTTAGAAATTTTATCGCCATCTTTCTCGCCTTCTAACTGATCTTCCAAATGCTGGCTTTACTTCAAGTGTAAATACCATTCCTCATGAACAACTTCCAATCTTAACTTCAAACTCCTTGCATAATTCCTACGATCCTCAATTGACAAGGTATTCGCTATGGCTCTTTCGACCAGAGCATCTACCACCACATTGGCTTTTCCAGGTGATAATGGATTCCCACATTATAATCCTTAATTAGCTCCACCATCTTCGCTGCCTCATATTCAGTCACTTGAGTGAATATGTATTTCAGACTTTATGGTCCGTATATATCTCACATCTATTTCCTATGAGATAATGACGCCATATCTTTAAAGCATGCACCACGGCAGCTAATTCCAAATCATGCGCTGGATAATTCACTTCATGTGGTCTTAATTGTCTCGACGATAAGCAACGACTTTGCCTTCTTGCATTAACACGCATCCTGTGCCTTGCTTCAAGCATCGCAAAGAAATGTCAAATCCATTCGCACATCCGCAACACTAATACGGGGCCGTTGTTAAGCCGCTTCTTCAATTCCATAAAACTTTGCTCGCACTCAAGCGCCCATGCAAACTTCTTTTCTTTCTTCAACAATCGTGTCAAGGGTTTAGCAATTGTTGAGAATCCTCTATGAACCGACGGTAATATCCCGCCATTCCGTAAAACTACTTAACTGAGTAATGACTTCGTGGCTCCCAATGCAACATCGCATCCACTTTGTCGATCAATCGCGACTTTGGTAGTCATTACATGACCCAAGAATTCGACTTTCTCCTTCCGTAATTCACACTTGCTAAACTTTGCATATAGCCGATGCTCGCAAACTGCCTAAAACCATCCTTAGATGTTCGCATGCTCTTCTTCGGCCTTTGAGTAAACCAAAATATCGCCTATGAAGACCACAACGAACATATCCAAGTAATCCATGAAAACCTTATTCATCATGTTCATGAAATACGCCGGGCATTAGTCAATCCAAATGACATGACTGTGAACTCATAATGTCCATATCGCTGTAGAAAACGCGGTCTTAGGTATATCCTCCGCCGGATCTTCAATCGATGGTATCCTCGAACGAAGATCTATCTTGGAGAAAACTCCAGCCTCTTAATCGATCAAATAAGTCATCGATCCCGGCAACGGATACTTATTCTTGATCGTTACTTCATTAAGTGCACGATAATCAATGCACATTCTAAGACTTCCATCCTTCTTGCGAACAAACAAAACCGGCTCCTACGGTGATGAACTTGGTCTAATGAAACCTTTTTCTGCGCCTCAATCGCTTCTTCATTTCCACTAACTCGCTTGTAGGCATCCGATATGGTCTCTTTGATATCGGTGCTGCACCGGCGCTAACTCGATAACGAACTCGATATCACGGTCCGTGGCAATCCCGCAAATCTTCCGAAACACATCCGGTATTCCTCGCCATCGCACATCTTCCATGCCGATGGCTTTCACGCCGTTGACTACTAATCGCCCATCTCGAATCGCGTCGCTTGAAACTCTACTTTCTTGCCACTAGGGCCTTCCAAAGTCACGATCCTTCGCCACAATCCAAAACGGCCTTATGCTTAGACACCAATCCATTCCAAGGATGACGTTTAGGATTGCGATCTATCAAGATAAGATTCGCTAGGAATTCTATCCCATCCATAAGCAACTTAGCTCCCAAACACCCAAGGCTAGATCTAAGCTCGATCCCGGGCTTGACTAAGAGCACACACTTAAGATTCACCACTTTAAATCCATTCTTGGTTGCAAAACTTTGAGACACAAACGAATGCGAAGCTCCGTAATCAAACAAAATCAGAAAGGTGTAATCGAGTTGACCAGAACTTACCCAAGACGACGCCCGCTGCCTCTTGAGCTCCATCACGTGATGTGGTTGATCCTTCCACGCACCGTTGATCGCGCGTTGTTCGCACTTGGCTTGGTGCACGATTTCTCCCGATGCCGGTGCTTTAGCGGTGTTGTTCCTGTGTTGAAACGAATTGGCGTGATGCCTCCCTTTGTGGACACCTATTGAAAAGTGCCTCGCTCGCTGCAAGTATAGCATCTCTTCACCGCGATTGCCGATTTCTCCTCGTGCATTGTTGCCCTGCGGCCGTGTCCAAAGCTCGATTGGCGTGGCGAGGTGCGGGTTGATGTCTTGTTTCCACTAGTGGTTGGAATCTAGCAAATTGCTGTGGTGACATCCTCAAACGTAGATGGTTTGACGCCCACCGATTATTCATCAAGCGCTACGCTACGGTTTTCACCTAGCTCTTTGCGCTTATCTTCTAGGATCAAAGCCTTATTTACCACCTCCAAAAACTGGGAAATTGTGGGTAATCACCCCACCGTAGTCCCGAAGTTCAATCCTTCATGAAACGAGACTGTTCGCTTTATCTGCCGCCACGCCTTCGGGGCATAGCGAGCTAATCGAGTAAATTTGTTCAAGTATTCGCCACCGTTGGCCTCCTTGCTTCAAAGCTCAACTCCTCCTTCTTAAGATCCATCATTCCTCCGGGACATGGTATCGGGCGGAAAGCATTAGTAAACTCCTCCTGTGTTATCTCCTGTGGGGCTCCATGAGCGCACAAGAGTTCTCCCACCACTCTGGGCGGTCCTTCCAGCTTGATGAGAGGCGAAAGCACCTTCTCATTTCCTTCACACTGTGATGTGCCTTTTCTCAATTGTCCTAAGCCGCCATCGGCTTCCAAAGGATTCACATTTCAAAAGTTGGTGGCCTAGTCCTCATAAAACTGATAGCTTTGACATAGGTCGAGGTCCACCATGATTGTTTTGAGTTGCGTGGTTGTTGTGATTTATCACGATTGGTCATCTCACGTGATCCGCCGTGATCATTGTCCGTGATCGCTTGAGTCTCGGTACGCGTAAATGCTCCTAGATTCTCGCATGTTCATCGTCGGTGGTTGAGGGTCGCTCCATCATTGGGATTGTCATTCGACGCAGCCCACTTCAAGCACCGTTGTTTCTCGAGTATTCACCATCCGATGATTGCCTCTTAGGTTAGGAAAGGTAGATGTAGCATAGATAAGAAGTAAGAATTTCTAAAGCGGGAGATATGTTATACCCAAACCGAACAATTCTTTATTTAACTTGGTATGACCGCTTATTTAAGCCTACAAGCTTTGCAACACATAACGCACACTCAAAGAATACAAAGAAGCAAACTAAACACTAAACCTTAACGCCAACTAAAAAGGTAAAGACTAACTTAAGGACGTGACTCACACTCGAGTCTCAACACACCTCCAAGGTCGACACTCACTCATCCACCACCTCGGCCGAGGTCGACCCGCGATACACCGTGGATGAGCGGCATCGGAGCGAACCTATCCTAGTGACCTACTACTAGATCCTCCGCAACAACGGGTCTCAGATTCTCCGCTCCCACTCGCCTCCGATCCTCCTCGACTCTCTACCGCTCCTCGAACTCCCCGAGTCACGCGCCCACCGCCCTCAATCGCCTGTGGCCTCTCCTACGCTGATCATCCCGATGGTCAAGCACGGTCACCAAGCTCCCCGCCGCCACCTAAGTGCCTCGCATACGCCTCCAGCCCCGGTAGTATCTCTCATGTGATCCTCCCGGCAAGGGCGAACTCGCAAGGTGCGCGCAGAGCACACTCGCTTCCTCGATCCGCCGCCTTCGCACGCTTGAACGCCTCGGGTGAAGTCGAACACCGAGTCGTGAAGCTCGCAACAGAGTCGCGCAAACACGGCGAAGAGCAAGTCGAGCAACCTCCCGAATTGCAACTTCATACGAGAACCTTCTCGCGGAGACGTTGATTGGCCTGCTAGCTTCCTCATTCCCCGAGCGATGATCAATTTGCAAATGAATCTCTGTACACCGCTCACCGCCCACCGCCTCCTCGTAAAGCGGACGGTAGAAGCCTCCCCCGCCTCAAGAACTTCCACACTCCATGGCGAGCCGCCACCGACTCTCAAAGGCCTAACGACGCAGATCCGCTTCCACAAGAACTTTGAAATAAGTTCTCCACCCAAACGGCAAGTAAGACGGTAAATTTAGCCAAGGCAAGACGAGAGAATGAGATGAGTCAAGAGTGTTTTATTAATCAAATTTAGATTTTCTTTAGAAAATAGTTTTGACTCTCACAAGACAACTCCATACTATCTAGGCCAAAACCTACAACAAGATGCTCGATACCACCTCAGAAGGACCCGAATCCATCGATTCGAACCCATCGTGTTTACCGCACTAGTCCTGTGATCAACGCTAGTGCACACATTTTAACATTGGTACATATCACATCATACACAACGATAATAGAATAATAGTTCATTTATTGATATAGCTAAATGTATGATCTTATGACCAACTTACATTATTAAGCCACGCAGGCAAGACCGAGGATATGAACTAATAATTAAGCAATGGAAAGTAGAAACGTAGATAGCTCATCGCTCACCACAGCAACCAACAAGGCTCTGACCCTAATGACTCGTGGTCTTCCCGACTTCATCTTCCAACATGTGTAGATTCTTCAACTGCTGATTATTGTTGTTTGGCAAGGGTGAGTACTTAAAGCACTCAACAAGTTGTGCATGTAATGCGCTTCTATTTATCTATATGTAAGGCTTATTCCAAAGGATAGGCTATTATGGCTATTTTGCAATAAGCAAGATTTATGCACAAATACAATAATAGATTGTAAAGAATGTAAAACGAATAGCAATAATAAATAAATTCAAGATTTCTCAAGTAAACCAAGTTTCCAATCCTAAGTCAAATTTCATCTTCCATATGGCCTTCCGCCATCCCAACCATGTTGTCCAATTAATTAAGCTAACCCTTAATCTGTAATTCCGAGCATTGCTCAATACCATGAGCACGGCTATCCGAATAGTTTCACACTGCAGAGGTTATGCACTTTACCCACGTGATACAACCAAACACCACAAAGGCGAGAGATTATAACAAAGCCTTTACAATGCTCTATCTTAACCCGTACTACCCGCTAAGGTTTCAACATCAAGGGTCTCAGAAACCACATCCGTGGCTCCTCTTGCGCCATGTGAATTACACCGACCCGAACTCACACCGACCACGATAGTATCAACATTAAGACATTGCAAATTACTTAGCTAGGTCGCCCATACTGCATATGTGGTTGCATGATTGACTCAGTCAAAGGCTTGCAAGGTTAAGTCCTTAGTGTGATCAAGGCAAGACTTCCACATACCATCTCGCCCATCGGGCCCACCTTGGCCTCCTCGCCTTGCCACTTGCCCCAATCTAAGTGATTATCACCCGCTTGATTACTAAGCACCACGTGCCATCAACAATTCAACATCGCTATGCGACATGACTCGCCACAACAACTCAATCTCATCGTGATCCCACATGACACACAAGTTCATAACATTGTTCCATATTCCATTAATCAAGATTAATTATCAATGGTGATGACACATGTGATGACGTGGCATGGCTAAGCAACTAATACGAACTAAACCTCCAATGTTGATTATAATTATTAACCAACTATATTAAACCAATCTAGGTGACAATGGATCATGGCATACAATGACAAGGTAGGGTATAGACCAATCTGGTATTTTAGCTAAGCCCAAACTAATTTGAAACAGCTTGTATAATTGAATTATATGCAATAGTGTAAATCCAACATAGCAATTTTACAAACATGGGTTCAACATGATCAAAGCACAACTTGCCTTGGAATAGGTCCAGATCTTGATCTGAAGTTTGCTCTGAGTTGCGGATCTTCCTCCAAGCGCCGCACAATTCAACGCTACGCTGCATCAAGAAGAAAAGCAAATAAATACCAAAACAGAGAGCAATTGAACTCCAAAAATCAGTTAAAATTCACCATTAAATAGATCTCAATTTTACAAATTTTAGAAACTGGAATCACTCAAACCGAGTTACGATGCAAAAGATATAGCCTTTGAAGTTTGAAATAAATATCAAATCGAAAATCAAAAATACGAAATTATCGATTTATTTTATATCAAAACTGGTTTATGACGCAGCGTGACATCAGCATGACGCAGCGCTACCGACCGACTAATCGAGCCGACGCTGTCCCGGTCCATGGACTCGGTCCACGAGACCACCTCGGTCCACCGCAGACGCGGTCCACGGCCGCCTACCGCCGAGCCCGACACGCGGCGCGCGCTCGATTGGTTGCGGGCGACGCAACTGGTGCACCCAGATTCCATCGGACACCGCCGATCGATGCACACGCCGCAAGATCACGAGCATCGGTTTTAGATCTAACGGACGGCGATTAAAACGGGTTTTACAAACCACCGAGGACACGCGGTCAGATTCGAGACGCTTCGCGAAGATCCAACGGACTGCAGCTTTTCCACGCTAATGGCGCCGCCGAGACCAAAATCGCCGCGATGAAGACGACGATATCACCGCGAGGCGCCCGCGAAGTCTCGACGCCGAGACCTTGCGCTTCGCCGCGGCGAGGAACGAGGGACTCAACGCACTGGCCCGAGTTTTAAATAGGCGCACGGAGAGGGGCGGCGAAGCGGCGACACGGACCGAGTCCGCTTGAAACACGGCGCGCGCGCAGAAGAGTCCAAACGGAGACGACGACGCTTCGGCCAGACGCAGCGTCGCGAATCCCCTGGCCACGATCCGAACTCCTACGCGGCGCAACTCGAACCAAGAAATGCGACGGACGGTCAAGGAATTAGGGTTTGCTACGAAGCGGCCGACCGGGTGCTGGCTTGCTCGGGCCGCACAGCTAGGGCCGCCCGACACCGCTCCGCTGGCTTTTTAAAGGATTTTACATTTAAAATAATTACGTAAATTCATTTAATTTGTTTTAGGCAATAAAATAATCAGAAAATTCCAAGAAAATTCTCAAAAATACTTTGAGACATTCTCGACTCAAATAAAATATTTTGGCAAAACTTTATTTTAACTTTGCACAGATTTAAATAGATTTGAATGAAAAGCAATAAACTTGCAATAAGATTTAATTCCAATAAATCTTAAAAATCCAAATAAATTCCGTAAAATCACAAATGCACTTTTAAACAATAAAACTTAATTAAGCCAAATTTTGGGATGTTACGATCATTTGATATGGCAATCTTACCAAGACCTTTTACCTTTCTTTTGTCGTTGTTCCAAAGGTAATTTTGTGACTTGGATCACTTTCTCCTTCAATTGAGGTGAACATTCTTGAGGTACTCATTATGTGTTGAGTGCAGCCACTGTCAATGACCCAATGTCTGCCTCCACTCTTATAATTTACCTACAAGTCATTTTTTCACTTTAGGTACCCAAATACTTTTGGGTCCTTTGATGTTAGTTACAGTCATCTTAGGTTTAAAAGGATTTATCAACTTGGCCTTAGGTACCGAGACAGCTTTAAGCTTCTTATTTAGATTTGAGGGACACACATATTTCACATTTGCTTTGCCCCTGAAATCTTTAAATAACATGTAATGGGCATCTACTATGCAATCCCTTTTGGCATGAGAAGCATTTTCAAGATAGCAATTTTTTGATTCATGATTTGATTTATGACAATAATAACATTGAGTGCTTTTCTTAACAAACATTTGTTTAGCATGACTTGTTCCATTTTTATTTGGCAAACTGTTGAGTTTAAACCCCAAGCCCTTTTTGCCCAAATTTGGTCTCTGTCCAACAAGAGTTTTGTCAAGAGTAGTACTTCCTGTAAAGCATTTTTCTAAACCTTTATCAAATGTTGCTATCTTAGCTTTCAGTTCTTTATTCTCTTTTCAAGCTCCTTGACACAGAAACATATTTGCAATTTCTTTTGCAAGCATCGTAAGAACCAAGAGTCAATATTTCTTCTTTTAAGAGTCACATGAGATAGATATATCACTTAAAAAGACATGACTGATTTAGCCAAAGATTTCATTTTCAATTTCTAGCTCATAGTAGTTAATTTGCAACTCTTCATAATTTTTTGCAAGCAAAGCATGACTTGTAACTAGATCATTATGAATTTGTACAGACTTTTCATGTTCATGCATAAGTTTTTCATACTTGTCTGTTAGCATCCTTTGATCATTAAGCAAGCTAGAGATAGTCTTCTTAAGAGTTCTAGTTGAATTTTTTTTATCATGCAAGACATTATTTAGTTCTTCAACTAGTTCCACTAGCTCATCATAAGGAGAGTCAAACCTTTTCCTCATCTGATCTTGCCATAAGGCACAGAGGAAATGAGGGTGGCATTGGAGTTGACTCATCTAGCGCGAGTCCAACTAGCCCCTTTGACTTTGAACTTTCTTCATCTAAGGATGAGTTTTCATTTTCACTTTCATCATCAGTGACCCATTCTCCTATGTGAGCTTCTCCTTTTCCTTTCTTCATAAATCTCTTGGACTAGCTCTTCTTGAAAAACTTCTTCTTTGGTTTTTCATGAGTCTTTTCCTCATCCTCATCATCCTTATTCTTGTACTTGCTCTTCTTCTTGATTTTGTTGGGACACCGAGCAGCTATGTGCCCTTTTTCATTGCATTCAAAACATACAACATTAGAAAAAGGATTTTTCTTTGAGTAAGAATTTGACCTGTCTTTGAAATTGGCTCTTCTCATAAGTTTGTTGGCTCTTCTCATGAGTAGAGCTAATTTCTTCACATCTTCATCCTCATCTTCACTTGACTCATCATCATCTTCATCAGATGAGTCTTGAATAACTTTCTTGGCTTTTAATGCAATGGATTTTTTCTTGGAGCATCTTCATCACCCAATGTGAGCTCATGAGCGTATATTTTGCCCAAGAGTTCAGCTTGAGTGAGCCTTTAAGATCACCACCGTTAGATGATATGTGATCAAGCTGTGATATGTCCGTGGAAGCACTCTAATCATCTTCCCGCATACTTCAACATCTGAAATTTTAGTTCCTAGGCCCTTTAGTTCATTGACAATAGGATTTAGCCTAGAGAACATGTCATTTTCATTTTCTTGAGAAAGCATTTTGAATTGATCAAATTTTTCCCTAAAAACATAGTATTTTTCTTCTTTTACATCGAGGTACCTTCATGAATTTCTTGTAATGTTGTCCATATGTCATAAGCTGATGTAAGATTACTTACTCTATCAAAACATTTAAGCTAAGACAGAAAATATGGCATTTCTAGCTTGAGCATCATATCGCATATTTTGAATCTCAAACAGAGTGGGTTCTCCATATGCAGATTGCCCTTCGTATAACACGAGGAGGCATAGGCTTCTCTCAGAACCCTCCACACATCATACCCGATAGCTTCTAAATAGCATCTCATCCTAATTTTCCAATAAGCATAGTTTGTGCCATCAAAGATGTGTACTCTACCAATACTAACAATGCAGTAATCCATTTCTCACCATTCACCAAAGCTAGTTAAGCTAAACAAGGTAAACCCACTCTGATACCACTTGAAGGATTGAGTTGGCCTAGAGGGGGGGTGAATAGGCAATTTCAACAATTTTTAACTATTTTAAACAACTAACTGAATTAATCAAAGAGCAGATTACTGCAAGGATAATACAGAATTCAAACAACTAAAGATAACAGCGAAAGCAATAAACGAAATGACACAGGAGAGACAAAGATTTATCCCGTGGTTCAGAGCCGCACTCCTAATCCACGTTGAAGCACTTCTTTCGAAGTTCTCGCTTCTCCGAGCTAGTCGCAGAGCTCCGCGATCACCTGTAACTCTTTCACTACTCAAGTGAGGTGAGTTCCAAACCTCTGACAAATACAGTTGCCTTCCACAAACACCTTTGGACAGGTCACACTATTCACTTCCTCCAAGTTGTCTAGGATCACTAAGATCCAAGAGTAATAAACTTTGCACAAGTTCTGTCTCTTGATTCACTTTGCAATTCACACAACTAGACATTGACTTGGAGCTAACACACTTAGAGATGTATGAGAATTTTTGTGTGAAGATGAAGCACATACTCCTTTTGAGAATGAGAGCTATATTTCAATACCAAAGAGTAAGGAGTTCATCTCAGATATTGGAAAATGGCTTAGGAAATGCTTATATAGCCATTTGGAGTGAAAGTAGCTGCTACACTGCATATAAAGAGTCGCTGGACGGTCGATGTCGTAAACAATGTAAATATACACGCATAACGGACTAAGTATCGCGCCTAGTGATATCGGATATGTGTATGACGGACCAAATTTGAGAGTTCACGACGACCAAAAATTTTGGTCCGTAGTACATGGGTTACTTATAGAGGATGGTCCTAAGATACAACCGAGAGACAAAATGAGCGATCGATCAATTTGTTTAGTCCGTTACACATGGACTTTTAAAAGATAGGATCGCATAGAGACCTATGTACGCTGACCAAAATTTTTGTCTCACATACATGGACTTTTCGTAAGATTGGTCTGCATAGAGACACATGTACGCTGATCAAATTTTTGGTCCATCATACATGGACTTTTCGTAAGATTGGTCAAGGCGAGAAACATGCACGCCGGACCAAATTTTTGGTCCATCATACATGGACTTTTCGTAAGATTGGTCCAGATCGAGAACATGTACGCCGGACCAAATTTTTGGTCCACATACATGGACTTTTCAGAAGATTGGTGCCAAGGACCTTTTCAATAAAAATAAGTTTTTATCCAAGCTTTTTATTTTAGCAATGAACTGAGATATTTTAAACACGAATGCTTGGTCCGTTTCCTGAATAAAATTCTTTTGAAGATAGAGAAAACTCATTTTAGGTTTCGATTCAAAAAGACATCAAAGATTCAGTCCGACAAAAAATTATAAACTGAAAGAGTGCCGGACCAAATATTTGGTCTGCTGTAGATGGGAAACCGACGATATTTTGGTCCGACATATATAGGCAAACTTTTGGCTATAGGAAGATTTTCAAAGAAGGTTTTAATCACGGATATGTGAATATGAAAACGAATATCTAATGATCAGATATCAAAAAGGGAGTTTTGACGTAGAATAGTTTCAAGGTACGCAACGGACTGAAGAAAAAGATAAATAAAGATTGGTCCGATGTACAAAGAGATAAGATCTCACAAGGATAAAGTCTAAGTGTCTTATACTCCGAGAGATCTAGTTTTGCCTTTGCCTAACAACCTATTTGCTTGTGCAAAGTCCCTCTTTTGGACAACCAAAAAGAAAACAGACCTAGACTATTTGTCTTGAGTCACCTCCCAAGATATAAACTATAAACTGAATACCTTAATCTTGTTAGTCCAACTTGTTCCATCATAGATTCCAGCTTCTTTTCTTCAAAGCTTTGAGTATTACAACCTTAGTCATCAATACCAAAACCATAATAATACAAGAATAGAATTGAGGGTGCCTAGATGCTATCAGAGGCGAGGACCCAATCATGGAGGGCTTAGCTCACTCCATGCTACCTTGAAGTAAAACCTACCTCGAAGATCGATCAGGAAGGGCGTAAAGATGACGACAAAATCAAGAGAATTAAGGACAAGATGGATGCAGCAAGGCAAAGGATTTCAAACCGATGAGCAAGGTACTATGTGGTTTAAAGGGCGATTTAAAGCAAATAAAGAGGATCCAAGCGCCTAATTTTGGAGGAAGCCCATGACCTGTGTATTCAATTCATCCAGAAGTGCAAAATGTATCAGATTTAAAAGAAAGATTTTGGTGCCAAGCATGAAGCGAGAAGTTGCCGAATATGTTGCATTATGTGACATATGCCAAAGAGTCAAAGTTATGCATCGAGGCCACAGGATTATTGCAGCCCCTAAAGATACCGAATGGAAATGGGAAGAGATCAGATGGATTTCATAACCGGTTTACCTGTGACTCGTAATCGATATGACTCTATATGGGTTATAGGATCGCTTGACCAAGGTTGCACATTTTGTACCTGTGAAGACCACTTACTCGGGCGATAAGTTAGCAAAACTCTATATGTCAAGAATTGTTTGCTTGCATGGAGTGCCGAAGAAGATAGTATCGGATAGAGGTACCCAATTTACCTCAAGGTTTTGGGGAAAGCTGCATGAAGCCATGGGAACTCGTCTGAACTTCAGTACAACATACCATCCGCAGACAAATGGACAAACCGAGAGAGTTAACCAGATACTAGAAGATATGCTGAGAGCATGTGCTTTAGCATATTCTACTCACGTGACAAGTGTTTGCCTTATGCTGAGTTCAAATACACAATAACAGCTTATCGTTTAGTTTACGATGTCTCCATTTGAAGCTCAGATGGTCGATCCCGTCGAACACCCTTGAATTGGAATGAGACTGATGAACGACATGTTTTTGGACCGGATATTCTTCAGCAAGCGGAAGAACAGATCGCTATGATCAGAGAAAGATTAAAGATTGCACAATAATGGCTGAAGAGTTATGCCAACAATCGTCGCAGAGAATTGAGCTTTGAACTCAAGATTATGTATACCTTAGAGTTACACCACTCAAAAGAGTCGAGGTTTCATGCAAAAGGAAGCTTGTGTTAGTGTTATGCCCTTGAGGCAATCATTTAGATGATTGTAACATGACTATGTTTATGAATAATAATATGATTATTGGTCCAATGAATGTATATCATTGTATTGATCAACAAGTATGTGACTTGATTATGAAGCTCTTTACTTAATGATGTAATTCGATAAATATCTCGATCGGATATCATCGATAGGACTACGATGAATAGATCAAGACATGTAGTGATCGATGATCATGCTTCATAGATCATGGGATATGGAGATATCATCTCTACATTGTGGACCATGTTGAAGAACATGGGTTAGATAGACCGCTATGGGACATCGCGAGAATGTTTCATTCTTATGTGTCATCGCAGTATCTCATACCTAGAAGATGTATGATCCTTAGACCTGAGATTGTCATATTCCCTACATGTGTAATAGTTTTCCTTGGGGCTATCAAACACTACTTCCTAACCGGATAGTTATAAAGGTAGCTTTCATGTTTACTATGAAACGCAGAGGGAAGTGAGCAAATAAGATGGAATTTGCCACCCAATGAAACGGAGATATATGATAAGGCCACTCGTGGTGATATGATTAAGAAAGTGCATGACATGCCGTGATTGAGGAGTCAATCACAACTTATTAATATATCACTGATACGAGAGATGGATTGAATCATCAAAGGATGACATGCTTCTCGCTTTGAGATCAATCTTCATATACTTGGCAAAGGGATTATTACATGAGTTCTTTTGATAGGTTCTGCTCGATTTGATCACAAGATGTTTGGGAGTTGGCATACTTTGCAAGAAGCCGCTACCAACTATTGGATTGAAAAGGAGTTTTCCAATCCATGTCCAAACGTATGTGAACCTCGCAGGTCACACACTTAATGGGTGGGACGCATTAATTTGGATTGATCCGTAATTAATGAACCTCGGGCTTAGCATGCCGGTGGGCCCCGTTTAGGTTTCATCTCGTGGCTATATAAGGAGGGGAGGAGGGAGGCGCAGAGTGTGCTTTCCACGGCTTAGGTTTGATTCACTTGAAACCCTAGCCTCCTCCTCTCGCCGCCTCGCCGAGCGACTAGGTGCTTGCACACACGCACGGCGCTCCATCTCTCGGACGTGTGGACTATCGCGGTGACGCCGCGATCAAGGGCGTGGGAGGACGATCCACGGCGAGGCGAGGACGATCCACTACATCGACGCAACGATCGCGGCGAGGACTAACCACTACATCGACGCACAAGGATTCCGCAATCGCGCCTAGTGGTAATCTTATCTATGATCCCTTCTTGCGAGTAGCTCGTTGCGCGCGTAGTTTTTTTGTGCTAGCGTAGCATACCGCGCTTCCTTCAAAGGGTATCGAGCCATCTCGTATAGTTTTGTGATCTCGATGTTGCACATATGATGTGTGAGGTTAGTAGATTGATCTATTACATGTTCACCAGCTTCATGTGATGAATTGGTGACGGCACCATCGATGAGATCGATCGATTTAGGGTTTGAGGAAAGTGCAAACCGACTCAATCTTGATTTGGGTGAGTCCGCTCATGGTACGACGTTATCTTTACCGGCCGGGTTACCGCCATCGTGGTTTCAAACGTATCCATATGGGACCAAGCCAATCGATCGAGTTGGATTGGGTCAACTGCTGATCCATGGTAAGCGCAAACAGATTCAATATTGATTTGGGTGAGTCCGCTCATGGTACGACGCTGTTCTTACCGGCCGGGTTACCGCCATCGTGGTTTCAAACGATCCATATGGGACCAAGCCAATTATATTAGATCGGATTGGGTCAATCGTTGATCCGCGGAAATTTTGAGGGTGTTTTCCCATGGCGGAAGACATGCCTCTAAAAAATTTCAAGGGCGCCGCCTTGATTCTGCTGTGGCGCCGCCTCTAATTCTTGAGTCGAGGGTTGCTTTTGTTTAACCTGCTTTTTGCAGGAATTATGAAATAGTATGGCCTATGTGTATGTGATGCATGTAATTTCCACATGGCTCTCAGGTACGTGTTAAGCCATAAGGCTATTTAAATTGTATAACGACTCGCTGTGGTCGACTTGTGATGCTTCAAACCTCATGTAAAATTCATTATCAAAAGTTGTAAGGAGTTGCATCCATAATGATGAAGACGATGGCTAGGTGAACAAATCAAGCAAGGTGGCTAGGTGAACAACCAAGCATGATGATGGAGATCTTAATGCTAAGGGCCATGCTATTTCACACCTTATTTTGATTTTCGTGGATGTGTGTTTTATCCTTGCTATTTTCTTTATGCTCATTGCATGTGATGCTATGTTCATAGTAATCTTTGTTCATCCTTATAGTTAAAAATCTTAAATCAAATTGTCCATCCAATTGTTGCACCTATCAAGAATTTAGATCGTTATTGATATGACTGCCAAAGTAGTATATCAATGGCTATCTCAATAGATGATAGGGATGTGTTGGACACATCACGCATAACAATGGCAGATTTAAACGAGCTATCAAAACGGTTTTGGGCTTGAGAACATAAGTGGTTGGGATTTGATTTCAGTAATGAAGGAACCTATTGTAACATCCCAAAATTTGTCTTAATTAAGTTTTATTGTTTAAAAGTGCATTTGTGATTTTCTGGAATTTATTTGGATTTTTCTGGATTTATTTGAATTAATTTCTATTTCAAGTTTATTGCTTTTCATTCAAAAGTAATTAAATCTGTGCAAAGTCAAAATAAAGTTTTGCCAAAAATATTTTATTTAAGTCCGTAATGTCTCGTAGTATTTTTGAGATTTTTCTGATTTTTTCCCGATTGTTTTATTGCTTAAAATAAATAAAATGAATTTCAGAATTGTTTTAAATGAAAAGTTCTTTTTAAAAGTCGTGAATAAAGGTCGGGCCTACCAGAACCGCGCTGCCCAAGTCACCTACCAGCCCGCTCGCAAAGAAAACTCTAACCCTAATGCGATCAACCGTTGGATGGAGATCCAACGGCCGAACCTTCACGCCACCGAGCTGCTCGGGGCCATCGGATGGATGACGCGCGGACGCCCCGGAGGCGTCTGCGTTACCTCTCCGAAGTCGCCCGAGTCCGCCCGCCACGGAGCCAACCTTGGAGTTCGGCCTTGCACGCCTTCCTCAGCGACTATTTAAGTCCTCGAGGCGCGCCGAGATCCTCATCTCGAGCCGCTGCGGTTCAGGTAATTCCCGAGCCCTCGCTTTCGCGCCGCTTCCGCGAAAGAGCTCGCCGGAGTTGTGTAGGAAGCCGCCGCTGGTTTGACCGCTTTCCGCCGCCGCCGGTTGTCTTCCGTCGCTGCAGCCCCTGATCGAGTTTCGGGTTGCGCCGCACCGGATTCGAGGGGTTTCGTCACGGGACCCTCGCTTTCACCGCCGCCATCGCCTTCTTCATCGCCGGTAAGGTTGCGCCGCCGCCGCCATCTTCGGAGCAGGTGTTGACAACCGTCCGATCTAGGTGGACGCCTCGATTGAGCCGAGTCGCCGCCGGGCCGCCATCATCCGAGATCGTCCGATCTTCGCGGCGGTCCCGATCCCGCCACGCTGCCGATGATCGGGCGCGATCGCGGCGGTGTCGCAGCCAACCGTGATGCACCGCGCGGTTTCAAGACGAAGCCGCGAGGCGCCGTGGACCGGTCCACGCTGGGCGTGAGGTGGTTCCGCGGACCGGCCCATGGACCAGACGCTGGCAAAGATCGATTGGCGGGCGCTGTACGACGCCAAGATGACGCCGGGCCGACGCAATAATCGGTTTTTCGTAATAAAACAAATCATAATTTCGAATTTCTGATTTTCTCGATTTCAAGATTTATTTCAAACTTCAAAAGGCTATATCTTTTGCATCGTGAACTCGGATTTGAGTGATTCCAGTTTCTAAAAATTTGTAAAATTGAGATCTATTTAATGGTGAATTTTATTTGATTTTGGAGTTCAATTGCTCTCTGTTTTGCTATTTATTTGCTTTTTCTTTCTAAGACGCTGTGAGACGCTTGAATTGTGCGACGCTCGAGGAAGATCAGCAACCCAAGAGCAAGCTTCAGATCCAGATCAGACCTATTCCAAGGCAAGTTGTGCTTTGATCATGTTGAACCCATGTTTATAAAATTGCTATATTTGTTTTACCCTATTATATATGTTTCAAATATACAATTGTTTCAAATTAGATTGGGATTAGCTAAAATACCGATTGATCTATACCCTACCTTGTCATTGTATGCCATGATCCATTGTCACCCTAGATTGGTTAAATATAGTTGGTTAATAATTATAATCAACATTGGAGGATTAGTTCGTATTAGTTGCTTAGCCATGCCACGCCATCACATGTGTCGTAATCATTGATAATTAATCTTGATTAATGGAATATGGAACAATATTATGAACTTGTGTGTCATGTGGGATCACACGATGAGATTGAGTTGTTGTGGCGAGTCATGTCACGCAACGATGTTGAATTGTTGATGGCACGTGGTGCTTGGTAATCAACGGGGTGATAATAACTTAGATTGGGGCAAGTGGCAAGGGGCGAGGAGGCCAAGGTGGGCCCAATGGGCAGATGGTATGTGGATGTCTTGCCTTGATCACACTAAGGACTTAACCTTGCAAGCCTTTGACCTGAGTCAATCATGCAACCACATGTCCGTATGGGCCACTTAGTGAGTAATTTGCAAAGTCTTAATGTTGATACTATCGTGGTCGGTGTGAGTTCCCGAGTCGTGGTGTAATTCACATGGCGCAAGAGGGGGCCCCGACGTGGTTTATGCAATTCGCCAAGTGTTGAAACCTTAGCGGTAGTATCGGATTAAGATAGAGCATTGTAAAGGCTTTGTTATAATCTTTCGCCTTTGTGGTGTTTGGTTGTATCACGGGTAAAGTGCATAACCTCCGCAGAGTGTGAAACTATTCGGATAGCCGTGTTTCATGTATTGAGCAATGCTCGGAATTACAGCTTAAGGGTTAGTTTAATTAATCGGACAACTTAGTTGGGATGGCGGGATGCCATATGGAAAATGAATTTGATTTAGGATTGGAAACTTGGTTTATTGGAGAAATAATGAATTTATTTATTATCATTATTTGTTTTACATTCTTTACAATCTATTTATCAGATTTGTTCATAAATGTCGCTTATTGCAAAATAGCCATGATAGCCTATCCATTGAATAAGCCTTGCATATAGATACCGAATTGCATTTCGGCACAACTTGTTGAGTGCTTTAAGTACTCACCTTGCCAAACAACAATAATCAACAGCTTGAAGAATCGACACTGTGTTGGAAGATGAAGTCCAAGAAGACACGAGTCATTAGGGTCCGAGCCTTGTCGGTTGCCCGTGGTGAACTCGATGAGCTATTTACGCTTCTACTTTCCACGCTTAATAATTAGTTTATATTCTCGCCTTTCTCAAGGTGGCTTAATAATGTAAGTTGGTCATAAGATCATACATTTAGCTATATCAATAAATGAACTATTATTTTATTATCGCTGTATGATGTGATATGTACCAATGTTAAGTCGTGCACTAGCGCTGATCCCGGAATAGTGCAGTAAACATGGGTTCAATCGCTGGATTCGGTCCTCACAAGAGGTGGTATCGAGCATACCGACCGTAGGTCTTGGCCCTAGATAGTTTGGAGGTGTCTTGAGTGTGTCCAAAATTATTTTCTAAAAGAAAATCTAAGCTTGACTAATAAAACCCTCTCGACTCATCTCATTCTCTACTTCTCGCTTTGCTGAATTTACCGCCTTACTTGTTGCTTTCGGTGGAGAACTTATTCCAAGTTCTTGTGGAGCAGATGCCGATCGTTCGACCTTCGAGGAGTCACCGCGGCTACGCCATGGAGCCGTGGAGAGTACTTCAGACGCTTGAGGGTTTCACCGTCCGCTTTACCGAGGAGGCACCGGATGTTGAATGGTGTACACCGAGGTTTCATTTGCAAGGTGATCATCTACGGAGAACGAGGAAACCAAGAGCCAATCAACGCCTCGCGTAAGGTTCTCTTACGAGGTTGCAACCAGAGGTCGCCGACTTGCTCTTCGCCGGTCCGCCGCGATTACGCCGACGAAGCTTCACGACTCGTTGTTCCGACTTCACCCAGACGCTCAAGCATGCCAAGACGACGGATTGAGGGGAGCGAGTGTGCTACGCGACGCACCTTGCGAGTTCGCCTGCCCAGAGGATCATATGAGAGAGACTACCCAGAGCCGAGACTGTACGAGGCACTCTGTGAGTAGCAGAGCAGAACTCGAGGTGACCCGTGCTTCACCATCGGATGATCACCGAAATGGGAGAGGCCCCGAGGCGCTTGAGGACGAGCTGGAGCGCGTGACTCAGAGTTCAGAGCCACCGAGGAGTCCGAGGAGGATCCAGAGGAGCGAGAGGGAGCCAGAGGGGAGTGCACTCTGCTGTTGCAGAGGACCCAGAATAGGTCACCAGATAGGTTCGCCCGATGCCCGGCCATCCACCGTGTATGCGCCGGATCGCCTCACCTGTGGTGGTCGGATGAGTGAGTGTCACTTTGAGCGTGTTGAGACTCGAGTGTGAGTCGGCTTTTTGTTAGCCTTTACCTTTCTAGTTGACGTTAAGGTTCGTGGTTTAGTTTGCTTCTTTGTATTGCCGAGTGTGCAAGATGTGTTGCAAAGCTTGTAGGCTTAAATAAGCACCATACCAAGTTAAATAAAGAATTGTTCACTTTGGGTATAACATATCTCCCGCTTTAGAAATTTTACTTTCATCTATGCTACATCTACCTTTCCTAACCTAAGAGGCAATCATCGATGGTGAATACTCGAGGAAACAACGGTGCTTCAGAAGTGGATCTGCGCTGTAATGACAATCCCAATGATGGAGGCAGCCCTCAACCACCGCCAAAGGACATGCAGAACTGGGAGCATTCCTTGCAAAGACAGACTCAACCGATGCAGCATAATGATGCAAGCAGATGCAAAGAGATGACCAATGCAAAGAAGAATCACAACAACCCCGCAACTCGTAACAATCATGGTGGACCTCGACCCATGTCAAAGCTATCGGATTTTATGAGGACTAGGCCACCAACTTTCTCCGAAACGTGAACCCTTTGGAAGCCGATGATTGGCTTAGGACCATTGAGAAGAAGCCGCACATCACTCAAAGGTGAAGGAAATGAGAAGGTGCTTTACGCCTCATCAACCGGAAGGGACCGCAGAATGGTGGGAGAATTATCGCGTCGCCATGGAGCCCCGCAAGAGATAACCTCGGGAGGAGTTCACTAATGCTTTCCGCCAAGATCATGTCCCGAGGGAATGATGGATCTTAAGAAGGAGGAGTTCAGAGCTTTGAAGCAAGGAGGCCAACCAAAGGGTCAATACTTGAACAAATTTACTCGCTAGCTCGCTATGCCCTCAAGACGAGCGATGATAAAGCCGCATGCCTCGCTTCATGAAGGGATCAACTCAGACTACAGTGGGACTCGACACCCACAATTTCCAGATTTTCGTGAGTCGTAATAAGGCTTTGATCCTAGAGGATAAGCAAAGAGCTAGGTGAAACCGTAAGCGCTTGATGAACAATCGTGGTGGACGCCCAAACCATCTACGCTTGAGGATGTCACCACAAAGAATTTGCTAGATTCCAACCACCACCGCAAATAAGACATCAACTCCTACACCTCGCCATGCCAATCGAATTTTCAAACTCCAAAGACAGGCAACAACGCACCAGAGGAAATCAAGAATCCGCAGTGAAGAGATGCTATACTTGCAATGAGCCAGGCACTTTTCTAATAGGTGTCCACGTAGGGAGGCATCACGCCACTGCTTCAACTCGGGAACAACACCGCCAAGGTACCACTCAGAGGAAATCGCGCACCAAGCCAAGCCGAGCATCGCCATCATCAAAGCGTGGAAGGATCAACCACATCACCGCGGATGGAGCTCAAGAGGCAACAGACGTCAGACGGGTAAGTTTCGTCAACTCAAGACTGCATACAGCTTTGTTTGATTCGAGCTTCGATTCGCTCGCTTCTCAAAGTTTTGCAACCAAGAATGGATTTAAAGTGGTGAATCTTAAGTGTGTTTTAGTCCAAGCCCCAGTGATCTCGAGCTAGATCTAGCCTTGGGTGTTTGGGAGCTGTTGCTTATGGATGGGATAGAATTTCTAGCTTAATCTTATCTTGATAGATGCGCAATCCCTAGACGCCATCCTTGGAATGGATTACCGCCAAAGCATAAGGTCTGTTTTGGATTGTGGCCAAGGATTGTAACTTTGGAAGGCCCTAGTGGCAAGAAAGTGGAGTTTCAAGCGACCGCAGCTCGAGATGGGCGCTAATGGTCAACAATGCGGAAAGCCATCAAGATGGAAGATGTGCCAAGGGCCGTGGAATACCCGGATGTGTTTCGTAAGATTTGCCGATTGCCACCGACCGTGATATCGAAGTTCGTTATCGAAGTTAGCGCTGTGCACAAAGACCGATATCAAAGAGACCATATCGGATGCCTACCGACGAAGTTAGTGGAAATGAAGAAGCGCATTGAGGAACCGCAAGAGAAGGGTTTCATTAGACCTAGTTCATCACCGGGGAGCCCCGGTTTTGTTTGTTCGCAAGAAGGATGGAAGTCTTAGAATGTGCATCGACTATCGCACTTAATGAAGTAACGATCAAGAATAAGTATCCGCTGCCCAGATCGACGCACTTATTTGATCGCTTAAGAGGAGCCGAGTTTTTCCAAGATAGATCTTCGCTCAGATACCATCGCTTGAAGATCCGAGCGAGGATGTACCTAAGACCGCTTTCACGCGATATGGACATTATGAGTTCACAAATATGTCATTTGATTGACTAATGCCCCAAACAGATTTCATGAACATGATGAATAAAGTTTTCATGGATTACTTGGATAAGTTCGCTGTGGTCTTCTATAGACTATATTTTAGTTTACTCAAGACGTAAGAAGAACATGCGAACATCTAAGGATGGTTTTAGACAGTCATGAGAGCATCACTATATGCTAAGTTTAGCAAGTGTGAATTCGAAGGAGAAAGTTGAATTCTTGGTCATGTAATGACTACTAAAGGAGTCGCAGCTTGATCCCAAAGAAAGTGGATGCAAGGTTGCATTGGGAGCCACCAAGTCTGTTACCCGATTCGTAGTTTTCGAATGGCGGATATTACCGCCGATTTATAGAAGGATTCTCGACAATTGCTAAACCCCTTACGCAGCTTGTTAAAAAGGAGAAGAAGTTTGCATGGACGCCCAGAGTGCGAGCAAAGTTTTATGGAATTGAAGAAACGCTAACAACACCCGATTAGTTTTGCGATGTGCGTAATGGATTTGACATTTATCGTGATGCTTCAAGCAAGGTTTGGGATGCGTGTTAATGCAAGAAGGCAAAGTCGCTGTTTGCGCGCCAAGACGCTTAAGACCACATGAAGTGAATTACCCAACACATGATTTGGAGTTACGTCAGAGTGCACGCTTTAAAGATATGGCGCCATTATCTCATAGGAAATAGATGTGAGATATATACGACCATAAGAGTCAAATACATATTCACTCAAGCTGACTCAATATGAGACAAACAAGATGGCTCGAGCTAATTAAGGATTATAATGTGGGAATCCATTATCATCCCGAAAAGCCAATGGTGGTAAGGTATGCTCGAGTCGAAAGAGCCATAGCGCAAATGCATTGTCAATGGAGGATCAACCGAATTATGCAAGGAATTTCGGTTAAGATTGGAAGTCGTTCAAGGAATGATAGCTGCGCTAGAAGTGAAGCCAACACTAGAGGATCAAATTAGAGAAGGTCAACAAATGACGATAAAATTTCAAAAATCAAGGCTAAAAGGAAGAAGGCCTAGCCTTAGATTTTACTCGATGAACAAGGACCATGTTCTTCAAAGGCCGAATTTGTGTGCCACCTAAAAAGGAATTAAAACAGCTTGATTCTTGAAGAAGCACACGATTCAAGTACTCAATCCATCCAGAAGTGCTAAAATGTATCAGATTTGAAAGAGAGATTCGTACAAGTATGAAGCGTGAAGTGGCTGAGCATGTTGCATTATGCGATGTGTGTCGAGAGTAAAGGCTATGCATCAAAGACCACCGGTCTGCTGGTACTGCTGAAAATTCCTAATGGAAGTGGGAGGAAATCGAATGGATTTTATCACCGGTTTACCTAAGACTCGTAAAGGTTACGATTCCATTTGGGTTATCGTGGATCGCTTGACCAAGGTCGCCATTTCATCCCAAGAAAGACCACTTACTCCGAGATCGCTTGGCGTAATCTGCACATGTCAAGGATTGTATGCTTGCATGGAGTGCCAAAGAAGATTGTGTCGCATGAGGTACCCAATTTACCTCGAGGTTTTGGAATAAGTTGCATGAAGAAATGGGAACCCGTCTCAATTTTAGTACAAGATATCACCCGCAGATGTATGGTCGACCGAAAGAGTAAATCGATCTTAGAGGATATGTTGAGAGCTTGTGCCTTAGCTTATGCTACGATGGGATAAATGTTTACCATATGCGTAATTCAGCTTATAATAATAGTTATCAAGCTAGCCCGCAGATGTCACCATTCGAGGCATTGTATGGACGTGCTTGTCGCACTTCGCTGAATTGGAATGAAACGGAGAGCGCTTGGTGTTTGGGCCGATATTCTCAAGAGGCGTAAAATCAAGTTGCAATGATCGAGAGAGGTTGAAGATAGCACACCAAGACAGTAAAGCTACGCAGATAATCGCCGCTCGAGATTTGAGTTTTGAACCGTAAGATCATGTGTATCTCGTGGTTACCCTCTTAAGGGCGCTAAGAGATTCCACGTTAAAGGGAAGCTTGCACCAAGATATGTCGGTCCGCTCAAGACTCGAGCCGAGGAGAGGTGGCTTATCGCTTAGAGTTGCCTCGCCTTTGGCAGAGTGCATGATGTATTCCATGTGTCGCAGCCTAAGAAGTGTCTCAGAGTGCCCACGAGCAAACCCCTGCTGATGCAATAGAACTGCAAGAAGATTTGACTTATAAAGAGCAACCAATGTAATTTTGATGGTATGGAACGCAAGACCGTAAACAAGTCTATTCGCTTGCAGAGTTCAATGGAGCAATCATTCCAAAGTGAAGCCACTTGGGAGCGAGAAGAAGATTTAAAGTCTAATTCTTAACCTATTCTCTAGTTAGCCCCAATCTCTGCCGAGATTCTGTTAAGGGGGAGGTTTGTAACATCCCAAAATTTGTCTTAATTAAGTTTTATTGTTTAAAAGTGCATTTGTGATTTTCTCGAATTTATTTGGATTTTTCTCGATTTATTTGAATTAATTTCTATTTCAAGTTTATTGCTTTTCATTCAAAAGTAATTAAATCTGCAAAGTCAAAATAAAGTTTTGCCAAAAATATTTTATTTAAGTCCGTAATGTCTCGTAGTATTTTGAGATTTTTCTGATTTTTTCCGATTGTTTTATTGCTTAAAATAAATAAAATGAATTTCAGAATTGTTTTAAATGAAAAGTTCTTTTTAAAAGTCTGAATAAGGTTGGGCCGCCTACCGTGAACCGCGCGCCCAAGTCACGCCTACCACCTCGCTCGCAAAGAAAAACTCTAACCCTATCGCGATCAACCGCTGGATGGAGATCCAACGGTCGAACTCTTCGCCGGCTACCGAAGCTGCTCGGGCCATCGGATGGATGACGCGGACGCCCTGGATGCCCCTGCTACCTCTCTCGAAGTCGCCACCGAGTCCGCCGCCACGGAGCCAACCTTGAGTTCGGCTTTTACGCCTTCCCAGCGACTATTTAAGTCCTCGAGGCGCGCCGAGATCCTCATCTCGAGCCGCTGTTCGTGTAATTCCCGAGCCTCGTTTCGCCGCCGCTTCCGCAAAGAGCCTCGCCGGAGTTGTGTAAGCCGCCGGGTTTGACCGCTTTCCGCCGCCGCCGGGTTGTCTTCCGCCGCAGTGCCCCATCGGAGTTTTCGTTGCGCCGCACCGGATTCGAGGGGTTTCGTCGCCGGCGACCCTCGCTTTCACCGCCGCCATCGCCTTCTTCATCGCCGGTAAGGTTGCGCCGCCGCCGCCATCTTCGAGCAGGTGCTGACAACCGTCCGATCTAGGGTGGACGCCCGATTGAGCCGCGCGACGTCGCCGCCGCCATCATCCGAGATCGTCCGATCTTCTGCGGCGGTCCCGATCCCCGCCACGCTGCCGATGATCGGGCGCGATCGCGGCGGCGGTCAGCAGCCAACCGATGCAGCCGCGGTTTGACGAAGCCGCGAGGCGCCGTGGACCGGTCCACGGCGGGCCGTAGGTGGTTCCGTGGACCGCGCCCATGGACCAGACGCGCGGCAAGATCGATTGGTCGGCGCTGTGGCGACGCCAACATGACGCTTGGCCGACGCAATAATCGGTTTTTCGTAATAAAACAAATCGTTAATTTCGAATTTCTGATTTTCTCGATTCAAGATTTATTTCAAACTTCAAAAGGCTATATCTTTGCATCGTGAATTCGATTTGAGTGATTCCAGTTTCTAAAAATTTGTAAAATTGAGATCTATTTAATGGTGAATTTTATTTGATTTTGGAGTTCAATTGCTTTCTGTTTTGCTATTTATTTGCTTTTCTTTTCAGACGCGTGAGACGTTGAATTGTGCGACGCTTCGAGGAAGATCAAGCAACCCAAGAGCAAGCTTCAGATCAAGATCAGACCTATTCCAAGGCAAGTTGTGCTTTGATCATGTTGAACCCATGTTTATAAAATTGCTATATTTGTTTTACCCTATTATATATGTTTCAAATATACAATTGTTTCAAATTAGATTGGGATTAGCTAAAATACCAGATTGATCTATACCCTACCTTGTCATTGTATGCCATGATCCATTGTCACCCTAGATTGGTTAAATATAGTTGGTTAATAATTATAATCAACATTGGAGGATTAGTTCGTATTAGTTGCTTAGCCATGCCACGCCATCACATGTCGTAATCATTGATAATTAATCTTGATTAATGGAATATGGAACAATATTATGAACTTGTGTCATGTGGGATCACACGATGAGATTGAGTTGTTGTATAGTCATGTCACGAACGATGTTGAATTGTTGATGGCACGTGGTGCTTGGTAATCAACGGGTGATAATAACTTAGATTGGGGCAAGTGGCAAGGGCGAGGAGGCTAAGGTGGGCCCAATGGGCAGATGGTATGTGGATGTCTTGCCTTGATCACACTAAGGACTTAACCTTGCAAGCCTTTGACTCGAAATAATCATGCAACCACATGTCCGTATGGGCATGTAATTTAATGAGTAATTTGCAAAGTCTTAATGTTGATACTATCGTGGTCGGTGTGAGTTCCCGAGTCAGGTGTAATTCACATGGCGCAAGAGGGGGCCCCGGATGTGTTTATGCATTCGCCCATGTTGAAACCTTAGCGGTAGTATCGGATTAAGATAGAGCATTGTAAAGGCTTTGTTATAATCTTTCGCTTTGTGGTGTTTGGTTGTATCACGTGGGTAAAGTGCATAACCTCTCGCAGAGTGTGAAACTATTCTGATAGCCGTGTTTCATAGTATTGAGCAATGCTCGGAATTACGCTTAAGGGTTAGTTTAATTAATCTGACAACTTAGTTGGGATGGCGGATGCCATATGGAAAATGAATTTGATTTAGGATTGGAAACTTGGTTTATTGAGAAATACTGAATTTATTTATTATCATTATTTGTTTTACAT